>CM068367.1:1367292210-1368017210 GCA_034769895.1 Magicicada septendecula | reverse complement strand
TAAAAATTTAAATCGAAGAATTTAATTGTAACTATTCAGGCTTCTTGCAATTGTAACAGTTTAGATTTTAACGTGTCGTAGTATAATTAATACCATTCTTCAAATGGAATAATAATGAAACTTAAAAGTAAAAGTAAAAGTAACAGTCTTGCAAGCTAATATCTTGAATTGAATATAATTAATTTTTAAAGTTTAAAGACTAAATACCAAATGGTTACCCGGATCCGGGGAAAAGCTAAATATAATTTGTTGTGATCCCACAGTCTATATAAAGCAATTTAAACAAGTTAATAATTTAATTAATAATGTAATGGGATCTGTCTTTCGAGTAAATGTCATTTGTCTTTTTTTAAATGTTTAATAAAGGGAAATCTTCTTGTTGCACACATATACTGAGTACATAAATCAACAGTTTTCCCTTCCCTGATTCCTTTTATATTTACTGTGTGTTGTTCTGTTTAAATTTCAGCTCGTCCCGAATAAGGCAGCCTGAAGTAATTGGCCGAACCAATTACTTTGGGTTCCCTCTGTTATAACTCAAGAGAAGAGGTTATACTTGTTTCTAAACAGTACGGTTGATTGTCCCACAGATCGTCTGGAACTTGCCTAAATTAACATGAATATCATAATTCCTATCATAGCTAATACATATCCCAAATAGTTGAAATGTCTCACCTGTTCTACAATTTGATCATTAATTATCATTTTTGTTCTTATTGTTTCGTTGCCTCGAAATGCCATACGTTTGTTTTTATAGTGAAGATTTTCATATTGTATTGTTTGAAAATCTGATGAAGCTTAAAAACAGTTTTTTGCAAATCGGATTCTGTATTTTGAAGTACAAGCAAGTCGTCAGCAAACAACAGTACATTCAAATATGTGTCTCGTGTATAGTGACCAGGGCTCACTAGATGTTTCCAAACGTACGTTCAGAAATAAATTAGGTTTAGTCCTTAAGACCTCAGCCTGCGGAAATGACTAGCCGAGACAAATCCTGGCGTAATGATGGGCGGTTGAGGCGTATTACTGGCAACGCTACTTTCCTGGATGCCGAACGTCTTACATAAGGCAGCCTGCCATTCCTAGAGTGCACTTAGGCGATAAAAAAGGAACCTTGAGACTAGTTGATGAAACAAGACAAATTGGATATTTAAAAAAATAGTTAACATTTTTAAGTACATTGTCAAAGAGTTACATGATTTTAAATTTGTATGTCTGTATTGTAGGAAATTACCAAAAAAGTAAATAAGTGCAGCTACAAGGGAGACATACGTAAACCTGAAAATATTATAATAAGACGGATTTCCCGTGTTTTAAAATATTTTATTAGTGTTAATCTCAGGGTTGTTTTTATTTAATATGGGGTCTTGCAATCTGTTGATTATTATTATTCAAGCTCGTATTTTATTATTATGTATTTGTTTAGTGACTTATTCCACTCAATTCAACCTATTGTTGAATCCAGTAATGAATAAGTCGGTTACTTACACTCTTTTTCGACGTTTTATTGTCAGTTTAATTGGTTTAATTAAATGTATTTTATTCACTGCTTAGAATTGTTCCAATCGAAGTTCCGTTGACTCTCCGTTGATCAGCGGTGGTGAGAAGATCAGTAGTGTCCTGCCTATACAGTAACATAAACATACACAAACATGATATTTATGATAACTTATACTTTATAATAATATATATATATAGGTCAGTACGTTGTAAAAAATCACTCAATTTGAATGATTCGCACTGTAAGTATGGTACCAACCGTCTCGTTCTTCTCCTCTAAGCTCTATTTACTGATTACAATAAAAGTTAACTCTTTCAAAGGTAAAAATAACAATGGTAATTTATTCAATTCTAAAACAATGAAATTTAGTACAATAATATGGTTTGCTCTTCTTTCTGGTTAACAATTAATATTTAAATTCGAACATGGACTCTAAAACATTTAAAAAGCTCAAGTTGGCATGACTGCCTTTGGTTAGTCACAAAATGTGTGTTGACAAACAGACAGGTTATGTAGTGTTATTAAACTTGTAATGTCATTAATAATTGTAGTAATAGCAATAGTAGGTTCTTTGAGTCTGCAAAATACACATATTTGATAAAATTGCTACAGCTATAACAAACATATAAGATATGAATTCATGGATTATTAATTAAAAAATATAAAATGTGAACAACTGTTCATGGTTCGATATAGGCTTTAAATATAGTTTAGTGCAACCTTGTTTGGTTAAAAGTTATTAATTCTCTGTTAATAAATGGTAATAATCATTATAATTCAGTACCAAGGATTATGATCATCTCCAAAATTGGATATGCCTATTTCAGGTAATGGTAATTCATTGATTATATTTATATCACTCTCTGGTGTAACTCTTATTTAATTTTAGAAACAAAATATTCAACACTCTTATCTGGCTAATAGACTTAGGGCACATACTCCCTTCATTGATGATACAATGTCTTTACTTATTCTAAACATTTATGTTGTACAAATCGTTAAAATTGTCGTTAATTATATCGTTCAACCTTGACATTGTTTATTTGTATTTTGAGATCCCTTCCTTTAGGAATAGGATATTTAATTGCTTGTCGTATGTTAATTCAAGTCGCTATTAGCGTTCAGTTATATTTCTTATCATACAATCATAATATAATAGCTGTGGGTATTTGGTACTTGCGTAACTGGTCGTTCGTAGTGTTTACACTTTTTTTCTTTTTAAACTTTTTAATTAATTAAAATTTCTTTTCTTATTAATTAATTAATTAAATTTTATCACTGCACTGCACTCACTCCTATGCGCATGTACTCCGAATTAGTTTCACTTAAAAATATACTGCACTATTTCTTCAGTGGACATAACCTACATTCCCGGTTTGAGGTTAACGTGTGTTTACATCTGGTTGCTGTCAAAAGCACGTTTTTCTGGAGATACGACGAGCATGCAGTTCGCTTCGTGGATGGTGAAAGACTGGCCTCGCTTCCTTTGTCGGAATGATGAATCTCGGATTTTTTATATGCTCTGATTGGTCAATTTATTTTAATTCGTCTATCTCCGGTGGGCTTCGTCAAAACAGACGCTTACAAACGCGTCACTTTTTGGTGTTGAGATTAAAAATTCGTGGTCGACATACCCACGCGGAAGGGCACAGCATGATACAATTATTTTTATAAGTCCAATATCTTCCTTATAATTGTACTGATGACATTGTGATTACCCTCATTGTTTATGATTTTTTATGACGATTAATTTGAATCCCCTCATCATATATTTCGGATTCGGGGTTGCTGAATTCGCACTTGGTATTTATACTTAGTGTCCATTAAGCCATTAATTATTAATAATATATTGTTTTTATTCCATTTTCCATGGTAATAGCTTGTTCTTAATCTACTGTACAATTTTCACTTAAAACTATGCCTTAATATTAACACTATGTCCGTTTTCATAGATTCGAACTTAAGCCTATATTATACATTTTTGTTTTTCTTATATTCTAGCAATAATAACATTTAATTAAATTCTAACATGGTATATTTAAACACTGATGGGTTAAGTCACTACTGGCAGTGTTCTTTTTCCCTACATTGTTAGTTTAGTGCCTTAATTATATTTTATTAATTAGGCTTGTCATACTTTTATGGAGTTACCTTGCTGTATGTTTGGTACTCTTCATATACTATTCGGATTATTCTCCAAATGATAGTTAAAATAGTCACAATGGTATTGTTATTATTGTGATGCAGTTCATCCTGCATTTGATTCTGTTATCATCTAGGTTTAGTAGCTGTCAACTTTACTTGCAGCTAACTGTTACAATAGTTTTGTTGTAATTACATTTATATGGATTATTTAGATAGTTATTTTGGTTGCATTTGTTCATCTGAACAGTATTCTGTCTTACTTCAGGTTGTTAGTTGAGTTACTATCTTTGTATAATGTGTTTATAACATAATTTTGGTTGCATAATGTATCTTTGCTATTACAAGCATATTGTCATATTTGGATTACATAAATATAGCTTATATATTCAGTTATTCTATTAGCTACTGTGTACAAAACATTCCTTATATTATCTAGTTACTTCCTAGCTCAATACATTTTGGTTTAATATTGTTTTTATTTTGTTTTCATTAAGTTTTATTGAAAACTGGATGCCCAGATTAGGTTATGTTGTAGGTTCAGTAAGCAGTAATGTGTTGCTGCTGGCTGTGTATTTCTACATTAATCTTGTTGACTGGTTTTCATTCAATGTTTGTACATTGGTTATTGGTTATTATTATTGCACCTTTAGTTTACTCTTGTATTGTCTTATTTATCGTTAATTAGTGGGTTTGTACTAACATCACTCCCACTGTATAATTGGTCATTCATATTTTGGAACCTAGTCTTCTGTTTATTTTATAACTACACATCATTTAGCTACAATAAACTTATCTTATTCTTATTCAGTTTACTAGTGACTCTTTATTTACAATATTTAGTCCTTATTGATAATAATGTGTTTTACATAGACAATGAATGTATTCATTAAATGAGTTGTGGTCAGTGTTGACTTTACCATACAGCTTAGGGATTTATATCATGTAATTAATTAACATTTCTTCTTTCTTCTTAATACAATTATTCTTTTTTAAAGGTTTATGTTAGTTTGTTATACTTCAATTTCGTTCCCTTGTTCTTGAGTTTGGTCTGGATATCTTCCTTCTTCCTTCTTCACTGATCTCCTTCTCACTCTTATTCATTTTTATACATGATGTGGTTTTCACTTGTCTTCTTCACATTGTTTCTTCCTTCTTCTTTCTTGAAGTCGTTATTGTTGTGTTCTTCTCCCTGATTCTTCTTTCTTCTTTTGTTCTCATTTTCTTCTCACTGATTCTTCATTCTTCTTTTGTTGTCTTTTGTCCTTCTCACTGATCTATTGGGTAAGGTATGTCAGTCGTCCCGTCTTTATTCTTCTTTTCTTCTTTGTTGGTGCATTTACTAGTGATTTCTTTTCAATGATGCTTCACTTATTTAAACTTATGGTACTTTCTTCTTCTGTATCCATGGTGGTATTCTAGACCTTTTAATGTATTTTTACTAACGGTGGCTTTTAAATTAATTTTCGGTACGTTGGTGGATGTGGTGTTGTATGTACCGTTACAATGTTTACAAAAGAGGGGACTATCAATAAGTGTAGATAAAACCAAAGTGATAAGTCAGACAAGATCTGCCCGACCCAGGCAAAATTTGATTATAGAAGAAGACTATATAGGATCGGTCGGAGGTTTTACATACCTAGGAGACACGATATCTGAAGATGGAAATGAAGAAGCAGAGATAAGGAGAAGGATAACTCTACCCAAAAAGGCCTACTTTGGGCTTATCACCACCTTTAAGTCAAGAGTTATTCATAGGCAGACAAAAATGCGTATATACGAAACTATCATAAGACCCGTCCTGCGCTATAGCAGTGACACCTGGATAGTAACAAAAAGGGCAATTGAACGCCCAAAGATATTTGAAAGGAAGCTCCTGAGACGGATCCTGTGCCCCATATATAGAAATGGGGAGTGAGGGTACGGCATAATGATGGGATATATTGTCACATCAACGAACCAACGGTAGAAGTGTACGTAAAACTGAGGGGACAGCAATGGGCTGGCCATGTCGTAAGAACAGATGACAAAAGAACATCCTCCTAAAAGAGTCCTTATGGGGAGAATGGATGACAAAAGACTAAAAGGCCGTCCAAGGGAAAGATGGGAAGATGCTGTCGCTGTGGATGCAAGAGAGATGTTGAGAGTGCGATGATGGAAGCCGTTGCTACTGATAGGGAAAAGTGGAGGGTCTGGATAGAGGAGGCCAAGGCCCGACTTCGGACTGTAGCGCCATAGAAGGAGAAGGAGGAGAATGTCTGTATTGTACAAAATTACCGATAATTTAAACACTTTCAATTGGCCACAGAGTTGGCTCTAAAAACTTATACTCTAGTAAGGAGTTCTCGTTTGCAAATGTGTACAAAACATTTCATTTGAGAAACAACAGTTGAGCGGAGTTCAAGGATATTAAGTGGCTGTAATTTACACTACGAGGAAGAGGTTATCGTTTTAAAAGTCGCTCACGCGTTTTCAAGGGGAATTCTATACTAAAGTTTGCGAACGGAATTCTACATATTATGACATATTTGTTGAACCAACTCTTGCAGCGCATTATCGACGAATCCGAACTATGCTAAAGGCTGTGATTACAATAATGTGGGGAGAGGGGGAGGAGAATGATGCGGAATACTGGATTGTGGGAGAGTGAGTGATTAAGAATTGTATTTAAAGAGAATGGGAGAATATTAAATGGATCCTCAGTAACAACTTCTTCCACTTCTTCTCACTCTTATCAACCACCAAAAGTTGTGTCCGCAACATTTTTCCTGGGACTCATCACCGTTTAAAACTTTTATACTTAATTCCGTTTTAATTTCTCCTTCTTCATTGCATTGTTTACAATACTTTCTTTCTATTGCTGTGTTGGTCTTTCTCTTATTCTTATGCTATATATATTCTAGCTTCATAACACTTTTAAATTACTTGTGTTTGTTTCCTAATTAAATTTTATGTTTATTTTTACAGTTTTTATTGGTTTGATCCATTTCCATTTAGTTGGTCCAGTTCTGAGGGTCTGAGTAATTTTCGCAATCAGAATGGGTTAGAGTATACTCCAGAAAAGCTTGCATTGTCTCGGTTGTGTGCGGAAACCAGTTGTGTGTAAGCTTACTTCAAGAACACTGTAGTCCAACTGGCGGCCCCTCGAAGAAATGTAGAAAATTATTAAAATTTAAATAACAGTTCCACACTTGAGAAATTTTGCATCATCATCGTCGCCGTCATCATCTTCACAACAGGGCGTAGGCAAGGACTGCCTGTTCCGCCTTCAAAAATTCCCCAGCCATCTCTTCCTGGGTCTATCCACACACACACACACACACACACACACACCTGTGTCCTATAGCTTTGTATTTCCAGACTTGTTCGGCCAGTCTGGAATCTGACATTCTTTTGAAATGTTCTTTTCACCGTTGTTTATAATCTTCTAATTTTTCATTCAAGTTAAAAACTTGTAACTCTTCTCTCTTATGGCCTCATTCCTTATACGGTCAAGTTTAGAACACCTTTTAACTAATCTTAGAACGCCATTTCCGAGGCCTGTATTTTACTTTCTTGTTTCTTGGTTGTTGTCGTTAATTCACACCCGTACCATAGGACAGTACAGGGGCTGTCATAACTTTATAAAACTTTAATTTTTTATTTTGACGTACCTTGTTTCTAAACATACGGTTGATTGTTCCACAAATCGTCTGGAACTTGCCTCTTGCAATATATTAACATCACCGTCAGAGAATTTTTATCATAGCCAATATTATTTCCCAAATAATTAAAGTGGCTCACCTGTTCTAGAATTCGATTACTAATCAGTAAGAGATTTTTTAGTTTAGGGAGATGATTAATTTAATTTACTCGTAACTTTCAAAGAGATTTTGCAATGGATGCGTTTTCTATGTTTGGTATCACTCCTATTGTGAACGAACCATTTCTACAATGAAAATATTAAAACAAGAAAGAAAAAAAAAATTATCAACCAAACGAGATGATCTTTGATTATTAGCCATTTTCGTTCCAAGAATTTATGTAGAAAACTACTATTGAAATCATCACTGCGATTATGCACTAAGTAATTATTGTCAATAGACATTCTATAGAAATGAGGGGCAAGAGTCCGCACTTAAAATACAATAACAAATTCTCAGCTACTGAACCAAAATAAAGTTTATTGAAAATTACTGGGTTATTTGTTACACTATATACTAACAAATGTAATGAGTACACAATAATTTTGACTACAGTATTTGGTAAAAAAAATTAAAAAAAAAGCATGTAAAATAGGAAAGTTGCCCAACCTTGGGGCAAGAGTCCGATCTGTGTAGGGTAAGAGTTCTACTGACACTTTTCACACACGAAATGGCCCAATCCACTGTAATTCGTGCACGGCTCTTCCCACCACGTACTACACTGACGACACATGATCCAGTCGACTGTAGGGGGGGATTCGTAAAGGTGCCCACAACCTCCGCAATAATAATCAACTTTCCCGGAACACGATATTCCTTCTTTCTTTGAAATCAGCGGGACTCCCCAGCACAAACTTCTGGAACGCTTAACAAAAGTTGTAGGCCTAATGCAAGTTTTATTTAATTGTAATGTGAAGTTTGTTTATGTGGGGTAAGATTCCGCACAGGAGACCAAGACGACTCTTCCCTCGGAAACTTGCCCCACTGTGTTCTATACTTTTTGCTGACTTATTATGATTCAACTAAATAAGATTGACTACTAACTTTAAGTTGATATGTAACCTCAGACTTACCTTTTAATAATGTACTGTCGAAAACAAATAATAAGAAAGTATATATTTATATAAAAACTCTTAAATTACACTGTAAAATAACTTCAACTTCCACAAAATTAAACAACGTTACTGTTCACTCACCGTAATGGCGCTAGACTCCTTGTTTGCTGTGTCCAGCCAGCAGAATGCATTTCTTCAACAGCCCAGACACCAACTCATGACAGCTATTAAGAAAACTAGTAACTACGACGTGTTAGAAATCTTGCCCCGTGCGGACTCTTGCCCCACATTACCCTAATCAGTGAGAATACTTTGTAGTGTTTTCCACTGTCGGCGGATAAAGCAGAGGATAATCTCTAAACACTAATGGCTCCGTCCCATCCAAAAACAATTTCATAAGCACTAGAAAAATTAGGTTTATGTACGTAACAATCACGTCAGGTTCCTAATTATTTATCAAGCATTTAAAAAATTAATAGTACGTAAATTGACCAATTTAAAAAACAAAATTCAAAAACTGTTGACCTGTGTGACACCATAATGCTATAATAAATAAGGCTAACCAACAAACAATTTTAAAGACAGATGTAATATATCTGATGATTGGAATTCAAACATTACTACTGTCAATCGTGTTAAACGACCCGCACATGCATAGGATACATACTGCTATGGTGACGGATCTGTGAACAGTGATTCGGACTTTGGATTCAGCTCAAGGTCGAGTCTTTCGAACCTCATGTGCCTACTGTTGGAGCAAAATAACAGTCTGACTGAGATATGTATGCTGACGTCAGTCCCGTGAACACACACAACAACATCCCTGTCTACCGTCATATCGTCTCTGCGTGTGGTTACATGCAAACTGATTTCTCTTTGGCAGTGGTGTGTAGACGCCATGGGCCTGGTGCTTGAGTAATGATAATGACCTTTGTATGGTAAACAGGACATAATTCCATAAAATATAATTTTTGTTAACTATAATCAATGCTTTTAATTAAAATAGGCTAAATTAACCTAATACAATACCAACAGTCTGACTGATATATCCTGATGTCAGTCAATAACATCCCGACCCGTGAACACACTCAGCAACAACAACAACAACAACAACAACAACAACATTCCTCTCTACAGTCAGCTCGTCTCTGCACGTGATTAAATGCAAAGTGATTTCTCTTTGGCGGTGGTGTGGAGTGCTGTGTAGAGGCCATGGGTCTAGTGCTTGAGTAAAGATAACGACCTTTGTATGGTAAACAAGATCTTGAACGATTTGAGAAGGAAATACTTGGAAGAATTTTTGAGCCAGTAGGGCAACAAGATGGCACTTGGGGGATCCGCATGAATCTTGAACTCCATACATTAATAAACAACAAAAACGTAATAAAATTTATTAACGTTTTTAATTAAAATAGGCCTATATAAACATAATACAATTGATCAGTAACTACGCGTTACTGTCTAATTACACGCAAGAATGACTAATTTTTTAATAGAAAATAACATATTAAATAATATTTTATGACATCTGTCAATAGAGGTGACAAATGTCGCGACGACACACGGGGGACGGTCTATAGACGTTTTGACAATTCAACGTCTAGCGAAATGAGTCTACTACACGCAGTGACAGAAAGCAGACTGGGGCAGCGATTTTCCTCATCACACGCGCTTTGTTAATATCCTCCCGAGCGATAACTGTAGACGGGTGACAAGTGAGTGGCAAAACTAAACTTTTTAAAATAATCGTCTTTTTTCATTTATCGTAGATACAATAAAATACAATATACAAAATACAATATAAATCAAGTGTCGGAAATTCAGCATCACACACACACACACACACACACACACACACACACACACACACACACACACACACACACACACACACACACACACACACACACACACACACACACACACACACACACACACACACACACACACACACACACACACACACACACACACACACACACACACAGTATTCTGATACCAGTATTTCGGCTTCGGTATTTTAACTGACTTAAATCTAATTTTGATTCCAATAAACTATAATTTGAATGCAACAAACCGTTTAAATTTAGCACAACTACTCCATGCCCGACAGCCCCTTGAAGGGGAAGATACTCTGAGCTGCAGAACTCGCTTACTGTTTTGAACGAAGTACAGTACATTTATTATGTCATAAATTTCAATATTAGATAACTTTTCAGGAACATGAACACATCGAACCTCCTGATGAAGATGATGTGATAGCCGCTATAGAAAGCCTTAAAAACAACAAAGCTCCCGGTTCTGATGATGTTCCTGTGGAGCTTTTCAAAAACGGTGGCCCATAGCTGGATAAAACCCTTCAAGGCCTTGTCATTGATATATGGATAGAGGAAAAACTGCCAACAGCCTGGGAGGAGACAGTTATATGTCCGGTTTATAAAAAGGGGGATCAACAGGCTGTAACAGTTACAGAGGCATTTTTCTTCTCCCTGTGGCGTATAAAATATGTTCCATACATTGTACCAAAAACTGCTTCCACATGCTGATCAGGTGATTGGTCGATATCAGTACGGATTTAGAAGAGGAAAATCGACAACAGACCAAGTTTTCACACTCCGACAAATTCTGGAGAAAGGTAGGGAACATAAGCTACAAACGCATCACCTCTTCATAGATTTCAGAAATGCATACTATAGCATTGATAGACAAGAACTGTACAGTACACTGCTCTTGAAGAACTAGCCATACCAAAGAAATTACGGTAATAAGATTTTGTAGGATGACTATGCAGACAGTGAAGGGCATGATGAGGATCCAGAATGACTTATCAGGAGAGTTTGACCATGGAAAGGAGTAGGGTAAGAATGAGAGTTCTAACGCGGAAGTGACGTCACAGCCCCCTTTTGGCGCGAAATTCAAAAATCCTGGTGGTGGGGGTAGACTTCCGTCGCAGTGTGTCGTCTTGTGCAGAGGTTATGATGGACCGGGGGGGTAGTGGTGTGTCCCACGTGACCTCGTTGGGCGTACCGAAGTTGTCGGCCATGTTGTCGTCGTCGTCCATTTTGTGGGGTTATGTGTGCGTTGATTGGCGGAGGCGTGGCCGCCGTTCGCTGTTCGCCGTCCGGCGGGGGCTTGGCCGCGGCCTGGTCGTGGCTTGACCGCCGCCAGGAGTGGTGGGGTCGTCGTCCATTTTGTCGGCGGTGTAGTGGCCATGTTGGGAAAGCGGGGATGTTGTCGGTTTGTGCATGTGTGCTGGTTAAGGTTGGGCCACGTTGCCGCTTCGTGGTGTGTTATAGTGTATGGGTTTGGATATATACTGTGTTTTTCCGGAAGGGTAGCCATGTTGGAAAAGCGTCGACGTTGTCAAGTTGTGCTGGTGTCGGCCACGTTGTCGGCTCGTGCATGTGTTATAGTGTACGGGTTTTGGATATGTTTACACTACCACCATTGTCCGTCGATGTGAAGAGGTGAATTGCATTGTTGCCAACTGTACATTTGAATGTGTGTTACCTTTATGGTAAGTATATATTGTAAAAATAAAAAATATGCACATCATCAGTGTGAAATTTTTGTTGACACAGTCCTTCGGTGCAAAATTTAAAATCATTTCACTTGTAAATATTGAATATATGCATTTATGCATATATATTTATGCATAAATAATTATTACTATAGTAATCTATATTGCGCGAACGTAAAAAAAATGTGTAGTGTTGTGTACATGTAAGAAATACACATGATATGCACTGCATAATTGAATGTCTAGTTGTAATGAATTGGCTTCGGCTATCTGAGCATAATATGTACACATGCTGGTGATGATGTAATCAATCCATCTGTGTGCCCATCTGTTACCAAAGCGTGAGAACGAAGGCTTTATTAGTCGTACATAATTTGAAGAACGCGAGTCGTTGGTGATGTAATATTATTAATTGGGCTCCAGCTGTCTGTGCATTTGTTAACGTTGTGTGCGCGTGCGTGTGCGTACATCCATTTGTTTAATAACAGAACCCGAGCCGTTGACTAAGTAATGAATAATAATTGGCTTCGGCTATCTGAGCATATGTACACATGCTGGTGATGATGTAATTGTCTAGCCATCTATTACCAAAGCGTGAGAGCTGAGGCTTTATTAGTCGTACATAATTTGAAGAACACAAGTCGTTGGTGACGTAATATTTAATTGGGCTCCAGCTGTCTGTGCATTTGTTAATGTTGTGTGTGTGTGAACGAAGTGATGACCGTACATAAATTATTGTGTGAAACAGAAAGCCAAGCTAAGTGATTGTCCTTGACTGCACGTGTAGCAGCTCTAGGTTTTTTTTGTCGTCGAAACAGAAAAGCCAAGCTAAATGGTTGTCCTTGACTGCACGTGTAGCAGCTCTGGTTGATACCAGCTGCTTTCGCGTTCATCCTTGAGATAGCGTATATATATGCTGTACGAATTGCTCACATCATCACATTGTTCAACGAGACTAGAACTCGTACAGTGTGAGTTTTTCATTTTTAAATAATTTTTCATTTTTTAAATAATTTTTTTAATTTTCGTTCGACAAGATTCACATTCAATCGTACAGAGTGAGTTTCATTTTTTTTAAATAATTTTTTTTAATTTTCGTTCGACGAGATTCACATTCAGTAACTCAACTAGAACTCGTACAAGGTAAGTTTCATTTTTAAATAATTTTTTAATTTCTAAAGTATAATATAATCAAGCAATTCTCAACTAGAACTCGTACAAGGTAAGTTTCATTTTTAAATAATTTTGTAATTTCTAAAGTATAATATAATCAAGCAATTATTGTTTAATAATATTGATTTTTAAATTAGTTGTATGTAATAACACATGAATGCACATTGTGCAACATTCGTTCTAGCTTGTATATTGAGTGATGATTAGTGTTAATCTTTCAAGGATTTGTGAAATAAATATAGAATAAAAATGTTAAAGCAATACTATTTAATTAAAATACATGTAATCAAAATATATTACAATTTAAAATACATATTATGTAATAGTAAACAGTGGTGACAAGTACAAAATACATAATATGTAAACATATACAATATGACATTTGTGTACAATATTCATCTAAATAAACTAATTACAAATTAAAATATGTAAACGTACACAGTAGTGACAAAAATTATTATGTAAACATGTGTGACAATTGTGTATGAAATACAACTAAGTAAAACTAATAATTAAAAGTTACAATAAATAAGTGCAATATGTTATGTCAAATATGTACAAAAAAATACACACACACAGTAGTGACAATTATAAAAATACAATTGTATACAATTATATTATGTGTAAGCAAATTAGATTTTAATTTATAAATTCATTACGCATAATAATTTATTATTTGTAATTGTTTTAATAATTGTTTTGAATTACATAAAAATAAAATAAGTGTAAGCACATTATATTTACTATTTGTACACGTGTGCAATGACAATTATGAACAAATATATTTGTTAATTTTGAAGATGTCTATCCGGGCTTACTCCAAAATGTACACCACGTAAGCCTTGTTTTATTATCTAGATATACAGTAAGTACATTGATAATTAAATATAATTAAATTAAATGAAATATATGTGTAAGCACAATATATTATAAGTTAAAATACAACTAAGTACATGTTAATATATATAATCGTACGTGCAGCTAATGACAATTATGTGTATTTACAATGAAAATTATACATGGTAAGTGAGTATGTCCATTCAGTCTTACTGTACAATTTCTACTATGTACGCTCTATCCTTTTCTCCACGAAATATTAGATGCAGTGAACACGGTACTAAATCTTTTAATTCGTCATCTTCGAAAACGCCCGCGTATCTTTTAGGTAGATATACGCGATATTTTAGTTTAGGGTCTTTATAATCTTGAAGTGTGACGAGTACGGCTTTCCCGTACTTTGCGTCTATATTCTGCATTTCTTCTATCGGATATTTTACGCCGATTATTAATTCTTTTATTTTTTTATATTCAATTGCGCTAATAGTTGCAAATTTTTCAGTGAATGATGCCATTTTAAAATAAAGAATTTTATATTTGTCTCACGCGTCTCTCAAGGACTGAACGAATAACGCTCGCGCACAGCGGAATAAATAGGGAGGTAGTTGTGGAGGTGGAACCGGAGAGGGGGAACTACATAACGTACAGTAAGCGTTTATTTTTAACCGTGTGAACAGGATACGACTTGACTTCTCACGACTCGATGGGTAGGCGGGGAAGAGGAGACGAGTCGGTTATTTTTTTTATGAATAGACAGAATGATGTAATTAACAGCACTCATGCGTGTTAGAACATGTCAGTGAAGCTAATTTTTTTTATATGACTATACAGGGTGATGTAATCGTCAGAAAGGTTAATTTGTTTTACGTAAGCGCTAAACAATAATGTTTTCAATTAGTAATTTATCAGAAACATATTGATTACTCTAAAATCTGATACAACCCACTCGCGTAAAGCGTGTACTCTAGTATTTGTACATATTTCTGGAAGTAAGTGATGCGCGAGACAGTCTGTTCCATGTATTGATTGTAATTGATTGAGTTTGGGACAACCGAAATCTTCTAAATTTATAATATTAAAATGCACGATACGCTTCTGTAGAAATTTTTTTTTTGCAATCCTTTTACGAACACAAATTTAAAAGGAAATGTATATTTTTCTAATATCGGTACAAGATGTTCATACGATGTGTCCCCGTCCGTCCACGCTAGTCCATGATAATGCTCTGTTAACCATCTGTTTGTCCTCACATGTTTATGATTCGAAACAATCATGTTTGCTGGAGGTGTAAATATCCAATGTCTGCTGGCAAATGCAGTGACATCCATAATGGCTAGTTCCTTAACGAGTTCGTTTCCATCGTTGTCGATGAAACAGTGAAAGTCAAGTATGACTGCTAGATTATCCTCGCACATCCTTTTTTCGTTATAAACAACGTGTTTGGTGTTACTAAGAACGCTGCAGATCCGTCCGTCTTACGGAACAGACACGTTGTATGTTGTGAAACGCTCGTAAAGAATTTTTTCGGAACGTTTATTTTGTACCTTATATTTTCGTCACGGATCAGTGCAACAAATTTACAGGTCAAAATGTTGGATACAAAAATTTCTATAGGGTATAGTATTGTGTGCTTTAATTCACTACAGCGTATGTACTGGTACGGAGATAACAGCTCCATGCGTCCGTCTTCAACGCGTGCTGTTCAAACACTGAGGTATGCGATATTAGTGGACTCGGATTAAACACTTTTGTCACGACAGCATATATTTTCAAACCTTGTGTTCACTAGTCGATTAAATTAAAGCGTGAAAACGAACTAGAAATACGCTCTCATGTAAGCGGTGCATGTGGTTCTACATAAGGGACAAGTATGTAGGGTTATGGCGCAATTCACGCATGTGATAAAATGTCGACAGGGAATAAGTACAACTTCCACGTTTTGTGCGTAACAGACTTTGCACATTGTATCACGATTTGAGCTTCCTTCTACGTTTTTTATATTCTCCTTGATCGTGTCGGGGCGTTGTTCGTTCTCTGCTGTCGCTACTGCTGTTGGTGCTTGCGCTTCGGTAACGATACCCAGTGCCTTGATGATAAAATTTTTATCTTTCATTAACATTACGTAAGAGCACGCGGGGAAATGACGTGCGTGTTCCATCCAAGCATATTCTCCACGTTCCCATTTGTTTAATCCGCCTCCACAGCAAAAACAAATCACTCTATCGTTGTTGCATCCAGTGTAAAAGAAACCCGCTTCTGATAATTCTTTAGGTGTTATCGTTAACGATACAGGCCATTCTTTAAAACTCTTTAAACGGTTTTCCAAGCTTCTGTAACGCGGGTACGGAGATGTGATTTTTTGAATTAAGATGACTTGCACTTCTTTATCGTCTGGTGATAAGGACTTGATTGTTGTTGCTGTCGCTTCACCGCATTGTTTGAAATAGCGGTCGTTCTTGGGTTTGGTATCATCATCATCGAAATCGTGTGAAAGCATCTTGTGCGTCCTCTCGCGAGTCGTGTTGATGAAACTCTGAGCAAAAAAAAAAATAGGAAGAAGAGGATAATCTTTCCCCCTCCACAAAATAAAATACATGAAAAATGATTATATTTTTTTTTAATAAAAAAAAATTACATACATGTAAATCATACATTACATTCTATTTACAGCAAATACATGAAAATTGATTACATTTTTAAAAAATAAAAATCGCATACATGTAACGCACACATTACATTCTAAAAAGCAACATTATATTTACAGCAAAAAAAACAATAATTTATAGTAAATGTTTAATTATGTCTGCGCACTGTGTTGGATAACGGAGTGTACACGTTGAGCGAATCATGCAGTATCAAGCAATAGGCCGCGGTCTGAGCGGGGAAATTGCTCGATGACTCGAATTCCAATCTGACGTCGACTGGTGAAGACTTGAGCGACTCATCCTGTCTGCTGCAATCGAAGACGAATAACGGTGCTTTTGCTATGAACTCAGTAGGCGTTAGAAGTACGTTGGGTTGACTTCTGTGGTAGTACGACTTTTGAAATCGTGTATACATGTCGTACAGCAATGCATAACGTCCGTTATCGATATCCAGGTTCAGGTTATCGTACGGGTAGTATTTGTCGTTCAGAAAGAGTCTCGCATTTGTCACATTGCAGTGATCGAATTCACCGGCATGTTTTTTCAGATTATTCTTTCTGCTGGTCTGGAAGGTGAGTATCACGTACCGCGGTTTCTCCAGTTGTGTAGTTGTTTTCACTGTCCAAGTCTGTCTGTCAGTCGTTGGTAAAACCGGGTACTCGTGCAGTTCCCAACTACGAAACGGTAAGAATAGTGGTAGGTCTTTGCGTATGATATCCAATAATCGTATCCGTACTTCGTTGTTCACGTACACGAACGGAATCATCCAAGAGATTTTGGTTAGTTCTATATCAGCGTTAGCGGGCGCATCCGTAGACGAGAACAGAGCGTTAACGTCAGTGGAAGTGCGTAATAGTATCAGTTCTTGTTTCATGTTTAAAATAACATGTGTGAAATCCTCAGCAAATCCCATCAGCATCCTCAACGGTATGCAAAAGTTGAATTCATTATTTTTACCGGATGGTGTTAGCTCGTCAGCTGTAGGAGCAACCCAGCCGGCATTTTGCATCGAAACAATGTCCTGCTTGCTGGCAGATAGTATGGTTTTAATAGTGGACGTGATGCCGACACTCTTGGTACGATCTACTTCCACACCGGCCAATTCGTAACGGATTTCTTCGAAGAGAAACGCGATCGCATTGTTGATCATTTTCACGTTCACATTACCGGTGTCAGTGGTTTTTTTGCTCAACTTGCCTTCAACGTACAGGAAACTTTCCATCGGTAAAGTGAAGACTTCCTGTTGCAGGATAGATATGCGTATCTCATCATTATTTCCATATCGTGACGCCGACGCGTACGGTGCATGAGGATGATATTCGTAATGTGTGATGTTGTCTTCAAAGAACGGTCGACGTTCATCCGATAAGACTATACCGCTGTCCGTCATGTTACTTGTTTCTCTTGAGTTTGAATCCTAGTGAAATCAGGTAGCGTCGGTTAGTTGCTGTTAATCGTGTCAACGACGAACGTCTACTGATACCTTTTCCAAAAGCGTTGTCCTCTTTTATCTTGCAGTGCGAGCCGTTGCTACCTCCGCTCTTCATCATCATGGAGGTTTCGGTGAAATAAATTCCCATGATTACTACACACGTTTCAAATGTATACGTGCAGTGATGACTTCCCCTTGAAAATTCACAATATCGCCGTCCTGATCGTGTACGGACACTGTAACGTTACGCAAGTGTAGTACGTTAAGCGGAAAATAAATGACGTTTCTAGGCGTTTCGACTATCTTGAATCCTGGCTCAACCGTTGGATAGAACGAGTGCAATATATGCTCGTTTCGACCCGCCTTGTATGAACCTTGAACAGCGTTACACCTTATCTCCAAAACGTTCACTTTGTTAATGTTTACAGGCGCGTCCGACGTGTGTAATATATACGCTTCTAACTTGCGGCTCTTGGAAAAACCCAACATGGTACCGATCGTGTGTTCCGTACATCCGAAATCGATATCGTATGAACAATAAATTTCACATTTCAATGTGTTGTTGTTGGGTCGTAGAGAAAATTTCGGGTCTGCTAGTTCTTTTTTCAGGTACGTTTCAATATCACTGATTTCATACACACCGGTCGGTATATTGACAGGGTCTAACGTTTTACGTGCTCCCTTTAGTACGGGAAAGACATTGTTTTTTCCACTCTCCACGTTCGGTATAGAGTTGTACGTGGTAAAGTCCAGCAGTCCTGCGTACCATTCACCGTCCGTCAATTCAAGCGGTGGAAAAAAGTCACAAACCAGTGCGCTTGGATCCGTTCCTGTGACGGTGACCGTAAGCGAAGACATCTTGTAGTTTACTGATCGTTCGATGTCAAAAACTCTAAACATAAATGTCCGCAGATGACTGTATCCGACGGCTGTTTTCGCATGTAATTGTAATGAACGTCGGTCACGTTCGATCCAAAGTACCGTATTAGCTCGACAGGAGGACGTAGATTGCCGAATCCATCAAAGTACCAGACTCTGTCGCCTCGCTTCTTGTAGCATACCCAGTGCGTGCCCGGTCCACTAGCATCGTCCAGATTCACGATCGCACTTTCGTTCATCCACGGTGATGTACTAGGAAGTGCGTCGCGCATGTACACACCTCTGAAATAGGGTATACGCAATCGTTTCGTGTACTCATAAAGATCGTGATCGGACAATGGACGCACGGGTATTTTGATTAGTTTTTTCGGTACGGTCGAAGATACCCGAAGCCTCCTGAAGCCTTTTTACCACCGCTCCTTCTTCGTCGTTTTCCTGTCCCTGTTGTCGTCGTCTTCCTCCTCTTCCTGATTATCGTGCGTCGAACCGGCTTGCGTTGTCTGGTGCGACGTCGACGTTTACGCACACCACCACCACCACTACAGCATAGCCCGCTGCCTAACGCAGATTTCGCCTTCATCGCTGCTGCTACGGCTGCTGCGTACGCTCTTTCACTGATGCCTGAATTCAAAGCTTTAACTCGTTCCCACGCTTTACCGGCTAGCACACGATCCGCTATACCTCGTCGTTCGTTGTCCTTGTACTTGCTGTAAGCGATATCGTGTTCGCGACAGGCTTCGTCCAACTCGTCGATTCCTCGATCACCACGACTCAATCTCTCCTCTAGTTTCGTTCCTGGTCCACAGAACCTGTAGCCAGGCAGATGTAGTTCTACCGGTAATACGTCCACCGCTCGATTGATCAGTGTAGGTACTGACTTCGCGACGAATGGTACTGCGCTTTTAACTATTTTTCCGATAAGACCACGCCCCCTTTTTTTTTATCAACACGGCTACGTAGTTCATACATGACTACTGTTTCGTTTGCTCTCGATAAAGAGATCTCCAATCTTGCTCGTCGTTGGATTTGTCCAGATCACTAATCAACACGTTCGTCTCCGTCTTGTTCATAAGTAGTAAGTCTGCCTCTTCGGCACCAAGTGAAGTACGCGCTGCGCGTGTATGCAATTTATAGATATACGATACCACTTTCTCCCAACGACGTTGGAACACTTTTGCGAGTTTGTACGTTTCGCTCTTCGCGTACCGCTTCACGTCCTCTAATTGACGTGCGTTCACTGCATCTGTGGCCCGTGCGCCACCATCTCCAACGTTTAGAATGGTTTTTCCTTGTGCGTTAAAATAAGCATCGTTTACCGCGGTGATCGTGTGTCGGTTCAAAAATTCCAAATTCACTGCGTCCTTGTTGTTCATGGGTGGAGCTAACTGTGTTATCCGCACATTGCCGACCATTAGGTTAGAGTTCGTATCCTTCGGTATGATTTTCGAGTCCACGTATATTTTGGTCGCAGCGTCTCTCGCACGAATCGGTTCCCTCAGAGACTGTATGCGATGGTCTCGTGCGTCGACGACAGCCCCGTTCTTCTTGTTCGGTACCAACTGTGTGAAACGTAAGCACGAGTAGTCTACGTACTGCTTGTTGACGGCGTCCCCGAGATCGACAGGAGCGCCGACGTTGACGAGCTTACGACCTTTCGCATCTATTCCTTGCGCCGCCGCCGACGGATCGCCAGCTAACAGACAATTGTCACGCACAAAGCGCAGTGGAACGGCATCGCTATCATCGCGCGGTTCGCCCAAATTATGTATTTTTTTTCCCGCTACATCAAAGTGTCCGTCCTCGGTCATTGTGATACCAATATTCTCTCGCAGACTGCGTCGCGTCTCTCTTCGCGCTCTGACAGCGCTCTGGTGTCTGCCAAACTTGTCGACACTCATCTCGTGAATGATGCGTCTCGTTCGTTGTGCACGGCATTTATACGTATTTACGTAATAAATCTATTAGTTTTGATACGATCGTACTGTCTATGCATTTTATTCCGACAACGGAGAGTCCGTCGTTATGTTTTCCTTTTACAATCGTATCTAGAAATTCATCGTACACGTATACATGTGTGTCTTTGAAGAAATAAATTTTTCCGTCGATGTATCGGAACGCACTATCAACGGCTTCTGGTAAGCCGACAAAACGATCTTTAACATAACCATGTTTCTTGATTGTGAACGTGCACTCGTCTATCTCGCCGTAATACATATCGTTGTACAACAGAAGAGTTCGACCCGTGTACGTGTGTATTGCAGCGTTTATTTTCGTCATCGTGCGAACACCGAGCGTTGTGATTGAACGCGGATACCCGTTCACTGGCTGCAGACTGTGTATATCAAACATGTATACATAGTTGTCTATGAAAAGCACCACTTCTTCGGTCCGCGGTCTCTGGTACATCGCCGAAACGTTGGTGAACGTCAGCGGTAACAAAGTCAACCAATCCGTCAACAGAAGCGGACTCCCGCCCGTTTGCTTCGACTCGATATCCAATGTCCACAAAAAGTTATCGTGCACAATATACAGATCTCTGTTGATTATTAAAAATTGGTTAACGTTCTTTAGTCGACATAAATCCGTTGTCGTCCGCACGGTCTCGTTCGTTGTCGGTGTCGTCGCCGTCGTTGACGTCATCGTCGACGTTGACGTTGTCGTCGTCGTCGTAGCGGGCGGCGGCGGCTTCCCGTACAAGCGTTGAATGCCACTTATATCGTCGTCTCTCAGGTCGAACGGTTCGTCCGAGCGTGGTACGTAGAACGGGTACATGATCGAATCCCTCTCGAGGGAATGTGACAGTCCTAACGCGTGTCCGATTTCGTGCGTTAGCACCTGAAGAAAACTGGTCTGATCGTCCGGTATTTCGGTTGCGTTTGTATAATTCCACGATTCGTAGTAGTCCATATGTATTTCAGTGGTGTTATACGGTAAATCGGGCGGGTAGTAAGCGTGAGCGAGTATACCTCCTCGTCCGTCCAAATCGTACCCACAGATCGTGCACCTGGAAGTCAGACACCTGTGTTTAAAATATTTCATAGCGATAACCATGTCTGCGTTTATGTCGTTGGGTCGATATTCGAATTCCAGATTCGAATGTTTCTGCCACACAGCGAACGCTTGTCGCGACGCTTCTATAGCGCTGGCGCTACCGTGAAAGAATCGCCACGACAGACGTTTCTTGGCCCACGGTGTTCGTAAGGTGTACGACACGAAATCTTCGTTACCACATCTCCGCGCACGCATCAGATTCATCGTTTCATTGTTCAATTCTCCATTTACGGTTAAATTATAATTCACTTGAAACGTGCGAAGGTAGGCGTCCATATCGATGGTGGTGTTGTCCGTGAGTCGTAAACTATCGTCGGGCACGTATCCGTATCGCACCAAATAATCTATAGCGAAATCTACATCGTTAGCGTTAACGGACGATGCGACGACGGCACTTGTGCACACAATAATAAACAGTAGCACGATATCCATGTTGTCACAACCAAACGTGGAATGTCCCCGGTGTGTGTACGACAGTATTATTTATACTTTATCGGCTTTCAGAATCGAATAGGGAGCACATCGACTACTTTCGACCTTTGTGAATCCTAACGGTACTGTGAATCGTTTCTTCTTTTTTACAACGTACAGACCGTCGCGCGGAGTGTAGTAGTACACTGAACCTTGTTCTGTGTGTAACTCTTGTCGTCTTTCTATTATCAGCTCTTCGTTGTTGTATTCTTTCCGCGCCAAGGTCAGCACGTACATCGTCTCTGATTCAACGTCGACTATGAAGGCAAACGCATCCGTTCTGTATTTATTTTTAACGGACGCTTTGGTCACAAAATAATGCAAGGGATACAGTTTAGCAGTGACCATTTCGTTAACGTTAATGTGCTTACGCGGCATTAACGAGTCCTTTAAGATCGATTTCATCACGATGATGCTGCTGCTGCTAATGTCAGATGATGATATATACCGCTCTTGTTATACGATTATGTCTGCTTCATGTAGTTCTTCCACTATGGAGACGATTTCGTTCGTGTGCCCACTGTTTCCAACACGTTGTGATGCCATTAACAGTCGCAATCTGTCCACCAGTTCGTTCGGATCGTCCCAGTGCACGTAATCGATTTTGTCTTTTTTTCTCGTTAGCGTCATATACGATGTATCAATATTATTATGCCCCTGTCCTGTACGTTTCGGTGGAAACAGTTGCGATATTATTCGTTTATACTTTACACCTCTGTTCGCGTTCACCTGTGCGTTTGCTAAGTAATACTGCTTATGCGCGTTGGTGTTACGCAGTATATCTTTGTACGCTTTCAGATCTGATTCCTTGTAAATATTTTCATTAGGATGCTTCATGAATACAAGTTCGTAGAGTCCTGGTGTACCTTTGTATCGTTTACCGTTGATAAGAATCGTATCGTCCGTATCGATTTCGAACTGTGAATCACCAATCATCCATTTTCCGTTTTCATGTCTTACACCGTACGTATAGTCCATCAGACGATCGCGTTCGGACGAAACGATCATACGCATGTACTTGTTCGCTAACGATTCACTGTCGTATTTGTCCTGAAAATATCTACGCGCTTCACGTCTTCCTTCCGGTGTGTCTAACATTTTTTCAATGTTTTGACTAGGATCGTCCTCATCGTCATCACCTGATGTTTCGGCTATCACAGGTATTTTCAGGAAAGACGGTTTCGTTCGGGAACGAAGTGGTGTTCCTACATCGATCTTACTAATTGCATCCATTAGATCCTCTTCTTCTTCTTCTTCCTCTTCTTCTTCTCGTTTCATTTTTTTCACTCTTATCGGCTTTTCATTTGTTGTTTTACGGTTCTTTTCAAGCAATGCTTGCGAAATATTTTGTAACGGTTCCAGAATCGGTTTGTAACTTTTGGATAACGTTGCTTCTTCTTCACGAATACCATGTTTTAACGCACGGTATTTCTTCCCTATGTCATCACTGATCGTGTCGATATCACGTGCTAATCGTTTTTTCTTGTCATCCATCTCGATAAACGGTAGTACGACAACTAAAGTCGTTGACAGCAGGACACGTGTATTTAGCTAAACGTTTGACAATTTTTTGTTTGTTTAATCGTTAGGTGCGACTACTATGAAACGATCGAAACCGACTCTGTACCTACCGGTGTCGATAGAAGAATCCTTGTCCACAACGAGAAAGCCGTAACGATCTTTCCACGCTTCAGCGCACATGTTCTTAAACGTGTCATATTTCATGTCCGTGCTGACGTGATCGTTGTACACATGCTTCAAGTTGCGATCGTCCTGTTTGAACAATACTATTAGATTGGCATTGTCACGAACCAACTGTTTTGGCACTTGACTGTACGTCTGACAAAGGTAAAACGCGTCCACGCCGCTGTGTCGTCCCATAGAGAAATACTTGCGTATATTGTGTTGTCTTTCACAAGACACGTCATCAAACACCATAATAGAATCAGGATCGACCTCGTCGGGAGGCGGTACCTCTTCGTTATCGTTGTAGGCGTGATAACCCATTCCTTCGTTGGAAAGTTGTGTCATCAGGGTCTCCAGCATCTGATATTTGGGTTGAAATAGTGATTTAGAAAACACGTATAAGTTCGCGAATCTCAATCCGTTTACATCGAACAACAGGTTGAACATGACGTTTGTCTTCCCGCACGCGGAAGGTCCGCAGATGATCGAACGAACGGTATCGGGCAGAAGACGTCCGTGTTTACGTTTTTTTCTGCCACAACCACCTCCACCACCATCGCCGCACAATTTCGAATAGTCCACGTCCTTTATTTTTAATCTGTGCGCTTGTTGCAATATTTTCATGTTGACGTTCCGTGCACAGTCTATTTAATAGTCGCACTATATTGCAGCAGTCGGTAGATATGTAACTGCATACACAAGTGTCCGGACCCGTTTCACAGTTCGGATCCGACCAAACACATTCTTTGTAGTGATCGAATCCGGTACCACTTGGTACTATTTCGTTAAGACGGAATCCCTTCACACGATTGATAACCCGTTGCCAGTACTCGTGCACTGTCAAGATCCTACGCATGCGTTCAACGTCGTTTGCAGTCGTGTTCACGATGTACTCATCGTAACCAGGATGTGACACAATGTCTTTTACACTGTACACAGCGTGCATGTTGTCATCATAACGCATCGATGGATACTGGTTCTATTTCCATGAGTCGAATAGTTGTTATAGCAAGTTCTTCTTGTGTATCCACGAATCGTGTTTACCATCGAATCCTAACCATCTGACTTTTACACGATCGCCTTTACGTTGTACAATCTTTTCTACCAAGTACACGTCACCAACGTTCGATTTACTGATTTCATGTTCATAAAAACCACCTTTCAACACTTCTCCTGTATGATCCTTTAACGAATAGGTAATGGGTACGCTGCCGGTACGCACCGAATGAACGAGAAATATCTCGTTTGTCCAATTTGGTGTGTATCCTTTGGCGAATGTCATTTTGTGTTTGCTTATACGCACACGATCGCCTACTTTGAATTTCGGTCGTTTATAAACGATGCTCCTCGCCGTGTTCTCACGAATCCTTTGTAGCACTGTACGTTCGTTGGATTCTTTCACCTGACACGGTTTCATTCCAATCGTTCTGTGCACGCTGTTGTTGTACGTGTTGACTAGTTCCGGTAACATATCCAACCAACGATAATGACCTTGTTCACTGAACGCACGATACATGTGCGTTTTCAACGTACGGTTAAAACGTTCCACAATGGAGGCCTTTTTTTCACTATACGTGGAATAGAGTGTGATACCGTATCTGCTCAGCAATTTTTGTACGCTACTGTTATAGTACTCTTTCCCGTTGTCTGCCTGCAGATATTTCATTTTATTAGAACGAAGAATCGGTTCCAGAGCTCGTGCGACCTCTACACCCGTCTTTGTTTTCAACGGAACAGCGTACGCGTACTTGCTAAACGCGTTAATGATTGTCATAAGGTACTTGAATCCCTTGTTCACCTTCGCGTGCGGTATCATCTCTACCAGGTCCGCTTGGTACAAGTCGTGAAGTCCCTTTAACTCCACCGCACGTCTCGGAAAATTCCTTCTTACCGGTCTGTGCAACTCCCTCGCGATAGTCTTGCGAACGCTCTGCTGTATATTCTTCACCTGTCGTTTCATTCTCATATCGTACGAACCGTGATTCACAATACGTCGGAACGTGGTAAAGCGTTAGCACAGTGCTGAATGTAACTCTCCTCGGTACCGTTCTGGTACGTTTGCTTTCCATCGCGTGACTGTAGTAAGATTTCCACTCCACGTCCAGTTATATCATCTCGACCGAACGGAAAAACAACGCGTTCTTCTTGTGATTGCGTAAGTACGTTAAAACATGCGCTAAACTGATTTTCATACATCCATTACGCACGAGACTCATACCGATGTAATATCTCATGAGCGTGTGTTGTTTCATGTCCAACGCTCTTACGGTCTTGACGGAATTCATGTCTTTGAACATGACGCTGCGTATAACGTTGGCGCGATACTCGTGCATTTCTGCGACTATGACGTTATCGTTTACGGGTAGATGCTCGCACATGTGTTTAGCTTTGAGTTCTGTGATCGGACGATGACTTCTCGACTCCATATGCAGGTGTATAAGATACGAGTTCAACAACCAAAACTCGTCTGCCATAGCACCCGTGCATCGTTGCCACTGTTCGTATAAACGTCGGTCTTTCACTGTGTACCCTTTTTCATGTGAATACTGCAGACCGAAGTATTCACAATACTTGCCGAGTGTAGGCAATGCTTCCTTCAGAAAGGCTACTGAAAACAATCCCTGCGCCTTGTTGTTCACCAATGTGAACTGTTTCCCTCTCGCTAGTGTCGGTAACGAAGATGGTGGGCAGCGCACGTCAAAACTTACGTTGTAGCTAGGATCCACTGCGCACTTTGGCGCTATCGTAATCGCGCTTCTGTATATTTCAATCGCTGTACGTATCGGAATAGTGCGCTCTGTAATGACAATGCAACACAAAGCGTGTGGGATTGAACTTCCGTAGGCGAGCATGTCTGTGTACACAGTTGCATAGTTCATTTGTCCGTGTGAATCATGTAAGCCGTGAACACGTTGAACGGCATGATACAGTTCAGGAATCGGCCGGAAACGTGAAATAAAATTCCACGCGTGACGTACGGTACACTTGAACATATTCTTTTCATAAACCACGAGTTCAATCGGTACATTGTTTCGATCACACTCTTCGATAAAATGAAGCCATCGTGATTTGTTGTGTATACGATCAGAGATTATCATCAACAGCACGATCGGTGGCAGATAACCGCTACGTTTCTTTATGTGACGCCAACAACGTCCGTGATATCTGTCAACACCGAACTTATAACGTGTACAGTAGTTACCACAAAACCGTTTTTTCTTCACAAAATACATGGAACACAAGTTGGAGCGTATCGCGCTTCGTAACGGTTTTGTTAGTGTGAAATGTTTCCCATCATCGTATCGATAGACATCCATTGTGCCATCGATCTGTGATGCAAGTGATACAGCTTCGAAATTGACATGATATTTAATAGATATAATTTTTACGAAATCTTTTGTTTTATTTTTTTATCATTGGCGCCATCAGTCAGACATTGAATTGTGTACACACATTTAGTAGTAGTACTAGTAATAGTAATACATATAGTACTACTAGTACTAGTATAGTACTAACACAGAGTACTACTAGTACTACCCAAACGGGTATGTTTGTACATGAGTTTATGTCGGCTCTGAAAAGAGCCGTTTTTGCGTGCGCCGACTTCTACAAGTGTTCACGAACGAAACTACATGTGGGCATTGACGCCTTATGGACTTGGACAGGATCATCACCCGCCATCCAATCCATAATTCGTATTTTACACTTGCAGCATCTTACAACATCATCATCGCCTTCATAAATAAACCCGGCTTTGGCTAGGTCAAAAAATCTCACGTTCGTATTCGGAAATTTACGAACGTAAAATTTAATGTTACCTCGACGATGGATGTTATAAAAGCTTTTTAATCGGCTTGCAAAAGAATATGTGTGCACGTCCATATCTGAAGCAAGAATGTTGGTTTGTTGCGCTGCATTTCACTTCCTCAGTGGTAGCTGCGCGCGCAATCGTAGTGGGGATTGCTGTCGTCAATTGGTCGGTATGAAATAAAGCACAGTAGTGGGAACAAATAGCTGCGCACGCACTCATCATAGATAGTATAAGTGGAGCGATGATCGCTGCCTGCGTTCACCTTCGAGTCTCGTGCAGGCTAACTTTCACGCACTGCATATAAAATGTTACTTATTTTCTAACTTTGTATCAGTATTCTAATGTTCTTCAAGTGAGCAAGTAATTGATTTTGCTTTTATCGTTATTCTAACAATGCAGACGTTTTCTGTTGATCGTAAACATTCGTTGCGTGGCTCGTTGGTGTCGTACGTTTACACACCTGTTGCAGAGGAAGAAGAAGAATGTGTCAACGATGTCATTACCTTTTTCGATGAAATTCACGATATATTACGTACGGACATTCTAAACGAACTGACACGTTTGCTTACTATAAAGTGGCATATAGCGCTAAAAGCGAGATTTGTCAAGTACATTGTAAACGCCGACAGGAACGAGGACGAAGAAGTGACGAGTGAAGGCTATTTTCATGGACGATGTCATACGACATTGATCGCTGATCAGAACGTATTGCCTGAACGTTTAGAAGCTTCGTACGAAAAAATCATCGAATCGATTTATAAATTCACTCGTGAGGGTAGCGGTTGGGCGTTGGATCATATAATCTCGTTAGAACTCGTTCTCTCACGATACCAACCGCTGGCCGCCTCCAGTTTCATCCGTACACCTCCTGAATTGTCTTGTACTAAATCCATCATCAACGTAAACAATACAGGCGATCAAATGTGTTTTATATGGTCAGTGTTGGCCGCGCTGTTTCCACAACACAGAGACAGCGAGCGTGTATCCAAATACAAATCACATATTCACAGTATCATCACCACTTCTGGTATAACTTATCCCACCCGTCTATGCGATATTGTGAAGTTCGAACGTGACAATTCTGACATTTCTATAAATGTTTTTGGTTACGAAGAAAATGAAATTTACCCGCTAAGAATAACTCCTTTCAGTGACAGACAACACCATTTTAATCTATTACTTCTCACCACCGCTGACCGAAAACATTACTGTTTAATAAAAAATATTAGCTGCTTACTATCTTCACTAACTAAACACAACGGACGTTCTTTCTATTGCAACTACTGTCTGCACAGATTCTGTGAAGAACGACTCCTTAGTGAACACGTCCCTCGTTTTTCACCGTATGGTGAACAAAGAATTCGTTTACCGACGAAAGAGAAGGAGAAGGTTATGTACTTCAAAAATTACACTTACTGTCATAAAGTCCCTTTCGCTATATATGCAGACTTTGAATCGTTCATTGTGCCTTGCCATCGTTGCGATGCTCCTCCACACACATCGTCCACCACAACAGAGTCGTTACATCTTCCTTCAGGTTTCTCCTACCTCATAGTCGACCACGAGGGTAACATTTTCAAACCACAGGTCGTTTATCGCGGTGTGAACGTGATAGAAACCTTTTTAGATAGACTAATCGATGAAGAGCATGAACTGTACAGGATCATGCGTACCAATATCCCTATGACTATGAGTGATCGTGACGTATTATCTTTCACGAATGCTGTCGTATGCCATCTCTGCGAAAAACCACTGACTGATGACGACAAGGTGCGCAACCATTGTCATCTGACTGGACGATACCTTGGCGCAGCTCACAACGTATGTAACCTCAACTCCAAGTCCGCCCAACATATTCCTGTCTTTTTCCATAACTTACGAGGTTACGACGCACATCACTTGATACAAGGGTTGGGTAAATACAATGATGAAACTCTCACTTGTATCGCTACCACTAGTGAACGCTTCGCATCAGTCACGTTGGGTGCCCTACGTTTCGTAGACACGTTACAATTTTTGAACACGTCCTTGGATACACTTGTTGGAAACTTGCGCGGGCGGTGCGGATTTCGCTTTAACAAAGCAATGTTTCGAAGAACACTTCGAGCTACTCTTACGTAAGGGGGTGTACCCTTATGATTACATGACGGGTAGCGAGAAGTTCGACGAAACATGTCTGCCCGCACGCGAACACTTTTTCAATAGGCTGAGTGAATCACCCGTGTTGGACGAAGATTACGCACATGCACAGAATGTGTGGCAGACTTTCGGAATCCGCACGCTGGGTGATTATCACGAACTTTATCTTAAAACAGATGTACTGCTGCTGGCTGACGTTTTCGAGGCGTTTCGTGAGATGGCCATACGGTACTACCAGATTGATCCGGCTCATCTTTACTCGCTTCCCGGCGTTGCTTGGCACGCGATGTTAAAGATGACCGGTGTGCGACTGGAACTGTTGACGGATATAGATCAGCATCTTTTTATTGAATCAGCCGTTCGCGGTGGTGTTAGCATGGTACCCAACCGCTATGCCAAGGCCAACAACCCGCTAATCGCTGATCAGTATGATGCTTCAAAGCCGACCTCTTTCATATTGTACACCGACTGCAACAACCTTTACGGTGCAGCCATGTCACAGCCACTCCCTTACGGTGACTTTAGATGGCTCGATCGTAACGAGATCGACTCACTGGACGTACGTACTCTGAGTGATGACAGTGACATGGGCTACATACTTGAGGTCGACCTACACTATCCATCCGAACTTCATGATCTTCACTCAGATTATCCACTAGCACCTGTGCGTTCCTGCGTCAATCCTGACATACTTTCACCGTACTCTCGACGACTCCACACACGACTACACTATACAAAAGGGTATAACGGATCAGAAACGCCCTCATCGTCCGTTCCCAAGTTGCTAACGACTTTGGACGATAAGCAAAAATACGTTCTTCATTTTCGAAATTTAAAGTTGTATCTGAACCTTGGTCTAGAATTGAAAGCGATCCATAGGGTGTTGAGTTTTAAACAGAAAGCGTGGATGAAACCGTTTATCGATTTCAACACACAAAAGAGAGCAGCAGCCACCAACAGTTTTGAAAAAGATTTTTTCAAACTGATGGTCAACGCTGTCTATGGTAAATCGCTGGAGAACGTAAGGAAACGAATAGACTTCCAACTAGTCTCTACCAAAGGGCGGCTGCAGAAACTTGTTTCCAATCCACGATTAAAGCGTATGATCCGCTACACCGACGACTTGGTCGGACTGGCTTTACGAAACAGAACTATATACCTTTCCCGTCCAGTGTATGTTGGCTTCACAGTACTTGATGTCAGTAAATTGATAATGTACGATTTTCATTATCGGTACGCTGTCAGCAAGTACGGACAACGGTTAACATTATTAATGACTGATACCGACAGTTTGCTTTACAGCATACAGACTGACGATGTGTACTTGGATATGAAAGAGGATCTCCACCTTTTCGACACGTCGGACTATCCCTCAGATCATCCTTGTCATTGCGACGACAACAAAAAAGTCGTGGGGACGTTCAAGGATGAAACTAATGGGAAACCCATCAGGGAATTCGTCGGACTCAGAGCTAAATGTTACTCGCTCCTGTTGTCCGACTGTACCGACAAAAAGGTGGCGAAAGGTGTTCCAAGAACGGCAATAAAAAAAAGGTTACGTCATCAGTTATACAGCGAGTGTCTTTTCGATAGTCGTACAGTTTTCACCTCTACCGAGTGTATACGAAGCGACCGTCATAAGCTGTACACGCAACGTGTAACAAAACTTTCCCTGTCTCCTTATGACGATAAGAGGTACGTACTGGACGATGGTGTAACTACACTCGCGTACGGACACTACAGAGTGTGTAAACGTGTGTTAACCAATGACGATACCAGCCCTAACATGAAGAGACTAAGATACACAGAGCAGTAACTCATGGTAATAATAAACTTGTATTGCAAGTATAAAATTTATTTATTATACTTTCATTTGATTTTCAGTTGGTAGGAGGGGTGAGGTAGACGATTAGACATTAATGGTTAATATTTATAACAGGATGTAATCGACTCCCACTAAGACCTTCCCACACTATGCACATGTGCAGTTAATTTTATTCGCTGACTGGTCATATGTTATCGCAGCGTGTGAACTTTGTGAGGGCGAGGGGCTTTGTTACGTACAGGATGCAAGCCGTGTGTGATGTAATCGATGAGAGAATCATGAGGGAGGGGGAATTGCGATTAATTTTAAACAAGATGTTGACTGACCTCACAGTGTGTGTGTGTGTGTGTGTGTGTGTGTGTGTGTGTGTGTGGTGAACACTTTGAGGATAAGGGGACTTTGTCTATAGCAGACTCCCACCAAGCATTTTGTCATAATAATTATTATCACATTCATTATAATTTTTCAAGTTGCATGTAAGTACTTACTATATTTTTACGTTAATATTTGACATTACACACACACACAACACACACACACACACACACACACACACACGCATTATTATGTTAGCAAATTGTTATACAACATTTTTCTTGTTACGTTTTACAGAATGAGCGGAAGTGATAACAAAATATACAAAAGAGTATGTGAGGAGCAGCGACGAGTTCGAAGGTAAATTACAACATTTTTCTTTATTTAACGAGTACAAACAGAATACAACATTCGACTGACTTACTGTTTATTTTTTATAGTTCCCAAAGATTACGACAGGCCTTATTGGGACCTTCAGTATCGCAACACAACTCGAGTCGGTAAGTCCATTTTTATTAACAATCACTTGTACTATTGCGTTTACGTTCGGTATTCAAATTTATTCTTTTTTTTCAGTGATGCTACCGGTTCAGCTGCCGCTACTGCTGTTGCTGCTGCTGCTGCTGCTGCTGCTGCTGCTGCTGCTGCTGCTGCTGCATCTCAGGAAGCCGGCACGAGTCGGTACGTTTTTTTTTCATTAACGTTCACTAGTACTAGTGCGTTTACATCTGGTATTAAAAGTGTACTTTTTTTTCAGCAATGATGAGATGATGATATATGGCGATGATGATAGTGACAGTGATACACTACTTCTAGACGAAAGTAATAATAATGATGATGAAAATAATAATGTTGATGAGCATCAACAACAATTACCAACCATCACATTTAATATGTAAGTCTTCTTCTTATGTGTACATACTTTCCTTTTTTTTTACATGATTTTTATATTTTTTACTTTTCACCAGTGATATTCGTCCACAAGCGCGCCAAATAACAATCACACCGCCACAATCGCCACCACCGCCACAACCACAGGAACAACTGCAACCACGTCCGCAATGGATCAGTACAGCGAATCAACGACAACCAGAACCGCAATCCCCACAGCCTCAACAGCAGCCACAACCTCAGCAGCCTCAACCACAACCTCAGCAACAGCATATGCGACAGGATCCTCGTTTGCAGTCCCCTCCAGAAGACGCGCCATACGTGTTTTATGATATCATCGACACGGTGGAACCACCGAGGATGCATAGTGAAGTCGCCACGATGAGACTACTTCTAAGAAGTAGATTTCCGACGTGGCGATGGAGCCGTGGAGACCTCTGCCCCATACAGGGTATGTTAGGGCACACATCATGCAGTGTGTGCCAAGAAAATTATACTGAGGGGCAGAGACTCCTCGGCTTAATGTGTGGACACACATACCACTATCTATGCATCATCAACTGGTTCCAAACCGTGGCATTGGAGGGGTTAACGCCGGGATGTCCACAATGTCGAGTGTATGCGTTCAGCAGGCCAGTACATCCATTTTACGCACGCATGCATTTTTGAGGTATGTAACAGTACACATTATTCTAATCCATCCTACACGTATCAACTATACATCACTAATATTGTTTTTGTTTCTGTTACAGATGGCCGTGCACATTAAATATGTACAAAGTGATGTTTTTTTGATGTAATGTTTTTTTTTCTGTATATATATTGTATCTGTAATTTTTTTTTCATTAAATATGTACAAAGTGATTTTTTTTATGTTATGTTTTTTTTTCTGTATATATATTGTACCTGTAATTTTTTTTCTGTATATATATATATTGTATATAAAATGTAATATATACTGAACTGTAATTTTTTTTCATTAAATTATAATATTTATATGTCTATTTATAATGTTTTTTTTTCTGTATATATATATATTGTATCTGTAATTTTTTTTTCTGTATATATATATATATTGTATATCTTGTGTGTTTGCTACAATATAAATATGTAAATTTTTTGATTTGCTTAGTTGTTTCTTTTCAACTATCCTTTTTCCTTCTATCATGCATGTTTTATAAGTGAAGTGTCAATCAGAACAATTACACCGCAATAGCCAGTCAACAAGAGTTTCACATCGATGATGTGCACATTTTGTATTTTTACAATATATACTTACCACAAAAGCACACATTCAAATTTACAGTTCACGAGTTGGCAACACTGCAATTCATCTCTTCACATCGACGATATCCGGACGGTAGCAGTGTAAATATCTGAACCCATACACTATAACACATGCACGAGTTGACAACGTGACCAACGCTATTACAGTTCTCAAGTTGGCAACAATACAATTCACCTCTTCACATCGACGGACAATGGTGGTAGTGTAAACATATCCAAAACCCGTACACTATAACACATGCACGAGCCGACAACGTGGCCGACACCAGCACAACTTGACAACGTCGACGCTTTTCCAACATGGCTACCCTTCCGGAAAAACACAGTATATATCCAAACCCATACACTATAACACACCACGAAGCGGCAACGTGGCCCAACCTTAACCAGCACACATGCACAAACCGACAACATCCCCGCTTTCCCAACATGGCCACTACACCGCCGACAAAATGGACGACGACCCCACCACTCCTGGCGGCGGTCAAGCCACGACCAGGCCGCGGCCAAGCCCCCGCCGGACGGCGAACAGCGAACGGCGAACAGCGAACGGCGGCCACGCCTCCGCCAATCAACGCACACATAACCCCACAAAATGGACGACGACGACAACATGGCCGAAGGCCGACAACATGGCCGACAACTTCGGTACGCCCACCGAGGTCACGTGGGACACACCACTACCCCCCCGGTCCATCATAACCTCTGCACAAGACGACACACTGCGACGGAAGTCTACCCCCACCACCAGGCTTTTTGAATTTCGCGCCAAAAGGGGGGACTGTGACGTCACTTCCGCGTTAGAACTCTCATTCTTACCCTACTGAAAGGGACTCCTCCAAGGCGATGCTTTTGCTTGCCTCCTCTTCATTCCTGCTTGAGAAAAAGCTACGAGAGATGCTGGAATAGATTCCTCCGAGACTGTATTCAACAGGTTGGTGCAGATCCTTGGATACGCCGATAACCTAGATATAATCGGGAGTTCCCTTCGAGCAGTCACTGAAGCCATTCTTGCTCTTAAAGGTCCCGCACGGAGGCTGCGTCTTATAATAAACAAAAGCAAGACAAAATACATGGTCACAGAACAGGAAGCTAGAGAAGGAGAGCGAATCCAAATTGGCATATATTCCTTCGAAAAAGTCAACAACTTTGTGTATTTAGGATGCCAAGTTAACTGCGATGGGGAAACAACAGAAGAAATAAAGCGAAGAATTACCTCAGCTAATAGGTGCTTCTTTGGTCTCAGACCCCTATTCCAGAGCAGAACAATTGCCAGGAGCATCAAGCTGCTTCTGTATAAAATACCGATCCGCCCAGTTCTCACTTATGGTTCTGAGAGCTGGACCACTTCTAGTAAGTCTGAGTCAAGCCTGCTGGTTCATGAACGCAAAATACTCCGCAGTATTTTTAGTCCAATATGTGTGGGAGGTGAATGGAGGGAAAGCACCAACCGAGAACTGAACACTCTTCTGAATGAACCAGATATTGTGAAAATTATAAAACTTGGTAGACTCAGGTGGGCTGGACATGTGATCAGAATGGGGGAGAATGAAATACCCAGAAAGGGACTCACAGAACAGATCTATGGCACCAGGAAAGTTGGTAGACTCAAACTACGTTGGGAAGACGGTGTGAACCAAGGAGAGCAGCTGCACTTGACCGGGACAACTGGTGGAGGCTGTTAAAGCAGGCCTTGACTCATTAATGGGTTATTGCTCCGCTGAAGAAGAAGAAGAAGAAGAAGAAGAAGAAGAAGAAGAAGAAGAAGAAGAAGAAGAAGAAGAAGAAGAAGAAGAAGAAGAAGAAGATAACTTTTCAATTATGGAAAAAATAACAAAGTTCTTGATTACTCTACTATTTCTTGAGTACTATAATCAACTTGTTATAATTGTTATATTATAACAAATTGTAGAGTACAGAATTACACAATAAATGCTAAAAATTCGAAACATTCGGATTTGTGTTACACAGTTCCATTAATCAGACACCCTGCTGGATGTTCGCAATTTTTTTTTCAAATTTTTGATTTATTTTTTGGGTCTTAAAGTTAAAATTATTTTAAAATTTAATTAATTAAATTAATTATTTTAAAGTTAATTTTAAAATTTTCAAAACTTACCGCTACATTTAGATACTTAATTAAAATTCTCTTTAAGTTGATACCCCACATGAATGTTTGCGATTTTATCAAAATTTGAACCCACTTTTTCTCGTTGGTGGCAGAGAATTTACCAATCAACGGGTATTTCTCTAGGACAAAGCGAATTTGTTAATACGCTGCCGTTTGCTGACGACCTGCTGCTTATAGATACCACCGAAAATGGTTTCAAAGAGCGCTACATAATTTACTACAGTGTTCGATTCAGTCTAACTTAAGAATTTCCACAAGCAAAACCTCTTGCCAAATCACTGACACTGTTCACATTATTTCAAGATGATATTATTTTTCTTTACTACATTTCATAAAATTAGTTTAAAATAAACATAAGTTGTTATAAAACAGCTGATATTATAAATTTATTATAATAAGACTAAAAAAAATGGTTCTCTATGTGTCAACTGATTGTTACTTGGTTTTAATTTCGTTTTTAAGCAATAAATTAAATTTTGTTTACTCTAACCCGGGAACTTTACAGAAAGAAAAACCTCTCCAGAAGTGCGAAAGTCCGCCATTTTAGCACTGTGATCAGGCCGGTGATCATGTATGGAGTGGAAACAATGTGCTTTCAAAATTTGGAACCTCTTCTTAAAATTGAACGAAGAATTCTTCGGAACATTTATGGCCCCAAGAAAACCGAAGATGTGTACAGGCATAGACCCAAAGAAGAGCTGTACAGGGATGTGGAAGATCTGGAAACGGCTTTCCGAAGGAAAAGACTGAGATTCCTTGGACCTGATGGATCGGTACAGATGAGCCGCCTCATTGCCCCTTCTCAAAGTTTTAAGAAAAATTTTTTTTTGAGAAAAAACTAAGTTTTAAAAATTTTTTTTTAATTTTTTTATTTTTTTTTGACAAGGGAAGGCGACCCGTAATTTTTAGAACTAGGCGGATGGCCTAGATGAAGCATAAAATGCACTGAGCCCATTGTGACAGGACTTGCAAATAAAAGTCAGGAGTAACGTAACAATATTTATTTTCTCTCCTCACAACATTTATAAAGCACAGTGTACAACACATATACGGGCGTTTGTTTACAGACAGAAATATTTAGTTATTAAGACTGAACCTTCCTGATGCACTCAGCAATTCAACATATCAATCATCATAAATCCATAGAATAATAAGTATTACAATTAACAAATCAATTACAGTGTTTTCAAAACAATCAGTTATTCACCCTTGAGCGAAAGAAAGAAAGAGAGCGACCAGCAATGATTAATCATTCGGTTGTTGCTTCAGGATCACACAGCAACCTGAACAAGTTCAATTAGAGCGGCACATGACCATCACCACCAAGCCAAGCATGGCTTTTAAGAAAACCCCTTTTAGTTGACCTTAGGGTTACCATAGTTAGCATACACCTAAAGGTATAGCAACCATTCTATGTAATGATCAGTCATTGCTAAATCAATTTTACAATGCCTACTGACAAATAATCATAATAACAATACTCTCACAATAACCCAACGGGTATACTAACAATTAGTGTTTGTACATTCATGAGTTCCTTTTAACATTAATGACTCGTGTATATCAATCTACAATAATCTTTATAAAATTAACAAACCATCAGCACGGCTCGAGTTCGCTCAGGCTGCAAGCATGCACACCCGATTAGACTGAGAAATCAAAGCTTAAATGAATCTAAATAAAATATGAAAACGGAAAGACAGCAAGTTAACATGAGAATTTACAAATTTAGAATGACTTCCGGATAGAAATGGCGGACGGCAAGAGCTGACCATGCGTGACTCTGGATAAACATTTAATCGCGTTAATACAAGAACAAGAATTAGAACAAAAGAGTGAAACAATCGCACTGTGCATGCCTGCTAGTCCGGCATACTTATTAATATTTTAGTGATCAGTGCCACTGAATTATGGGCGTGCACATAGCGAACCGACATGTTCAGTTTTGATCAACAACTTTCTAAGGTAGTTCTAGTTCACAAAACGGAATGTAACTGTATTAACTTTTTATATTTCACTCTATAGGTGTGACAGAATGTGTAGCGGTGTCGACTTTACGTAATTGAAACGGTATCACCTGGTTTAACGCTGTTATCACGTGCTGAGGCAGATGGTCGGCTCCGGTCCCGGTGGTAGTGAGTTGCTGTTTCAGAAACCAGGAGAGTCATGCTTTATTAGCTGGCGGGTCCCATGTCTAACGCCGGCGACGAAATAGGAGAGCTTAATCAGCAATGCTCAGGCTGATGGCGACGGGTGTAGTTGTCGCCATCCTTCTATCCAGAATTCCTGGCTGGTGCGGGAACCCTACGAGCACAAATATTTTGTAAAAAAAAAATCTTTACAACAATTCCTAAACAGCAAACTCAAATCTAAAGTCGCACTTACACCACACTTCAAAAACCAGTCGCTGGCACGGAAATTTATTAACAAAAACAATTGCATATTACAAGTTAAATCTGCCACAGTAAAAGGTGTAATTGCATCTTAGTCAAATAGTTAATAGTTCGGGTGAGCACCCAATAACGTCATGAGCATTCATGTAACGAGTTCGCCACGTGGCCTCAATCACTCTAAGTTAAACTGAATTGATCGGTGTTTATTTTAATATTCCATTGACTTTAATTTTCACCCTTTAGTAACTAATAAATTTAATTAATTTACCAAAATATTTCTTAATCGGTTGCAGGCCGTTACAAAACAACTGGCAACGTGGCAGCAATTACTAAGTCATTAAATAGATGGCCAGTTTATGAAAATCAGTAGCACCTTTACGCTACAGTTAGAGTATCACATATAATTTCATTTAATGCTGTTTTAATCCTTTTTCTAAAGTAGTTATAAAAATGTTGCCGTATGTCTTACCAGTTTGTGCCAGACCAGGATCACGCACACACATCTTAATCCGAATATATCCAAGTTATTAACATATTTACGTAGATATTTGTTATATTAAATGACAAAATATACTCCAAAGAAACTCACCAGAGGTCCTTTATAAAATTATTTGCCCATGGCCGAAAGTAGAAGCAGCACAGACAGAAATCTATTCGTCGCCGGCGTTCCGATGTAGTAGGTATTGAGAGTGGGAAGCAACTGGTCAGCACACTCACTTGTACAGCGTTCGGAGAAAGCGCAGTTACGACGATTACTCCATAGAGCGCGTGAGGATTCGCAACTGACGGCACCCAACAATAGCCAGCGCCGGGCGGCCTAACTATCTGGGCGAAAAGACAAGTAACCGAAATACGGAAAACTTGCCGCGATGTATTTTCTTTTTACTAGTCGCGGCACACAGATTAAATAAACAAATTTTCAAATATATTTGGCAACTTTCCAGTATGAACGGATACACCAAACAACTCAAGGAGGGAATGATGAAACTGGGTATCTCTTTGAACGACTGTGTAGATATAAATACATACAGAAACAAAATTCAATATCTTGAGGTTCTCTGCGGTGAGAAGAAGACGAGAAAGGGGTGGACAGTGGAAAGGAAGGCGGCGCGCATAGTGTGCGAATGAGGGCCTTCTGACAGGAGAAGAAAAGGAAATGATATTCCCATGGTCCACGGCTGGCCTGTTCGTGTACAAAAAAATTACATTTTGGTTTGGCCAATAATATTGGTATTTAAAAAAAGTGACCTGTTTCAGGCTAGAATCCTCTTAAGATGAATGGAAGGAAGTCAACAAGAAGGCAAAAAGTCGCCATGGTTACAAATACAATACCAAAAGGTGAAGGAGTAAAGGCACGCGCGCATGTGCGTGACCGTATGTGTACATGTATAGTATGAAAAGCTATTGTCTGTAATAAAGATACAGACGCTTTCCTTGGACGCTTGTTTGTGTATCACGATCGACTCTTTCACAACGTAATCCCACATACAATATTAGAGGCCGGCCACAACCAACACACACCGTCGCGCCGCTCACTTTGATACAGTTTTACTTTGTGGTAAACAGAGCTTTTCTCTCTACAAAAGGCGAATATCCAAAAGCAGCAATACGCCAGTCCCTCTCGTGTATCGCTACTACGTACAATATATATAGCATAACAAACAAAGCTTCTGTTAATAGTTAACAAACTGGAGAAAAGGTTTGGATGTTTACTAGGGATTTTTATTTCCATGTTCCATAAGGAAATGGAAGTATGGTGATGGCAAAAAAAAATCGTGTTCGAGATAAGGGCTGATTCTGATTGTACTACCCTCAAAACGTGAAGAAAAGTCATTTTTCGAAAAGTGTCTGTGTGTCTATGTGTAGAATTTTTTCTATGGCAAACGATAACTGTCGCAAATTTAAACAGAATCAAATAATTTTTGTATACATCCCTGAATTGTAGAGTGATCAAGGCTTATTGATTTTGACGTAGATCGGTTAAGGGAAAGGGGTAGCTTACCTGCAACGTTTTACGTTTTAACAAGAGTCAAGTACTTAATTTTGATAAATAAAGTATCCTGAAAAGAAGATCATAATAATCCGCTGTAGAAAGATAGATGAAATATCTATAAATGAAAAGGGTAGTTGAAGGGGGAGGGGATAATTTTTTATATGTGTACTACGTTATCGGCAACAAAGAAATAGTTTGTTGTTAAAATTCCTTCCCGGGCTGTTTGGCCGAGGTCAAATGTTTTCTGTAAACCCAGACGTTTCGGCAGTGCCATCGACCGCCATCATCAGTGAAAATCGACTGCGCTAACGTGTGGTGGTAGACGTTAGTGACCACAGTACTGTGGTTAAGGCTGAAGAAAGAAGTAGTTTCTATGGAAATGTTTAATTTCGAACATGATTTTAAACATAAATCTTAGAACATGGAAGTCATGTATCCATACCTATATTTATATTCAAGTGTCAAAAAGAAAGGATGTGTCGTGGTATACACACACCAGAAGTGAGAACTTCAGTGTCGAGTGGCGAATGCACAGATTCAACGTGTACAACGACGCTCGTATGTATTTAGAGTAAGAGAGATTTTCCAAGAAAGAACAAAGATTCAAACAAGAGTGAACGGGTAATTAAATGAGACTAGGGCATAGTAGTGTTATACGTATTTTTACTTCCATGTTCCATAAGGAAATGGAAGTATGGTGAACGAAAAAAAAAATCGTTTTCGAGATAATGGCTGATTCTGATTGTACTACCCTCAAAACATGAAGAAAAGTCATTTTTCCGAAAAGTGTCTGTCTGTGTGTCGTGTGTGGGTCTGTGTGTAGAATGTTTCTATGGCGAACGATAACTGCCGCAAATTTAAACAGAATCAAATAATTTTTTTGCATATGTATCCGAGTTGTAGAGGACCTATTAGTTTTGGTGGAGATCGGTTAAGGGGGAGGGGTAGTTTACCTGCATTGTTTTGTGTTTTAAGAAAAGGAAAGTACTCAATTTTAATAAATAAGTAAAATAGTCATATTAATCCACTGTAAAATGTTAAATGAGATAATTATAAATGGAATAGGTAGTTGAAGGGGGAGGGGGTTATTTTAAAAAAATTGCTGTGCTGAAATCAAGTGAAGTACGAATATTTAATTTTGAAGGATAAGATACCTCAGAAATTACATATGATAAAACTATTACTCTACGAAAGCGTAAATATCATTAATGGTGGGGATCGGTTGAGGAGGAGGGATGATTATCTGCGTAGCTCAGTTTCTTTATAAGAATAAAGTACCTAATTTTTATAGATAAAGTGACTCGAAAATAACATTATATTAAACGACTACCCCACAATAACAAAAATATCTATAAGTATTGAAAATAGTTTGAGGGTGGGCGATATTTTTTTTTAGAAATTATCGAACCGAATTCAATTAAATGATTTTAAATATAAATCTTAGAACATGGAAGTAATGTATGGTTTTTCATATCGATATTTACTGTAAGAAATCGATGTTTACAATAAACATAAATAGAATCATATCACACGTCGTTTTTTTTCAATATACGTACATACATGTACAAACAATATTTTGGGTATATTTAAGTGGAGAAGTTTTACTTAGCTACGTGGGGAAAAGAGCCTCCCTTCAAAATATCGAACAGTGGTTAAATTACAAGTATAACGGACACTTAAATAGGATAGCAAACATGTATGCCAATATACACCGTTACGAAGTAAAAAGGAGACCAATACATTCTTGTTTAAAAAATGGATGTTGAAAAGACTATGTCAGTAACATGGGTGACCAACGTAGATGCTGCATTCGACAGAGAGACATGGAAACGTGGATACGAGAAGTGACAAAAGTTGTTATAAGAAATCGCTCAACGAGCTGTAGGTCCCGTTAGTAAGGATTCTGTTTGTATAAAAAATATTTATCATGTATACAAAATTATTGTGTCGCGTTTCTTAAAGTTTTAGATTTGTTTACAATTACGTACTGATTTTTTTTTGTCCAGTAAAAAACCAATCATGACTTACGGCTCTGAAGTTTGGACTACTAATAAACACACAAGAACAAAATTAATGACAGCAGAGATGGACTTTTGGAGTTGTTCGGCAAGAGTATCCAGACGTGAGAAAATTAGAAATGAAGTCATTAAGGATAGAATGAATATGAAAATTCAATTGTTGATTCTATCCAAACAAAACAATTACAGCGGTATGGACACACAAAAAGAATGACAGAGGAAAGATTGCCAAGGAGTGTTATGGAATGGACCGCACCCGGAAGAATGAAAAGAGGAAGACCACCTATCACCTGGATAGAAGAAATTCAGACTATATTGAGGGAACGAGGAATTGAAGAAGATCTTTGGATGGACAAGCAGCAGTGGGAGCTGAGAAGTCAATCACTTTTGTAATCTTTGGTTCCGGAAAATGTGTAAACCTTGTACAGCCGGAATAATAAATAATAAAAACCAATTTTGTTATATTGAAATATCAGACATACGGACGACGCTGCCTAATAATATTGAACTGAACTGACACGACGTCGAGAGTTTGGATTGCATTATTCAATTAGGGCCGAGTTGTAATTGCTTTGCTCACTGATAGATGATGAACCAATCCGAATACATAACGACCTTTTCCCCTTTAATAATATCACCGTATGTCAGAGATTCTGCAATTACCATATTGTTTGTATTTTGTTAAACTATGATAGGGGTAAACGATTCCTAAGCAAATGTAACACCACATGAAACGCGTTTAAACCACATGCAAGACCACCATATTTAAAACGCGCATAATGAAATAAATCAGAGGTGGTAATGAGAAAAAAGGGCAAAACAGAATTGAACATATTAAATATAACATTAGAACATTACAAAAACATTAGTAGTATATACTGTCAAGTGCATTTGAGCATTTAGGTTCATCTTGAAATTGGAAATGAAGTTACAAAACCTATAAAGTCTACGTTTAGAATCTGTTCACTCTCAGAGTGGATCCTGATGTATATATATATATATGATGTATATGATACAAAGCGGAGTGGTACAATACAGAGGCATGTACAGTATAAAGGTAAAACTTTCTTAACATATCCAAAGAATTGTAAAATAATTTACCTTATTTTTAGTTGTATCAATCCCAATTATATCAAATAAAACATTTGTTGGAGGCAGATTGAGTTAAGTAGTAGGTTATATGACCCTTATACAAATAGTTTAAAGTCTTTTTATGTCCTTAACATCCTATATCTCGTCTATTTCTTGATTTTACGGTTTCCACAGTCGGTAACAGGAACCAAATCCCTCCTTCCTATCTCATTACACTTTCTCCTTCGATCGTCCTCAACGTAACCTTATCATCGATCGTAACCTATAGTAATTATTATTATTTCCCACAGAGTCCGCGTTTAACACTTGTTTTTGTAATATATAAGCTTCTTCTTCTTCTTCTTCTTCTTCTTCTTCTTCTTCTTCTTCTTCTTCTTCTTCTTCTTCTTCTTCTTCTTCTTCTTCTGAACAACGTGAGCTCAGCTTCTAACACCAATCTTCTACGAAGACTTTTTATCCATTGCCATTTCAGTGTAAGCCCATTCTTTTGAGATCTTCTAGCACATCTAGGCCGGTCCCTTCTTTCTGCTTTTGTAGACTTGCGCCCTAAGGATTTTCTTTGGCATACGCTGATCGTCCATCCGATCTAGGTGACCTAGCCATTGTATTCGTTGAGCCTTTATAAATTTTACAATGTCCTCATGATTCAATAGCTCATCTGGCTCCTGGTTATTTCTTATTCTCCATTCGTTATCTTCTCTAACTGGGTCATAAACACGTCTTACGATCTTTCTTGCAAGCCTTCTTAGTGTTACTTAGTGAGAAAATTATTATTTCCAACAGAGTCCGCGTTGCGATATAGGCGCGTATAGCACGGAAACATGCGCAACATTAACACAGCACCATTCTGTTCTCCAAACACCGTACTTGTTAATGAGTCGCTGCTAATCATTACCGTTTAATGGAATGTTAGGAAAACCTTTGTGTACAGCACAACAATATATACCGTTGAGCGCCGACATTGGCGTAATCTGGTCACACTATTGCTCAACTCGGTCGTGTGATTGTTGGGCAGCTCTCTCTATTGTTGTGCAGCTACACAACGTATTTACTCGTGTTTCACTTTACTGTAGTAAACGCGTAGTGAGAATCTAAATACAGTATAATGGTCACCGGTGAAATAGTAAATTTATTTACACGGAAGGCGACTGTAGGTTTGACTATAATCACGGTGAAAAGAATCCGAGCAGAGTAAATTCACAATCAAATTCACGTTTTCCTTGTACTTTCTATTTCTTACTATAATTATGCATATATTATAGATTCGTACTACTAAAGTATGTATATATTGTTAAAAAGGGCGTATTTACGTGGGGAGGGATGAACGGGATCGAACCCCCCCCCCCCCAGAGTTTCGAAAATGTTGACGAATTTTGTTAATCTCTTGACTTTTAGGTTATTTTATTATTTTTTCAACTGTGTACGCTAATACAGCAGTGATGCTTTTTTAAATGTAGGCCCATGAACAGATTTATTACACGGATTTAGTGTGTACGTTTGGAATATGAAATATAGGAAAATCAATTCAGTCAATATTTATATTGTAAACCAGCAGTCGACAACCCGGCGCCCGCGGACGTGTCGATAAGGTTTGACGCGTCCGCGAACCAAATTGTAATTTTCTTTTCTTTTGAACGCAGGAACACACCCGCATTGTACCTGCTTCGAAGTATTGTATTATAAAATAGTACATTTACCGAACCGCGCTACGTCTTCTCACAATACGGCTGTCGAGCTTGTCGCCCAGAGCCTGTACACCCAAAGGAAAAACTTGATTTTTTTTCAAGTTTTACATCTCTGTGCACTTTATGAAAATAAATAGTCTTATTGTGGTAAGTTCTTTAATTTATTTTTAATAAAATGTTTTCCTGCTCAACCATTTTTTTCGTTTAAAGTTTTGTTAGTTTTAACGTGCGCGTGCTGTGCCGGGGTTTGAATTTCCCGACGCGGTTATATCTGTTCAGTGCTGCCAGCGCAGTTGGCAGCAGTGCTTGCCACGGCCACGTCAATAATTAAGATATGATTGCCACGGCCACGTCGACGCTCCGGCGACGTGATCAAGTGAGCTGCTGCTAGATCAGCTGCTCGCTGTCCGTTGTTCATAAGCAGGTTAACAAAGGTTATTTTTTGCAAATAGGGACAGGTCGTTTTATGCAGGATGTGGGACCAACTGATTCAGCCCCAGTCCTAATTTCTCTGCCAACCTTCGAGGAGAACGTTCCACTGGTCTGACGGCCCAGGATTTGAGTGTAGATCTTTTAACCATGTGTTCGTAATCTGGTAGGGGCGTTCAGGTTAGATTTAATTATATTATTCTGTGTTTATTTAATTATGGATTATGTGTTATGATTGTGTAAGTGTGTGTATGGCCCAGACTCATGTAAAACCTATTTTATTGTAAAACTCTTGTCTTGTAAAATTTGATCTACACGTTACTCCCGGTCTGGAAACAATTGGTGATATTGTATTCAATTGTATTTCGATAAAGTTGGTTAAAAGTAATTACTATACGGTAATTGAATAAAACAAGCAATGCTGAATGAATCATAGTAAATAAGAGGTTGATAAAAGATTGTGAAAGTGAGTGCGGTGTTTGTGTTCCGAGGCGAGAGAGTGTGATGTGTAGGTGTGTTAACTGACGGCTAATCTCCAAATAAAAAATGTTATAGGGTCCCTGCACCAGCCAGGAGAAAGGGAAAAGGAGCGGTAGTCACATCAACACCTGTGACTACCGTCAGAGCAGTGCACCAGGATACTCCCCGAAGCCGTCAGACCCAGGAATGCTGATCCAACAGAAAACACCGAAGGACCCAGATCTGCCCGGAACGAGAGCCAATGGACAATTATCACAATCTAAGGACAATCTGCCACACTCCTAGCACACTGTTCATCATGGTACCGTTTGAGTTCTTGTACACAAAAGCACAGGTGGGAACGTTTTAATTATCACTCTTCCATCAGCATCAACTTGTGCCGATGTAATTTAAGCATTAAATGTGCGTCACGGCCACAGCGCCATCTGTATAGCGGGTTCAAAGGTTGCGTGAGCGGCCAGCGCCACTGCTTGACTATATCGCTTAACATTGACCGTGACGTGGCGATAATTGTGTGTGTGTGTAATTCAGTCTGCCGTTCCGATCAGCTGATTTGTCCAATTCTCTGTTCCCGTGGGTCGGCAGGCATCGACATTCGGTCTCATTTCTGGTTCTGCACTTGAGGGAAACACTGGTCTGGCGGCGTCACCTATTGCTTTATCCTCTTTGAAATGAGTTGCTGAGTTACTAGAGAGCTTCAGGGTTCCCGGATAGCCGGGAAATGAAAGGGGAGACGAGGATGGAGACAGACCAGCAGTCTTCATCGGCCGAAGATCTAAGCAACACTCCAACGCCGTCAGACCTCTAGAGAGCCTCATACTGCCAGCCTGAACCACTGCCCGGAGGAGGAAATGAAATCCTGGAATTTCGGACTCACCAGTTGCGTCACCATTTTCTGTATCATCGTGCATCCTGAGTAAAGTAACCTTCTATACACAGGTGGGACTATTCCTTATATTTTGATATACGAACACAGCAACTTACGGGATTTAAGGCATGAACTTAAACACATTTTCATAAACAGTAACTTCACATATTCTATGAGTAACGGTCTGTTGTAACATGTCCTGTGGACATACAGGGAATTGTGCAATTGACTGAGTTAAAGAATCTGCCTGTTTAAATGTGTCCATTACTGTGCTGTATTTTATAGGACGTCACTTGCCTTCTAGCTGTGACTAATTAGCAAGGAAAATTTAAATCTGTTATTTGGTCAGTTTTATTAACTTCCTTATGAAGATCATATCTCATGAACAAGCTTATACTGAATGCATTGACAAATAACTATGGGGGTAGTTCTTTCTGAACGTTCTTGTGTGAACAGGTTCATTACCATGGGCGGTTATACAGCGTGGTGCCAGAATAAGTATCAAGTATTAGTACTCAATTTTTATGGGCAACTGGTGTTTATAAGAATATGGCAATAGTGTTAAGATGTATCTATAAGTATTTATCTTACTCCTGTAACGCACAATTTCAAAAAAGAATTAGTTGGCGAATATTAAACATTACCTGTCTCTTGGCAGTGATCATTATTCGAGTGTAAATTTAATTCATAATCTATCTAAATTCTAATGTAATAATTGTTATTGAGACTGTGATCTATAAATGTTATTTGAGTAAATGTCAGTGCATAGCAATGTTGGTTTATATCGAAACCATGCACGAAAAGTGTTTGAAAAATTTGTTGTTGTTAATTATGTAATGGTTCAAAATTAATTTATGGTACTCATGCCAATGGCCATTATTATGAATAATGAGAATTTAAACGTGCATCAGCGCACCTTTCAGGGCTCAGCGCATCTTTTCCATCTAGACCACGTGTCTAGTTTTAAGAATTAAGTAACGACCCCTGATAAAAAAAAAATAAAAAAATTAAACAAAAAAAAAGCTTTAACAAAAATTTAATAAAAAATTCAGGGGGACGTTTCATTGTAGCAGAGCGTGGTTAAGATCGATGGGCTGAAGGGTGACAGGACTTGCAAGTAATTTGGGCAGTTGAGATAGATTCTGGGGCAGTAGGGGAGAGTGCAATAATGTGTATATCTGTTGAGATTTGATTAAGGAAATGAGTTGAAGGGAAAGTTTTATTGGTGTTGTTCATGTTAATTGTTTTATGAAATGTTAATGTTGTTTTGTGTATATGAATCTTATGTATGTAAACCTGACGCAACATGTATATATGTATGTAACTATGTCAAGGTCACACACTCATTCGCACGATTCGTTGAGTATCTTGGTTTTCTTGTGGGCTTTTGAGTATGTTTAGGATATCAAAATTTTTTACATTGTCAAAAAAAAAAAATAAAATAAAAATTAAACAAAAAAAAGACTTAACAAAAATTTAATAATCAGAATGATCACAGTTGCACACCACTATATAAAAATTATCCCGGTTAGCGCTTTCAAGCCTCAGAGCCCATCGTCAGATCGGAATAGGCAGAAATTATTTTAAAACAAACCCTTCACCCCTCTCCCCCACCCTGCTCACACATAACAAGCTATAATATAAATGACCCTTCCCCACCCCATAATTTAATAAAAATTTAATAAAAAATTCAGGGGGACGTTTCAAACTCAATAGACAGGCTACCCTTGTGCTCACGTTAAACATCTTTGTTAAGAACTTACAATACCTCTAATCAAGAACTGAAGTTGTTAAAAAACAATTGTAACTGAATACTTTGTAACTGGTCTGACATACACCATGAGGGGTAGTTAAATGGTTTTGCTAGAACATGGGTTCCTCCCTTAAACTATTTCAAGTCTAATCTGTATTACCCTCATTTATTATAATTAGTGTGAAGGGTTATTCATGTTTTCATTAAGGGGTGGGGTTAACTTAATTGGTTCGTTATTCCAACTTGTAAGCATGTTCGCGTGGTCTCCCTCATGGAGTATGCTGGTCTGCATATGAATATATGTATCACTTACGTTTATTTTATAACAACATAAAATAATGACATTATATAAAACGAAACATGATTGGAACATTGTGTCACAACTTAAACGCTAAATAAATTTGTTACTTGTTAAAAGAGTGTTGATTGCAAATCCTGTCACTCTATTTGGGCACCAGCACACTTTTCGCTTCCTCTAGGTTAAGTAGCATAGTCTTAAATTTTGCGTAATGGCCTAGTAGCCGTTACAGTGCATGACGAGAAATTGTTGATGACCTACTCATAATGTAAATAATTTTCACAAATTTATATAAAAATACTGCAAATCTTTTTTTGATCAAGTGTTCCACGTCGCTAAACATAAGCGCAAAGGTATTATAAAGCGACAGTTAATGTTTCTAACGTCCAGCTATCGAACGTTTCTATTTTCCATTGATGGGGTGGGGAGGGGTGCGCCCATCGAAGTGGTCCTCAGTTATATGTGAGCTCCCATAAATTCAAAGGTTGCCTATGACTGTTGTAAACAATGTTTCAATATAGCGTATTTTTATTGTGTTTTTACCGTTTACTTTAATGGGACAGATTTCAGCCACTTTGAAGATTATAATGTTAGTTAGCCTTAACTTCGAAGAGAGAAAGAGAGGGAGAGAGCGATATACAGACAGATCGGTAGACAGATAGATAGATAGGATGAAAGAAGAAGGGGTAGGAAGAGACTGTACGAGTGAATAAGAGGGAACGTCGACTTGTTTAAACATAATTGCATGCTAAGGGCAAGCACTAAGCGTAGATGGTACGCAGCCATGTTGACCCGTATTTTTGTATTTACTGCAGGTAAAATCAGTGTAACAAACAATTTATTGCTAATATGTAAAAACCGTTGTAATACTTCAGACAAAACAAAACAATGAAGAAAAACCACCGCCATTTGATGGTGAACTCGGACGAGGGTGAATATTATTACCATAAATTATGAATTTAATATCGTCGCTGGATAGCGGTGTGAATAAATTGTTCACTGATGAATCAAACGCGAGAGAGGAAAACCAGTTTTTACGACAGAACCGCACCACCTTTGATTTTTACAGCAGTTGTATTTTTTTTTTATAGTAATTATAATAATTGGCATCAATTAGTTTGGCCCAGTTTATCGACATTTTATTGAATTAAAAATTAATTACTCCGCAATGTCTAAACAATATTGCACACGTAAGGTACATGATGTTGTCCCTTTAGTACTATAGGCAGAGATTTAGGGTTAAATGATTGTCTGACTGTATTATTTATTTTAGCTGTAAACTATAGGCTCTGCGAGGGAGTGAGAATCGGCTTCATCGGCTCGACACACGGGGGTAGAAGAGAATAAGTGTAAGTAAGTAAATGATTACTGCCGTTTGTAACACACGCACGCACACACACACACACACACACACACACACACACACACACACACACACACACACACACACACACACACACACACGATATATATTGAAACGATATAAATTAAAACTGCATAGATAGGTTTCATTGAAATTATTCAACCAAGTCTATATCTGGAGGTAGGAAAATTTTTGGAGGTAAACATTTTGACATACATACTTTTTTAAACATAGCTTGGTTCAAAACTTTAGACTACTTTACAAAGAAAGAACAAAATCAATTTAAAACATGTCTATGGCCGTCAGAAAATGTGTTATAGCCTTAGTATTCCTATTCCACTTATATGAACGTAGATCCTGTGTACTGTTGCAATATATATATATATATATATATATATATATATATATATTGCGATGATACAAATAGATATTTTCGCATAGGATAATTATGTGTGTTTAAATTATGCACAAGTCTTTTCTATATTGGAGGTCTAAAAAAATTATTTATTTGTAACACAAGTAAATAATTGTTTATATGATATATTTAAATTAAACAAAATGTCATGTATAGTATTTTATTTGTTTTCAAAGAGTTTATATAGTTCAGTTTTGGTAGGTTTTACTTGAACGTAGAATTCCTTTACATACGGCGTGACGTCACTCGCTCCGTCACTGTTACGCTCCGCTCTGCAATGTTCGCCGGTCTCCTCTCTCTCTCTCTCTCTCTCTCTCTCTCTCTCTCTCTCTCTCTCTCTCTCTCTCTCTCTCTCTCTCCGCTGGGGTTCGCCGAACAGCTGATAACACTGATGCAGATTTTACACACGAATTTTCACTTTCCGAATAGTTTGTTTACTCGCTCGCAATTGGTCATTATTAATTATTGTTACTCAGGGTGATAATTAATGATATTATTTAAAAGCGGTGTATATTGCTTACACCATCCGGCTATTCTTGAAGTGTTCCGTGTTAATAAGGATTTATCACGGTAGATAAATCTCCCTAAGAGGAAAATCTTCCACTAACACGTAAATCGAAAAACTCGAAAAGAGTCCCAAGACCTAGAGTTACTCTAGATTAAACCAGTTCGAACAAGAAAAACTCTTGAAGAAGAGCACACGTTCACTAGGCAACGGCTTCCGATGAACTCCCCCAAAGTACACCTGACAACCGACGGATCTGACTGAATTTAGGGGTTTCTGATTGGTCAATCGACGGTCTACGTGGTAGACTGGACAAAAGATAGACGCGTTGCAGGCAAATCTTTGTATAAATCTGCGAGTGCCTGCTTAGATTTTATCTAGAATTTTTATTACTAAAATTTAAAAGTTATTTTGATAAACTAATATAAGTTAATTTTGTTAGTTTAATAATAAAAACTTTCATATTTTTATTTTAAAACAAAAAAACTAATACGCTTCAAACTCAACACGAAGTACGCAAAAAGTTAATTGCTATACATAATATGATTTAAAACATTGATGTTGACATTTGCCGCAGACCCGTGGCAGCTGCATTTTATATTTAGCGCATAAAATATTTTTTAGTTTACGTAGATAGCGTAGTTTTAAAAGTCGTAATGAGATTTGAAGGTCATTTATATAATTTCGAGTACTACGTTTAAAATAAGGATATTTAATCCTTCGAGCACACATATTGTAATAAGGATATTATTATTTATGATATACCATGCCCTATTTTGGAATTAAATTCCGCATTGAGTTTTGCAGATCGGCCTCGGGAAAAAAATTGTTCTACCCAAGGACACTGACAAGAATCAACGTGAAGATGGGACAGATGGATTTGCAGAAATATTGGGGAAATCCCTTCGGGGGAAAACAGAAGAAAGTCAACGCGGTACTCAGTCACAAGCGCGCACTTAAATGCGGAGTTACAAAGGACGGGGGGAGGACGGAAAAATTGCGTAATCCCTAAAGTGAGAGGGAAAACGAAAAACAAATAATATCGAACTTGAAATATTTAAAATATTTTTACCTTTAAAAGAGTGTTGCAAAGCCACTATTGTGGAACCACATTTTATAAATACAACAATGTTTCGCTGTTTTGTCATTCACGTTCGTTTTTGTTCTGCTGTATTAATATATTTATTGTTTTCAAAACACAATGCGCGTACGATCAGGTGAGTTCCATGTTTATGTGGAAACACACACACACACACACACACACACACACACACACACACACACACACACACACACACACACACACACACACACACACACACGCACACGCGCGCGCGCGCGCGCGCGTAAATTACTGATACCAAAACATGTTATCGTTATTTAGTAATATACGGTTTTTATTGTTTGCAACTTGTTATTTATATGCTTGATTTTTAACAATAAAACGCTTTGCTGGAGTGGACTGCAGATATCAGGGGTGTAATGCAGCATAGGTTTATATATAGGCAAACTGGTTACCTAAAAATTAACCATAAAATATACTGAAACTAAACATGTTTATATTTCATATGAGCTGGAAATAAGTGTTGTCTGCAAAAATATACCATACACGTTAGGAATTTAATATTGTCAAGTAGATACATATATATGAGTGCGTGCGTGCGCGCGCGCGTGTGTAGATAATTGTTTTTTGCAATAAACAACATGTATTCAGGCGGAACAGTTAATGTACAGATCCGTTTTAATTCGTACGCAGGTGTGTGAGAAAACTTCGGATTTCAATAAACCAGCCTAATTTTGTTTTGCGGATATTGAAAAGGCGTTGACCGATTAAAGTTAAAACATTTTCTTAGACTTTTAAAGCAGAATAAGCGTCAAATAGAATAATACATTTAATACAAAATATACGTAGGGCCTATGCATTATTTTACAAGACTGATGCTACGTACAGTAAAAAAACTCTGAACACACAAGAGTTCTGAAGGAGCAACAGGTCAAAATAGAGGAACAACGATTACTCTGGTGGGGAGGTGGCGAGAGCAACCCGGCCGAGATGTGATGCGTCGGACCTGTCGGTGTTCCAGGAGTTGTCGGGTCTGCGGTGTTGCCGTTCATCAGGGAAGTGACCTACCGCGTAGGCAGACGGCTGTCGTGGCACGGCGTTCGCGCGATCTACTAGTCGAACAGGAAGATTCGGCAGTTCCTCAGGCCGGTAAAGGACGCAAGAGATCCGCTGTCGTCGTGCGGCGTCTACTGTGTGCCGTGCTCATGTGGCCAAGTATATATCGGCACCACGACGCGTAGCGCCCGGACCCGCGTGGGTGAACACAGCCGCTGCTGCCGTTTGTGCCAGCCGGAAAATCCGCAGTTGTCGAACATGCCTTCTACAACGCTGACCACTGGGTGTTGTTCCAGGAGACCAAGGTCCTGTCTTCTGTCCACAGCTACTATCCTTGCTTTCACAGAAACTCGGTTGAGATATATCGGCATTCCGGGCAGTCAATGAATCGGCGTGGTGAAAGCCTGTCATTAAACAGAATATGGCATGGTGTACTGAACGATCGTATTGGAACGCGACCAGGTTAAGGGGATGTGATTGGCCGAGACCTGGTAGCCGAGGTTGAATAGGTAACCTTGCGTTACCGGCCGCCTGTTGCTCTTACGGGAAACAGTTGTCGGGTATCGTTCGGCCAAGATCCGCCGTACTTTATTGTTTAACAGTCTGTCGCTTAGCGGGCTGACGAAGATCCCCGAGGACGGGATTCGAAACGTTGCCAACGGTGTTGCTAGTGAATTGCAACCGAACACGCCCTAACAGCCCGGCTTGTAATCAATTTAAAATAGTTACGGATTAAGGACCAGAATTGAGTTACCGAGGAACATGTTCAAAAGAGTGAAGACCGAGGTCTGAGATATTTTCACTATAGTGGAAAGTTGAAATAAAAATACGGTTTATGAGAAGCAGCTCTTACTTATAACTTACAATCCATAGTTATGTGAGCGCCGAACTATGGACTGAAAGTATGGATGATGAAGAAGGCAGATATCAGGAAGACACAGGCGTTTAAGCCACAGAAGATTTGAAGTGTTGAAAATATTGCTACGCTGAGGAAAAAGGTGGTACAGCATCTCTGCTGTCTACGTCACACTTTGCATTATTATATTTGCGCGGCAGAATGGTGTAGGCCTACGTGGCGTTCTATAGGTCATTACGTAAGTTTCCAAACGTTACTCGGCTTTTCTACGGCATCCAGAGCTCCGCTGTATCACTACAATGCAATGTTGCCGTTGTATAAATACTGGATTACGAAGCGGCCGAGTTCAGTTAGACCTGGCGATACTTCAAGTGCGTTTCAAGCTGTTATTGATGCGGTTCAATGGAAACTGAAACTGATTATTGTGTTAATTAGTGAAAAACTGTAATAGCCTAACGTAACATTTATTGTTGCATGTTGGACAAATTTAACTTGAATTTTTGTAGTATAAGAACGCCTTTGTTGATTTCCAAATGTTGTTTGTGTCTATAATTAAAGATTGTAATCAACGTTATTAGCGTCAGTTATTCTGTTTCCACTGTACAACACGACGATCCATATGACTGTTGTAACAATAGTATAGGTAATGAAAATCGTGATCGACGAAGTGACAATCAGAATAATAAAAAAGAAGAAAATTGTATTAATTGCTGTAAAGCGAAAGCATCAATATCTAGGCTATATACAAAAAGGAGAAAAATACCATCTGCTCGAAATCAGTTGCAAGGAAAAATTATGGGAAATATCATGTCTTATAGGAAGGCGACATTCGTTGCTGAATAAACGAAAGTGGTTAAATGCACTAGCATTCATCGTCGAAAATACGTGTAACTTTGATGACTACCTACCCTTCGGACCCAACCGGTGGGGGCGTGGGTCTTCCGCGCTAAGGGTAATGACGCTTTACTGCGGCCACGACCGCTGCTGTGGTTGTGGCAGCTACTATCACGACCAAAAGTGCGGCTGGCAGGTGCAGACAGCCGGGTAAAGGCCGCACATCACTTGATGAAATAGCTGCTACTGTATATTGTATAATCGATCAGCGAATCAGTGAAACGGAAGAAAAGGAAATTCTGGGTACATCCTGTTTTACAAACTCGTTCTGTAAAAGGTATGCTTTGTAGTATTTTTTGTGAACTTTGTCAACACGAAGACAAATTGTTTTATTATTTCATCCCGCAGCTTCTTTATCAAATTTTTGTCTGCATATTCATCAGACGACAAATCTCACAATATGTCGGCCTTTGTTTTCTTTCTATAATAAACTTTTCCGCGCCAAACTCCATACCGTATACAAAACGGTACAAATCGAAAATTAAAATCACAACAAATCACATTTAAAAAGTAAAATCTCAACTAAAAAAAAATCACAACTGTTTCACTTGCGAAATCCAATATTTCAGTACCACTTCCCGCTCAGTTGACGCTAGTCGTAGCCTATACCCGGAGTATAGGAGCGTCAGAAGCGTCCGGCGCCTGTGTGCAGAACTGTAGTTGGCGCCCCTATACCCCCCAATAAAAATCACTTTATAAAAACGTATCAGTGAGTACAAATTGAAGTACGAAACATATTAATTATAAGTTCATTGAACAAAAACAAGGAATTGCAAAAAAATTTATAAAAAAACAATAAACATACAAGTGTACAAAAACAAAAACATAAAAAACGATTTGGAAGAAAATAATGTAATGTATGTTATTTGTCAAGAAAATTATTTGCTAGTTGCACCTTGTATAGTTTTACATAAATTAACAGATAAACTTAGTTTTATAAAAACATAAATATTAAATATTTTTTGATACATAATTAAACTTACTAGGCATATATTTTATTTTTGAAGCAAATCACTTTGACATATGTACTTTGTATAGTATAGATATCATATAAATAAGAAACAGATAAACTTACAAGTATATAAAATAGGAACATATTACAAACATCATTTGGTAAAGAAATAGGTAAGTAAATATTTAAACAGAAAGAAAAATCATTTAGTGAATTGAACTTTTCTAGCTTTCATTAATGAAAATTCTCGAATAATTTTCGTATATATCAAGTTGATCCAAAATGTCTGACTAATAATATAATGGCAAGATATGAAAGTCTGCCTTGTACCATTGTAGAGCGCAAGTAGTTTTTAACATTTTTATGTTTAGAAAAGCAGGTGCTACAGACAAAGACAAAAGAATTTATAATATATATAGAATTTATAATATGTTATAATTTATAACATAACATCCGACGAGTAATTTTAAAATTTGGATAAACTGTGATTAAGTTATTTGAATAAATATAATGAATTATCTGATGTACATCGTTTTTAAAATTAGAAATAAATGGTTGGTTAGTGTACAAATTTGTCGAGAATACCAGTCCACACCACCGAGAAATTTTAATACAATTAACTTAATGAATAATAATTTTTTTCAAATATTTCCTCCTTGCTAGAAATTGTTGGCGCCTTTACTATCCTGGCACCTGTGTGCGCCGCACACTTTGCATACTGTGTCGGCGCGCCACTGCACTGGACGCATTCTGTCTGCACTGTCCAATAGAAGTACATAACAAAGTTTAGTCGCAAGATGTCGCTTGGTCGTGCCAGCCAAAATAACAAAACTGTGGCCATTGCGGCTAGGTGGCCGCACCTGCTTTGTGCGCGTTGGTGCACGCAAATTCCATACGAAATTGGCCCCATGTGTGGTCGTGGTCTTGGGCGCAGTAGTGGGTCGTTACCCTAAGGGCGAGTGGCACGGGTGGTTGATACCGACATTCCCGGTAGTTCCCACTATATCTGCACCTGGCACACGCCACACGCGGCTTGAAGCTGATGTACGTCGTGCCGAGTTTGTGTGCCTTGCGAACGGGTACCAGGGTTACCGTCTCTGCCGAGTGACTGAGCTTGATAGCACAAACTCTAGCAGTAAGCAAGAAACCAGTAGGCACAAAAAATATGGAGGCAGTAGAAGAGTTCGTATATTCTGGATCCCAGATAAACAGCACTAACAACACCAGCACTGAAATAAGAAAAAGAATATATCTCGCAAATAAAACATATAATGGATTAGAAAAGCACCTGACATCTAGCTTCATCTCAAGAAGCACGAAATGCAAAATTTACAAAACACTCATCAGGCCAGTGCTGATATATGCTTCAGAAACCTGGACAATGAAAAAAAAGTAGCGAGTGACTTCTAGGTTGCTGTGAAAGACGGATTCTAAGAACAATATTTAGAGCAGTACAAGAAAATGGAATGTGGCGCAGGCGCTATAATTATGAACTATACCATCTTTACAAAGAGCCGGACATTGTCAGGATAATCAAAATATACAGGCTTATGTTCGTTGGACACAGGGATTGGAGGAAAGGTTACGGAACATATTTTCTACCCGAAACCAATGGGTAGTAGGAAAGGGGAAGACATCGAAGTAGATTCAATGACCAGATAGAGGAGGACCTCGGAAAGCTGAACATAAGAAACTGGAATTCACGACATGGAATAGGGAGGAACGGAACTGACTCTTGGAGCAGGCCAAGACCCACCAAGGGTTGTAGAGCCACGCCTGATGATGATGAAGTAAGAAACCACTGACGTGCAAGTCAGACTACTAGGGACAAGTCACTCGGAACAAATCGTATCTTCCATTTATTTAGGCATTGTGTTATCTAGCAGCGGGATTCTAGCTTAAGACTTGAATTGATAACGAAGCAAAAACACGTTGTTTTAGGTTGTCACCATGTTTTTGTTTTGCGGATTAGAGTTTTAAATCGTCTTTCACACGAAACGGTTAAAATAAAACTTGTGTAAATCAGTTAGGGACAACACGATTTTATACAACGACATTAACGCAACGGCCAGGGAGGGAAACAACAAGCACCAGCGATCATGCATATGTATGAGAGTGGGATTACAAGCGCCAGGTACTGTCAGCTGTTTGTGTTGTTTTTGTTGTCTTCCATTTACATGGGCACTTTACATACAATTTCAGAAATTATTATAATTTTTACGTTATACAATTGCTTTAAATAACGTTATGATTGAAGTTCATTTTTTCGAATATATTAAAAAGTAATATTTTGATAATAGATATTATCTTATTTTTCATCATCACCATCATCATCATCGTCATCATCATCATCATTATCATCATGGTTTAAACCAAGAATGGTTTGTTCTTGTCTCAAATAGGCAAATATTGCAGCTGGTCACTCCAGCGCTTCCTCGAACGTCTCACACCTCTCCGTCCTCTAGGCTTATAGTTCCACAGTTGTTTGGGGATACGGCAGTCACGTTACCACCAATTCAGCCGATACTGGGCGATCCTGTCGAGTATACTCATAATATTCAGTTCCTGCCGTATATATGTGTTTCGTCTATGATCATGGATAGTATACCCTGCCACGTGCCTGAGAAATCTCATTTCAGCCGCTTGGATGCGACTGACCTGGCATTTCATTAAAGTCCAATTCTCAGACCCATAAAGAAGTGTGGGAAGAGCCATCACCTTGTAGAATTTTAGGCGTGTTCCTTTCCTTGCTGACTTAGGTTTCGCCTGATGGTCCCGCACATAACTGCTTGCATCACGTCCTTGCTTGCATTATAAGACACTCTGTAGTCCATCTTATTTTTGTTTCAAATATTGTGCGATAACGAGACTTGAATACAGACATAAATAGATAGGCATTAAACATTTAAATTTTACGAACAGAGAGGGTGGAGCAGCTCAGTGATAGACTGATGGCATTTATTTCTCGTGGCGTATTGTCGGTTCAGCTCAAGGTCGAGTCACTCCAACCCCATCACCCGCTGTTGGGGGTAATACAACAAAGTGGCTGAGGGACCTCAGACTGCCAAGTATTGTAATAACTGAACAGTGTGGCTGAGGTAGGCGGTCTCAGTACCACAAGTATTGGAGTAAATCAACAGTGTGGTTGAGGTAGGTGGCCTCAGTCAACAAAAACTGTTGGAGTAAATCAACAGTGTGTCTAAGGTAAGCGGCCTCAGTCCCCCAACTCTTGCAGCAATTCAACAATGTAGCTGAGGTAGGCGGTCTCAGTAACCCCACTATTGGAGTATATCAACAGTGATTCTGAAGTAGGCGAGCTTCCGTCTCCCAATTTTTGGCGTAAATCAACAGCGTGGCTGAGGTAGGCGGTGTCATTAACCCCACTATTAAAGTATATCAACAGTGTGGCTGAGGTAGGTGGCCTCAGTCAACAAAAACTGTTGGAGTAAATCAACAGTGTGTCTAAGGTAGGCGGCCTCAGTCCCCCAACTCTTGCAGTAATTCAACAATGTAGCTGAGGTAGGCGGTCTCAGTAACCCCACTATTGGAGTATATCAACAGTGATTCTGAGGTAGGCGAGCTTCCGTCCCCCAAGCATTGGCGTAAATCAACAGCGTGGCTGAGGTAGGCGGTCTCAGTAACCCCACTATTGGAGTATATCAACAGTGATTCTGAGATAGGCGAGCTTCCGTCCCCCAAGCATTGGCGTAAATCAACAGTGTGGTTGAGGTAGGTGGCCTCAGTCAACAAAAACTGTTGGAGTAAATCAACAGTGTGTCTAAGGTAGGCGGCCTCAGTCCCCCAAATCTTGCAGTAATTCAACAATGTAGCTGATGTAGGCGGTCTCAGTAACCCCACTATTGGAGTATATCAACAGTGATTCTGAGGTAGGCGAGCTTCCGTCCCCCAAGCATTGGCGTAAATCAACAGCGTGGCTGACGTAGGCGGGCCTCAGTAACCCTACAATTAAAGTATATCAGCAGTGTGGCTGAGGTAGGCGAGCTTCAATGACAGCGCAACATCTGTGGGTAAATACACGAAACAACCCGCCTCCCAATCGTGCATTTTGTCACGGCAGTTGGTTAAATTCTGATCGATTACTCTCTGCCTCTAGTGTGGTGCGAATTGTATCACGGGTATAAGGAATAACAGCCATGGACTTAATGCGTAATGAAATACGATGGACTTTGTAAACGTCAATAAATCTAAAGTAATAACATTATTACCTTCTTCTTTCATTTTATTTTAAAGTAAAAAGAAATACAAAGCGGCTGAAATGAGATTTCTCAGGCACGTGGCAGGGTATACTCTCCGTGATCATAAAGAAGCACAGATGTACGGCAGGAACTGAATATTATGAGTATACTTGACAGGATCGCCCAGTATCGGCTGAATTGGTGGGAACATCGTTGCCGAATGGATGACTGCCGCATCCCCAAACAACTATGGAACTATAAGCCGAGGGGACGTAGAGGTGTGGGACGTCCGAGGAAGCGCTGGAGTTACCCAGCTCTAATATTTGCCTATTTGAGACCGGAACAAACCATCCTTGGTCCTGATGATAAATAATCCTTGAAGATTATGATGATAAAAAAAATATAATCTCGCCGAAACTGTAGCAATTAATCAGTATAAATATTAGCATATGAAATATTAATAACACATAGACTGATTTTTAGTGACGGCGAAAAACAATTTTCTGGTTTGAAATATTGCATTAGCTTGTCGAAAGCTAGAAAAAACTAAACTGGAATATTTTGTTTCTCGAACCCACATGCTGGTGAACTGAGAGACGAGTCGCTACCTTCAATACCCGTTTAATTGTGAAAAATCGTGAAAATCCATCTGGATGTCAGACTAAGTGGAATTTTGGTGGATTTTTAATGTTTATCGTACGATTGTGTGCCCTCGTACGATATCGGACAATTGTTATTTTACTAAAACATTAGTAGTGTAATGGAGGTTTTCGTAATTACTCTAATAATTGAAAATGTTTGTAATATTGAATATTTAATAATATTGTTACGACGGTCTACTTGATCGTCGTATGGTACAGTGAAAAAACAAAATAGAAGACACCAATTAAGTCACTAACCACCAGGTTTAATTATCACAATCGAAGAGTTTGTAATCAACAAGATAGTCTCTTACAACAAATCAAATAAAAAATTTTCACACACAATAATAATGTCAATTAATAGAGTCTCGTACGATTATAAAACACATAACACTACGTCACAGTACTTCGAACCGCACTGGAATAATTGCCGACGTAAGACTGACTCTAAGCGGCATCTGTCGTTGTTTAAATAGATAGCACAAGTGTTTCAGAATAATCCACAATACGCGTCAGCACTATACTAGAACGTAATTGATTGCGGCCTTGAACACAATGAGCGACCGGTATGGTCTGGAATAGTCTCGGTGGCGTACGTTAAGAGTCGCGTACGCACACAACACCACAGCTGGTGCTAGCCGAGAAACATGTAGAACGTTCTGTAACGGCGTCACAGTATAAATAGCCTGCTACGTAATTGTCTAATAACGTAATTTATCTACTTCGTTGAAAATAGTGCACGAGTTCTGCAGCTCAGCTAGCTTACTAGTTTGTATACTGTCTGTGGTGTATACTCATTATTAGTTTGAACTTCGTGAAAGGATTCAAGTAACATGAAGACATTTCAGATAGCCTACTTTATTTGACAAGAAAAAGCGTATCGGAAAGTTTTGAAATATACATACATTATGACACATGAGTTATCGATGAAGTGGGAAACTTTTCTTGTTTTGAAAAAAAAAAAGACTGTAGCGGCGGCTTTGGTTTGACAATATACACATTATTTATGTTTTTCTTTCGCCGCGTTTTGTTGTCAAAACTGTGAACGCGGTTGATACATGCGTCCGCCCCCCCCCCCGTCGCAGCGATGTGCATCAAGTGCTCTTATCTTTTGTATTTTAAATTATAGGCCTATACGCGAGTTTTCCACAGCAGGTGAACGGCATAAACATTGAAGACGTGCCTGCTCAACAACTTTCCACTTAGACACGTGACAATTTTACATCAAATCTCTCACTCAACACACAAGTAGCTGGTTTTGCTTTTTTTATCAGTCTCTTTCCACCTCTCTCTCTCTTCCATAATGTTTCACACACACACACACACACACACACACACACACACACACACACACACACACACACACACACACACACACACACACACACACACACACACACACACACACACACACACACACACACACACACACACACACACACACACACACACACACACACACACACACACACACACACACACACACACACACACACACACACACACACACACACACACACACACACACACACACACACACACACACACACACACACACACACACACACACACACACACACACACACACATTTATTTACTGAATGTAGGCATTCTTATAAAGGGACATTACTGTACTTGTTTGTAAACGTACGTCTTTAGAATAGAAAACACGTGCCTATAACAAACAAAAAATCAACTTTTTCGGTTGTAGGAAAACGAGATTTTTAACATAATAATCGATTTTGTTTCAACAGAGTTTATAATCATGTTCTCACGTAAGCTTCTGCGGCCGGTGTCCATTATGTTTTTAAAATCTTCTTACGGTACGGACCGCGTCAAAAATGTCTTGTATGACAACGTTTCACTCATATTACAATGAGTATCCTCAGGTCAACCTCATCCAATTACAAAGTGGATCCTCACCTTAGACCTGAGGATATTCATTGTAATGTGAGTGAAACGTTGTCATACAAGACATTTTTGACTCGGTCCGTACCGGAAGCGGTTTTTAAAAACATAATGAGTTTATAACCGTCAAATTTGATTGCACAATACTTCACATCGCATGGGTATATTTGCGATGGGAGGACGAGTGGGACCGAACCCCCTCCTCCCACAGAGGGTAAAAAAAATTAACGAATTTTGTGTTAATCTCTTAGTTTTTAGGCTATATTATTATTTTTTCACTGTCTACGCTAATATAGTAGTAACTCTTTTTCGATACAAACAGGTTTATTACACAGCATTTGCGTATACGTTTTAAATATGAAATATAGGGAAAGCAATTCAATCTTCTAAACAGTGTTTCAATAACGCGTATTTTTATTGTGTTATAACCGTTTACGTTAATGGGATTAATTTCAGGATGTTATCACAGATTTTTCAACCACTTTAAAGATAGTAATATTGATTAGTCTTGATTTTTCTGTTTTGTATGAAGCCAACTCGATCGGATCCCCCCCCAATACCTAATTCTAGATTCTAGATGATCAGACCGTACCATTGTCCACATTCTTTGCAACATTCCTCTTCTCCGCACTCTTCGTGTCACCGGCGGTTCCGGTCTCACAGGTTTGTTTTGTCCATCCTGCTTTTGGGGCGTATGGTAAGTTATATCGGAGTGTGTAATATCGGCTTCTTTCTAAATCGGTTACCAACGTACAGAAGAAGGAGAAGAAGAAGAAGAAGAAGAAGAAGAAGAAGAAGAAGAAAAGGAAGAAGAAGAAGAAGAAGAAGAAGAAGAGGAGGAGGAGGAGGAGGAGGAGGAGGAGGAGGAAGAAGAAGAAGAAGAAGAAGAAGAAGAAGAAGAAGAAGAAGTAGAGGAGGAGGAGGAGGAGGAGGAAGAAGAAGAAGAAGAAGAAGAAGAAGAAGAAGAAGAAGAGGAAGAGGAAGAGGAAGAGGAAGAAGAAGAAGAAGAAGAAGAAGAAGAAGAAGAAGAAGAAGAAGAAGAAGAAGAAGCAAAAGAAGAAAAGGAAGAAGAAGATGAGGAGGAGGAGGAGGAGGAGGAGGAGGAGGAGGAAGAAGAAGAAGAAGAAGGTTATTAATTTACTCTTCAAGATTTTATTCAAGGCAAATTACTTTATGAAGCTGGTTCATTTCCTTTCATAGGAACTCATTCTGTTTGTGTTGGCGGTCATTGAGCGCTGTAAAGGCGTATAATTTTTACAAAGCCGTTTTTAATTGCTTACGATCTTCGACAATTAACATCTTATAATTTTGCCTCTTACAAATTTCTTATCTCCTACAAGCCGCCTGTCAGCCTTGAGGGCGGCTTGTTTGAAACTTTGTCTAACTTCTTGAACTTGTTCACAGTTGTTAAAAACGACATCCCGAGTGAATGACGGGTGCCTTGATAGAAGCAGCCAGCCTTTGTTAAAACCTGTTGTATGTACTGTACTTCGTAACAGCTGAGAAATATTATAGGAAAACTTAATAAATTATCGTATACCGAAAAATTGGTGATCTTAGCAACTTAATTAATTTTTGGTGATAGTATGTTTTAAGAAGTTTTTGTATGTAATGCAATCAAATAATTCGTTACTCTAATAAAATATAAAGCTTGGAATAATGAACTCATAAATTTTTATCGTGTACGCAAAAATAAAATAAAATAAAATTAAAAAATGACGCTTTATACTAATAAATTTAAATTCATTACAGTGTCTGATAGATAAATAAGATTAACCAAAAATTGAAAGCCCATCATTCTCAGTAACATTCTCTGGAAAAATATCAGGTTGTTTTCATCATGCGATGGTACAGTCAACACAACACAATCATAAGTGATTACCGGGCTTTAAATTTCGAAAATTACAACTTCTAAAAACATATCTGACCACAATTTATCAGTCACGACGAGCCAAATGAGAATGGAAGTGGAGACGAAGGAGTAAAACATAAAGAGAAAATAAGAAACAAAGACTTGTAGGAAGAAAAAGAAAACACGTTAAAGTAAGAAAAAGAAATAGAAATAAAAGTAAGAGTAGAAGAAGAAAAAGAAGAAGTGAAAGAGAAAAAATTATAAGAAGAAAAACGTAATTAGGAGTCGAAAACGTCATAACGCTGAAATGAATGGGTTAACATTTCTCGCAGATTGCAAACAGAACAACATAATACAAATTCAATTTAGGTTAACTGACTGTTTAACCTTTGTTGTGCCCGTTAGAATAAAATATACATGTTGGAATAACGACTACAGAGACAGAAAATGCTGGTAAAGATAATATTGTCTGAATAAATAATATTATGTCGTGTATGTGAGATTAAATTGCACACACACACACACACACACACACACACACACACACACACACACACACACACACACACACACACACACACACACACACACACACACACACACACACACACACACACACACACACACACACACACACACACACACACACACACACACACACACACACACACACACACACACACACACACACACACACACACACACACACACGCACACGCACACCGAACAGAAAGCATAGAATGCATGTTTAACAGAACTGAATAATTTAAGAGCAATGAAATGTGAAATTGCTTGCGTTATTCAGATTTATCCTTGACACGATTTACGTCCAGTGAATCTAGGTCAGGTCAGGTACTATTGACAAGCGCAAGAAACAAAATTAAAACATCCAGTAACGTCGAGCGTGATGACAATAATGTGATGGGTAATCACGTAAAAATAGCCGGTACCAGAAGCGGAACTGTAAGCACGCGGGTAAAGTTGAAATTTATACAAGTCACAGGTTCGTATATCTGTAGTCCTTTATAACGGCAATAACAATGGTACATAAATAGCGTGGTGCCCACCAGTGGTGGCCAAAAGCGAGATCTGGGTTTACGTGACGTCACAGCGGCACCAGTCTACTGCGCATCCTACTCGTGAATCCTTACCGTGTATTCTAAGTCCCGTGTTTGAAAGAACCTCGAGCGTATGTAGCGAGAGAAGTTTTGTGCGTCATGCGTAACTTTTTCTACAGCCTGTATAAACATGCAGAGTAATTAATTAGTGAGTGATTCTGTAGTGATTAGTTGTGCGTTTAAATCATTACATTGAATAGTAATGATCTGTAAAAATAATGCTACGACAATTACTTAACGCTCTCGAAAAGGCGACAGGAGGAGTTACGTGAAAGTTCTACACGCTACGACAATTACTTAACGCTCTTGAAAAGTCGACAGGAGCAGTTACGTAAAAGTTCTACACGCTACTACAATTACTTAACGCTCTTGAAAAGTCGACAGGAGCAGTTACGTAAAAGTTCTACACGCTACGACAATTACTTAACGCTCTCGAAAAGGCGACAGGAGGAGTTACGTGAAAGTTCTACACGCTACTACAATTACTTAACGCTCTTGAAAAGTCGACAGGAGCAGTTACGTAAAAGTTCTACACGCTACGACAATTACTTAACGCTCTTGAAAAGTCGAAAGGAGAAGTTACGTAAACGTTCTTCACGCTACTACAATTACTTAACGCTCTTGAAAAGTCGACAGGAGCAGTTACGTAAAAGTTCTACACGCTACGACAATTACTTAACGCTCTCGAAAAGGCGACAGGAGGAGTTACGTGAAAGTTCTACACGCTACGACAATTACTTAACGCTCTTGAAAAGTCGACAGGAGCAGTTACGTAAAAGTTCTACACGCTACTACAATTACTTAACGCTCTTGAAAAGTCGACAGGAGCAGTTACGTAAAAGTTCTACACGCTACGACAATTACTTAACGCTCTCGAAAAGGCGACAGGAGGAGTTACGTGAAAGTTCTACACGCTACTACAATTACTTAACGCTCTTGAAAAGTCGACAGGAGCAGTTACGTAAAAGTTCTACACGCTACTACAATTACTTAACGCTCTTGAAAAGTCGACAGGAGCAGTTACGTAAAAGTTCTACACGCTACTACAATTACTTAACGCTCTTGAAAAGTCGACAGGAGCAGTTACGTAAAAGTTCTACACGCTACTACAATTACTTAACGCTCTTGAAAAGTCGACAGGAGCAGTTACGTAAAAGTTCTACACGCTACTACAATTACTTAACGCTCTTGAAAAGTCGACAGGAGCAGTTACGTAAAAGTTCTACACGCTACTACAATTACTTAACGCTCTTGAAAAGTCGACAGGAGCAGTTACGTAAAAGTTCTACACGCTACTACAATTACTTAACGCTCTTGAAAAGTCGACAGGAGCAGTTACGTAAAAGTTCTACACGCTACTACAATTACTTAACGCTCTTGAAAAGTCGACAGGAGCAGTTACGTAAAAGTTCTACACGCTACGACAATTACTTAACGCTCTCGAAAATGCGACAGGAGGAGTTACGTGAAAGTTCTACACGCTACTACAATTACTTAACGCTCTCGAAAAGGCGACAGGAGGAGTTACGTGAAAGTTCTACACGCTACGACAATTACTTAACGCTCTTGAAAAGTCGACAGGAGCAGTTACGTAAAAGTTCTACACGCTACGACGATTACTTAACGCTCTTGAAAAGTCGACAGGAGCAGTTACGTAAAAGTTCTACACGCTACTACAATTACTTAACGCTCTTGAAAAGTCGACAGGAGCAGTTACGTAAAAGTTCTACACGCTACGACAATTACTTAACGCTCTTGAAAAGTCGACAGGAGCAGTTACGTAAAAGTTCTACACGCTACTACAATTACTTAACGCTCTTGAAAAGTCGACAGGAGCAGTTACGTAAAAGTTCTACACGCTACGACAATTACTTAACGCTCTTGGAAAGTCGACAGGAGCAGTTTCGTAAAAGTTCTACACGCTACGACAATTACCTAACGCTCTTGAAAAGTCGACAGGAGCAGTTACGTAAAAGTTCTACACGCTACGACAATTACTTAACGCTCTTGAAAAGTCGAAAGGAGAAGTTACGTAAACGTTCTTCACGCTACGACAATTACTTAACGCTCTTGGAAAGTCGACGGGAGAAGTTACGTAAAAGTCCTATACACGCTTCTCGACTAGCCCAGCGTGCGGCGTCTGTTTCAAGGCCGTCCATTCGCGCAGCACTCCAGACTGTTCGAGAGTACTTATTAACTACGCAAATTATGCTGGCACGCTGCCAAGAGAATGGAAAATTTTTCTGGAACTTCTGCAGCTCTATATTGTACTGCTGTAAAATACACCAGTACATACTAAAGCCTAAATCTGAGTAAAATTGAAAAATTTATAATTTACAAAATAATATTGTCAGCCATATTGAATGTATGTTAAAAGCCTTGGACCAAGCTTCGGCTGGGTATAAACATTTGATGTGTCAAAAACTAATTTCAACCCCAAAATTGTTGTAATTATTTATAAAACTCATTAATAAGTTGAAATTAATCATAAATTATTTTAAATAATATGGAATTAGTTTAGTACACATTGTGTTTTGATAGAATGTCATAGAACAAATTGAACTTATTTGTGTGTAAATAATCAGGTTTACCTACAGTTTATGAACAAATTTTGTATTATACCAATTTGATAAATCACTCAATGTGTGAAAATTAAAAGTAAAAAGACTACAACTATGTAAAACTCAGTAAGATTAAGTATATTTAGTGAATCCAGGACCACGATAATCTCTAAGTGTGCAAAATTATAAAAGTGATTGTTGGTAAGAAAAACGTAAAGCTTTCTGTTTCCGGGACGCTGAATTAAAAAGACGAGTTGGTGTACAAGGTGTCACTCTTGATTTGACTATCCTCAGTTCAGACGTGTCGTTAAGACGTGAAATAATAATTAAAGTGTTCGGTAACCTAAACGTAAATAGAGAGTGCAAGAGTAAAATCAAAATTAACTAATTAACTCAAGAAAAAGAATATAATAATGGGAAAGAGAAATAAAGAACCAAAATTAAATTAATAGTGAATGAAAGTTGTACTTGCCTATCAGGTAACATTATGTGTTAATAATACCAATAATACTGAAGTGAACTAACCTACAAAAGGCAACAGTTTAAACGAAAAAGAAATTAAGCACACAATCTTTACAGGTTAACCCACATCTTGTGTATAATAGTCATAAACAATTTTAACGAATCAGAAACATACTAATACTTGTGAATTATAATATATTATTTATGTGTAAAGAATTAACTAATATCAAACGAATATTGTATATTTAACAGTTCAGTTTATTCACTAACCACTAACCACTATTGACTAACCACTAATCACTTACCCACAGGCGAGTGAATGAAGAATTATATTTCTTTTTGTAAATCTACAGCCAGTGCTGCGCTCTGGTAGAAAAACTTGAAAACTGTAATAAATTAGAGAGAAAGATTTTTTTGTGTTTTTATAAATTGTATAAAAAAACAATATTTCCATTAATAAATAACTTGGTTCTAAACTTTATAAATTTTTTATTTTATGTACTGCAGCCTGAGATTTAAGAGTCGTTGATTCAATATAGTAGAAAGAACAAATATATTTAAGATTAACGGACCCAGATTTAAAAAAGATCAGAACAATATAAGCAACAGCGGTCGGCTTAGTGGTTAGTTACACTTGGCAAGATTGTAGAGTGCGGATCAAGTGATTGTTGCCGATTAGTGGAAAGTGATTTATGTGTTATAATTAATGCGGAACTCTATTAGTTGGCATTATTATTGCGTGTAGACAAATTTAACTTGAATTATTGTATGAAAGTACCTCGTTGAATTCAAATTGTTCTTTGTGACTAATTAAAGCTGGTAATTAGTGACTTCATTGGTGTCTGTATTTTGTCTCCAATGTGCAATACGACGATCCGTGAGGCCATAATAAAAATAATATTGAATGCAGACACAGTGCACGGTGTTGAGAAATTTATTTATTTAGCAAATTAATCACAACGTTTTACACAAATAAACGTGAAGGAAATAAGGAGTTGGTTTACTGAAGCGAAAAGATCGTTAAAACAAATTGAGAACTGAGTCTCGGAGATAATTTTGTCCAAGTAATGCTCGACGTCCACAGTGCGGTCATGTGGTTGATCGTCACTTAAACTCTCCACTGACAAAACGTAAGGAGAGAAATGTATAACAATTTCGTGCGGTATCGTTGTATGATAAAACAAATCCAGGGGTGTCCACGGGGGGGGGGGTTCGTGACATAGACTGCGTCATTAAAATTTTGGGGAGACGTTGACAAAAAACGCGTTGGGAAAATATGAAAAATTATAAGTACGTTGCAATAAAAATTGGATGATTATAAAAGTTCATGGTTTGTTAGTAAAGAATGGAAGCAATCATAGCATTTTAATGTAACAATTAGTTTTAGGAATTCAAATATTCAGAGGACGAATCAGGGTCGCCGCCAGGCATGACAGCGGCAGTGGCCCGAGACCGACAATGACGACGACGGGAGACGCATGGCTTTCGAAACTTATGGTTCTATCTTCAGAGGAAGACTTGTTAGAGATGATTCCTAACGAAGAAATAATTGATGCCTTTTCTTCATCATCATCGCTGAGGAAGAAGTACTGTGCCGAATATAAGCCAAACCAACTGGGACTTCATCCAACCATTACTTTTTTCACTTTTTCTTCTTTACAATACGCTTTGTTTATATTTTGTTCCTTTGCTTTGAAATATTGTCTTACGTGTATTAATTTCATTAGATTATGTATTTATTTGTTTTATTTCAAATGAGAATTTATTTGCAAACTGTACTGTTTATTAACTTTAGCTTACTTGTAATAAAACGTTTATTACAATGAAATTTTATTTTAATTTTGAATACATTTTCTGGGGAGGGGGGTGATCAAGCTTTAGGGGGGCACCCTTGGAAAATGATATGAGTTTTTGTAGGAGCGAAGCGAGCTCTGAGTTTTGACTCCACCGAATTCATGTGATGCAGTTACTAAGTTCAGATACCTAGGTAACATGATAGATAATGAAGTGTTCATAAGCACGACAATACGTGACAGGATACTAATATGAAATAGGGTAATTATGCCAACAGCAGACTATTGAGAAGTAAACTCATTAGTGGCAATCCAAAAGCAAAAATTCATAAAACACTTATCAGACCAGTTATTACTTATAGAGGCGTTACATGTACACTGATAAAAAAGGAACAAGAAACACTAAGAAGGATTGAACAAAAGATCGTAACACGTGTGTTTATGGGCCGTTTAAAGAAGATGACGATTGGGGAATAAGAAATAACCAGGAGATAGATAATGTATTGAATCATGAGGACATTGTAAGGTTCATAAAGGCTCAACAAATACAATGGTTAGGTCACCAAGAACGGATGGATGATCAGCCTATGCCAATGAAAATTGTGAGGGCGCAAGTCTATAAAAGCAGAAAGAGCGCCGACCTAGGATAAGATGGTTGGATGATGTGCTAGGAGATCTCAGAAGAATAGGGCGTGATGGATTACTGCTAGACAAATTTAACAAAGGATACGGAAAAAATGTGAACTATGGGAGTTTAGAGACAATTGCGCAAGCGCGTCTCACACTATCGAGCAGTCTACAGATATAGTGAAACGTTTATCATTTGAATGTATGTTTCCCAGCTGTGAATATCGTGAGCGTCGATTTGTATTACAAGTACAGGCTAATATTTGTACGTGTATGTGTTCGTATTGTAATGTTCTTACTGTAAATTTCGGACGGGTAAATTTTCAAGTTGCGTATGACTTTTACTTTGACTGTGCAACGTCAAGCAGCGTAGGGGAACGTACTGTAGTCCCACGCAACTCGCAGTGCCAGTGCTGCAACGCTCCCCTCTCCGAATACAATGTTAACGTAGTCATTACACTAAAATGGGAATGGAGAGGAGACTTTGGAGAAGGTTGGCGTTGGAAGCCAGGGCTCAGGTTGGGCTGCAGTGCTGAAGAAGATTCCTGCTATGTATATTAAACAGTCTTTTGTTTTTACGAGACATCATACAAATTGACTCAAAGACAGTTACAATTAAATTTGAGCACTTCGTTACGCACTAGACAATTTTTGTTTACTTTTGTGTGCGTGTGTGTGTGTGTGTGTGTGTGTGTGGTTTGTGAAGTAAATTTAAATTTTTTCCGCACTACGATGATACGTGACTCAGTAGACAGCGGGGAGCTCATCGTGACAAGAGAGTTTCGTGACAGACGTCAACAGTCTAGTATTAAGTAGAGGCGCGTGGACGTGCGTGTGCGTGGGAGACAGACGGTAGCGTCGCCTCGTCGGCCGACTTATAGGCTTTGGTGTTCGTCTTTCTTCCTACTTCCTACTCTCTATTTTAAAACTCAATACTTTTTCTGTTTTGTTTTCCCACATACTTCCCAAAAGGCTTTATTGTTAAATCACTCTAATGGAAATAGTTTTGTCGTAGCCCGAACCATGCGAATTTGCCTTTGGGGGGGGGGGGTTCGGAGTCGGGTCATACAAAAGGAAAAAACAAGTTAAGACTAATCAACTAATCAATATTACTATATTTAAAATATTTGAAAAACCAGTGATAACATCCTGAAATCAGTACCATTAAAGTAAACGGTAATAACACAATAAAAATGCGGGTTATTCAAACATTGCTAAAACATATTAATAAAAAAAATTTCATATTTCAAAAGTATAACCTAATGCTGTGTAATAAACCTGTTTGTACTATTGCTGGCGTAAATAGCTGAAAGAAAAAAAAATAGTACTTTGACCCTCTGGTGGGGGAGTGGGTCTGTCACGTTACGTTCGTCCCCCCTGTAAATACGCCCATGGTAAAAAAAAAAACGGCACTATTGGTGAGTTTGTAGGAACGGTCGCTAAAATTGTCATAGAATTTAATTAAATTTTGTTAAAAAAACAACAACAGAAAATTGTTGACATAAATCACGTCTAGTTATAGCCTATACTTAACTTTAGACTATTACGATGATTACAACTATTACAATACCTTCTATCAAAGTCTTTCGTGGCCTTCCTATTTTTCTTCTTTCATGAGGGATGGGTTCTAGTATCTATCATTTCCCATACGCCACACTTAAAAGTACCTTCGTAATCTTTTTTTTTCATCCATTGCGTCATATACACTGGTACATTTGTTACGACAGAAGTAGTGGAAGTATTGGCACATTTAGTAGTAGAAGAAAAGAAGAAGAAGAAGAAGAAGAAGGAGAAGGAGAAAGAGAAGGAGAAGGAGGTGTGGAAGAAGAAGAAGAAGAAGAAGAAGAAGAAGAAGAAGAAGAAGAAGAAGAAGAAGAAGAAGAAGACGACGAAATTTTAAGGTCAATTTCGAGTTGGGTTAATTTACTCATTTCCTTTCATAGGAACTCATTCTGTTTGCCTAGGCGGTCATTGAGCGCTGTAAAGGCGTATCATTTTTACAAAGCCGTTTTTAATTGCTCACGATTTCCGACAATTAACATCTCCCTCTTTTCATTATTTTGCCTCTTACAAATTTCTTATCTCCTACAAGCCGCCCGTCAGCCTTGAGGGCTTGTTTGAAACTTTGTTTAACTTCTTTAACTTGTTCACAGTTGTTAAAAACGACATCCCGAGTGATCGACGGGTGCCTTAATAGAAGCAGCCAGCTTTTGTTAAAACCTGTTTGTAATTCCCTTCGTAACAGCTGAGTAGTATCATAGGAAAACTTAATAAATTATCGTATACAAAAAAAGTTGGTGATCTTAGCAACTTAATTAATTTTTGGTTATAGTATGTTTTGGAAACTTTTTATGTAATGCAACCAAATAATTTATACTGGTACATATTCTTACGATGATTGCAAGGATCTTCGTGTTGTATAGTGGAACCTGGATAACTGACACCAATGGAGTCATTAATTACAGACTTTGGTTAGACAAAGCAACAGTTAGAAATCAACAAAGACACTGTTATACAATAATTGAAATTAAATTTCTCTAACCCCAAACAATAACTCTTACCTTATTACTATTTTTCACTAATTAACAATAATCACAATCAACTAACCACTTTGCAATAATGACTTTTACAAAAATCAATTTCCACAAACCAGCAACAATCACTCTGATCAGCACTATTGGTATCGCCAGGGGTAACTGAACTTGGCCGGTTTGAAATCCAGTATTTATACGTTGGCCGCCTTGCATTGTAGTGACACAGCGGGCCTGCATGCTGACAGAATACTCAAGAAACCTGTGGAAAGGGCGTCTCGAATTATCTACAGTGTTACGTAATTCTACTGCGCAGAATGATCTCCTAACAATAGCTTCGTGCGCTGCCGCGTGTTAAATGTCACGTAGGCTCTTTTATTTTTCAGCTCAACGTAGCAATATATTAACTTTTTCTATTATTTCTTCATTGCTTTTTAACCAACTCTATCTTGCAGTGTACGTCTACAGCACCTTTTAGTATCCCATTTTCACGGTTCGTAATCTATTCATCATATGTTCTGTAGTTTCCCACACTTTAGTCCCATATATTATAACGACGTCGTTACGACGGTCTCACGGATCGTCGTATTGTACAGTGGAAAGAAAATGCAAACACCAACGAAGTCACTAATTAGCAGCTTTAATTAGTCATAAATAACAGTTTGAAATCAGCAAAGCACTCTCATACAATAATTCAAGTTACATTTGTCCACAAGCAATAATAACGTCGTCAACTATTAGTGTTCCGCACGAATTTAAACACAATAATCACTTCTACTAATTCGCAATAATCACTTGATCCGCAATCTACAATATCGGCAGGTGTACTGACTGAATAAGCCGGCCGCTGTTGCATATATATATATATATATATCCCGCAGACGTTCCAGAATAATGTTCCATTCCTTTGGCGGCGTGTCGGCATAATTTACGTAGTTAACAAGTACTCGAATAGTCTGGAGTGGACGGCCTTGACACAGACGCCGCACGCTGGGCTAGTCGAGAAGCGTGTATAGGACTTTTACGTAACTGCACCTGTCCACTTTTCGAGAGCATAATTGTCATAGCAATATGTTAGAACGATATTATGAGTAAAAATTCAGTTACTAGTTTTCCAGTCAAATTCCTAATGCACTTTTCCGATTATAAAACACTGTATTAAAAAAATTTTAATCCTTGCCTAAATATGAGCTATATTTTACGTGTTTAGATTCCACTATGAGCGATGCCTGTTCCGGTATTGCTGGATGTGGCGGCGTTGTCTGAACTGGTTATCACGCCTTCCTTGTGTGTGTGTTTGTGAGTGCGCGCGCGTTTAATTGGTATGTAATTTAAATAGTTTTTGTTGTATTTAGGATGTCTTTACCGTACTTTTCTTTAACGTAAACAATATTTCGCGAGCTATTCTGGCGTGTGTAATTTTCGTCTTTTTACGAACGACAGATCAAACCCAGGTAAGATTTAATGAAAATGTTATCTTAAAGTGCTGCAGTGTCTCAAAGTAGGAAAACTGCTTTATGTACAGTAACTGATATACGGGGACGTGAAGGACAAGGAAACCTAGGATTTCACAATTCATGTTTTCAACTATTTGGGCCATACCTATATTCCAAACGAGACTTTCTTCTATAATATTTCCCTTCTATTTTACCTTTACAAAAAATTATTCTTTTTATAAAATAATAATTGTACTTTAGTATACGCCTAATCTGTTGGGCTCTTCTTATTGTTACGACGGTCTACTGATCGTCGTATGGTACAGTGGAAAACAAAATACAAGACACCAATTAAGTCACTAATCACCAGCTTTAATTATCACAATTAAACAGTTTGTAATCAACAAGATAGTCTCTTACGACAAATCAAATAGAATTTGTTCACACGCAATAAAAATGTCAACTAATATAAAACACAATTGTATTACAATTGTCCCGCACCATTATAAAACACATAACACTTCGCCATAATACTACGAACCGCTACAATAGGACGTAATTGATTGCGGCCTTGACAAAGCGCTCGCGGGTGGCGACGCCTAGAAAAGTCTCGCGAACGCATGTTGAAATCACGTACGCACACATTACAAACCGGATTCCTCTGGAACATTCGAGAAACACGTAGATTGTTCTGTAATGTCATAACACTATTTTAGGTGTTTTAAGGAACTTCTGCTATTGTTAATTTATCACAGAACCTCATCATCTATAAGCTAGTCTCTTCATTATTTTTCAATAGCAGGGACGTATTTACGGGGGGATGGGGGGGACGAACGGGACTAGACCCACCAGAGGTTCGAAAAAAGTTGACGAATTTTGTCAATTTCTTAATTTTTAGGCTCTTTCATTATTTTTTCGTCTGTGTTTGTCGGCTAGTAACTATTTTAAATACTCAGGTTTATTGCACAGCCTTTGCAAATACGTTTGAAATATGAAATCTAGGAAAATCAATTCAGTCATTTCAATATTGCGTATTTATATTGTGTTATTACCGTTTACTTTAATGGGATTGGTTTCAGGATGTACCACACGTTTTTCAACAAACAACTTTAAAGATAGTAATGTTGATTAGTCTTAACGTGTTTTTTCTTTTGTATGAAACCAACTCGACAGGACCACGGACCCCCCCCCCACAAGGCCAAATTCTAGATACGTCACTGTTCAATTGTAGGCCTAGTGGTCCCAAACTATTTGTATTTGAGTTGCACAATATTTGTTAGAAAACAATTTCATCAAAGAGCACATTGCAGAAAAAAAATTCACCACGGAACAATCGTTTTCACTTAGTAGCTACATAGTAACAAACAGAATGATATCAGTATTGAGAAATTAAGCATCTTTTAAAGCATTTGGTCATGTAAGACAGCAAGTTTTATTTCATACTTTATTTTCTCCACTAATTTTACAAAAAATCAAGGAACATATTTAATTAACTAACGAGAAACCAAAAAAAATCATAGTAAGGTATACGCTTGAATTGTGATGTATAATATATCGTGTTATAAGGTAGAGGCAGGACGATGTAAATTGAACACTCGGGTCTTGATGCGCAGTAGATAAACACCTCGTTGCGAGGCTAACAAAATTTTCAGTCATTTCGCACATGCGCACAACAGTCTTGTACAGTGTTTCATAGTGTGAACATTGGCTGCAACTAAACTGGTGAGAACAATGGAAGCATGTGTGTGACAGAGACTAATTTTGTATCTCGACATACCTTGTTTCTAAAAATACAGTTGATTGTTTCACAGATCGCGTGGATCTTACCTAACGTAACTGCAATATCGCAATTTCTATCACAACAAATGTCATTTCCCAAATAGTTAAAGTGGCTCACCTATTCTAAAAATTAGTATTGATTTATTGGCATAAAATAAGCGAGTTTTAAAATTTATAATTTTTTTGAGTTCGCAAGTATGCATCATTTTCTTAACTTCAAATTTCTACAGAAATTTTTAAAATAATATTTTTTAACAAAATTATGAACACGTATTTGTCAAAGTGTCTTCTATAAGTCTGCGGTATAAAGAATTGTTAAAATTTAGATAAATTTAAATAAACGTAACTTTTATTAATAAATGTCAAAATATGTCCATTGCGCGTATTAATATTAATAGTTAAAAACTAAAAAAAAAAATATTTAAATGTAACTATTGTACGTAAAACTACAATATTTGATGTTTCTCTTCTACATAGTGAGAATTTATATCCGTGCATGGGCATAAAAAGAAAAGACCCTGAAAGTTGAAGAATTTTAGGGAGAGCGAGGACAGCTGGTACATGCACCATACAGATATTGAATTAACGCAGTTCGATATTGAATGTTCCGTGAGTTCGATACTATTTTTTATATTGTATTTTGCTGGAAGTTCGATTTTATGTTTTAAGATTTGTGTTAGTAATTTTGATATTTTATAATTTGGTGCGGTTCTAGCGCAAATGATCTTCTGTAATTGCAAAAAAGATTATTAAATTAGAAAATTATGCAGTTGCAGAAAAAGTGGATTGTACTGTTCATCGGCTTGTGAAAACTGTGAATTTAATTTGTGCACAAATGTTTCAAATATTGTGTATGATGAGGGAGAAATAGAAATAGAAGACTTGACGTCTGAATCTTTTCAAGAAATTGGAGAAGAAATCGATTTTTAAATATATTTATCATTATAAAAATAATATTGTTATAATTAAATTTTATAAATAAATAATAAATGTACTAAAACGTTATTTTCCACCTTGATAATTGTGAAAAATTCCGAAAAATTGAAGTAAAAACGATATTTTAATAATTTTGTAAATCATAATAAGTTATAAGTAAATAATTTATAATTTGTATAAATAAGAAATGTGTTTTAAAAGTTATTTTATTGTCAAAATCGTCAACGATTGGAAGAAAAACTATTTTTGAATATATTTATAAAGTGCATTTTTTAATAACATTTTTATTATAATGCATAATAAATAAGTAAAAAATTATACATAATAATATATACATAAATGAATAATAATGAGTTTTCGAAATTATATTCCTGAAAAATTGCATATCTATTTAATAAACATGTATTTTATGTGAAAATCCACCTTGTGAAAAATTTGGCCAACTTTTAATTAATGTTTCTACTAAAATTGTCGCCCTGACAAAAAAATGTTAATAACATTTTTTATGCAGAATATTATGCTCTGTCTTTTTGGTATTTTGTATTTTTCTAATAAATTTAATATTTTTGAAGATAATCACGAAAAATGAAATTTTGTACCCCCCTCCCTTTTTTCGAAAACCCGCGACTGAATTTTTGTAAACTTTTTTTTAAAATTCTTTCTTACCTTTTTATCTATCCCTATGCAAAAAATCTCGTAGAAGCCACTTAATTTGCAATTTCTATTTTTTTTCGACTTCAGTGACTGTACTATATTTGCCACAACAAATTTCTATCTACTCCTCCTCAAAGTCAATGAAAGCTAATATGCTTTTCTATATTGAACTCGCGATGCTTCTCATTGATTTTAGTATGAATATACTATGTAAAAATCCAAAACAGCTGATTAGTGACGTGTTTAGTGGATTTGGGTCGCGTCGCGGTCGCGGTGCTGCAGTAGTTCATTTAACAAATGAAGCGTCGCCGACACTGCACTTGACACTGTCCTGTATGACACTACATCAGCTGTAACAACGTACAGACGTCGTTGTGTGTGACTCTCTGTGTTATACAATGCCGCACGGTTCCCTGCATAGACATACGAATAGGTTTTAAATAAAAATATGTAAGCATTTACTGCATTTTAAAGTTTCAATTCATATTAAATTTGTATATAAAAGTTATATAATAATTTTAAAAATTAATATTATAATAAATATAATATTAATTGAATTTTTTAAATTGGAAAAATTTTATAACATCTTGTCGGCAACGTGTCGATTCCACCCTCGGGGATCTTCTACATGAATCAAGTATCGGGTGTCGTTTAGCGAAGATCTGCCGCTACAGTTTTTGCGTACTCTGTCACTTTTTGGGGGCCTGAAGAAGATCCCCGAGGGGGGAATCGAAACGTGGCCGACAAAGATGTCGATTCATAGCAACCGACCGCGGCCTAATCGCCCGGTATTTATAAATAATTTTCAAAATATTGTTACGACGGTCTAAATGATCGTCGTATGGTACAGTGGAAAACCAAATACAAGACACCAATCAAGTTACTAATCACCAGCTTTAATTATCACAAATAACAGTTATAATCAACTTGTACAATAATCCAAGTTAAAATTGTTCATACGCAATAACAATGTCAACTAATATAGTCCCGCACAATTATAAAAACCATAACACTTTGCCATAATACTTCGAACCTCACTGGAATAAATCGCCACTCGAACTGAAACTAAGCGTTGCTGAATGCTTGTATTTATTCCCCGATAAGATTCCAGAATACTTCATACTACGCGTCAACGCTACTAGAAAACACTAGAGCGTAATTGCTTGCAGTGAACCGGTGAAGTCTGGATCAGTCTCGGCTACGGACGCGTGGCAAGTGTCACGTAATTGTCGTTCATCTCAAAGTAGCAGCAATATGTTTCGTACGCACACACATTATTGGAATAGCCGAGAAACACGTACCACGTTCTGTAATGGCGTAATGGCGTATTGACACCGCTGTGCAAGCTTTAGACAAAAGTTATAAAAATAATTATTTTACACAGTTACTAAATTATATTTCGTATGACGTAAGTTTCACAAACATTGAAAGATCAAGTTAAATATGTAAGAATTTTCATACTTTCTTGATATATGATACTGTAATGGCGACTTTCTTTCATCATTAGGCGAACAGCCCACAAGGTTGGATCTGCTCTCCAAGCTCCTGATTTACAGTCTTCCTTTTCATACACAGTGTGAGTCAGAATTCATTTCTTTAACTAAATGAACCATGAATTCCAAACAATTTTGCTTCTTCTTCTTTTCCTCATTTTCCTTTTCCTTCTTATTCACTACCGAGGTTAGGCATCTAGTCTATTTCGGGTTTGAAGTTACTTCCAATAAGATACTTCTTGCCAGAGTGAGGGCTGTGCGAGACGAAGGGCATCTCCGTCGCCCGCTCGTGTACTGCGTCCCGAGCTTTAAATAGAGCTCCTGCCACAGGGACCACAGGTGGTGCTGGATATTTAGGGTGTGGCCTGCTACCGGCCGTGGGTTTTCAATTCCGCCAGGTAAGACGTCGATCGAGGAGGAGCCCGAGGTACTTAACGTCTCGAAATCAGGGAATCGAAGTGTCGCCTACGTAGAGTATGTCAGGGAGACTTAAGCGCCTGGGGAAGACTACGGCTGTGCTCTTGGCCGCTTTGATGACAACCCTCCATCTCTCTGTCCACTCAACGTATTCGCAAGCTGGTCCTGGAGCCAGATAACTGCCATTTCAGTGCGACGATCGACGGCATACACCGCCGTGTCTCGTCGGTGAACGTGGAAAATCTGGTTCCCGGAAACTTGGGCACGTCGTTGACATACACAGAGAAAAGAAGGGGGCCCAAGACGGTTCCCTGAGGTACAGGTTACTTCTCGGTATTCCAACATCTTACTTTCCTTGTGACGTGTAGGTCTTTGCTCATGAAGGCAAATCTGTAGCGCGACAGTATCACAACATTTCCCATCCACCGTTAGTGTAAGTTATTATTTTCTACAGTATATTTTCTATTAGAGAAAATAATTGTCTTAATCTGTCTCTCTTAATAGACAAACTTTAGGGCTCCTTAGAAACATCATTTCAGATGCTACAATTATTCTTTGCTGATGATTATTTGATAGTCCTCACGTCTGACTCCCAAGAGCAGTCACCGGGGCTGCCAGCGACTTATAATATAGTTGGGTATTATAATCTTATATTATGTTAGTAGACCAACATACCATACTTGGGACTTGGTAGACCAGTGAGTACAGCGCCTAATATAACCTAACCTAAAAGTCCGATTTTAAATTCCGGGCGCACGTTAAAAATCATGGAGTGATTTTAGCTCCCGGATCGACTCAGCCTGTAAAAATGAGTAGCTGGGATAACATTCTGGAGTAATGATTGGCAGCTGAAATGTTGTGCTGGCCACGCTGTCTTTTTCTATGCCAAATGCCTCACATAAGACAATCGGCTTGTTCAACCACTCTCGTCTGTCCACATCGGTTCTGAGCAAGGGAAATGTTTTTCCTCAGCCGCTTGAGATCACTCAGTACCCTGACTCTGCAGCGACTCTTAGGCCGTCCTCTAAATCTCACTCCACCAGCAGGAGAAACTTTGTACAGTTTATTGATTTTTAATTAAGAAAATTGTGTTAGTGCTATTACTGTTATTTCCGATTTGATGATGAGATGTGAGCTTGAAAGCGCTAATCGGAATAATTTGTCTATAGTGGTGTGCAACAGTGTTAATTCTGTTTGAGTTTACTGACTGTTCTACTGTCTTCCATTCTCAGGACGTGACTCAGCCATTTAAACATTTGCATTTTAATGAAAGAAGTAATGCTGAGATTATAATGGGCTGCATACAATTCTTTATTTTTTCTCTACTGCCATATCTTATTTTCACAAATTGGTCCACAAATCCTGCCGCACACTGGAGCGACATTTTGTTTCGTGACAGAATCGTTTTGACGCATTGTGTTGCACAGCGTTGCTTTGGTGGAGAGAGGCTTGAGACATTTGGTTCACGACAAAACAAATACAGCTGTTATTGAGCTGTAAAAGTGTGTGGTTAGTGGGTTCGTGACAGGCATTATTTGCCATCAATTTCAGCTTCAACTATACCTACACTTGTTTCTATTTTATACTCAACAGCAATTAATAATAATAATAAATATACAACAATATGCGAGAATCAGAACACAAGGACAATGCACGTAGGACTTTTCCAACGTAGGACTAAGTAAGTGTAATATAAACTTTCCACCTTGTGTGGTTGGAATCCAACGAATGCACAGTTCTAAATGTCGCAAAACAGTTCAAGGTGTTTTGCTGCGAGACATAATTGAAGGAGTGCCGTCTCTGGTCGCGAGGGGCCTCGCGACACCTTGAAACAAAGTCGCAGCCAATGTGGCACTTCATAGATCTTAATGGCAGAAGAGTCGTTTGGGACGCTTTGAGACGCAATGAGCCAAAACGGTTCTGTCGCGAAACAAAATGTCCCTCCAATATGCAATTTTGGATAACGTCGGCCTAAGCAAATTTGTTTCGAATCTGTCCAGCAGCTACACTGCCAACCTATTAAGAGTCAAGGTTTTAACCGCCAAAAGTCATGACTGGTCTAATTAAGGTCTTATATAACCTGAAATTTATTGATTGGGTTACTATCCTGTTTCTCAAGATTTTATCAAGACATCAGTTTTCGGCTGCAATTCTCCTCCTTGTTTCCTCCTTTTCATCAAGATCTTCACTGACAGTAGAACTAAGGTATTGGAAACTAGAGACTGCTTCAAAACAGTAATCACCAAACACATAATGCTACTGGTGTTGTACGTGTCTCTGCCTATTTGACACCCCGTTATTTTGGTCTTACCTTCATTCACTGTAAGTCTTACTTTGTGTGTCTGTTCATCCAGCTTTAAAAAGGTGTAGACTGCTAAGTCGGTAAAATAAAGGAACCAAAAAAAGCCATATTTACTTTGTTCTTGAAAGTCCCACTAATAGTGTTACAAATGAAATAAAATTTATTTATATTTTAAATATAAATGTCGTCATCATCATCATCATCATCTTCAAGGATTAAACCAAGAATGGTTTGTTCCGGTCTCAAATAGGCAAAGATTACAGCTGGTCACTCCAGCGCTTTCTCGAACATCCCACACCTCTCCGTCCCTTCGGCTTATAGTTCCATAATAGTTCCACAGTTGTTTGAGGATGCGAGAGTCACCCATTCGTCAAAGATGTTCCCGCCAATTCAGCAAATTGGCCCGACTATTTGGACGATCCTGTCGAGTATACTCATAATATTCAGTTCCTGCCGTATATCTGTGTTTCTTCTATGATCATGGAGAGTATACCCTGCCACGTGCCTGAGAAACCTCATTTCAGCCGCTTGGATGCGACTGGTCTGGCCTTTCGTTAAAGTCCAATTCTCAGACCCATAAAGAAGTGTGGGAAGAGCCATCACCTTGTAGAATTTTAAGCGTGTTCCTTTACTTGCTGACTTAAGGGTTCGCCTGATGGTCCCGCATATAAGGTTGAACTTATGCATCTTATTCAGAACGTCGTTGCTTGCATTATAAGACACACTGTAGCCTGTTGCCCTTGGGGTGAGAAATTGTCCCTAAAGACTGATGACCTTCCGTTGGTCAACGACGTAGGATGTGGGAGGCATGGAGAAACCACCATATTAAAGATCCTTATGGATATCTCAACAGGAAAAACTGGACTCTTTAGTCTGGTAAGACAGCTAGTTTATGGGAGAACACTCAGACAGAAAATCGGGCTGAATATTAAGCCTGAAGGTGGCAGCCCCACCATACTTTTTACCCTGCGATATGCTAATAACATATCCAGGGGATATATTCACTACTAAATTGCCTCAAATAAGGGCTAGCCGGACGGATCAAAAGTTGCTGACCACAGCTGTGAATAAATATAGATGTAACTAGTTTAAATAATATATACTATTTATCTTTTAAACATAATACACATTTGCTTGACGTATCTTGCAAGAATATGGAACTCCTGACCTCACTATGTACATAATTAGCAAACGTTATTTTTATCGCGCTTTACCCGGGGTTAACGTGAGCGTTAGCATACAGCCCCCTCCCTGGTTTCAATAAATATGATTTATTTACGTCTGAATGACTACTGAAAACACTATGCACTAGTTCACTAAATCCGCTTCAAAAAGCTAACAGAATGTGCGCGGTTGTTTCCTGTTCCCTGCGGGCGTGAATACTTTTAATTAAAACCGCATTAAGTATGCTGTGCTTTAACGCTAAAGGATTAATAAACGTTTCGCACAGAAATTACAAAGTCTACGGTGTACTGTGAAATACAAACTTTGTAAAATTACTCGCCAGCTGACTGCAAATCAACATTATATATTGTGCCAAGTTTAGCCAATGTCATACAGTGGCAGGACGGCCTAGCCTACGTTAATGTTTTTCCTGCATTTAAATTCAAATATAAGAGAATCGTCATCATCATCATCATCATCATCTTCACAACACGGAATAGGCAAGGCGTTGCCTATTCCGCGTTCAAATATCGTCCAGCCATCTTTTCCACGGTCTACCCACACCCCTGTGTCCTATAGGTTTGGGTTTCCAGACTTGTTTGGACAGTTTGGAATCTGAGATTCTTTCTATTTGTTTTTTCCACCGTTGTGTCTCCGTCCGTCCGTTCTTTGACACTTGTGAGTACATTAAATTAATTTCCCCATTATAGGGTACCACCCTATGGATGGGTAAGTCATGCGGAGGTGCTGGCCCCGTACGGGCAATGACTCCCGGTAATTTTTATTCAGGGTTGTCTCCCTCTGGCCTTTGATTCTCCAACACTCAACTGCAAGGCAGCAGCAAAATATAATCCTGTAAAAATAGGATGGAATATTGCAGCCGATTTATTCCAACTAGATTGCCACCTGTAATACTCCAAAGATAAGCCGGCCCAGGATCATTTCCCTTCCGCTCTAACTTGGTACTGGTGGCCTCCACCAGGAATATTTATCGACTTTCCGGTCTAGATCCGTAGTGTTCTGCATCAACAGGGTTACCTCTTATAGGATGTGGCATTTCACCACGCAGTACGGTCTTGGCTTGAGAGAGGCTAACGGCTCCTTTGGAAGTTAACATCACTTCATCCAACCCTGAGAATTTGTGAGGATGAAGTGACCAGTCAATCTGGTACAAAGGTACTACCTCTACAACTTCCCTTGACGCCTATTATTTTATTATTTGGTGTTCTGCGCTAAGGCAGGTCTTCAAATGGTAAAAGCTTTCCACGCTGTCCTATCGCATGCCAGTCTTTTCGTTTCTTCGTAACACCCTCTGATTTTAATACTATCTATTAACTTCATTCTTCTACGCTCACTTCTTTTTTTTCCTTGTATGGCACCCTCCATGGCAGTTGTAAGCAAGCAGTCTCTTCTTAAACAATGACCTAACCAATTCCTTTTCCTATTTTCTATTACCTTCAGGTTCTTCTCTCTTCCCCTATTCTTCTTAAAACTTCATTATTCCTTACTTTATCAACCCACTCACTTTTCCATTGCTCGCCAAACCCACATCTCAAATGCTTTTAATCTTTCCTCATCCTCCTTCCTCAGTGTCCATGTTTCTGCACCATATAAAGCAACGCTCCTCGCATAACTTTTGACCAACCTTTTTCTTAAATTCTTATTAATTTTCCCACACAGCAGTCTTTTCTTCCCATTAAATGCGCCTTTCGCTATAGCAATTCTTGCTCTAATTTCACGAGTGCAGATCATATATTCACTTGTCAAGCTTCCAAGATATTTAAAAATTTAAAAAACTCCACCTGTTGTATTTCGTCTTGCCCTATTCCGTCTTGTAATTTGTTTGACCCCTATAAGACAATAAAATTACTAAAATGTCTAGTGAGACAAAACGTCTAATTATTAACGTGTCGTAACGTATAAATATTTAGGAAGTATAATTAGCGATGATGGAATATGTGATGAAGATATAAGACATCGATTAGTTTTAGGAAAAAGCACCATACGCCAATTAAACTCACTTTTATGGTCCACCAAAATCGGGCTACCGACAAAGATCAATATTTATAAAGCCATTGTTGAACCAATTACCGCCTATGGGTCAGAATGTTGGACAATCAACGAAAAGAACCGCAGGAAGATTGAAGCTGTAGAAATGGACTATCTTAGACGAGCTTCCAGAGTTTCTCGTCTGGAACGTGTAAGGAATGACGTAATAAGGGAAAAAACAAATAGAAAAGAAACTGTAATAGAAGATATAAAACGTAAACAGCTTTCCTGGTATGGACACCTAATGAGAATGAGTGAAGAAAGAATACCTGTGAATGTGTTCAAATACAGACCTAGCAACAGAAGAAAAAGAGGCAGGCCTAGATTAAAATGGATAGAAGGGATCGGAAGGAGTATGGAAGAAAAGAATATGAAAATGAAGATACACAGAATAAGTTGATATGGACACTGAGATGCGGCATGCGGCAGTAGCTGTGGAATCCCCGCCAATATATATATATATATATATATATATATATATACAGTATATATATTGCAACAGTACAACCATTAACGGTACTGTGCATTGCCAAAATAAATGAAAAAAATAATAAAAAATAAATAAATATGAATTAATAAACATGATTCATAAGCTGGATAGTAGTTAAAAATAGGGAGCGCAGAATTCATGCATGGACATGCATTTTCGACGCACCTGTCGCTAGCGTTGTGTACACGCGTATTTTCTTTGTGTGTGTGAAGCCTGTCCGTTCCTGAAATGTAACCAATCCTTTTCAAGTAGAATAGTTGTATGTTTTATTTTAATTATAAAAAAATATGTACGATAGGGTAAAACAAAAGACACCAAAGTGTATAGAAATTAAAGGTGAATAAAGTGTTAAAAGACCGTACCGATGCGACGAAAGGTGCAATTACTATACGTAAAAAATGAATAGCTCTTTTTGTGATTAACATAAAGAAGTGTAATTTACGTATTGTAAACATATAAAAATTAGTGATCGATTGAGCATCGAGTGATGTGAAACAAACTTCGTAATTCGCGAAGATAGGCGAAAATTGTGAATTGAACCGGAGTGGGAGAGGTGACGCTTCGACAGAATTTGACAGGTTAAATATTGTTCAGACATGAGTTTTTGCACGACCTGACTATAAATACCAGGTCGCGCTAATAAAGTTTCTTCTTCTCGATTCAACCGTTGCCACAGGAGGCTATGTCAGTCGACGACGCTAATTCACATGTATAGTAAGAGTCACAGGACAAACTAGATGTCCAACCAGAGCAGCAGAGTACATACGATGAGGCCTATGGACACACCGGCAGCATATGATGTGAGGCGAGACGACTATTAAACAATACATGCAAGGAGAACACGACCTGAGGACCAGAAGGACACGGAGGACACGACCAGAGGACCAGAAGAATACGGGGAACACGACCAGAGGACCAAAGGAGGACGTACGGATGATGAACCACGTCAAACGAGGTGACAAAAAACCATTGTAATTATAGACATTTGAAAGACACTAATTAAAGTTGCAATGAAAGGCATTGAACCAGTATTAAAATAAATAAATTGTACATAAATATAAAAGCAGAATAAAAGTTAGAATAATATTTCTTGTATTAAAGTTAGTAATTGAGAGTAACGTAAATGATAAAAACATATTTAATTTTTGAATTAACGTAATTAGTAAAGTCTTGTTAATAAAGGAGAATGCATGTGCAGTAGAAAGTTGAAACAAATTAATATACAAGAAATTTGAATACAAGTAAACTCATTATTGAAGCAAATTAATCAGCAATTGCAAAAAGATGAGCACACAATGAGTAAGCCGAGAGCAAAATAAATATTTAATTAATTAAAATTAGATAATAAGATTTATGTATAACTTGTGTATGTAATTTGTTAGCAATAAGTGTGAACGAAAGATTCGTACAAATGATATAATAATGAGTCAATATCTAATATGCGAAATGAAAGATTTTGTTTAATAAATAAATAATGGAACAATTTTAAACGTAAATAACGTATCATCTTCTTATTACGATTACACCCATGAATTCAATACATTATATAAATGGAAATTGTGTTGTTATAATATATTAACGTGTCCAGTTGTACTAAAGAACCTATAAATAAAACGCCTAATTGTACAAAATGTCCAAAACAACAAAATTCAAGCAGACAGTAGGTCTAACGCTGACCGTCCAGAACGTGGGGAGTAAGTTTGTACGAAGGCGTAAGTGATGAAGCGAAATCAGTAGCAAGTTGTCTGGAATACACATACACGTGGGAGGTAATGGAGAGAGACTGGTGACCGACTACACCTTCACGTTTGTGATTTAATCGTCAAAACAGTGCGGCGCATTGTCGATACCGTCTACGGAAGGCATTCAAAGTTTCAAAAGATACTGGTAATTCACTACGCCAACTGTGTCCTCAGGGGAGGGGAGTCGTGACGCAGACCGCGTCATTGAAATTTGGGGGAAGGGCGTATGAGAAAAAAACTGCTGGAAAGTATGAAAAATTATAACTACGTTGCAATAAAAAAATTGAATGTTTATGTAAAAGTTAATGGTTTAATTATAAGCACCACTGTCAGGACTATCAGGCCGTGACATTCTATTGTTCAAAACAGACTTTCAACCTCGCCATTGTAGGCCATCTTCAGTGTCTGAAAGGAGTTAAGTTCGTACTGATAAGATGTGCATCAGCCTTTGCCACAGTACTGTGGCGGTACTGACGGACATGGGCCGCTTTATATTTGGTTCTTTTCTCTTTTTCCAGTAGGCTTCTATTCTTTCATTTCTGATTTTTCATTCTTCCCCTGTGATTTCACTTCGCTTTTCTTGTCTGTTGACCTTCTCTTTCAGTTGGAATTCTTCTATTATTTTTGTGTACTTATTCCTGTCGATAATTGTTTCATCGTCTGTTCTTGAGTTCTGTTCTAAATGTTTCTGTTCTTCTTTGTGCCATCCGAATTTAGTTTTCACGTTTAATATCCTTTTCCCCAATTTTATGGAAAGTTTACAGGAACATTTGAAAATTTCTTCATTTGCTCTTAATTAAAATTTTAAAAACATTTTATTTGTTCTAGACTATAAAATTGATCCTTCTTTCTACTTTTAATAATTTGTTTCCCGCTGAAAAGACTTCCAAGCATTAGCTTGAGTATTAGGCTTCAGGTCATGTTACTCTATTGTAATGGTAATGATGATGATGGTGATTATTATTATTATTAAATTTTTTCGTGTAAGCCACTGTGGACTACGTTTGGTTCAACTCTTCCTCCTCTCCCATATCTCTCTCATTCTTGATCGATGTCTCTCCCTCCTTTCGTCAGTCCAGATGGCACCTGTTCTCTTCTTGGGTTCTTCCTAAAACCCTTACACATTTTTAAATTTCTATTTGAACGGTACGCGCTCGTGAATGTCTTCTTGTGTAATGTGGAGTTCTTCTACGTTTTTTCTGTTTCTTTGAACCACGTATTGGGAATTTTGAGCTTCGTGAAGTAGTTAAAAAAGTTTCCCTTTTCATTAAAGTTTCAAAGAATTCATTCTTTAAACATGTCTTTAGAAAGCAATTCTTTTTCTAATGACGTCTGTGATTTTCTCAACATGTGTATACAGCTCATTATTGCGGCGTCTTCTGTACTGTTATTATTATTTATTAAAATATATTATTTATAATTATATTTATTTATTATCTGTACTGTTAAAATCTCCACCTTTTACTGGTCCCAAGATTTTTCTTAATATTTTTCTTTCCGTAACTTACAGTTCTTCCATCATCATTTTCTTGTTCAAAGTCTTTGTTAACTATTTCAGGAAGCTCAAAATGCCCAATACGTGGTTCAAAGAAACAGAAAAAGACGTAGAAGAACGCCAGATTATTCAATAAGACATTGAAGAGCGCTTGCCATTCAAGAAGGTTTCAGGAAAAAACCAAGAAGAGAACAGGTACCATCTTGACTGACGAAAGGAGGGAGAGACATCGATAAATTGCTACGCGTAAAGAAAATGAAACAGATAATGAAAATTCTCTTTATTTGGGAAAAAATAAATTTATTTAATTGTAAAAAAGAGAAGTTATGTTGTGCTTTAAATAATGTAAAACTCATGCTGTGGTAGACTTAAAAAAGCGCTGAACAGTTACAGTTACCTGGCCAGGACTGAACGCGGGCGCAATCAGTAGGCAGTACACGAAGCTCATTGATCGCTTTGCTCCACTCCACTGCCACTGCCATACATAAATTATGTACACACCGCGCGCTACAGCACGCAACGAGCCTGAGCCGGGTGAATTATTTATGCGTTCCGATCGAAACAAACGGCCTGTTTATCAACAGGAATTAGTGGAGTAGTACCGGCAGTAGTGTAGAGACCCGACAAATACATGTGTCATGTCTACTCACGTGTAAGATGTAACATGTTTATCGCATCAGAGCCATGGATAATCCAATGAAGTTGTCGTACAGAAAAACATACGAGGTTTGGCTAAACACTTATAAAATTGAAATTTTTCCCACAAAGTGGCAACACTGCGAGACCAAAAATTACCTACGAGGATTAGCTATAAAGTTCCAGAAACGATACGAACGAGGTTTGACCAAAAAGTTCGCGCAATTTAGCAGTTTTCATGGCTACAAGTGTCCGAATAAACAAACTGTTTTTGTGTGATGTTGGTACACATGTTAGTGACAATCGTCCAAAATTTGATCCCTATTTGAAGCAAGTTTAGATTTCACAGTTAATTGAGTAAGTCGTCCTTAGGTGTATTAGGCGATCGATTTTTTTGTCATTCTACAATGCAAGATTGAAGAACTTGGATTAAATTTTGTGTAAACTGTGAGATAATCTACTGATAAACGTGCTCAGAAGGTTTCTGGCGAGACTGGTATGTGTGTGAACAAGCGGTTTACAGTCTTCAAAGAGTGCCGTGATTGAGTTGAAGATCGTGGTTGTCAGATGAAGACTATGTTTTTGTGTTCCAAGAAATTTCATCGCTAGGCACAGTGGTAAATATAGAGTACTATTCGGAATTCGGACATTTTACGCCATTTGGAGGAAGCTATTCGTATGAAACGGCCAAATTTACGGAAGAGTAATTTATGGAAATTGGGGCCCGATAATGTGCCTAACGAACGCCATTGCTTGTTAAGAATTTTGCCAGGCTAGGCAAAAGAAAACGTCATAATTATGACACGGCAATTGTCGTATTCACCAGATGTGTCCCAACGCGATCTTTCCTCCTCCCAGTAGTGATAATTTCTACGAAAGGACACGTTTCGCGACCCTTTGAAGACGTAAAACGAAAATCGCTAAGCGAGCTCAAGGCTGTACCAAAAAGTACATGCTTGAAATACTTTGAAGGCTGCAAAACGGCTAGCTTAATAGTGTTACATTCGACTGAGACTACTTTGAAGGGGGCAGTATAAGTGTCGATGACTGAAGGCATAATTTTAAAAATAAACAAGAACTACATGAACGTTTTGATCAAACCTAGCGGTAGAACTAAAACCTTTCGTGTGATGTATCATTTATATTCTTGTAAATACCTGTTAATTTCCAAACTTGTTTGTCAATTAATTTGTTGTTTACCAGCTGCTTGAAATTTACGTGTTGCACGAGTTTTGAAAAACGGGAAACATCACACATCGTGGTGGTAAAGTTGGTCTAGCTCTAATGTAAATTCACAACAAAATAATTGCAAATAAATTAAGACACACTGCGCCTTCAAATAAATGTTTTGTTAGCGAGAATTCGTGTTCGAACGTGGTAGTACGAGCGTTGAAGACAATTTTCGGAACGGACGCCCAGAACCTGCAGCAACTCCAAATGCGGCACAAACTTTATTCAGACCAAGTTCTTGAATTAAAATATAATACACAGAATCATGCGGGATGCCAGTGGTCTCATCACTGGGATCCATTCTTAATCGTCGATCATCCAACACAGCGTGTACAATTTTTAACGATTGTCAAAAAGTTGTTGCACTTTTCGGGCGCCCATTGTGGAGATCGTCTTTAATCCTGGTATGACCATGTTTGAAAACTGACTATATACAAAAGTCTTATACGACCGGTAGTAACATACGGATGCGAAGCCTCGACATTAACCAGCACAGACAAGCAGGATCTGAAAATTCTTGAACGAAAAGTCTTGCGAAAAATCTTTGGACTTCTACAAACTAAAGATGGCTATTGGAGGTTTCGAATGAATCATGAACTAGACCAACTGATTCTGGGTGCCGACATAGTCCGGTTTATTACGAATAAACCTCGTAAGGCGAATGGTTCTTTTTGTAAGAAGAATGGCTAAAAGAATTGGAATTTGGAGACCGGTAGGAAGAAGAATCAGAAGTAGACCCAGAAAGAGATGGTTGGATAACGTGGAGAATGGTTTGAGATGTATGAACGTGAGGGGATAGAGACGGATGTGTAATGAGTGGAAGACAGTCATTGAGCAGGCCAACGATGGGTTGTAACGCGAGGAAATGGAAAGGAAGGAAGGAAGGATGACCATGTTTCAACTGGAGGGCCCGCTTACAACCGTTGTTCTTGAAGGCTTAACATTTCTTGACACATTTACTGTTTCGTTGTGGTTTCCATTGGCGCTAGACCTTTTTTATTACCAGGATGTTTGATTTCATCCATTTTTCAACACACACCATGACATAAACATTTTGAACAACCGGTAAACAATGAATAAACTGGCAGACAGATTTGGAAACTAACAGCTGCTTATACGAGATATTAATCTTACAACATACCAAACATTTCAGTTCTACCACTACCCTAGAACTAGTCTCCGACACCGTTTTTTGTTAATTTCAAAAAATTTTTCTCACCATCACAACTTTACCAGATTTCACTGCGCTTGTGTAAAGTTTCTCAACTTTACCACTTTCACAGTTTTTGTGTTTATTTTGTCTCACGTCACAAAAATTGTAGCTCGATAGTATTGAGCAATCTGCTGCTTTGTTGAATCAGATGCTTTATAAGGCAGCGACCTCAGACGTTTACGTTTCTTTATCTACGTGTACAGCTGACTTACTTGAATCAACCGCCACCACCATTGCATTTTTTGTCGCAGTAACCATTAACGAAAATCTGCAAGTTACTACTGATAACCAACAAGTAAAGCTAAATCTACTCAACAAATGATACAACAAATATCGAACAAAAAACCAACGGAACAAAATCTGCTTAAGTTACACTTACACCCGACACCACATCTCTCTAACTATGACAATAAATAACACACATATGTCAGCGAAACTCAATACCTTAGACTTCATCTCGAGCAGCGATTCGTCTGGCAGACGCATATTCAAGGCAAAGGCGCAGTTAGAACTCAGGCTCAGTTAGATGTCCTGGCTTCTCGTGTGTAAGTCTAAACTGCCACTAAATAACAACTTATTACTTTTGCAAATCCACGCCAAAGCCTATACAATTCTACGGACTCCAGCCATGACGTTGCGCCAAGCCTACAACAAGATTAAAAGTCATCCAAAGGTTTCTGTCAAAAGTGCTGCGAGCTTTAGTAGATGCCCCGTGGTATGCCAGCAAATCAGACGATTCACACCGACTTGATGATAAAGGACAGAATCCAGAGGATTGAAACAAAATATAGTCATCGAAATAGGTTAACAGGGCTGTACAACAACGGCCGTGATGGAGAAGACTGCGCAGAACTTGCCCTCAAGATTTGCTACATCATTTGAAACACTCTTCTATGAGGAGAAACATCAGTGCAGGTTTCCTTTACAAGCCTAACTCGCATTTCTTCATCGTCTTCACAATACGGCATAGGCATACGCAAGGTGCTGTGTGTTCCGTCTTTAAACACCCTCCAGCTATCTCGTCCTGGGTCTACCCACACACCTGTGTCCTATTTGCACACTTGTTTGGCGAGTCTGAAATCTAACATTCTTTCTAAGTCTTCTTGTCACCGCTGGTTGTAACTCTTCTCTTATGGCCTCATTCTTTATACGGTTAAGTTTAGAACACCTTTTAACTCCTCTTAAAAACGCCATTTCCGAGGCCTGTATTTTACTGTCTCGCCCATAACTCATACACGTAGGACAGTACAGGGGCTGTCATATCTTTGTAAAACTTTAATTTTGTCTTCCGATGTACCTTGTTTCTGAAAATACGGTTGGTTGCCCTACAGATCGTCTGGAACTTACCTAACTTAACGTGAATATGATAATACCTGTCATAGTCAACGTCACTTCCCAAATAATTAAAGTGGCTCACCTGTTCTGGAATTCGACCACTAATCATTATTTTTATTGTTATTGGCTGCTTGCCTCAAAATACCATTACCTTTGTTTTTATAGTGGAGCTTTTCATATTGTACTGTTTGCAAATCTGATGAAGCTTAAAACAGATTTTTTACAAACCAGATTCTTTATTTTAAAGTACAAGCAAGTCGTCAGCAAACAACAGCACATTCAGATATATGTCTCATGATAACATCCCCACGGCGGTAATATTCCCGTGAAGGCCGGTACCTTACTCTCCAACTTTTGTCATACACGAAACAACGAGTTGATGATGATGATGATGTGGTAACGAAGTTTTTTTACGTAACATTTAATTTTTATGTTTAATATGTATTAATTGAACAATTAATGTAATGTATTGGATTACAGTATTTAACCTTTTGTTAAGTAATTAATTGATGTTCTTGATAAACACTTTCTCTCTTACAGCAAAGTACCAGAATCAGGTTTTTACTGCAGTAGAGTTTATTTCGTTTTAATAATTATGCCTTATTTTTACATTATGTTTGGAATTAATATTTTTAAATTACTCTTAAATATTTGTTACAGGGTGATTCCAGTATTCAGTATTCCACTTGGCAAAGAGATTGTTGTCAAGTTGTTTATAAATTGAGGAATCAAAAAAAAAAAGAAAGGTTAAGACGAAAGCCGCTCAGATCGGTATTTGTTATTTTCCAGTTGTTCAGCAGATGTAAAAGTTTAAAGTAGTAGTTACTCCGTGGCAACAGTCCAGACGTTGGACGAACGATTCTTAATTAAAACTTTTCACGATTACTGTGAGGCTTTTGTGGAACACTGGACGTGATAGTTCAGAGTAGTTGTTCCGTTGACCAAGTCTATTTGATTTGAACATTACTTACTTCGGACTAGTCCGTATCCACACTACATTTTCGATGTTTTGAATATGCGATTGTATCGATATACTACGATATGAAGAAGAAGAAGTGTACTAATTGTAAATTAATCTATTTCTTAATATAAAGTAAAAATACATGTTATTTTCATTTGTGAAATGCGGTAATAATGGGTTTTGATTTTTAGGTTACTATTTAAAGCAATACAAGTAAATAAAAGGTCGGATATAATATTACATTTAATGAATTTTTCCGGTGAAGGGTTTGTGAGGATCGGTCAAAAATATAACACAAATTTTAACTTATTTGTGTCGACGTTTCGACAATGTTTATGTGTCACAGTTGTGTGTTTGGCGTCAGCAACAATTGTCCTGATGATGACAATAAACATTGTCGAAACGTCGACACAAATAAGTTAAAATTTGTGTTATTTTTGACAGATCCTCACAAACCCTTCACCGGAAAAATTCATTGATTGACGGTCACTACGAATTTAAGGATTTAATTACAATTAATGTATCCACACAATTCTTGAAAGGGAGAAACATTAAAAACAAAGAACATAACGTATTTTTAACAAAAAAAAAAACAATAGAAAAAAGTGAAAAATACAATTATTTCTGAGTAGTAAGATTAAAACAAAAAACAACGTATTAAAAAAATAAAAACAAGAGTTGTTATTCGTTAGGTAGTCAATATTCTTTTATGTTATTCAGTAAAATCTCGAAAACTTTACTGGAAACAAATTTTGTGCGAAGCAGAAAACAATAGGGACATGTATAGCATCCCGCCTTCCTTGAAGTTGGTTGCTTTTCCAGTTATATGCAAACAACCGATTATTAGTGGAAAACGAGTTCTGCCATAAAAAGGGAGACATGTATAGTAACAGGCGCCTTACATTGAGTTTTTTTTTTTTTACGTGGATTTCACAAAAAGCGAGTGTTATTTTAAACGCATATTGGTTTCCATATGCACTTTTAGTTTGATGTTAAATTAAAGAACGCCAACTTTTGGCGTCACAGGCACAATCAAAGCTATATTATTCCTAGAAATATTTTTCGTAAAAAATGTGACAGTAAAACACGATTGCAATCGTCTAACATATTCTAACACACAAAAATAAATTTTCACAATTTCTATTATCCAACTAAAATTATATGCGATATTCATTACATACTGATGCCAATAATTGCATAATGAAAATACCAAAAATGAGTCAGGTACGGTTATTGGAACAGCGCTTACTTGTCTCTTAGACTCTTCTACTTATGGTGTCGAAGCGATGATGCGATGATGTCTCTATCCATCCCCTTCTTCTGGATCACCCAGAGCAAAATATGTGTTCTGCTCAACGATTTCCTTACATTCCGTCTCACCACCCATAACTTTCCAGGTTCTCACACTCATGTTTATTGGACCATCCTCTACGTCGTTTATCTATCTTCTCATATGTTTTCTTCTATTTCTTCTTGCTGTTGGCTTACAGTCTGCGATTTTTGATAGTCGTTCTGTTATAATCTAATCGTCTTACGTTACCGAGCCATTCTAATCTGATATTCTTGACGACTGGACGCACTTATCATATACAATTGACTATTAATTGATCTAGTTCATAGCTCGTTCCTGTCCTCCAGGACCCATCTTCAGTTTGCAAGGATCAAAGATGTTTGCAAGATTTCCGAATCTGTCTATCCCCTGTTTGCTTCTTACCTTAGCTTACATCAGTTAAGCCCTATTTTTTCAGGATGACGGCTAATTTCGTTATTCCATGTTTTTGTTGGATTTTCACATCATCTTCTGTTTCCCATTTCTCTTGAAAATTCTTCATTCATATACGCCACATGACAAAATCATCTCCGGTGTTGCCCCACTATTTTCTCTTCCAGCACTCTGCACACCCTTCTATTTTGAGCCTATCCGTTTTCGTTAACTGATTCAATATTCCTTAGCATCAGAGGTGCGTGATTCTCACATACTTCTGACCGCTTTTTTGAACCGTCTGTCAGCACCTACGAACAAAGTCGTATAGGAAGGAATACATCAGACCAGCCATACCAGAGCCGATTCGTAAGTTGTTTGTCTTAGCTTATTTAGTAACTTTTTTCTTCGTAAAGAATAGATTGTACAGAGCCTATACACTGCAGAATCTTTACCAGTTCTATTCGCTATTTCCAATTTTAGCTTTTCTCCGTCATTCATTAATAGCCCCAGGTACTTTTACTTGTCTCCTCTCCTGAAATCTTATGCTCTGCACTATCAACTCCAATGGTTACGGTTTGTGTTTGGTAGTGGGTTTTGTGTTTAAATTATGTATCTTTTAGCTTTCTTCCATTTATTTATCCACTTTTATAAAGCTGGACGATAATTTTTATCATTTGAAAAAGTACAATACCATGAGGAAGGTCGAAGGTCAATATTATTTTATAGTATTCAGTAAAGTCTAGAAAATTTCACTGGCAGCAAATTGGAATTTAACAGAGTCGCCAAATCCCATAGAAGACCGTAATGCTGTAGTAAACAGAAAAAAAAGAAAAAAGAAGACGCAAAAGAAGAAGACGAAATAGATGAAGAAGGAGGAAGAGAAGGACGGGAAGTGGAGGAGAAAAAAGAAGAAGAAGAAGAAGAAGAAGAGGAAGAAGAACGATGATGGCAGTTGTGGCACTGTCGAAGACCGAACTTGAAATCAGACTGGTTGTTGCAAACACCAATCGCTGGTCTACCAAACCCAATTCTTATCATCTAATTATTAGTAAAAAATAAGCAAAAGTCTGACGTCACTGCGAGTCTACTGATTCATTATATTGAATGAACTACGTATTATTATATTATTAAACAGAATGAACTTCAAAATCTCTAAGTTTTCAGGCACGTTTGTTTCAGTGCTAATGTTTTGTACTGTAAATCGGAGTTCAACGTAATCACTGGTTTTGTGCTGACGTCGCTTGCAATCAATAATAACAGACAAACAAACAAACAAACGAACGAAACTTTGGGTGGCAGTGGAAGGGCAGCAGCAGGAACAAACAATTTTGTGATTTGTGCTGCTGTGCTTAAACAAAGTACACTGCGCTTACGGATAAATTAACGTCCATTCATTCGGTCGGACGTTCGATTCGTGTATCGAGGTATTTTATTTCAGCTGACGTAGAGTAGAGTCTGTGTCAAACATCGTTACCAGCTGTTCACAGCAATAACGATAAATCACAGATTTGCATTTCGCCGTTATGTAACTCGATTGTACAGTTTTATGTTCGATTATTTCGATTTGATTAGTTTTTTTTTGTTTTACAGTAATGTAGCGCTTTTAGACACGGGAAACTATGTTTGCCTTTGTTGTTTAAAGTTGGTTAAATCATAATTCATTTATTTGTTATTAATTTAAATTATTTAAAACAAACAAAACTACAAAAAATTAAGCTTAAATAAGAAATAAAATAAAGGACTGGGGGACGAACGGAATCGGGTCTCCCCGAAGAGGGTCGAACAATTAGACGAATTTTGTTAATATTTTAATTTTTAGACTATTTTATTATTTTTTTCAGCTCTGTACGCTAATATAGTAGTAACATGTTGATTTCGACGAAGAGATGAAGGTTTACGAGCAGTGAACAATTACGGTACGTTTCTAGGAATCCGAACTAGTTAAAAGGTTACTCGTCAACTGCAGACTCAGCCGAACGGTACTGATTGACGATTCCCTAGAAATGCACAGTCTGACCAAAATATTTGCGTTCAGACAGTTAATTTGTAATATACTTGACGTAAATGAGACTAAATATTTAAACGTATAAATGAAGTTTTGTATCTTCAGAGACTTAAGAATGTAATCGCATAAGTGTAAAAAACGAATAAGCGAAATACGTATAACTGAAATAAAATAACATCTGAACTGAAATAGACAATAACTGTCCTGGAACAAGTTAGCAATTTGAATTCCTGGGCTACAGTGGGTCTTATAATGCAAGCAGCGACGTGGTGAATGAGTTGCATAAGTTCAACCTTATGTGCGGGACCATTAGGCGAATCCGTAAGTCAGCAAGTAAGGAATACGCCTAGAATTCTACAAGTTGATGGGTCTCATCCCACACTTCTTTATGGGTCTGAGAATTGGGGTTTAACGAAAGGCCAGGCCAGTCGCAGCCAAGCGGCTGAAATGAGATTTCTCAGGCACGTGGCAGGGTATACTCTCCATGATCATAGAAGAAACACAGATATACGGCAGGAACTTAATATTATTATGAGTATACTCGACAGGATCGCCCAGTATCGGCTGAATTGGTGGGAACGTGACTGCCGCATCCCCAAACAACTGTGGAATTATAAGCCAAGGGGACGGGGAGGTGTGGGACGTCCGAGAAAGCGCTGGCGTGACCAGCTCTAATCTTTGCCTATTTGAGACCGGACAATTTGCTGGATTTGAGATCCTTGGTTTAATCCGTGAAGATGGTGATGATTAAAATAACACATAGAAAATTGTAATTTCGCCCGGGCATTGGAGAAAAAACGAGTAAGTGTGAAAAACGTGTTAGTGCGAAACGTATAATAGAAGTTTTAACGTATAAAACATAGAAAACAGTAACACATGGGGGACAATCATAAATAGTTAGTTAGAAAGTAAATTTTGCCAGTCAAAATGTCAGAAGCAAAGATAACAGGCCAATGTCACTAACCGTTTTCTGGGAGCTAATAAACATATAAAACTAGCTTTTCTTTTTTTTTTTTTAACATTTGTACTTGTACTGCAGGCCTAAACAAATGGCGATCGCAAAACATTATGGTTTTCGTTTGCATTTTCTGAAGAAAGTTGTGTTGTTAGATGCAGGAATACAGCGTTATATGATACCAAAATTCTGAATTATACTAAACTGCCCATATTCGATAGGGACTGGCATTAACTAATAATTTTAATGCTGACAGTTCCGATTCTTTTTTAGGGATAACACCATGCTACCAAAAGAAGCCCGATAAGACAGGGGCGCCCACTACCTCAGCTTGATAACTCACCCCCCCCAATTGATGAATACCCCGGAGGAAAGGTATTTAAAATTAAAAGATAATGTCATTGTAACGAGAGTTTTATTACAAATAATCTAAAGCTAAAAAGCGTACAGTTTACAAATAAATTCTTATTTGAAATTAAACAAATAAATAAATAACAAAACTAATGAAATTAATACGTGTAAGACAATATTTCAACAAAGGAACAAAATATCAACAAAGTGTATTGTAAAGAAGAAAAAAAAAGAAAACTTATATTCGGTACAGTAACGTCTTCCTCTGCGATGACGATAAAGAGAAGCACCAATTAATCTTCAATTAATTTTTTGTCAACTCCCCAAAATTTCAATGACGCTGTCTGTGTCACGATCCCCTCTGTGGATACCCCTGGATAAGAATTAGGAATGGTTAGTAGACGGATAAATATGGAAATTTCCAGACTTGGTTTATAAAAGAAAATGGTAGTTTTTAAAAAAATTTGTAGAAATATATAATACAAAGAAAGTTATACATAAATTTGGTTTAGCTCGTTTTTCAGATTTTTTGACCCACTTACAGAAAATCTAGTTAAAAAAAACTAATTTGCACAAGGAAGCATACCTAGTTATGCAAAGTTTCGAGTCGGTTTTCAGAAAAAAAATCGTTGTTTAAAAATGATTGACTATATAGATTACGTACATACATAAACTGTTTTTCCTGCAACTACATATTATAATGTAATCACAATATGTTATATATGGTATATATGTATGTACTATAATATGCAATATATACTTACATACATACCTATATAATATATAAGATGACATAATATTACATTATTAATACACATATAACATATGTAATTGGTATGTATACCAATATGTATATAATATGGTATATATTGTAATTATACATTAACAAACATAAAATGTAGGTTGTGACGACTGTTTCAACACAAGTAATGCAGACTTGTAGAAGAAATCTTTTATATTGTTAAAAGTGTGATATATCAGACTGTACGAAAACTGACAAAGTTATCATAACCATGTAACACAATTTTATATAATAAACAGTAGGCCCTACGTACTATAATATTGTAATCTAATTTGTGCATGTAAGTATTAGTAATGTTTAAATTAAAGAAGGGTTTAGAGAAATTTTTACACAGTCTTCGATGTTTAATTATGCATAGGCTTTCTAGTATATTAGATTACAAATGTAATTACTATCTAGGAAATTATTATAAACCAGAAACAGGCCTATAATAAAGTGATCAGCCTTATAATTACTTAATAATTATGTTAATGTTACTTGAACTTACTGAAATAATGAAATGTTATTTACTTACATAATTCATATGTACGTATCGAGCAATAATTCAGGTCTGAACAAACAAACTTCATTCCTGCAACACAGATCATTAGTAACAATATTAACACGCACCGCACAAAACAGTTCACATTACTTATTACTTAAATGTTAATGAAGTTGAAGATTAAAATTAGTCTTGTTTAACATCGAATGTTAAAAACTCCCGTTTTTAAAAGGTGTTGATTAAATAATAACTGATTTATTAGAACAGAACAAATTAAACGTCACCATCATCTCACAACAAAAGAATGAAATAGCTCCTTGCAGGTTCGCCAACCTATGATAATAAATCATTCACGTTAATTAATGTAATTTGAAAATAATTAATAAATAATAATAATTTTAAAAAGTAGTACTCGAGGTGATATAAATGGACTTTAAGTTCTGTTTCCGAATTATTAAACAAAGTATTTTACATAGACTAAAAATTATTTTACGCGCTAAATATATAACAATGCAGCTGTCACGGGGCTGCGGCAAATGTCAACATCAATGTTTTAAATCATATTATGTAGTAATTAACTTTTTGCGTACTTCGTTTTAAGATTGAAGCGTATTAGTTTTTTGTTTTAAAATAAAATATTAAATGTAACAAAATTAAACGATTTTTGTTTATTAAAATTACTTCTAGATTTTAAGTTTTGATCACGTTTTAACTGTTTGGACATTAAACGAATTAGTGAATGTTGTGAGAACTTTTACAGACGTCCGTGTTATATGTATGAGTTTGAATGTGTGAGCGCGCACGAGCTTAGGTGTACAGAACTAAGACCTAATGGTGTTTGTTTTTTGTGTACCAATTGATTAAAAAACTTAGGGTATAGTTTATATTATATTATGTGTTCTTTTTGCTTTTAGGGCATAACATTCATGTTATGAAGGTTAGTAATACACTTTCACTATAGGTTAGTCCCTTTACGGAAGGAAGGATAAATTATCGTGATGCATGCAAAATTGGATTAGAATCATTCAGAAGAGGAGTGACTGAAGAATGACTGTCAGGGCCAGACCGATACTATTAAAAGAAGAAGAAGAAGAAGAAGAAGAAGAAGAAGAAGAAGAAGAAGAAGAAGAAAAAGGAAAAGAAGAAGAAGAAGTTCACCCATAACTACTATCATTTCACTACAATTCGTCGAAACATGTATATAGCAACATGCTGTATTTTCGAGACGTCCTTGGAATTCCATCTGCTTGGAAAGAACGGTTTCTGTCGTGTCGGCTACTACAATTGCCACTTCATTTTGCACACAGTCTGGAACAGTGGGTTTTAGAAAATGGAGAGTAATAAGCAAAAGACAAAGAAAATACTGAACCAAATGGCACTTAAACAGTATTTCTTTTTAATGCACGATGGCTAAGAGTAACAAACACTAGCAACACGTACACAATAAATCATAAGGTGCTTTCTTATTTAAGACGACGCTAGATGTCATTGGACTTCAGACAACATTAGTCAAACAGTATTTTTCACAATTTATCACTTCTGTAACTTTTACAGTTCAGCTCAAACACATCACAAAATAATTCACTGTTTCACACATACACGCGCGCGCGCGCACGCGCGCACACACATCGTCTAGTCCGACTGGCTCCACGTGGTAGACAGCCAGTGGGGGAGGTGTGAAAGTGTGTGTAGTATGTGCGGCCGTACATACTCCATGTATCACCGCTAATATTTATTTGACACTAAAATTTATCCGACCAGCACACAGATAACTGTATTTTAATCTGAAAGTTGACGGCCGCACACAACATAACATATAAATTCATTTTTTGTGCTCGAAAAAATTCGATACTGTTGAAAACATCGATTGCGTTCTGTGTACGATTTCACTTTACGAAATACAGAAATAAATTACAACTCATCCTTGACTTCTACAAAACGGATTGTCACTTACATTTGTATTATCCCTCAAGAATTGGCATTACATTAGGCTGCGCAAGCATCAGTAGCACAGGTCACGTCACACTACTCCCAGAGACTTGAAAGAGAGTAGGAGGACACGATTTTCCGCTGGTTACAATCAACCTGAAACATATGATTCCTGTGACGACGTGCTTTAAACTATGCTTGAGTCACGTCAGCTGATTTATTTAATTCCGCAGCGTAGCAACTGTTTGCTTTTACCCGCTAGTTACCGTAAACCGAAGCCGATGAAAAGACATGGAGCGTACGATAAATTTTGAAGTTTTAATTTTTTGGTACGACTTTCATTATTCTTCTTCTGATAGTCCCTATCCGTTTCGGATGTTGGATATCATACAGACTATTTTAACTTTCTGTACTGCTGCACGGAATAAGTCAGTTGTATTCATGCCAAACCAGATCCTTAAATTACTCAGCCATGGTATTCTCGGTCGCTCAACTCCTCTCTTTCCAATTACATTTCCCTGTAGTATGGACTGCAATAAGTAAAATCTCTGTTCATTTCTCATGAGATGTCCAAGATACTGAAGCTTTCTTATCTTCACTGTGTTAATAACTTCCCTTTCTTTCTTCATCTTTCTAAGAACCTTAACATTCGTTTTTTGTGCTGTCTATGAAATGCTCAGTATTCTACGGTAAAGCCACATTTCGAAAGATTCCCAATTTTTTTAAGTTGCGGCTTCAGTCAAAGTTCAAGATTCTACACCGTAGAAGAGGACCGAGAATACGTAGCAGCGTAAAAGTGTCATCTTTATGTTTATTGTTAAATCGTGACTTTTGAATAAAACTTTCATTATAATATGAGAGAAAACAATATGTGGTTAAAAAAAATCGCCCTGTGAAATGAAATCCTGGGTTTGCCCCTGAGAACAACCGAACGTTTTTGAAGTAGTTATTTTAAAGTAATTAACGTAAACTAATTAACGTAAAGTAATTTTTAATACGTAAGTGCAGCAATTCTGAAATTGGTTTCCCATGTTCAGGTCGCGGGGGGCCGCCAGTTGGAAATCATCGTTCTAGAAAATGAACACAAGACATTGGAAACAAAAAATATAGTAAAAAGGGAGACAAATGATGTTGTTTTGAGTGTTAATAAGTGTCGTTTTTGCCTTTAAACAGCGCAGTTAACAGCAAACAAACCGTATGGTACTAATGATAGCGTTCAACAAAACAATGTGTGTAACTATTCCGCAACTAACTTTATTATTGTCTCAGTAAAAACGACAGTCAAACAACAGACACAGCAGTTAATTGTCTGTACAATTGTACACTTTCTGTTACACCTAGCTTCAATTTAACTATAACAATAAAGCCTATAAACGTATAAACGAGGCAGTGGAGGGGGGATTTGATATTGTAGAGGTTAGGGCTCTTGGATACTAACCTAGAGGTCCCGAGTTCTATTGGCGGAAGTACCATTATATCATTGCCGGGACTGTGGGACGACAACAGCTTAAGAGCCTTTTTTCCCAACAAACAAGTAGGTTGAATAATTCTCTGTGATGACTTCTTGATCTGCGGTTATTGGCAAAAGACGACTAGACACCAGCGGCGGCTCACCAGGGGAGGTAAGGGAGGCTTAACCTCCCCAGTGAAATTTATAAAAATATTAAAAACAAAAAACTAATATTTTTTATTGTAAGTGAACCCGTAATCAATCTGTAATCACAATTTGGCTTTAAATTATCTGATTAATTAAAAAAAACCCTTTTAATCGCGCGTTATCAATAGCGCAGAATAGCAGCAGAGGCAGGGATGTGAGTAGCCGCCGTAGTACTCGTATGGCTACGTGCCTGACAGGTGGTGGGGGGACGCTAGTGCATCTGTAACCGTACTTGGGAGACAACGAGTGAATTGGGCTCTCGGGACGGTTTAATATGCTTTGTGCTAGTTTTACGCAGACTTTATGTTCTCGTGCTCCTTGTGTGTGTATGTTTATTATTCATCTATTCTTGGCGTGTGTTTGTGATCTCTCCTACGAGGATAAAATGGATTTAGCAGAAGAAAATGAAAGTGATATTGCAGTATCGAACAAATGCTTTATTACAACACTACTGGATAAACAATTTTCCCGGTTGACTGACTTTGAGAAAAATTAAATACTGAAAACTGGTCGACCTACCCCACATTTTTTATTTCTTAAAAGGCACAAAAACAAATCTATAACTTTCCAGTCGTCATTGTACAGCCAACATAAATGACTATGGGATAGTGGGGTAAATTCGAAGATATGCTAGCTCTGCTTACTGTTAAGCACAAACAAGACTATATGGTTTGCTGAAGGCTTACAAGTAAATTCATCACAGTTTACAGACGCTGTTAAAGTCAGATAGTTCTACCATACTTTAGAGTGACATACGTGTGTCCGGGGGGGGGGTGCCATGACTGACTGCCTGACTGTTGACTATCTCGTAGCCTCTCCTTCCTCAGGACATCGGCCGCCACTGCTAGAGACAGAGATTACGAAATTCTAAAAGTTTTCCTCCAGACGAACAACGTTGTTGAGCTTAGAAAAAATTTATTGGAAAGAATATGCCAATAGAGTACGCGATGAAAGAATAATTAAATTAAAGATAGACTGAAAGGCACACGGTCGTCAACAGAAATGGACAGGTGACTACTCGAAATCGACCATAAAGATAGGCTATGTAGAAAAGAACAAACAGTCATTACGCTTATTACAAGGAAAAGGTGAAGAAGACAACAACAAAAAATAGATAAATCATTGTGAAACATTTGGCGGTTGAGTTACTATAAACTAACTTCAATTGTTGTAATGAAAAGTTACAAGTTTTATATCTCTTTGTCATTTAAAGCTGATAGTACGATTTCCCCACTACAGTAAAATAGTTACCGCTAAATACCAGTAGCTACTGTCAACTTATTGTTGCTTCAACAGCAATAAAACCGTGTCGTATTCACATTTACTACTTTTAGTTTTTATGACCGTTAAAAAAGATGTATCAAGCTGCGCGTGTATAATTTATTTCATGTATTAGTTTGTTATATTCTTTGCCGTTTGTTTCTGGAACTGCTTTTCGTTCAAAACAAACAAGTAAGTCGTTTTTCGTAGTTATTACCTTAAACCAGTGGCGGCTGGTGTTATGGTTGCAACGTTGCACAACCACTAATATAAAATAACTAACCTATAAAATAATATACAACAAAATTAGGCAGCTAAAAGTGTCATAAATTTAAACGGTAAGCGTATCAGATTCTACGCGGCAATGTTCGCGTACAATTCAAATGTGGCGCTTGCAACTTGAACAGTATGTGATAGAGCTTACTACACAAACATATGGAAGGACGTGCGCTACTCTTCACAATTGTCCTATGTTTCCAGTGTAAGCTAGGCGGTTGCAAAGTTTCTGCAACCTTCCACTAGTAGCGCTGTAGCGCAACTTTGTGTGTGAAATCAGCACAGGCTTCTTGATTTATAACTTATCCGTTCAAGGTAAACGTTATCCGTTGTTTGATATTATTAAATTACAGTAATAATTTACTATTACCAAACTGTGATTATGATAGTTTAATGTCTTTTAACCCCTCTCCCATCCACTCAACCAACTACTGCAACCAAACCACCAAAATTTGGAATCACCAGTCGGCACTGCGTTAAACGTTCTACCTTCTAGTCTACCGAAACGATGTTTGAAATTTCTCTAGTTACAAAAAACAGTTTGTCAAGAATTAAACTTAGAAAAGAAGAAGACAAGACTAAGGCCCCTTGTATTCACTCGCGCGACAAGGTTTTCTGCCAGCGAGGAATGCTGCCAACCTCTGTATTCATTCTCCACATTCATTTGGCACTGTTCTTGCAAGATGGATCCGGCCGTGTTGTATTACGCGAACGGACAACGCCGGACAAGACGATGGGCTGTTCATCCCATCGATGGTAGTCGTTTTATTTACGGGTTATTCCATAACCTCTACGGAAAATTACGGAAAGACGGAGAGACGTTTTTTAATTTTTTTCGAATGTCTGTGGCATCATTTGATGACTTGGTCAGTAAATGCTAGAAATGATTCCAACGAGACAGAATTTAGAGCAGTGGTTGCGATTTACTCCACAGGAAATATTGGCAATAAGTATCAGATGAGTCACGTACATAAAATTAAAATTTGGCCTAAGAAAAAATACTAAATAAAATTTAATCCAAGAATACAAGTGTAGTTGACTCTTTTTAATTATCCGCTGTAGTTCGGCAGTGTACAAAAATAAGTACATGTACTTTTTGTTTAATTGCTCAGAATTACCTGGTATTTTTTTACTGCTGACTTTTTAGTTGGTTTAGTAATTTTCACACTAATAAACAGAGTGAAAACTGACACAAACACCATATTCAATCTAAAATGGAAATCCCAAATACGGTTTTTAAGCAAAAACAACATTGACCATTACTATAGTTAATCACAGTGAGAGCCAACTAACAGAAAACTACCTCCACATATATAACGCTACAAAAATACAAGTACTAATTTACAGAATTTAAGTATTTTTTGTTTGGCGTTACATTTAAAGAATAAAGAAATTTGTTTTACGAACATTTATTAAGTCATACAATTAATTCTAAATTGTTTGCCAACAGTTTAATTAATTGTAAGGATTAAATAATTTGAACAGAAATAAAAAAAATAGTATTCTATATTTTCATCATAATATATTTCATTGTACAGAAAGATAATTATTTTTTTGGGTCATTAAACATCACTTATTGTAGTTATTGACAAATCTTTATAAACAAAAGCTAATGTGCGTTGTAGGAGAAGTTGGCTGTACTGAAGCCGTGGGAACGGGCGGCACGGTATGCACCGCGTTTGCATAAAAGCACCAATTTGCACACACGTACTTACAACACACGCAGCAAGAATTTCTGCCACGCGTTCTCTAGGGTAGGGCAGCATGTTTTTCAGAACGTGCGATATGATTTTTGCTGCGCGTGTGCATAAGCAGCCTCACTTGGCTCCGTTGTTTTACAAAACGCGCCGCAAAATGACGCGCAGCAGAAAACCTTGTCCCCTAAAAGAGGTAGGGGGAGATATTGTGCAGATTATATATTACTTAGAGAGTGATCCCGGAATGGATTATATACTGCGATCCAGGCGCAATATGGAACAGATGGGGATAATGATATGTAGAGTCAAACTACATGAGTAGTTTAGTTCTAAAAGTTCTCGGCCTGACACAGAGATAGCGCCACGAGAATCAAGTGGTGGCTATGATTGGTGGCAAGGTCGATCATTGTGTGGTTTACAATAATGTGTACAGCAGCTGTATTTACTAGTTTGATTGTTGTGATCAAGTAAAACACATATGAGTTTGTCACAGCAATGAGCTCCATAATTTATAACTTACAGTAAGCATACACGGGCGGTATGAACATTATCATCATCATCGTCATGATCATCATCATTATCATCATCTTCAAGGATTAAACCAAGGATGGTTTGTTCCGGTCTTAAACAGGCAAAGATTAGAGCTGGTCACTCCAGCGCTTCCTTGGACGTTCCACACCTCTCCCCTCGGCTTATAGTTCCATATTTGTTTGGGGAAGTGGCAGTCATCCATCCTTCCGGCTAGTCCATATTTCAGGGAATTTAGTAGTGAATATGTCCCCTGGATATGTTTCTAGCATATCGCAGGGTAAGACGTATGGTGGGGCTGCCACCTTCAGGCTTAACGTTCAGCCCGATTTTCTGTCTGGGTGTTCTCCCATAAACTGGCAGTCTTACCAGACTAAAGAGACCGGTTTTCCCTTTTGAGATATCCATAAGGATCTTTAGTGTGGTGGTTTCACCTTTCCTCCCACATCCTACGTCGTTGACGAATGGAAGGTCATCCGTCTTTATGGGCAATTTCTCACCCCAAGGGCAAGAGGGTGCCCTAGCCTCTACTTGACAATGACAAGCAGAAGAGGGACAGCTTATACCGGCTGTCACTCGGTCTCCAGAGCCGTGTTAGCCACCTGTAGGTGTTGCCCATTCCCCACCACTTGGAAGTGCGGCTGGATATTTCCCTTCATCAAGGAGTGAGACCATAAGGCACTCTCCAGTACTTTGGGGGACCGTCAACATTATGAAATTGATAATAAACAGGGCTGCTAGGCCGTGGCCTGTTGCTGTTTACTAGCGACATCGTCGGCTTCGTTTCAATCCTATCCTCGGGGATCTTCTTCAGGCCGTAAATCGACAGAGTGTGAAGGAGGGTTGAAGATCCAGGAGCATGGAGAGCAGTTGCCAACCACCTCAACCACCTTGTGGACTGGTCATCTAATAAAGACATAGAGAGAGGGAGAGGGAGAGAGAGAGGGAGAGAGGGAGAGAGGGAGAGAGAGAGAGAGAGAGAGAGAGAGAGAGAGAGAGAGAGAGAGAGAGAGAGAGAGAGAGAGAGAGAGAGAGAGAGAGAGAGACAGACAGACACACAGACAGACAGAGGGTGTCGCGGTATTATATACTAAGGAAATATAAACTTTCGTAAATGGCTGAAATGAGATTTATCAGGCGAGTGGCAGGGTATACTCTCCATGATCATAGAAAAAACACAGAAACTGAATATTACGGCAGGAACTGAATATTATGAGCATAGTCGACAGAATCGCCTGAATTGGTGGGAACATCTTTGCCGAATGGATGATTGCCGCATCCCCAAACGACTATGGAACTATAAGCCGAGGGGACGGAGAGGTGTGGGACGTCCGAGGAAGCGCTGGAGTGACCAGCTCTAATCTTTGCCTGTTTAAGACCGGAACAAACCATTCTTGGTTTAATCCTTGATGATGATGATGACGATGATGATAAACATTCTTAAATATTTAATTAAATATTTCAGTGTCTCCGCAACTTATGTTACGCAATTTAAATTTAATAATAATAATGGCTCCCGTGTGTACCACCTGGGAAACTGGTTAATTGGCTCAGGTCAATTAATCAGGCTGCCATAATATTATCAAACTCATAATTAACTGAAATATAAACAAACGCTAAATAGCATCCCGTGAATTGAGGAATATTGACAGGGGTTTGTAGACTTATTCATTCACCTTTTTGGACCATGACATCTCTTTATTACACACTGTTTTAACATCACAGAACAAAATTAGCAATGTGTATACTAAAGATAAAAACATTTACACATCTTGTACAAATAGAATTAGTGTAATTCATGGGTTAACATAGCTTGTACTGTCCTCGGATCCGAGTAGTTTGTTTCAGTATATGATATTAAAATAATAATCTTTATTTTGTGCCATCTGAAGAATGGGCTTAACTTTAGCGTGTTATATTCATAAAAAGCATTAAACTTAACACATATTATTACTTATCATGAAGTTACAATTTTATGGTAATTAGGCCAGTCTTTCGTGTTTTACTTTACTCTTATTTCGTTATTTAAGTGTCTTTCATGTATTAGTTTAAGATAAGTTCTGAACCACAGAAGTAGAACTTCCGTGTCACCTGTGTGTAACATATCCTCGGTGAATCGGCGCTTCTATCGGTTGTGCAGGGTGTCTTGGAGATCTTCTGGCTATCTTGTGTTGGTGAAATTTGATGTCATTCCTAAAGATGAGTAGTCTGTCTGTTCTGTAGATTCTTGTGGTCGGTTTTGGGTGGTAACTTTCACTAGTGTTCACATTGTTGTACCGAACATATTGCTTATGGTTAACAGTTACATTCTAAAAGTTTAACATCACATTTAGGTGATGTTAGTTATCTATAGAGATGTCATCGTCGCACACTCAAGTCATTTACAACATTCACATCATCCGGCTATTACACAAGCTTTTTCTAGTTTACATGTTTTATATTGTCTACATAACTTTCTGTACGCTGTTTCACCAGCGGAGTCTCTGATTCAACTGAACTAACTAACTATAGGGATAATGGGGCTATCCGCGCGCGGGTAGTTTCTCAGCGCGAAAAGTAGTTCTCAATTATTATTAATTATTTTCCTTTAATTTGATTACAACTTAATTACATTACTCTATACTTTTATTATTCTTTTATGTGACGCGGGGGCGTTATGGATTTATTGAGTTTCTTAAATCTAATTTTATTAACTGCCACATTAGCCAATCGGCATGTTACTACCGGTTTGGGGCATGGAGAAAGGGTTCATCAGTACCTTATTAAATTATTTTAGTATTATAAATTTTTATCTATTTGTGGGATTTAGGCGTATTAAATCGTCATATTATACGATGAGACAAGAGCAAAACCTAGGATTTCATTCGGGGGAGGGGATTCAACCACATATTGTTTTCTTAGAGTATTGTTTTTCTCATATTTTAATGAAAATCGTAGCAACAAATTAAAACTTCAAAAGTCGCCGTACGCTCCATGGCCTGTCTTTTTCGTAGGTCTCGGTATACGGCCAACTAGCAGGTAAAAGCAAACAGTTCCTTCGTTGCGGAATTAAATAAATCAGCTGACATGGCTCAAGCATAGTGCAAAGCACGTCGTCACATGAATCATATGTTTCAAGTTGCTTGTAACCCGCGAAAAATCGTGTCCTCCTACTCTCTTTCAAGTCGATTTCTTTTCCCCATTATTCACTATTTCGTTCAGCATCTGTTATATTTATTATTGAATATAAGTCGTATTATTGTAGATTATTTAAACTTGTTATTGACTTAAATAGTAACTTTTTAAAATTGACAAAACTTGGAAATCAATTAATTACATTTAAAAAAACACAACCAACTTTAAAAATATTTTCTTCAACATTTTAATAATTTTTTCGGATTTCGGGGGGGTATATTATATTACCCATATCTCCCCCTAGGTTTGCCCCTGGTATAAGAGTGTGATAAAGGAAACTATTTTTATCTTTTGATCAGTAGTGCTATAGAAGAAGAAAAACAAAGATAGCTTGAAAAGAAATGCTTAAGAATAATGCGGCTTGGAGAGATCAAGATAGCACAAGCTTATGATGAGGAGAGCGGAACAAATCTGGCATACATTTAGGCAGAAACAGTTTATAAAAGAATAATTATAAAAAGAGGAATAACAAAAGTTACAGAGATAATGCTGGTTTTAAATATATGGCCTAAATCAGTGTTAATACATCAAAAAGTAAATCAAAAACAAGGGAAAAGAGATCTAATTTGAATAAACTAATGTGAACTGATACTAAATTATAATTCTAACTAGCCATACAAATATATATGTACTACCTTTCTTATTTTGACGATATTTGTCAAAAATTGATCGCATATGACGCAGCCCGCAGGTAGGTTATGGAGTTTAATTGTGGCTTTGAGGCGCTTTTAAGTTGGAAGCCACTGATCTAAATTTAGAGACAGACATGAATTGTGATTCGTGTTGTGCACTGAAGCAGAAAAGCTAAAGATCGGGAAGCTTCATGATGCAACATGTTTTTGACCTCAGAGAGAATGGGCCTTCAATTATTTTCAAACTATCTGTTTGGTAAGTTAGTATGTGCATGAAAGTTAGATTTGTTAAGGTTTATAGGAATTTGAATAGGCTAGCCATTTCGTGACAACAATATTATTGGAAAATATTTTGTGCCACATTCATTAGAGTTAAAATAAATCGTTGTGGAAAATATTGGAATGCACAATAACAAAATACCAACCTACGTACCCAGCATATAATAATATTAATAATAATAATTATTACAAATAATTCATTGTTCTAAATATTAATAATGTTATTAATAATAATGAGATTTGTTAGTCCTTTCTGTTTGATATTGACAACACGTACGGTTTGTCATAAAAGTGAGTGTCTAAAAACACTTTGCATTGAAGAGAAAAAATTAATTTTTATACTTATACTTATGAATTGCAGCGACCACTCTTTAGCTGCAGTAATTACGATGATAACTCCAGACTTGATTAAACGGACTTAACAGTAGATCAATACTTTTCGATGTCTGTAGAGCCACAAGGAGATCACCCATTGAAATTTATTAACATATGTAAACAAACTCAAGTATTTATTAATATATTCACACTTTTTTCATTCCAATCTGTGCTTTATTGAAATAGGACTGCATTTTTCTTTCTTTTTCCTAGCGTTACAACCCAGAGTGAGCTTAAGACTGCCCCATGACTTTCTTCCATTCCGCCCTCCCATTACACATCCGTCTCCATCCCTTCATGTTGATACACTTCAAATCGTCCTCCACGTCGTCCAACCATATTTTATTTTGGTCTGCCTCTATTCTTCCTCCCGGTCACCAATTTTCAATTCTCTTACCCATTCTTCTGTCATCCATTGGCCTTACGTGGCCCAGCCACTCAAGCCTCCTACTCTTAATAAACCGGAAACAGTTGGTCCAGTTTATAGTTTATTCGAATCCTCCAATAGCCATCTTCAGTTTGTACATGTCCAAAGATTTTTCGCAAGACTTTTCATTCAAATATTCTTAGATCTTGCTCGTCTGTGATGGTTAATATCCAGGCTTCGCATCCGTGTATTGAAATAGGACTGCACAGTTTTAAAGTACTTCCAATTTTGTTGTTGACGATACTTCAGGGACTGTAACAAACTGTTTTTTGTGTATTTAATCACGAACAACTAAAATGAAAGGAAAAATTAGGCAAGTCTAAAATTTGGATTGTACTTTTTCTTATGGTGGGAATCGATCCCACGCCATGTGGCGTACCAAAGCAACACCCTACGTACAAGTCCAGAGCCAGTAAGCCAATATGTTATACATATCAGTTATAACTGTGACTTATCTTTTTTATCTCTTGCTGGGGGGAGGGGGAAGACAGGGAAAAGCCAATAACTTTTTAACGCCAGAAGGATGGGGTGTTGTAGGATTACTGTCCAAAGCCTGCTATATTGTTATTGTCGTCGTTAGTCTAGACAGGAAATGACAGCGTCTTGACAAAGTCGGACGACGACGCGCACAGAATTCTGTAGTGGATTCCGTTTATTAATTCTGCGCTTCTTGTCTCTAATGGTGGCAATAACAAGATTTACGTCTCGTTTTCACTTTTATTTACAAAGGATAAAGAATGTAGAGAGAGTCACTTACAAATTGAAATTTTTATACTGCTCAATTTAACTTGAACGTCGATATGAGTCAACAGATGTAATGGATTACTACTGTCGTTCTATAAAATTCTATTACAAACGCTCAAACACTGGTAGACAAGCGTTCTATAGAATAAAAAATTACAAAGAATAATAAAGTTCTAAAGGAAATAACCTATCTTCTAATTTATTAGCATGTGAATTTTGCGAGGAAATTGAGTCAGAAATAAACACGTTGCAGACGACGTGTGAAACACGTTTGTAAAAATTATTAAGAAATACATAAAAGTAAATATAAATGATGTTTCGGGAGGCTAAAGCCGATACCACTCTTTTATAAACATCCAAAACGTTAAACAGGCTTTCCAGAATAAATGTAATCTGCTTACAAATATCAGATTTGATTTTAGGAAGGCTTTTGCCAAAGCTTATGTATAGATTACGATCTTTTCGGAAGATAAATCTAAACACGTGGAAGAAGGAAAATGTCAAATAAAGATGTAGGTATGGAGAAGGACGATAAAGCCTAAATTGGATGGAAAGAAACAATAAATGTTAAATTTTAAAAGTAACAGATGAGAAAGGAACACTTATTAGCGTAATAAAAAGATAGATAAATTGTTGAGCATATTATTGCCCGGGTTATTAGGCCGCGGTCTAGAGTCTATACTAGACGGGTTTCCGCCTCACCATTGAAGGCCATCATCAATGTCGGTAATTGGAGGCCATCATCAATGGGACGGTGTCCGCCAATTCACCCAGTGATAAGGTAGAGACTGTGCATTTTGTTCAAGAAGGCGCACTTATATAGACTTTCTTATCCGGCCCACTTATAAGATTTTATTCTCGGAGAGTGCCTATTAACCTCAGCCGGAGTGGAGTCCATGTAAATCTTTAAACATTGTTCCGTCGCGATGAATAGAAGAGGAGAAAGCCTCCTATTAAACAGGATTTGGCATGCCGTGGTCCCAAACCAATTAGATAGAACTTGATGCTGATTGATTGATGCTATTTTCCAGCTTAGATCGTGCTGGTATGAAAATCTATACAGGATGATTCACGAAGATATGCAGAGACTTTACTAGCTCATTCTACATGTAAAAACAAAGAAAAAAGTTCATATAAATATAGGCCCGCAAACGCTTCGTTAGCGAGCTATATTTTACCCTGATTTCAGCTCCTCTGGTCATATTAGGCTGTACTGAAGTTCTAGGAACCCAAATTAAGGGACAACTTGGCGGTTTCATATAGTTTTTGACCTGAAAATTGAATAGAATAAGTCCCAAAACTGTAACTTCAATAACTTAAAAAAAAAAAAACATTCCTGTTGTCATGCCAATTCTTTTTCATGATTGGAGTGAGGTGTCGCTTCGCGCGCTTCTCTTTCTCAACGTCGAGAGATAGCTCTTTTGAGCCAGTCTTGTTCTTGCTCTGATACGCACAGCAAGCATTTCTTTCTAACGTACTTATTATTGTATTTTTATAATCTATGTAATTATTTAATAATAATAAAAAACTAATCTCCCTTTACCACTGTTTTGTGCCTGAGTTTTATTCTTAAAACATTTTTAATTCAAATTAAACAAATTTGAACATATTTTAACAGAACTTAAATACATTGCCAGGATCATACTGTACTGTATAATTTATTTTGGAACTTCTTTTATTTATTTTTTATAGCAATTTTGGTTTTTTGTCAGTTTAAAATTTTTTCAGTTACATTTTGATTTGTATTGTTCTAAACAAAAGTCCATTTTATTCAAATTTTATTCACTTTCTGTTTACTTTATTTACACCAGTTTTCTCAGAATTAAATTTCCTACAAGTTTTATTTGTTTATTGGCAATTTAACAAAGTTATTGTACGTCAAACATAAAAAAGTGTGTTTTTCGACTACAATTTTTTGCGTTTTTCACCAGTTTCCCCAAAACTATTGAAGTTGCAGTTCTGGGACTTATTTTATAGAGGAGCTGAAATCAGGGTAAAATATAACTCGCTAACGAAGCGTTTGCGGATCTATATTTATATGAACTTTTTTCTTTATTTTTACATGTAGAATGAGCTCCTAAAGTCTCTGCATATCTTCGTGAATCACCCTGTATAAGTGGGTCTTCTTAAACAAAATACACAGTCTGTACCTCATCGTTGGGGTGAATTGGCGGACACCATGCAAATTGTTACCGACGCTGATGATGGCCCCCCGATGGTGAGGCCGACGCGTTTGTCTTAATGGCTTAACAGCCCGACCAATAGTGTTTCCAACTATGTGAACGCCGCCCTTGAAAGTCTTAGAAACCCTTATTATAAAGATAAGTTGGTAAAACCATTTGTTCTAACACAGTAGATTTTATTCTCAATATTTTGTCAATATTTATATATATGAATCGGTTCATAACGTTATACTACGTCTTCCGATCCCTAGTCTCCATTGGTCTCGATCTAACCAAGATTCTTCTTCCAATTCCCGGTCTCTCATTGCCCGGTTCATGCCTTCTCTCCAACTCAATCTAGGTCTTCCTCTTCGCCTACGACCGTATGGTGTCCATCTCAAAATTTGCTTGGGGAGTCGATTATCCGGCATTCTTTGCACATGCCCAAACCATCTTAGCTGTTTTGTTTTTATGTCGTCGACAATAGAGTATACCCCCATTATCTGCCGGATTCTGACGTTTCTTACTTTTTCCAGTTTTGACCTCCCTGGCGCTCTTCGCCAATAATCCATTTCAGTAGCTTCCAACAACTTTTCTGTTCTTTGTATAATTGGCCATATATTTCACACCCGTATGACGTATTTGGTTTCACGATTGTACTGTATATACGATGTTTATTTTGTTTTGATATTTGTTGGTCCCACAGTATGTTGTTCAGCAATGCTGTTGCTTTTCTTCCAAGGTTGTTTCTTTCTTTTATCGCTTTATCTAGACTACTATCTTGTGCAACTGATGTTTTTAGATATTTATAGCTACTGCAATTTATTATTTCTTGTTCGTCTTCTAAAATTAAATTTTTCTGTTCCCCACCAATGCCCATATACTCCGTTTTCTTTATGTTTACTTCAAGGCCCCATATATAGCTATATTCCTCTATAAGTTTTCGTTATTATTTATGTATCCAGAATGTTTTTCAGACGATGGTGCCAAACTTTAGGAAACGATTCTATTCATTAAACCGAAGGAAAAGTATTCAATAAGCAAATACCGAAAAGTGCTTCGTTTCCCGTCTGTATGTATTACAAAGAAATTAATTACTGCCAAACGGCATGAGATGCAGAGTTGAAATTGCGGTACACACGGTAAGATTGCTATTTAGTGTAAGTAAAAAACAAACCAAAATGATGACTTAAACAATTTTCTAATAACGGTTGATTAACATTTCCAATTCAAAAATTCACAGAAATCGGTACTTTTAACAAAACATTTCATTCTGTGTCTAAGGTTTTCACCGTCGGCGCCAACAGTTTTGCAAACAGGCTGACTAAACATCGGGCTATTGGGCCGTGGTCCAGGCCTGTTGTTGCAAACAGGCTGACTAAACATCGGGCTATTGGGCCGTGGTCCAGTCCTGTTGTTGCAAACAGGCTGACTAAACATCGGGCTATTGGGCTGTGGTCCAGTCCTGTTGTTGCAAACAGGCTGACTAAACATCGGGCTATTGGGCCGTGGTCCAGCCTGTTGTTGCAAACAGGCTGACTAAACATCGGGCTATTGGGCCGTGGTCCAGTCCTGTTGTTGCAAACAGGCTGACTAAACATCGGGCTATTGGGCCGTGGTCCAGTCCTGTTGTTGCAAACAGGCTGACTAAACATCGGGCTATTGGGCCGTGGTCCACTCCTGTCGTTGCAAACAGGCTGACTAAACATCGGGCTATTGGGCCGTGGTCCAATCCTGTTGTTGCAAACAGGCTGACTAAACATCGGGCTATTGGGGCGTGGTCCAGTCCTGTTGTTGCAAACAGGCTGACTAAACATCGGGCTATTGGGCCGTGGTCCAGCCTGTTGTTGCAAACAGGCTGACTAAACATCGGGCTATTGGGCCGTGGTCCAGTCCTGTTGTTGCAAACAGGCTGACTAAACATCGGGCTATTGGGCCGTGGTCCAATCCTGTCGTTGCAAACAGGCTGACTAAACATCGGGCTATTGGGCCGTGGTCCAATCCTGTTGTTGCAAACAGGCTGACTAAACATCGGGCTATTGGGCCGTGGTCCAGTCCTGTTGTTGCAAACAGGCTGACTAAACATCGGGCTATTGGGCCGTGGTCCAATCCTGTTGTTGCAAACAGGCTGACTAAACATCGGGCTATTGGGCCGTGGTCCAGTCCTGTTGTTGCAAACAGGCTGACTAAACATCGGGCTATTGGGCCGTGGTCCAGTCCTGTTGTTGCTAACAGACGTTCGGCCTCTCTTCTGGAGGCGATCTTCAGTGTACAATAACGACAGGAGCGGCCTAATAGTCCGGAGTTTAGACAGCCTGTTTACAAAACATTTCGTATTACATAAAAACTTACTCCTTCCATTTTTAACCCAACGATTCCATAATTTGTTTATGGAATGCGGAAAAAAAGCAACTGAGTTATTTCATTTAGTTTTTAACAAAACATTTGGGCTATTTTCGCAGACTTCCAAATGCTAAACGAAATACATTTATATACATATTTAATAACTTATTTACTTTATAATGTATCTATTTATAAAATACTGACCACTGTATACCCGATTTAACTCCATTTATACCAAATATACCCATTTTCCTCTCTGTGAAAGCTATGTAAAATGAGCATCCAGCTGAGACACAAGTCGCCACGTGAGATAAATACAGTATTAATCAATACAATTAAAAATAATTGTTAAACTGGGATACTCAACCTACAGCAACTTCAAGAAACTATTTTTGGAACTAATCATAACAATACAAATTTTTATTAATTTTTTATAACAACTGTGAAAAACTTTACGTTTAGATGATATTGCAAGTTGCAGAAGATACAACGCACTCATGAAATGAAGGAGGATAGGAGATACTGGTCGCAAGAGAGACGCCTTAGATAATGAAAAAACATACAACTTAATTAGTGATGTGACAAGTTTGTGTAGTTTATTTCTAAACTGTAAGTCTGAATAAATCTGATAATAATGAACGTCTCCCTGGTCTTACGATGATTAGTGATTGTTCAACTGACTCTGGTGTTGATTTGATATTTCACCCAAGAGATGCGTCATCCACGTAACAGCAAAACCCATCTCTACTGTTCAGTTCTGAAAGATAGTCCTGAACTACTGACTAAAACATTAATTTATGCATATGAATTACACGTCTGCCTTACGGGTGTACTATCCGAGCGCTTATGTATTCAAAACGGCAAAGTTCGCGCTCCGCTCGTACTACGGATGGTGAATAAATTCAAAATACATTTGATTCAATTTGATTATACAAAGATTCGTCTCGATATGTGCACAATTAAATTGTACAAATTTTAAAACGTCTTTTCTCAACACACACACACACACACACACACACACACACACACACACACACACACACACACACACACACACACACACACACACACACACACACACACACACACACACACACACACACACACACACACACACACACACACACACACACACACACACACACACACACACACACACACACACACACTTACATAAAAACTGGTGAAAATCCTATTGTAACGTATTAATTGTTAATGCATTACTAAGCCATACATAATATACAATATATATATATATACTGTATGTATAAAAAATACCAGAGACCAACAAGAAACCATATAGCGTCCAGCCAACACACAAATACTTCACCAGACGCAAGATCACGAAAGCTGAGGATGAGAACACAGAAGTTCTCGAAACATGTTCCAAATAAGGGAAAAATAACATCTTGAGGTAAAATAAATATAAATTTTAAATATTATATATATATATATATATAAAACTCAAAGTCTGAGGATTTATGGGTACTGAATACAAATCCACACCGTTACACCGATTGCCACAAACTTTTGCACAGGTAACCTTTGACACAAGGCAAAAAATACTGTCTAATTTGGAAATTGATATTTTGCCTCGTTCGCACGATTTAGGCCCTTTTAATTATGCCTTTTCGTTGACGCGTATAAAGATGTAAAAGACACCATGGAGACCAGAATTAATTACCATAGTAACAAGTAAATAAACAAATGATGTTTAGCGGCGTCGGAACTGTACCTTTATCCGTTCCTGCAGTACATTTTTGATGATTTATATAATATGCGATTGTATCGATATATTACGATGTGGAAAAGAAGAAGTGTACTAATTGTAAATTGTCCTATTACCTAATTCAAAGCGAAAATACGTGTTGTTTTCATGTGTGAGGTTAGGAGACTACGGTTTTTGGTTTTTAGTTTACTGCTGAAATAAATAAAAGCCATGGTTGAGGAAAACATAACGTTTAATGTGTTATACAATGCTTCTAACACAGTAACAATTAAAATAAAGAATTTAGCGCTTTTGATTTAACAGGTACTTTATAAATAAACCCGTTTTTAAAGGCTTTATAAACGGGTACTATTAAATCTCCAAAGGATGTTGCACTAACAAGTTAAAATAGTAAGTACAAGTGTTGAAAACAGCTTTGGAGAGAATTTGACTAAGGAGTACACAATTGTTATACGAGCTGACAGAAGGCCATATAGACATAGACAATAAAAATTATATTAAAATACTTATTAAAAGTCAATATCTATAAACAAAGATTAAATCAATGCAAATGGAGGCAAGTGCTGATAATACAAGTTTTATGCTAAATCGATGAAGACAACAGAAGAAGAGAAGCAAAAGAAAAGTGAAGATTCAATAACTGAAAAAATATATAAATATGACGGCGTGGTAATCCAGTGGAAGAGTGCTCGCTTTAGTGTGTTGTGTTGTGGGTTAATCCGACAACCTGTTAAAACAATAAGTAACAGTCTACCTACAGTAGCGATTTCCAACTGAAGCGTCATGACGGCCCGCAACACCTTTGTATGCAGCCGGGGAGGACCTTACCTTAGCAAAATCAATTTAAAATATCGGTGTGGAGAACCATACATGACTTCCATGTTCTTAGACTTATACTCGTACTTAAAATCATTTTTGAAATGAAATATTTTCATAGAAACTACTTCTTTCTTCAGGCTTAACCACAGTACTGTGGTCAATAATGTAAACCACGTTAGCACACTCGATTTTCACTGATGATGACAGTCGATGGTACTGCCGAAAAGTCTGGTTTTGCAGAAAACATTGGTCCACAGCCAAACAGCCCGGGAAGGAATTTTAACAACAAACTACTTCTTTGTTGCCGATAACGTAGTACACATATAAAAAATTACCCCCTCACCCTACAACTATCATTTTCATTTTTAGAAAATTATCCTCACCCCCTTAATTAGTAAAATAATGTACTTTACACTTGTTAAAATATAAAATGTTGCAGGTAAACTACCCCTTCACCTTAACTGATCTTCACCAAAATCAATAAGCCTTGAGTTCTCTACAACTCAGTCACGTATGCAAAAAAGTATTTGATTTTTTTTTGGATTTACGGCAGTTATCATTAGTCATAAAAAAATTACTCTTGTTAAAACATAAAATGTTGCAGGTAAACTACCCCCTTCCCCTTAACCCATCTTTACCAAAATCAATAGACCTTGAGTCCTCTACAATTCAGAGAAGTATGTAAAAAATTATTTGATTCTGTTTGAATTTGCGGCAATTATCGTTCGCCATAGGAAAAATTCTATACACAGACACACAGACACTTTTCGAAAAATTACTTTTCTTCATGTTTTGAGGGTAGTAGAATCAGAATCAGTCGTTATCTTGAACACGATTTTTTTCGCCATCATCATACTTCCATTTCCTTATGGAACATGGAAGTAAAATTACTCTATTTACGTATTAAAAATTCCTTTATGTTAATTACTTTAAAATAATTTATCATTAACATCTTAACAACACGACTTAGGGAAGGTGCTGGCTGTTCCGCCTGCAAAGATTCTCCAGCCATCTCTTCCGGAGTCTACCCACACACCTGTGTCCTATAGGTTTATATTTCCAGACTTGTTTGGATCTCCGTCCGCCTGTGTTCTTTGAAAGTTGCGAGTGAGTTAAATTAATTCCCCATTATAGTGTACCAGCCTACAGATGGGTAAGTCATGCGAAGGAGCTGCCTCCTTACGGGCCACGACTCCCGATAATTTTTATTCAGGGTTGTCTTCCGCTAGCCTTTAATGCCCCAACGCCCAACTGCAAGGCAGCAGCAAAATGTAATCCTATAACAATAGGACGCAGTATTACAGGCGACAAAATCCAACTAGATTCCCGACTGTCATGTTCCAAAGGTAAGCCGGGTCAGGATCATTTCTCTCACTTGGTACTGGTGGCTACTGCTACACTTCACCAAAAATACAAAAATATTTATCGATCTTTCGGTCTAGATCTGTACTGTTATGCATTGACAGGGTCACTTCTTGTAGGATGTGGCACTTTACCACGCAGTACGGTCTCTGGAGAGAGGCTGAGGGCTCCTTTGGGAGCTAACATCACTTCATCCAACCCTGGAAATTTGTGAGGACCACTGTCCAGTCAACCCAGTACAAAGGTACTACCTCTCCAAATTCCCTCGGCTCTCTTTAAAATAATGAATTTAAACATTTTTCAAAATTGTTTTTGAAAAAATATGAATTGGCTGATTTTTCACGCTGTCGGCAAATAGCAGAAGTGTTTGAAAATGAAGTGAAATACATGACTTTTTCGGATCATTCAAATGTTTGAAAAAAAAAAATCGTAGTCAAGTTTAACACAAAATTCAGAGACTTTGAAATGCTGAAAAAATAGTGTCTCGCTACTTCTTAATAGTCCTCTTAGTACTGTCACTAAAGAACAACCGACCGATTCAACTAATAAAATCGTTTGACTTACAAGTTGATGCCCTTCTGCAGATCTCGTGTACGATTCCTCTTGTGCAAAGTTTTGAGCAGTGGCGTCGATATTATTTGGAAGTAAATGCGTCTGTGAAGCTTTGTTCTTCACAATGACTTAACAAACGCTTACCTACAAGTAAGATATTTTTAAATTGCAGGTTATCTGTTTTTACTTATTCACAGATAATATCCACCACATCTCATCAGAAGAATTCAAAGTTTATATCACAAAACAAAAACTTTTGTAAGCCTAGACGGAAAGATAAGTAATTCAGTAATGACTAATATAGGAGTAATACAAAGATGCAGTTTATCACCCACGTTATTTAGTATTTATATAGATGGTATAAACCGAAACTGGAAAGAATTACATAAAGAGGGAATATATATAGACAAAGACACAATATTACATGTAATTTTATATGCTGACGACCTCACGCTAATTGGGAAAAAAGAGGAAGAATTGCAAAAGGGATTATACAAACTGCAGCAAATTAACAAAGCATACAATTTAAAAAATTTAAATTCTTAAAACAAAAATAATGGCATTCGCAGGAAAAGAGCCAATAAGAGCCAAAATCATCTTAAACGATAAAACACTGGATCAAATAAAACATTTTAAATACCTAGGTTGTGATATTTCCTTCGATTACAGTAAAGATACTGACCCAAAAAATAGTACTTTTAACCGTATTTGCGGAACTATCAGTCGATGCCTGAAAAATAAAGCCACGAAAGAGACAATGTTGAAATTTTATACAACAATGGCTGTCCCCGCACTTATATATGGCAGCGAAACATGGGTAACGACAAAGGCACAAGAAAATCGAATTCAGGCACAGGAAATAAGATTCTTAAGACGAGTTAAGGGCTGTAGTCGAATAGACAGAATAAGAAATGAAACGATTAGACAAGAACTTCAAGTATCCAACTTAAATGAAAAGATAAAATTTAATAGAAACAAGTAGCAAGAACATTTAGAAAGAATGCAACAATACAGGATTCCAGTAAAAGCTAGAAAATACAAAGCCAGAGGAAGAAGAAATTTATGTAGACCAAGGAAAAGGTGGGAACCGTAACAGGCAGAATGCCTAAAACATGAAGTGAAGAAGAAGAAGAAGAAGACTTATTCACAGTTAAATATACAGCCTTTTTAATTTTTACTTGTACTTGTTGAAAAATTAATACTTATGATGTGGTCCCCCGCCGGTAGATTCCTGATTTTAACTGTTCCCTCTCAGGCGCCTTTAAGTATAAAGCAAATAATATATACAGTCTTGGTGAGATAAAGTGGATCTCAGTCAGTAATAAGGCTACATCTGCACGTGAACATACAGAGCACGCGTGTCCCTACTGTACAGTTCCTCACTGTACGTTGTTAAACGCAGACTGGTTTCTTTCTGAGAGTTGTATGATATGACCTATGCTACTGATAGAGGGCGCAACCGGAGGTTTTTATTTGGTGGGACCAGACCCCCCTCCCCCCGAGGTCGTAAAAGTTCTTGGATTTTGTTGTTCATGACGTCTCGGTTGACTAACTAAATATAAGTATATCACTACCGACTCGGAACACAAAGTTTTTTATTGGTAAAAATGTAAACGTTTTATCTTATAGCCTGACCCTGTTTTCGCTTATTATAAGCTTCGTCAGAGGCTGCCACTGGGAGCGCTGTCCGTCTTGTTCTTGGCGACGGCGCCGTCTTTTGAAGGATCGATGTTGTGTGTGTGTGGGGTATTATTCGAACATATCATACCCCACACACACACAATATCGATCCTTCAAGAGACGGCGCCGTCGCCAAGAACAAGACGGACAGCGCTCCCAGTGGCAGCCTCTGACGAAGCTTATATAAGCGAAACTGGTTCAGGCATAAGGTAAAGCAATAAACAGGCTTTTACATTTTTATCAATAAAAAACTTTTTGTACCGAGTCGGTAGTGATTAACTTATATTCCGAAAAAGTTGACAAGGAATTTGGTTAAGCTCTTAACCTTTAGGTTGATTTGTTATTTTTTCAGCCGTGTACGCTAATATAGTAGTAACTATTTTTTAATATACAAACAGGTTTATTACACAGTATTAGCGTACACGTTTGACATATGAAAGCCAATTCAAACAATAAGTAACGTTGCTTCAATAACTCGTATTTTCATTGTGTTATTACCGTTTACTATAATGGGACTGATTTCAACCACTTTAAAGATACTAATGTTGATTAGTAACTGACAATCTACACAACTATTGTGGAGCCCATTTTAACTTATGGCTGCGAATGGTGGCAACTTTCAGATAAAAAAAAAAGATGATAGAAACTGTCTAAATGGACTTCTTAAAAAGATAGTGTCATATTTCTAGAATGCAACATGTTAGAAACGAAGATATAAGAAGGAAAATAGGGCGCGTATTTACAACAGCATAAAGAATAGAATCCAGCTATTGTATGGTCATGTAATGAGGATGGAGGAGAAGCGATGGCCAAAAAAAGCATTGACTTACACACTACAAAACAGGAGAAGGAAAGGAAGACTGGCAACACAATGGAGAACAGGAATTAGGAAAAGCATGAGAGATCGAGCTGTTGAAGGTGATGACTGGAAGGATAGGGAGAAGTGGCGATCGAAAAGCGGGATGCGGCATAGACTGTAGGATCCTCGCTAATAGAAAAATGTTTTGATTAGTTCCAACTTTTTTCCTTTCATATGAAGCCGACCCGACCCGGAAGCCCCCCAGGCCAAATTCTCGATACACCACTGGGCGCAAACTCGGTCTAATGCTTGAGGGATAATACAAATGTAAGTGACAATCCGTTTCGTAGAAGTCGAGGATGAGTTGTAATTTATTTCTGTATTTCGTAAAGAGAAATCGTACACAGAACGCAATCGATGTTTTCAACAGTATCTTCTTCTTGTTTTCGAGAACATAAATGAATTTATATGTTATGTTGTGTGCGGCCGTCAACTTTCAGATTAAAATACAGTTTAGCTGTGCTGGTCGGATAAATTTTAGTGTCAAATAAATATTAGCGGTGATACATGGTGTTTATGTACTGCACGGTTTTCACCCCCCCCCCCCCGGCCTTCTACCCCGTGGAGCCAGACAGACTAGACGACGTGTGTGTGTAGGCATCCACGTGGGTGTACTCTTCTATGTGTGTAGGCATGTGAAACAAACACTGAAAATATTTTGTGATGTGTCTGAGCTGAACTGTAAAAGTAACAGAAGCGATAAATCGTGAAAAATACTGTTTGACTAATGTCGCCTGAAGTCCAATGACATCTAGCTTCTTAAATAAGAAAGCAGCTTATGATTTATTGTGTACGTCTTGCTAGTGTTTGTTACTCTTAGCCATCGTGCATTAGAAAAAAAAACTGTTTTTGCGCATTTGGTTTAGTATTTTCTCTCTCTTTTGTTATCGCTCTCCGTTTTAGTACTGGGTACATCAAATACTACTACGACTGTCTACTTTTCATAAGAAAAGAAAAGTGAGGGGCAAACATAAAAAAAAAACATTTGGGCTATTAAGTTAAAAAGAGAATTTTCAGAAAATTTAGACTTTTTGGAAATTTAGAAATTATAGTTTACAAACGTCCAAAAAAGAGGTCAAAACTTTGAAAAAAATGACAGATATCCATGTGAGGTACTGAATTAAAGACACAATTCAACAAAATTCTGAATACAATGTTCAGGTTGGAAATATATAAAATTTGTGAACTTCGATGCCCCAAAAGTGAACAAAGTTTCAAAAGAAATTGCAAAAATACATATGGGCATCATATTATACGGAATTTTAAACCAAAATAAAGAGTATTGTGTTTTGGAAATTTCAAAATATTTAAATATTTTTAAACCAGAGCCCCAAAAAAGGCTAAAAGTTAGAAAAAATTGTAAAGGCTTTAGAATAAAGTACATTTAAAACCTGAATGTACTGTCCACTTTAAACATTTTTTTCAACTTTAGTAGCCAAAAATAGAAGTAAAAATGTTGAATAAAACGTAAGAGTTTATGTAAGGAGTTTTTTTTATGACGATTGCAGTCCATTAAAACAGCAAGGTGTTTGTTTCTGTATATATAATGAATAACTATATATAATAATCATATAAATTTATATGTAATTATTTTTCAGGTTTAGTAATTTAAAGAAGTTACGTTTCTTGTGTTTCGGCCCATTTAGCAGACAGTTATGTAACTATTCCTTTTAGAGACCAATTTTCACCCACAGGCCCACGTTCGAAAAGTTCGCTTTAATTTTTTTTCAACATTACCTGTATAATAGTTGGAAACAATTTTGGCCGGCATGTTAAGCCGTGGTCTAGAGTCTATGCTGACAGACGTGTCGGCCTCACCATCGTAGGCCATGGTCAGTGCCGGTAACAAGTGGCACGGTGTCCGACAATTCACCCCAGTGATGGATCACAGACTGTTACCGACCCTGATGTGGCGTCCGATGGTGAGGCCGACACGTCTGTCAGCATAGACTCTAGACCACGGTCTAACAGCCCGGCCAATAGTAGTGTCCCCGACTATGTAAACGCTGGCCGTGAAAGCCTTAGCAACTCTATTGCCTGTATAATTTATTAAGAAACAAATAAAGAAAATAAGTAAATAAATAAATAAATAAATTGTATGGAGGGAGGTTTCTGTTTACAGAACCCGAGATACGAGAGTCGTTTATAATTCCCGGAAACGACACGTTGGTAGAACGGTGACAAATTCTACAGAACCGGAATAGGCTTATAGCCTACTCGTGGAAGGCCGAAGAAAAGAAAGCACGAATATATGGTCAAATTAAAATGGTCAGAACTAGGCAGTAAGACGAGAATTGTTTAGGCGACAGTCATCGTGAAGGTTGCTAGACTAGAGGCCAATAGACAACAAGATAACACGATGACGCTCCTTATTATAATTAAACAAGATTCAAAGATTAGCAGTTGACAGAAATCAGCGGAAGATGACTGGCCAGTAGTATTCGTACGCTGGTATTAAAAAACATGTGCTAATAATGATTATATCTACACCACACTATAAATATACTGAGAGTGGTCTGGTTGTTCTGTAACCTGATACTATACGCCCCCCTCCCAGTAAGCTAATTATTTACCTAATAAAAAAGTTTTCAAAGTCCCGACGCGTCACCTCCATACCCCGTCCAAGCTGAAAGCAGCTTGAAAGCAAAGACATCTCAGTCCACGGGCTGGGATTATAAAAATATAGCACACACACACACACACACACACACACACACACACACACACACACACACACACACACACACACACACACACACACACACACACACACACACACACACACACACACACACACACACACACACACACACACACACACACACACACACACACACACACACACACACACACACACACACACACACACACACACACACACACACACACACACACACACACACACACACACACACACACACACACACACACACACACACACATGAATGTGAGACAAACATTTACGCTATTTGTGAATATATGAGGACATACGCGTATTTACAATAAGTCTTAGGTGGTGTCCTGTGCAAAGGGGTGTGAATATTATAAGGCAATATTCTTGTTAGGATAAGTACTGCATGTTAACGTAGTTTAAGACGATAATAAACAATAAAAAAAAGTAGCAGTGCAGTTCATTGTGAAAGTGAATAAGTGTTGTACGCGTAACGAATCGTGTGAAGATAATTAACTGTAAGCCAATTAACATACACACTATAAGTCATTTATATTAGTGTGGAAACTGGAATAACTATTAGTAACTAATTATGTTAATATTAAATAAATTTTAAAACAGGTGTTCAGCTGAAAAATTAATTAGTCATGAAATCACATACAGTTGAAAACACGTGGTTTGGAAAGGTTTAGAAACCGGAAGTTCATGTTCACCGCCACGTGGTCGATTTTATAGTACAATCTTGAATGATTAACTTGTAAAATGACGAATGACGTCACGTACGTAGCTCTATAAAAGCGCGCGTGAGGCGTGAGTTTAGTCAGCCTCTAATAAGGCATTCTCCTCCCAGTCTCTCATAGTCGAACATTCGATCATATTCACTCGAAAGTTTACGGTGGCAAATTCGAGTTCGAGCCCAGTCCTCGGGAAGCCGGAGTGCATCATCGAGGGAGCGGCTGAATTAGACCACGAGTACAGACACGGCGTTCGAGATCTTCAACGACCGATGGCTGTCAACGAGAACTGAATCAGAAGCAACTTGGACAGACACAACGCCTACGAGCAAATCCTGAGATCGACATCCCACCTTAAGAGGACAACGTCCGGCGGAAAGCGTAGGAGCTGGCCTGCGAAATCGTCCGGACCGAATCAGCTTAACCCAGCAAATCTAGGAAAGTGAAATTATAATACAATTTATAAAAATATAAAACAAATAAAGACTCTCTTTTAAATTGATAATTGTCAAACATATCAAAATTTATAATTTTCAAGCTCAGAATCTTCAGATGTAGCTGTATATGTTTTTTAAAAATAAAAGAATAATCAATAAAAATGTATTAATTCACCAAATCAAAATTTATTTCTGCAAGTGCACTCAGCTTCAAACCTATTACCTTGCAATATATCAAAACGAAGTAAATAAATCTGATTAGTATTATGATGTTTAAAAATATTAAATGCTTTTTTAAACGCGAATTTCTTGAAATTTTATCAAGTTACAATGTTAAACATATAGTGTTACGACGGTCTCAGTGATCGTCGTATGGTACAGTGGAAAACAAAATACAAGACACCAATGAAGTCGCTAATAACCAGCTTTAATTATCACAAATAACAGTTTATAATCAACTTGTACAATAATCCAAATTGAGCTTGTTCCCACGCAATAATAATGTCAGATAATAGGCGAGTCCCGCACAATAATCACTCTTCACTAATAGCCACTTGAAACTCACTGAGTAACCGCCCGAATTAAACTGAAAACTAAGCGCCAAGTGTTGGGTATTTATAGTCTGCAGGGTTCCATAGTATGCGTCCTTAATAAGTACTCGAAAATTCTAGAGGGTACTTCGGCGCGGCCTTGGCAGAAACACACGCCGGCTAGGCTAGTTGAGAAGCTTGTAGAACTTCTACATACATTCTATAAGTCATATCGAACGTACGAGAATGTTCCGTATTACGTAACAATAACATTGTCTTAGTGAATATTTTGAGATAACTAATGGGCTTTAATAGAGATTTAAGCTAATTAACTTTACACGTGCATACTGCGCTTAGTCTGAGGTAATAACGTCATTATGAATGGAACTATAAAGTTAATCTACAGTAATAGAACGGAAAGTCTGTGGGGGTGGCGTTTGGGGGGAGGCAGAGGCATGACCGGTTAGCTAGTTAGTAGTCGTTTCAGAAAGTAAAATAACAATTAATATCTACTGTCAACTGGGAGGCTGAATCGTTAAGGACTTCTTACCCCCCCCAACCCCCAAGCAGTAACCTAACACCTTGACGACCAATTATTTTGTCATCTTATTGTGCGCGGCGGGCGGCGGGCATCAGTTTTCGACTGTAGGGAGGTGGAGGAGGAGGAGGACGCACAGTAGTTGGCGTAATTAGCGTAGGGAATTCACGCAGCGGCCGCGGCTAACGAGTTTATAGTTTGTAGTCAGTTAGGTAAGCTGTAAGCTCGTCGTCGTAGTGGCTAGGTGATTAAATTCAATAACCTCGCTTAACTATTATTCAAAATATTCTCGTAAAAGTTGTGGTTCGCGGTTTTAATTATTACGGACAACACTATTTTTAGATACTACAGTGGAACCTCATTAGTTCGTCACCCACGAATTCGTCTCCCTCTGAAATTCGTCACCCACTCAAACTTTTTTCCCTTTTCTTTATTAACAAGCGAGTAACATATACGCTCTAATTATACCCGGGGTAAACCAGAAACCTGCTGATTGTGGCCGGAGTTTTAATAATAGCCAGGAGAATGGATTGCGGAAAGTATTGGTTTAGAAAAAAGGTATTCCGTACTTGTGAACACGGCACAATAAGCGTTGTCTTGTTTTGTTACAGCGTATAATACGTTTCCGAAAATTGAGTCTCACCGAGACGTTGCTGATTCCAAGAAATTTGTTTTATATGTTTCTGATCAGTTTTCAAGTAGAGCTGCTCGCGGTCAGTCATGTCTACTAAACGTACTCATTATAAAATTACCACAATAGTACGTGTTCCATGTACCACAATAAATGACATCAAGAAGGACTGGCGATCAACTTGAAGAGTTTACGTGCAAAACCGAAGCTGCAGAAGGGATTGTGTTGAAAAGAAATAAGATTGGCGACAGCCACTCTAGCCTTGTTCATATGTTTCACTCATAACAGCAGCGCTCCCAACGAACTGCATTAAGTGGGACAATTGTCACTAAAAAAACTGTCCAAATCAAGCAAAAATACTTGATAGTACATTGCTAGTGTTGTAGTAAAACATTTTATATCGTCTTTAATGGGTTTGTTTCTTACTCCCTCGCTAATTCGTCTAATTCAAATACGACGACCCGACGACCGTGTAAGTCACAAACTTTAAACGTTTTAGTCTTTATGCAGTAAGGGAGACACGGTTGATATTTTACAAATTCATCTTAGTAGAATCTTACAAGAATCTACAAGTCACATGCTAGTGATTTACTAGAATCTTACAAGAAAACTTCAAATCAAAATAAAATATAAAATGTTCGGAAAAGATATATGTTAGGGCTGTGGTAGGATTAACCTTAGTTGACGGCAAAGAGGAATGAGTTCATAAAATAGAAACTAAGTATTATCCTTAATCTGACCACGATCGAAAGAGACATACAGAAATAATTGGAAATGCCTATCACGAGTTTGGAATAGTACACTCCCGACTTCTAAACTCTTAAGGGTCTATGAGCAGACGGCGTGTGGGAAGTCGTGGAATGGTCTAAGGAAAAGTGGAGCGGTCAGCGTTATGATGACGAAAAAACGTGTAAGGTTTTTACCGTGAAATTGACAGTCATGATGCTGATGATGATAACATTTAAACCCAAATAAACAAAAAATATTTTTTTTTTGTTTTTTACAAAAATTCTGCTGAATGGATGACACAAGGCTAGTGAAAAAGGCAAGAGATAGCCAACAAACGCGAAGAGGAGCATTGGCCAGCCAAGGAAGAGGTGGATTGACAGCAAGTAGAACCGTTGTTATAGAACAGAAAGAAGCCCTAACAAGGAAGTTAAAGAAGAAGAAGAAGAAGAAGAAGAAGAAGAAGAAGAAGGAGAAATATTTTGCAGTAAAATAAGAACGCTGCCTGTAGAATTTCAAATTATACGTTACAACGTTTCACATGCTGAATTTAAGGAAGAGTTGCAATATACAGTACTCAGTATTATGTGGAACACCAAACAATAGATCGTCAGCGGAGCCGGACCGGCTAGACGCTCTCACAGGCCTAACATATATTTGGGGAATATACAGTGCGGCGTATGTAGAATCGGGCAACACAGAGAGTGAGAGTGAGAGTGAGAGAGAGAGAGAGAGAGAGAGAGAGAGAGAGAGAGAGAGAGAGAGAGAGAGAATGTTTTATAATTTATTATCTAAAACCATATCACACACACACACACACACACACACACACACACACACACACACACACACACACACACACACACACACACACACACACACACACACACACACACACACACACACACACACACACACACACACACACACACACACACAGAGTAACAACACAGATTCCATTCGTAAACTTTCGTAGTTCTCTTTATTAACGCTGTTCTCTCAGCACCGAACGTTTCGCCCATTCGACGAGAAGGCATCCTCAAGTGGGACGGGAATCGTGCGTTCACGATGCAAGTCAAGAATAGTGATTATGCTGTCACATCATTCTTTTTAAGAAACACGACAGCCGTCTTAATGAACAAAATATCACTACCGTACCGTATGAAGGTGACCGTACATCGTTTCTCATATTTTACGTTTTTGCGTTTTTTTCTTGTTAACCGATAACTGATAAGTTTATATATAACGTTTATTTTACAAATGTAGATTAAAAAACGTTTTGAAGGCGTTTCAAAATCTTCTAGTCGTGCTGCCAGATATTAATTTTATAAAATTATAAAAACTCTCCAGAAGAATTAAAGAGTATAGAAAAAGGATTTGCGTTTCTTCTACGCTGTTTTGGGCTTCTAACCCGTTGGACGCCTAGAGGATTCAAAGCTTTCCAGAGTCAGTGAAAGGCTGTGTTACGGCAGACAGGATATTAAATGAAACATTCAATCATCAAATGCAACATTCAGTCGGTAGCACTACAGGCAGAAATGTATGAAGATAGATGAATGGAAAGAACACGTATCCAGAATGCTGAAAGAAGAATTCCAAAGCAGGTCTTGAATTATCATCCAGTAGGTAAAAGAAGAGTGCGAAGACAGAGGATTAGATGAGCAAGCTGAAACAGGCAGAATTGGCTAACCCTGTAAGGGTAGTAGTAGTAGTAGTAGTAGTAGTAAAGGAGAAGAAGAAAAGAAGAAGACGGAGAAGAAGAAGAAAAGACGATAGGATAAAAGCACCGTCATACGGCATGTGTTGAATGTACAGAAAGGTGCAAGAAAAGAAAGCGGAGAGATATAAGGTGAACCTGACCAGAATGGACAGCGAACAGCATTTCACGAAGGTTACATCGTTATACGCCTGAGGGACGCCGTAGAGTGGGATGTTCACTCAGACGTTGATAAGGCGAATCATGTCCAGTGGCGTAAGCCGGGACGCCAGACAGACAGAAAGAGACGCAAAGTGAAACAGATACCTATTAAAGAGAGGCTGAACAGTGAGAGAGAGGGTTTATACTGACGATCTGATAAGGGAATGGAAACATGTGGTGAACCCTGGTATTATTACGTTTTTACGAGACAGATATTTGAATGTGCTATTGTTTGCTGACAACTTTTTTATACTTCAAAATACAAAATCTGATTTGCAAAAATCTGTTTTCAAGACTCATCAGGTTTGCAAACAATACAATATGAAAATTTCCACTATAAAAACAAAGTCAACGGGGTATCGAGGCAAGGAGTCAATAAAAACAAAAATAATGATTAGTAATCGAATTCTAGAACAGATGAGCTACTTTAATTATTTAAGAAGTATCACTGGCTCTGATAGGCATTACGATATTGATGTTAAGTCAGGTAAGTTCCAGACGATCTGTAGAACAATCAACCGTACTTTTAGAAACGAGGTATGTCGAGAGACAAAATTAAAGTTCTACAAAGTTATGGCAGTTCCTGTACTGTCCTATGGATGTGAATTATGGACAACAACGAAGAAACAAGACTGTAAAATACAAGACTCGGAAATGGCATTCTTGAGAGTAGTTAAAAGGTGTTCTAAACTTGACCGTTCAAAGAATGAGGCCATAAGAGAAGAGTTACAAGCTTTTAACTTGAAAGGACAATTAAAAGAGAACAAACAACGGTCAAAAGAACACTTAGAAAGGATGTCAGATTCAAGACTGGCCAGACAACTCTGGAAATACAAACCTATAGGACGCAGGTGTGTGGGTAGACCCAGGAAGAGATGGCTGGAAAGTTTTTGAAGGCCTATGCCATGTTGTGAAGATGATGATGATGATGATGAACGCGTTCGATGATGAAGAAGAGGGAAAGAGAGAGAGAGAGAGAGAGAGACAGAGAGAGACAGAGAGAGACAGAGAGAGACAGAGAGAGACAGAGAGAGACAGAGAGAGATAAAATAACAGTAAAATGGTGATCAGAGAATAATCGTAAAAAATGTAGTCTAATGTAACTCGGCGCTGCTTGTGTAAATCGGAGTTGGACTTGTGCATAAATTATGTTGGTGCAATGAGTGTACTAAATTAAAGATTGTATCGGCCAACTATTAAATGCACAGCGTAGCGGGCACGTATGGCAGTAAAAATTATATTTGCCTGTCACAGAGCGGCGCGCTGTAACGCTATATTAATTACTCAATAGCTTTTAGCGTCACACAGTACACAGAGAGCTAATCTGATACTGCCATACGATATGCGATACGCGTCATGACGTGAAATTTTTATTGGTAAAAGCTGTTATGTAGCGTATGTTCAATTGAGGCCTGCATTAACGTAATGGCAACCGACAATACTGTGTGTTCGTTTGTGACATTCGTGAATTCTCTCTGCAGTATGAATGTAACGTTATTGTAACAGTCAGCCGGAGATCGGAAGAAATCACAATTCCAAAAGCGGGAAAGTTAATACACTAGTATCTGCTTTCTGAGCTACAGATTTTGCTCAATTTTTCAAAAAGAAGAACATTTATTTTTTACATAAATTTCAGCCAAAGGTGATGGCTTTTCGTGGAACTGATCCCGTACGGGCAAAAATTGTTATAGATGGTACTGTCCTTGAACAAGTCAACACCTTTGAATACCTGGGCTACAGTGTGTCTTTTAATACAAGCAACGACGTTGTGAATAAGTTCCAATAAGTTCAACCTTATGTGCGGGACCATCAGGCGAACTCTTAAGTCAGCAAAAGTAAAGAAACACGCCTAAAATTCTACAAGGTAATGGCCCTTCCCACACTTCATTATAGGTCTGTGAAACTGAACTTTAACGAAAGGTCAGACCAGTCGCATCGAAACAGCTGAAATGAGATTTCTCAGGCACGTGGCAGGGTATACTCTCCATGATCATAGAAGAAACGCAGACATACGGCAGGAGGTGAATATTATGAGTATACTGTACAGGATTGCCCAGTATCGGGTGAATTGGTGGCAACAGGCAACATCTTTGCCGAATAGATGACTGCCGCATTCCCAAACAACTATGGAACTATAAGGCGAGGGGTCGGAGGGGTGTGGGATGTCCGAGGAAGCGCTGGAGTGACCAGCTCTAATCTTTGCCTGTTTGAGACCGGAACAAACCATCCTTGGTTTAATCTTTGAAGGTGATGAGATAATTTTTCAGTAATAGAAAAAAATCGCAAAAATCACGAACTCTTTACTGTTCCTTTAGTAATATACAAATTGTAGAGCATACAATCATACGGTACGTGAGTGGTTATTGTCTTAGGGATTGAATGAGTAATGAACATATAAGGACCGAACTGGGTATATGGTCCATCAATGATAAGACAGAAGAACGAAAACAGTAGTGGATGGAGTGCGTCTACAGAATGAACCACCAGAAGCTAGCAAAGCGCGGTGTAGACTACAAACCATGTGGCGGAAGATCTGTGAGTAGGCCCTGGAAGAGATGGCTGCGGTGAAGATGTTCCGTGAAGTGACTATAAGCCAACACCGTGAAGTGACGACAACGACGACGACGACGACGACAATCATACAATAAACACTAAACTCCAAAACAATTCGGATGTGGGTTACAATTACTTTTATCCTGACACTCTGTTGCATTATCATGATTTTGTTTTAATCTCTCTTTTTTGGACCCCCGGGGCCTGGTCTCAAAATTTTGATTGAGGAAAAGAAGATGAACAGGAGATTCAAATAGCAGAAATGAATTTTCTGAGATAAGTTAAAAGGTGTAATATACGAGATCATACAAGAAATGAAGATATAAGAAGTGATTTAGATATGTTTGCAGTTAATGAACGGATTAAAGAATACAGAAGAAAATGGGTTCAACACATAAATAAAATGGAAGAAAGTAGAATACCGAAAATGGCGAAGGATTACAACCCTAGATCCAGAAAAAAAGTTGGTAGACCTAAGAAAAGGTGAACTGTGGAATAGGAACAGGCCGCTAAAGCCTAAAGCCGTTAAGAAGATGATGATTATTCTTCTTCTGACACCACAACCCAGTGAGGGTCATAGTTTGCTCAATGGTTTTCTTCAATTCCGTCCTCTCACCCCACAATCTTCTCAACCTCTCACCTCATACATCCTCTACGTCATCTGTCCATCTTTTCCTAGGTCTTCCTCTAATTCTTCTGCCCACTGGTTTCCAGTCATCGATCTTTTAGTTGTCTTGCTAGCATCCATTCATCTTACGTGACCCAGACATTCAAATCTTCTACTGTAGATGAATCGGAATGTGCCGGTCATCATCATCATCATCATCATCATCATCATCATCATCATCATCATCATCATCATCATCATCATCATAATCATCATCATCATCAGCAGCAGCAGCAGAAACCGTGGCTCTACAATTCTTGGTAGGACTTAGCCTGCTCCAAGAGTCGACTCCATTCTTCCCTACTGCGTGCTCTGGCTTTTCAGTTTATTGTGTTCAGCTTTCTGAGGTCCTCCTCTCATACTTGGAGGAGGGAAAACAAATTAAGACTGCTTAACATTACTATCTTCAAAGTGGCTGAAAAGGCGTGATAACATCCTGAAAGCAGTCCCAATAAAGTAAACGGCAATTGCACTACTGAATGTGTCAGTACCGTGTATTAATTGATCCGGTTTACAATTCGTTCATATCCTACAGGATCCATTTCCACTTTACCAAGTTCCACAGATTTTTGCAAGATTTTACGTTCGAATATTCTAAATTGTCGATTATCTGCGTTAGTTAATGTCCAGGCCTCGCATCCGTATGTCAGTAGCGGTCGAATAAGACTTCTACAGATGGTTAGCTTTAGTTGCTTGTTTAGTATCGTGGATTTGAGCAATTTTTCATCGGAGCAAAACACCTATTTCCACTTACATTCCGGAAGTTAGCCAGGGTAATATGTGATCCTAAGTAAGAAAATTGTTAATCATGCTCAAATGTATAATTTTCAAATGTACAGTTCCAAATGAACTGTTGTTTGCCGAGTCTCTTCGGATTTCAGTACGTACTTAGATTTTACCTGCGTTTCTATTTTCAGCTTCAACAAACTGCTTTGTAACAAACACAACAACAACAACAACAACAACAACAACAACAACAACAACAACAACTACTACTACTACTACTACTACTACTACTACTACTACTACTAACACCACCACCACCACCACCACCACTACTACTGCTGCTACTACATCACGGTGCTACAGCTCATGGAGAGCCTTAGCCTCCGAAGAACGACATGGCTCCACTTCTCTCTACCCTGTGCGAATCTTCGCCATTTTCTGACTCACAGTCTTCTTTTCAAGCCTTCATCTACATCGCCCACCCATCTTCTTCTTGGCCACCCTCTTGCTCTTCTTCCTCTTGGTCCTTTAAATGAACACTTTTTTCACTGCCCTATCCTCTATCTTGGATTCCTTAGATGTCCTTGGATATCCTCTGCGTCATTCTTTGTACGTGACCTGATACGATATCCGCGGTTCCTTGTAGATCGTACAATTCGGCGTTTAGCCTCACACGCCACATTCCGGCATATATCTTTCTCAGAATCTTTCTTTCCCATCGTCTGATCCTATCTTCTTGGGCTGAGGTTATGGTCCAGGCTTCCAAAGCATAAAATAATAATGGCCGCATACGGTTTTGTAAATCTGGATCTTGGAGGTTCTAGAAATGTTTCTGGAGTTTAGGATGGACAGCAATACGTGCTAGGGTAGGACTGATGGGAAATATGTGCTATTTTTCTTTGCCGCCTATCCTTGTAACAAATAACCGGGTATTATATCAAGTTAGCGATTGTGTTGTACGAGTCATCGGATTCTCAGTTTTAACTCGACCGAGTAGCATTCGTCCGTCTGTCTTGGTTATCTATCTATTTGGGGTATTTTTCACGATAAGTTTTTAATACATCAACTGATTTCCGTAAAAATTGGCATTCGTGTTTGTACTTTCACCCCACAGACACCTCTCGGGGCTTTTGTTTTGAGATTAACCCCCTCCAAAAAAAAAAAACCATCGAACGGGAGGTAAAAATGAAAGGAGGCAAAATTTTGAAAAGCTGCAACAATCCTTGTAAGGTGTAAGATTTAAAACAAATTTAAGTTGAATTATTGTAACAAAGGTTTTGTAAAATATATAAAAACACTTGGTAAGTTTCACAGATTTTATTTTACTCTGACAGCTGTTTCGACTATCTAGCCATTGTCAAAGAGACGAATGAATGATAACCTAAACACAGGATGCGAGTAAAGGTGGTGGTGGTGGTGACCATCTGTTTAGGGCGTATCTGGAACATCTGTGAGGGTGTTGAGATGGAGAGGGGGTGTGTGTAAGAGACAAGGGAAGGTCAGGTGTCTTTAAAAACTAAATAAAATCAAGAATGCAAAATATAAAATTAACTAAACTAAATATAATCTGAATGGAAAATATAAAATTAACTGAACTAAATATAATCTGAATGCAAAATATAAAATAAACTAAACTAAATAACAGCTTTTAATAAAGGGGATACACAGAATTCAGTTTGTTCATTTGTTAAATTTTTGTTATTTTTTATTGCTTTTTTAATTGCTTCTAGAATTTCTAACAAATCCATTTTTTACCTTTTTGTATGTTGTGGAGTAGTGTTATGTTTTTTGTATCTATGAAGTGATTGTGTTGTAAGCAGTGATCTGCAAAACCTGTATTGTCTGTATTGGTTAAAATCGCCTTCTTATGTTCAGAAATGCGATGTTTCAGAGCACGGCCACATTGTCCGATATAAATAGCATCGCATTCTGCACAGTGTATTTCTTAAACTCCATTTTTCTCCAGTGTGTTTGATTTTTCTTTATTATGGACTAGTAGTGAAAAAAGATTACGTTTGTTTACTGATACCATGTTAAGACCATGGTTTTTTAACCTATTATTAATCCTATCTGTTATAAACGGAATGTAATTTATTAAATAAAATTTTTTGTTACCCTGATCTGGCTCTATGGAATAAAATTCTCTTAAAATAATTTTCTTGTTTTTTTAAAACTAAAGAATCTATTATTCTTTCATCATAACCGTTATTTTGTGCTATGGCTTTTATAATATCTACTTCTTTATTGAAATTTTCTTTGGATAAAGGAACTATAAGGAGACGATTAACCATTGCATGAAAACTGCTTAATTTTATGTGCCATGATGTTAGTGATTGTCTATGTAGAAACAAGTGATTGTTTATGTAAAACTAGGTTTTCTATATATCTGAAAACTAAGATTATTTTGTGACCCAGTAATGGTAAGATCCAAAAAATTTAAATTTTTCATATTTTCTGTTTCAAGTGTAAATAACACGCTACTATAAAAGGAATTAATATAATCTAAGAACATATGGAGCTGTTTTTAAAGACACCTGACCTTTCCTTGTCTCTTGCATACCCAATGGCTACAGTTGGAACTCAAGAAATGGTGCTCAGTAGAAATAATTTGTCTTTACACCAAAAACTAGTACATTGTGAATTAACTTATAGATACAGTGCAGTGGAATTTGACCTTATTGATAATATGATCAGAGAACATGTAATTTATCATGCTCATAAACACTATTTAGTACAAAAAACAAAATTACAAAAATTTATCACAACTAAGCTAAGTAGTAAGAGTGTAACTACTATGTCATCTCCAGTAAATAAATTTTATAACAGAGTGGAAAATTTCTCAAATACAAACTTTACTCAGAAAGAACTAAAGCTGTTAAATAAAGGTTTGAAATATTGTCCAAACATAGCGTACAAAAGATACATGGAAATGTTATGTATAAATACAGAAATAGCACTTAGTAATTTAGATAACTTTGATATAAGAAATAATGAATCAGTTTCGTGTGCAAATATTATATCAAAAAGTAATAAGAATAAGTTTAGTTTAAAAGATTCAGATAATTACATAGGTAGTAGTTTAAAACAAAAAATTAATTCAAATAGTTTAGTGGTTTGCAAAGCTGATAAAGGCAATACGATTACAATATTAAATAGGAGCGAATATATTGAAAAGACAGAACTTCTCTTCAGGAATGACAATTTCAAGATATTAAATGATCCCACTAATAAGTTTCAAAACAAATAAAATCACTTATTAAAAATTGCCTTAATATATTTTCAGACACAAAAAGATTCATGCTAACTATGATGAACCCGAAAGCTCCTGTTTTGTATAGTTTACCAAAAATACATAAACCTAATTGTCCCAGCACCCAGTTGTTTCATATGTAACTGCACCTGCATATAAAGTCTGTAAAAAAATTAATGAATTACTGCCAAAATATATTAACTTCAACCCAAAGTATGCTATTAAAAACACTTTACAATTAGTTATTAATATAAAAAATGTACATTTATCACTGAATGCAAAATTAGTTTCATTTGATGTTAAGAATTTATTTCGGTCTATACCTGTAGATGTTCTGCTGTCTATCTGTTCCTCACATATACAAAATACTTTAACATTAAATAGTGATCAGAAAAATGAATTATTCTCGGCCTTAGATATTTGCATAAGACAAAATTATTTCCAGTTCAATAATAAAATCTATAAACAATTAAATGGCTTACCTATGGGCTCACCTTTATCACCTTTATTAAGTGAAATCTTTTTGACATTTTTGGAAGAAAACATTTTTATATCCAATAACCCAAACATAAAATATGTTTTCATTGGGCAAGGTATGTTGATGATATACTTTGTATCTGGACGGGAACAGATAGACAGCTCCATATGTTCTTAGATTATATTAATTCCTTTTATAGTAGCGTGCAATTTACACTTGAAACAGAAAATATGAAAAGTTTAAATTTTTTGGATCTTGCCATTAGTAGGTCACAAAATAATCTTAGTTTTCAGATATATAGAAAACCTACTTTTACAGATACCGTTATACATAAACAATCACTAACGCCATGGCACATAAAATTAAGCAGTTTTCATGCAATTGTTAATCGTCTCCTTATAGTTCCTTTATCCAAAGAAAATTTCAATAAAGAAGTAGATATTATAAAAGCCATAGCACAAAATAACAGTTATGATGAAAGAATAATAGATTCTTTAATTAAAAAAAAAAAAACAGAAGAAAATTGTTTTAAAAGAATTTTATTCCATAGATTCAGATAAAGGTAATAAAAAATTTCATTTAACAATTTACATTCCGTTTATAACAGATAGGATTAATAATAGGTTAAAAAACCATGGTCTTAACATGGTATCAGTAAACAAAATAATCTTTTTTCACTACTAGTCCATAATAAAGAAAAATCAAACACACTGAAGAAAAATGGAGTTTATGAAAAACACTGTGCAGAATGCGATGCTATTTATATCGGACAATGTGGTCGTGCTCTGAAACATCGCATTTCTGAACATAAGAAGGCGATTTCAACCAATACAGACAATACAGGTTTTGCAGATCACTGCTTACAACACAATCACTTCATAGATACAAAAACATAACACTACTCCACAACATACAAAAAGGTAAAAAAATGGATTTGTTAGAAATTTTAGAAGCAATTAAAAAAGCAATAAAAAATAACAAAAATTTAACAAATGAACAAACTGAATTCTGTGTATCCCCTTTATTAAAAGCTGTTATTTAGTTTAGTTTATTTTATATTTTGCATTCAGATTATATTTAGTTTAGTTAATTTTATATTTTGCATTCTTGATTGTATTAAGTTTTAAAGAGACCTGACCTTCCCTTGTCTCTTGCACATACCCCCTTCTCCATCTCAACACCCTCACAGATGTCCCAGATACGCCCTAAACAGATGGTCACCACCATCACCATCACCTTTACTCACATCTTGTGTTTAGGTTATCATTCATTCGTCTCTTTGACAATGGCTTAGGTAGTCGAAACAGCTGTCAGAGTTAAATAAAATCTGTGAAACTTACCAAGTGTTTTTATATATTTTACTAAACCTTTGTATTAATATGTTTCACCAAGTGTCCAACGAGTCATCAATTAATATCGTTGAATTATTGTACCTTGTTGATTTCACATTGTGACTAGTTAGAGCCGGTAATTAGTGACTTCATTGGTGTCTGTTTCCACAGTACCATACGACGATCCATGAGATCGTCGTAACATTATTTATATAGCTGTTAGGTAGGATTAGGTTAAAAACTAGGGGTCAGAATACGTAATATTAGGAGGGAAGGTAGGGAATATTAGCAGAGAACTAAACATTTTCCACATGAATTACTTATCTGAAGAATATCTAGAAGAAGGAGAAGAAGAAAAAGAAGAAATATCGTAATTTAAAATTTATTCAGTGATCTGTAACATTATTTGTATTAGATTAGGTTAAGATAATTTAACAAATTTTAAAATTATTGTTGCCAATACACCTCATCTCGAATGAAGTTATCTCCTTTAAGATCGTCATTTACGCATCATTTGTATGGAAAGTATTACAATTTAAAATCGAGTTCAAGCAAACTCATCATTCAGCACGAAGCGACAAACTTGAGAGGATTTCGAATAGATACAGTTCACAGTGGTGCCAACAGAAACTTTAATCCGTTTATTGAGTTTACTAACAGCGTAGAGACGCGAGGCACTACCTCCGTCAGAGTTCTGCGAAACGCACAAATTGTAAATTACAAAGCGACGAAGGATATCTTTTTCTTAGAATAAGAAAGCCCAAGTTACAGCACGAGACTTTTTCAGTTGCACTACATTGTACATATGTATCAAAAAGCTGTAAATTCAAATTTGAAGTAATTCTTTGAGAAAGTACATGAAAGTATAGTAATACTATTACAGTAAATAATATAATATTATATTTACTCGTACACTACTAATAACATAATTTTTAAATAAGAAACTTAAATATTGCATAATTTTTCCTTAACAAGCTACTATTTATTAAGAATCATATACTATGCAATGGAATATATATCAAAACCTAGGAAGAGTTATAAAAATGGCTTTGATTGGATGTAATTTAATCGAGGTAATTAGTGATAATTATGATGTAGTAAAGATTATAAAGAGTAGGCGGGTAGTCTGGCTGGGACACAATGAGAATGGAACAGCATAGAATTCCCAGGAAATTCTAGAATGGAGACCAGTAGGTATGTGTTCAAGAGAAACGTCAAGAAAGAGATGGATCGAGGATGGTCTAAGGGATATGGGGATACGAAGATGGAGAAGACTATATAATAACCGGCTGAATGGAGAAAAATCGTTGAAAAGGTTAAAACCCATATTGGGTTGAAATGCCAGAAGAAGAAGAAGAAGAAGAAGAAGAAGAAGAAGAAGAAGAAGAAGAAGAAGAAGAAGAAGAAGAAGAAAAAGAAGAAGAAGAAGAAGAAGAAGAAGTAGAAAAAGAAGAAGAGGAAGAGGAAGAAGAAACAACAACAACAACAACAACAAGAGGAAGAAGAAGAAGAAGAAGAAGAAGAAGAAGAAGAAGAAGAAGAAGAAGAAGAAGAGGAAGAAGAAGAGGAATTAGTGAGAATGAATTTGAATAAAATCACTCTGACCAAATTTGTGTTACCTATGACTAACAATTTATAAGACAATTTAGCAATTACTATAAGAAAACAAATTGCAGAAAATAAATAAGATTTAAAATTTATAGGCATTTTTGTCTATGGATTTTAGTTTTTAAGTAGTTTATAAAACACGATTATAGAAATTAAATGTCTCTATAAATGTGAAGGGATTTCAACGCATATCCCAACGACGAATATAACCAACGAAGTTGTAGGGTACAAAACTTTTGAAAGTAATGGCAAGATCTTTAATATTGATTTAGTTTACATTTATGTACACACTTACGTAGACATTTAGATCTCCAAACAGGGTAGAGCTGTATAAAGGCCGAATTAGCTTTTTGAATTCTTGTTTTAGCATCTGCAACTGTTCCTCCTTTTGTAATCACACTACCAAGCTAAGTGAATTCTGCTATTTCTACTATGTTTTCTTCTTACACCTTAAGTACCTTGTGACCTTTTGTGTTTATTTTTATTAGTTATGTTTTTGAAGCGTTTATCTTGAGTCCAGCTACTCTGGCGTCTTTTTCGAGAGATTTCAGTTTCCCAGACTACGAATGATGTAACAGACTCGGTAATTGTCGCACAATTACTGGCGGTCACAAACATGAATACATCGTGCAACTAGGCTACTAGGGGCGATATGTCGCTGCGTGGTCGACGTTATTGTCAGACCAAGTTGCATACAGTAATTGTGGCTCTGCACTTGACACTGTTACACAATGGTGTATTGTATATGTAAGTTGTTGCTGCAACACTACTCACGCCGATCGTAGCAAATTTGTTCTCACAGTCTGTGGTCTCTTAACTTAATTTACCTACAACGTTATTGAAAATATTGATTGAGAAAAGAGGGGTCAGTTAGATCATGGCCGGCTCTAGTAGAAGGCCGAAATTTTAAACGTGGCAACGTTGCGTCTGAGGCCTATAAGCATAGTGTAATAAAATAGCTAAAGTGAACATGCTATATTTTGATTTAATTTCATAACATTACTAAAATCATGAGTAGGCCTATTTATAGCTAAATCTAAATTATACGTCTGTGCGCACTTAGTACTATACGATTAAGTTGAAGAAATTAGTGAATTAGTGTTAGGCCTAATGAATTAATTTTGTTCAAATTATTGAATTCGTACCATATGAATGAGTTAATTATTACATTTCTTAACTAATATAAGAGTGTTTTACATAATAAACTTTTAATTTGCAAAAAATTAAGAATTATAAAACTGGTGTTAACCGGCAATTAAAAATGATGCGATTTGATTACTGAAATACATAAATTAAGAGATAGTCTAGTCGGGATCGGTTCCAGTGTTGCCACGTTTAATATCCCGGCCTTCTACTTGAGCCGGCCATGGTTAAATCTAATTTTTTTTCATCATCAGCCGTGGCTCTACAACCCTTGGTGGATCTTGACCTGCTCCAAGAGTCGACTCCATTCTTCCCTATTGCGTGCCCTGGCTTTCCAACTTCTTATGTTGAGCTTTCTGAGGTCTTCCTCTATCTGATATTTGGATCTGCTTAGGGGTCTTCCCCTTTTTCTACTACCCTTTGGTTTCTGGTAGAAAATATGTTTCGTATGCTGTCCTTCCTCCATTCTCTCTACGTGTTTAACCCACCTTATCCTGTATATTTTGATTATCGTGACAATATCCAGCTCTTTGTAAAGATGGTATAATTCATATTTATAGCGCATGCGCTACATTCCATTTTCTTGTACTCCTCTAATTATTGTTCTTAGACTTCGTCTTTCATAGCAACCTAGAAGTCTCTCGCTATTTTTTGTCACTGTCCAGGTTTCTGAAGTATATGTCAGCACTGGCCTTATAAGTGGTTTGTAAATTTTGTATTTCGTGCTTCTTGAGATAAAGCTAGATGCCAGGTGCTTTTCTAATACATAATATGTTTTATTTGCGACATATATTCTTCTTTTTATTTCAGTGTTGGTGTCGTTAGTGCTGTTTATCTGGAAGCCAAGATATATAAACTCTTTTACTGCCTCTACTTTTTGTGTGCCTATTTCAAGGTTTTGAAGGGCTGGATTTAGTAGTAGTTTGTTGGCAGCATATGTTTTGTTTTCTCCAAGTTTATCTGCAGTCCAATTTTACTGAGGCTTTCTCTAATGCTGTAAAGGCACTAATAAAATCTTGTTTCGTCCTGGCAATTAGATCAATATCATCTGCATATGCTAAACGTTGTATACTTTTGTTTAGGATCGTACCTCTTGTGTTTATTTGGGAGTCTCTTATCGCTTTTTCTTAAATAAGAAGCATGGCAGGCTATCTCCTTGTCGGAGTCTAGTTCGAGTTATAAAAATTGTTTTGGATGGTAAAATTATAGAGCAAGTCTCAGAATTTAACTATTTAGGCTTTAAGCTGTCATATAAAAACGAAGAAAATATTAATGTGAAAATTAATACATTTAAATAGATAACAGGAACCCTCCGACGTGCTCTAAAACACAAAGTAAGGAAAGAGTTCATAATAAAATTATAAAAATTCATGGCAGTTTCTACCTGTACTTATGGCTCAGAAACGTGGGCAATGTCTGTTAGACAAATATCAACAATTCAGGCTACAAAAATGAAATTTTTTCGTTTCGTAGCTGGGTACTCAACATTAGATATGAAAAGAAACAATCAGATAAGAGAGGAACTGAAAGTTGAAGAAGTAAATGGAATCATCAGTAAGTATAGAGAAAGTTGGAAACAACACATTAGCAGAATGGGCAGTGACAGATTCCCCTAGGTAGCGTTATTGTATCAGCTGAAAAGGAAGAGAAGCCTGGCAAGACCCAAGAAGAGATGGTCCGACCAGTTTTGAGCCGGAACAGACTAAACAGTCTAAGCCGTGGCAAACAAGAAGAAGGAAAAGAAAAGAAGGGGATTTAATTTTGGAGACACACCTTCCCTTCGTCGACTAAGAGAAAGCATCTCAGAGAATTAACAGATCCACTCTGTGGGACATTATGTGCAAGAGGGGTTATCCTAATCATCTTGTATACGTTATAAACAGCTTGTACTATTCTACAAGTATTCTTCTCTACAGGAGAAGATTGGACAGAAGAGATTTACATTAATCAGGAAGTGTGCCAAGGCTGTAGCACGTTCCCAACACTATTTAATACAACTTGTGTACTTTATGACGGCCGCCAACCTTGGTGAAAGCAGTGTGCGCAGAACCCTGTTTTTTGTCAGTGTAACGGCACGTCTCACTGAGTGCATAAGTGTTGATGCGTTTTCAAAAACATTTACCGTGTGGGCCTGTATTTCATTTAATTATTTAGTTTGTACCGTTACTAGTGTTTAGTTTGGGACTGTGACATGTGATAAATAATCTAATTACATTTTAATATCATTTAATATTGTCTGTGGTTGTGTTTTCAGACATCACGTTAAGTTAAACTGAATTTTATTTTGCCTAACGTATTATTACTTTTACAGTACATTTTATTTCATTACGTAATCAGAAAAAATGCCTCCTATTAAATCGAAGTTAGGTAAAAAGATTGTGCACAGCCAAGCTCGGGAAGTCATTTCTAATGTATGTAAATTTATGGAAAGTGAAAAAAATGGAATTAGTATTCCACTAAAAAAGTTTCAAAAACGAATAGCGTCAGCAACAGGAGTTTCTGAAAGAACGATTCGCCGTATTAAAAGTGAGGGTATAACAATAGAAAATGAACAGTCATCACACTTTATAACACCTCGTAAAGAACGAAAGAGGAGGTCAACAAAATCTAATATTGATGATTTTGATAAATGTTTGATAAGACGAACAATTTACAATTTTACGACAACACAAAAAACATATCCTACGCTACGAAAACTTCATCAACTTCTGAAGTCTAGTGTGAACTTTCAAGGTAGCTTATCATGTTTAAGGAAAGTTATTATAAACTTACGGTTTAAGTGGAAGAAGATTAGAAATAATAGAAGTGTGTTAAATGAACGTCGAGAGATAAGGGGAAAAAGAATTGAATACCTTAGGAAAATAAAACAATTCAGGACAGAAAACCGGCCAATCGTTTACACAGATGAGACGTATATACACACGTCTCATGCAGTAAAAAAGTCGTGGTACGACGAAAGTGGTGAAGGCGCGAGTGTACCGTTAAATAAAGGAGACAGATTCTTATGATTCTTAGTTCACGCGGGTACAGTGTAACGTATTGCCGCGTTACAAATCCAGGGAACCCATCTTAGCTGACCTCTGCCAATTACATGGGCTGCCTACGTTGTAACGAACTGTATTCAAATCAAATTAACTGAACAAATTACTTACTAACTGTGTAAGGAAACAAGGGAAGGTATTGTACTGATTTACGCACTCATTTTCATGTGTAACAAGACGACTTCTCTTTATTTAACAACAGTTACTGACAGATCCCATGACATCATTAATTAAACTAAAATATTTAAATGCTTCTCATAAAACTTTGGGATCAAATTGATTCTATTTTCTGATACCTCGGATCCGAGTTTACTTTCTGGATATTTATAGTAAAGACTTCTAAATTACTTCTCATTCTCATACTGAGTACATACAGGGGTTTTAGGTATTATAGTGAGATTTAAAATTACTTAATCGTTCGCAAACTTAATTTTTTTTTTATTTACGATTACTGTTAATTTAACTCGTCACAACAGATCAAGGGTTCATCGATGGTGCCTTATTGGTTTTTAAATCGAGAAAGAAAACAGGTGATTATCATGGGGATATGAATAGTACAAATTTCGAGAAATGCTTAGTTGAAAAGCTAATTCCGGGATTACCAAAAAACTCAGTGTTAGTATTAAATAATGTACCATACCACAATTACCAATCTGAAAAATGTCCCACATCAAATTCTTCAAAAAGTGAGTTAATGCAGTGGTTATTTAATAAAAAAATTCCTTTTACACCACCTAATATGTTTAAACCAGAGCTACATAAGTTAGTAAAATATCGGTATGGAGAACCATACATGACTTCCATATTCTAAGATTTATATTTAAAATCATTTTCAGCCAAACAGCCAGGCTGTGTCTTACCTGCCTTTTTATTGCTGTATTAAATGAAAAATATTATATTACATTAAAATGAAAAAATTATAATTTTATTGCCTGGCAACAAAATTATTTTATTTTTAACAATTACCATTGTTTCAAAAAGTTTAAATAAATTTTCAAGTACTTTACTCTTGTTAAAACGTAAAAGGTTGCAGGTAAACTACCCCTTCCCCTTAACCGATCTTCACCAAAATCGAAAGTCATTGAGACCTCTACAATTCAGGGACGTATGCAAAAAATTATTTGATTCTGTTTGAATTTGCGGCTGTTATCGTTTGCCATAGAAAATACGCTTGATAAAAAAACGTTGCAGGTAAACTACCCCTTCCCCTTAACCGATCTTCACCAAAAACAATAGATCTTGAGTACTCTACAAATCAGGGCTGTATGCAAAACATTATTTGATTCTGTTTGAATTTGCGGCTGTTATCGTTTGCCATAGAAAATAAAACGTAAAAGGTTGCAGGTAAACTACCCCTTCCCCTTAACCGATATTCACCAAAAACAATAGGTCTTGAGTACTCTACAAATCAGGACTGTATGCAAAACATTATTTGATTCTGTTTGAATTTGCGGCTGTTATCGTTTGCCATATAAAATACCCTTGTTAAAAAAACGTTGCAGGTAAACTACCCCTTTCCCTCAACCGATCTTCACCAAAAACAATAGGTCTTGAGAAATCTATAATTCAGGGCTGTATGCGAAACATTATTTGATTCTGTTTGAATTTGCGGCTGTTATCGTTTGCCAAAAAAAAAAAAAATTTCCCTTGATAAAAAAAACCGTTGCAGGTAAACTACCCCTTCCCCTCAACCGATCTTCACCAAAAACAATAGGTCGCGAGTACTCTACAAATCAGGGCTGTATGCAAAAAATTATTTGATTCTGTTTGAATTTGCGGCAGTTGTCGTTTGCCATAGAAAATACGCATGATAAAAAACGTTGCTGGTAAACTACCCCTTCCCCTCAACCGATCTTCACCAAAAACAATAGGTCTTGAGAACTCTACAATTCAGGGCTGTATGCGAAACATTATTTGATTCTGTTTGAATTTGCGGCTGTTATCGTTTGCCAAACAAACAAAATTTCCCTTGCTAAAAAAAAACCGTTGCAGGTAAACTACCCCTTTCCCTCAACCGATCTTCACCAAAAACAATAGGTCGCGAGAACTCTGCAAAACCGGGCTGTATGCAAAAAATTATTTGATTCTGTTTGAATTTGCGGCAGTTATCGTTTGCCATAGACAAAAAATCTATAGACAGACAGACACACAGACACACAGACACTTTTCGGAAAACGACTTTTTTTCATGTTTTGAGTGTAGTAGAATCAGAATCTGCAATAATCTCGAACACGATTTTTTTTGCCATCACCATACTTCCATTCCTTAAGGAATATGGAAGTAAAATGAATAAACCGTTAGAAAAACCCTATAAAATAGATAGTATTTTAGGAAATCACGGCCACACTGTTATTCGTCTACCTCCGTATCATCCTGATCTAAACCCCATAGAACTTATTTGGGCTCAACTTAAAAACTCTGTTGCAAAAAACAACACCACTTTTGATAATAAAAACATAATAGATTTAACTAGGCAAGCATGCCAATCAATAGAAAACAACAATGGACATCAGTGTGTGAACATGTAATTAAAATTGAAGACGAATATTTGGAAAGAGAAGGAGTAACAGATGAAATTCAAGATAGGCTTGTAATTAACTTAGACGAAGATGATGATGACGATGACGACGACGACGACGATGACCTATCAAGCGCTGAATCTTCTTCAGACGATGGCAGCTATATCTCCGGTATTGAAGCAATTTTGGACAGAGAAACATCGCCGGACTTGGAGAATGATACTGAATTCCCAGTTCATTCTGACTTCGTATATACTTCTTTATAAGTCGGTAAGTTACTTACATTCATTACTTACATATTAATTTTAAAATTTGTATTAATAATTGTATTAAATGCAAGAAAAATTAATGGGCTCGATTTTATGTGATATTTTGTATAAAGTATGCACATTTTTATGCGTGGTTACCCACTTTTACCTACTTTTTTCGTTTAGGTCCTATTTTAGCAGCACTTGCATAAAGCATATTTATGGTCATTTTAGATTTAGATTTCTCTATTTCTTCTATTAGTATTCCACTTGCTTTCTTTGCACTAGTAATTATTTATTATTTACATTATGTAACAAATAACATTGTTATGGTATTACAAATACATATTTCACACAATTTCGATAATACTGAGTAGAATTATAAATAGTAGTTAGTTGAATGAAATCCGGAAATGTCAACAATGTGTAAAACCCGAGTTGTAATAATTAAATAGTTAAGGGCACCCATACAGCCGGCTGTAGCAACAGTAAGACGGACGTTTTTGAAATGAAGTGTTACAACTTAGCACACTGAATCTCCCCACTACCCCCACTTTTCGCGCAGCTATGGAGAGGCCACCGTAAAGTAACGTGATTGTACCTACATTGGGACATAGACAGTGAAAATTTCGATTGGCTCCGGGAATAAAAGTAAATAATAAAACTTGAATTTGTATGTTCCTCTAATTTTAACATTTTCTTCTACTTCTAAATCTGTTGTTTCTTCATCTCTAATTGTCAAGTATTCAGTCTTTTTTATGTTTATTTCCAATCCCATCTTTGTGTATTCTTCATTCAGCTTTCTGACCATGTAACTTAGATCTTCTTCATCCTGGGCTATAACTAGCTGGTCATCGGCGAAGCATAGTGTGTACAGATGTCCATTTCGTATCGGTATTCCCATTCCATGGCATTTCTGTTTCCACATGGTTAATGCATATTCTAAAAATATCTTAAACAGCGTGGGCGATGTTGGGCAGCCTTGCAATAGCCCTTTGGATGTTTTAAACCTACAGACAATTTTGTTACCTACTTTAATTTGTACGTTGTTGTTTTTATATAGATTTTTTTACTGTTTGCGTCAGGACTTTCGGTATTTCCAATTGTGATAGAGCTTTAAACATTTCTTGTCTGGGTACTGTATCATATGCTTTTCTAAGGTCGATAAACTTAAATTCTGCATATGATAAAAAAGCTTATTTTTTACACACTACTTTGTGACACAAATAAAAATACGAATTAAAATGTGAAACGACTAAAATGTATACGAATATGACTAACATTAAAATATGAGTGAATACACAAAGAGAGGGATGACAGGAGAGGGGAACCAAAAAAAAAGTTTAAAAATGATACTAAAAATAGCAATAATTGACGAGGATTTGTGGCAGGCTAATCTGTGTGTGTGTGTAACAAAAGATTCGTGTATTCTGTACGAAGATGGATTAAAAACGTGCAGAAACAAAGCTTTACTTAAACTGCTTGCTGATTGGTTGCTTTTCTTTAAGGTTTAGAGTGGCGATGTACAAGAGTGGCATAGAATAAGTAGTCGGTTATATCGAATATTGGAATGATTTTTTTTTTCAAATTGCACTAATACTGTTTCTGACAACAAAATAAAACTAATTAAATTGTCTCTGTTGACCTATTTTACAATTTTTAAATAATTTGTTTTATACCTGTATTCTAATACATAAATATTTTATTTATATGTGTTCTGTTGTCTTTACGTTTATAAGAGTTTTTTAATAAGTTTGTAACAAATTTCATTTCCCTGTACGATGGATGATGAGATGTCGATGATCCAGTCCTGGTAAGCGGCTACAGTTGTTCGTTCTGGATACGCGGCGATCTGCTCATCTTGTCCGGCGTTCAGGGTCGTTATCGGGTTGGGTATTTCTACAATTTGTAGTGAACTAATTTTTAATTGTGACTTATTCTGTGTATTAAAAATATACTGTACTCCAGTAAACTTTAAGTGTTCTTTTAAACGCCTATGCGGACAATCTTGTACTATACCGTATTAATACTGGATATTTTATCTATTCGCGAACTTTCTGACTTTTGCTCGTGCGCTTTTGTAGACCAATCGTCTAAACGGGCGGAAACGACCACTCGTTATCGAGTTCAGAGACACTGAATTACACGATATGAAGAACAAATCAACTAAGATTTACGCCAATTCTATTGGCAGAAAGTATTCCCTTTCTCTGCGGCCTAAGTTATGATAAATTAATTCATGCGCGATGCTGTCTACGAAAAAAGTTAAGCTTGGAAATAAAACCAGTCTAATTTTATTACTTTTCTTTAGGGTCATAAAACTTTCTTTATTTCTTTATGAAATAAAGAAATATGTAGTATGTATTTATTTATATATTTATATGTATTTATTTCTTTAATTTATGAACAAATGTTACCATTCCATAGGTTTTTTTTATTTATGCGGATTCTGGTAAAGTCTCATGTCAGAATTTTTATTGTCACGACAGGTATTTAATTTAATACATTTTTTATTATTATCCCGTAACATAGTTGTACATACCCGCACACGCGCACTCGTCATATGCCTACGCATATTTTTGCACTACTTCACAAAAGTAATTATATTTTTACTGTCAAAATTTAACTTAAACTAACAGATTTAACATTTATCTTATTGTCTATTATACAATGTCCGAACCTGCAGTCTTTACTTAGACAAATTTTCATTGCAACATGCTATCATATGCTTAGAGCTAAATTACTATTTCATGTGCAAATTCTACCTATTCCAATATATGCACGTTGGATACGGCACAAACGCATATGTACTTGCTTACAGAAACAGCAGTAACTCGAGTCTTTAGCAGATTTAACACGCTTCCTTCTGCGAAGTGAAAACTTTATAGCAAACATAAGTAAGTGTGCAAACTAAACTTACTAACTGTGTGAAGTATTAAAGTTAGTTTAAACGAGAATCAAACTGTTTTGTTTAAGTTAATGTAAGTGAGTGTGTGTGAGTGTGTTTTAAGTTGAGTAAAAGTCAAAATATATTTCTTTAAATTAATTATTTTTAACTAGCTGATCCAAACAGTCTATAATCTAAGTGTGTATATTATACTTTTTTATACTCTTACATTTTTTCTTTATCATAAAGTTACCAGGCGTATATCTGTTTATTTTAATTGCTTATTTATATTTTTTTGATACCTTCTGTTCACCATTTTTAGCGTTAATTTTTGTTTAGTTTATAATGTCTATTTTTCTTTCTTCATTTATTTAATTGATTTGGCTAGACTGTTTTGAACATCAGTCGAATGATGATGATGCTGATGCGGCTGTTGATGATGATGATGATTGATAATAGTCAGTGTGTTAATAATGTTGGAGCAGGAGCCAATTTTTGTGTGACATAAGCAAATATTTCTAGCGTAATTTTCACTATTAGAAGTGTAGTAGTTAGGAGCACATTAGGCTCTGAATATTCAGTAATCGATTACGTCAAAAAACAAAAGGATCTATTTCATACGTGGTTATATAAATTAGGAGTCTTTTTCAATTATCGAAGTAGGCCTACTGACAGAAAGAAACGACAAAACTGTCGCAAAACATGATCAGAAGCAGTTCACAAGCTACCGCGGGATTCAAGAAACGGACTGATGCAAGTCAGAGAGAATTATTTTAGACTAGCTGTTACCCGCAGCTTCGCACCCAAATATTTGACTTTTAATAATTAGTTTAATATAATTTTTATTGTCTATATTTACGTGGTGTTCTGTCAGCTCGTATAACAATTTTGTACTCATTAGTCAAATTTTCTCCAAAGCTGTTTTCAACACTTGTACTATTTTAACTTGTACTAAATTATTATGTTGGTGCAACAGCCTTTGGAGATTTTAAAGTACCCGTTTATAAAGGTTTTGGAGATATTTATAAAGTACCTGTTAAATCAAAAACGTTAAATTCTTTATTTTAAGTGTTACTGTGTTAGAAGCATTATATAACTCATTAAACGTTGTTTTCCTCAACCATGGCTTTTTTTTATTTCAGCAGTAAACTAAAAACCAAAAACCGTTGTCACCTAATCTCACAAATGAAAAAACACGTATTTTCGCTTTGCATTAAGTAATAGGACAATTTACAATTAGTGCACTTCTTCTTTTCCACATCTTCTTTTCCACATTATCGATACAATTGCATATTATATAAAATATCGAAAATGTACTGCAGGAATGGATAAATGTACAGTTCCGATGCCGCTACACAGCTTTTGTTTATTTACTTGTTACAATGGTATTTAATTCTGGTCTTTATGGTATTGTTGAGATCGTTAGTAGTAGTATTTAATATATTTCATTACTTATTCATTGCATCATCAGAAATATGTATAAACATAAATTTTATAATTGTTTAAGACAATTACAAAATATATAGACGTATCTGTATACAAAATTACAAAATATGTCGATACAATCGCATATTAAAAACTGCAGGAACGAATAAAGGTACAGTTCCTATGCCGCTAAATATCATTTGTTTATTTACTTGTTACTATGGTAATTAATTCTGGTCTCCATGGTGTATTTGACATCTTTATACGCGTCAACGAAAAGGCATGATTAAAAGGGGCCTAAATCGTGAAAACGGGGCAAAATATCAAATTCCAAGTTAGACAGTATTTTTTTTGCCTTGTGTCAAAGGTAACCTGTGCAAAATTTGGTGGAAATCGGTGTAACGGTGTGGATTTGTATTCAGTACCCATAAATCCTCAGACTTTGAGTTATATATATATAGATTATAATAAAATCCGATAAACTGTTAACGGATAATAATTATATAACATTTTCATGACCCAATAACAATGAAGTTTCTAAAGTTTCTTCCAATAAATTCCAGACCCGAATAAATAGTATGCCACCGCAATAAATACCAGACTAATTTAATAAATTCCAATACGAGGTCAGTCGCCATTTACGTGGCCGATAACATGGTTCCTAAAAGTGAAGGGTTCTATTGAAATTTTATGCAGAGTCCAAAACGGTTAGAAATACTAATTAGCTGTACAGTGTTGTTACATAATTATATGGTGTCACATATCTGACATTATTCTTGTAGAGGTTAATTAAACACGAGATATATCAATAAAGTAGAACCAAAAGAGAGAGAGAGAGAGAGAGAGAGAGAGAGAGAGAGAGAGAGAGAGAGAGAGAGAGAGTACGAGAAGAATTAAATGTAAACACTCTATTCGGACAGCTTCCATCGTAATTAGTCTTGTAGCTTGACGTTTCGATTCCTGAATTCTAGGACGTCCTCAAAAGCCAAACAACAGAAAACAAATTACAATAAAACCTTATACAAATTATTACCAATGTATAGATAATTAAGGATAAAAAACACTTTTTATAACAATATCTGTTACGTAATGCGGAACGTTCTACAAGTATCTCGGCTATCCCAGCTGTAATGTGTAAAGAAGAGTCGACAGGAAAGGACTATCGGAACAAGAAACTTGTAAAGAATGAAAAGTGGCGTGGCGACACACGCTGCTGCAAGCTATCGAGGCAAGTAGTACGGAACACAGTGAAGGTGATGCGGTGGTGGACGCATGCGTTGTCCGACACCACACATTTGATGAGGGCGAAACACTGTGCCAGTACAAAGTACTCAAGTAGTAGCTTTCTCTTGAGATTGGATGCAATGATCTCACCGTAAGTTTTTCCACAGAAAATTTAAATACTTTTAACATATTTATAGTATTTATAGAAATTATATTTATATTCGAGGGATCGAAACGTCAAGCGACAAAAAAAATTACGATGGAAGCAGTCCGAATTACGATGGGAGCAGTCCGAATTACGATGGGAGTAGTCCGAATTACGATGGAAGCAGTCGGAATTACGATGGGAGCAGTCCGAATTACGATGAAAGCAGTCCGAATTACGATGGAAGCAGTCCGAATTACGATGGGAGTAGTCCGAATTACGACGGAAGCAGTCCGAATTACGATGGGAGCAGTCCGAATTATGATGGAAGCAGTCCGAACCACGATGGAAACAGTCCGAATTACGATGGAAGCAGTCCGAATTACGACGGAAACAGTCCGAATTACGATGGAAGCAGTCCGAACTACGATGGAAACAGTCCGAATTACGATGGAAGCAGTCAGAATTACGATGGAAGCAGTCCGAATTACGATGGAAGCAGTCTGAATTACGACGGAAGCAGTCCGAATTACGATGGAAGCAGTCCGAATTACGATGGAAGCAGTCCGAATTACGATGGAAACAGTCCGAATTACGATGGAAGCAGTCCGAATTACCATGGAAGCGGTCCGAATTGACGATTTACCCGTGAGAAATTACCTATTGCTTAGAGGTTTTAATGAAAGACTTAAATGTGTTGTCAAATACAGTTCGAAATATTTTGAAAGAATAAGTGACGTTCAGGTTAGTTCAGCGCTGCTTGCTGACAACTACCTGCACGTTTAACTCGATTATACTACTGAAAGAGTCGAATAAAAGAGTAATTTGTATCGTTGCAATATATATATATTTAGACTGAGAGAAATTAGTTAGTCTTCTTTATATCGGCGAAACTACACGGAAGAGACTCGCGTACGCTGTTTTGCGTTAACTATATATTTTAATAGTAATGTAAAGAATAAAGTAAATTCGCAGAAGTAAACAGAAGTACGGGAACAGGATAATTGCTAACACTAAAGTTATAAAGTTTCATAACAGTAATAAGTAAATGAGTGAATGATCGGGGTAATAACAAACAACAAGAAGTAATACTACATATAAATTTCCATCAATTCGATACGTTGTGGTGAAATCACTGAAGAAGGCGAATTAGTTCGGATTAAAGTCACCACGGTATGAGATAATCGAGACGCACGCGACGCGAACTGTGTTAGATGCATTTAAGGTCAATTCAATAATCGTTGTAACCAGAGTGTATAATTATACGACATAATTGTTTGTATAACTAATATGTCCAGTGTAGTGTACATCTGTGATAAAGTGAATTAGTGCATTCATAACCAGGATTAACACGCAACAAACAGCTGCGGATGACTCACCGACCTGCAACATCTTCAGGACTATGCCCATCGGGAGGATTCTCCACGCAAGTAACAAATAAATGAACAGTTGATTTTATATTGTTTGATAAATATATATATTTGTATTCAAATATAGTGACTCAATTTGTCTAAAAAGAACTCATTGCTACTAAATAATATTCAAATTGTAAGGTAAAACTATCCAAGTCATATTAAGAAATTTTGTAGTGTATAAATGCAAATGATTCATTAAAAGTTGATTGATATATTTTCATTTGTGTTTATTATTACTGGCGCCCTGAGGTACAATCAAGAGTCGGTACACTGGAGTAAGTGTTATAGACTATTAAATAAAATATTAATATTATCAGTGATTAAAGTAGTTGTAAACCTTATTACTCACATGGTCGTAGGCCAACATAATATGCAAATGAATAATTTAACTCTTTCATAAAGGCCTATCAAGAAGTGTATTACAATAGAAATATACTTTACTACTCCTACCAAAAGTACCAAGAAACATGATATAGCTTGTTTCAATAACTACTTATTTAAATACAATTTATTTAACTATTATTTATAATAATAAACAATGTTCTAGAAGTTATGTTTAAACTATTAAAGTTAGTATGTAAGGAGGACAATGTTTTGGAAACTACTTACAGTGTTTTGTTGTGTTTGTAAAAACTGGATTGTATACAGAAGGTTAATAAGAATTGTCATATGTTACTAATAGTTATTAGTAATTAATTTTGCTATATTGATTAATATTATGTTATAATATTAATAACACAAATGTTAATATTAATAGAAGAGTACCAAAATAATAATAATAGAGATTTGTAAAACTAGGCATGTTAAGCCTAGATAGTTAAGGGATTTGAAAAAAAGAATTTATATTAAAATTAGAATAATCAATGACAGGTTGAATTATGTTATTACTAATTGTATCCAATAGTTTTAGTAAAGTGAAGAGTACAAGAAGAACTAATAATAAATAATTTTGGGACAAATAATTAAAAGTGTAAAATGGTAACTCAGGAAAAAGCCCGTAAACATCTTCTTCATAAAAAGAACGGTGTAGAGAGAATTTTTTACGGTTGCAGAAGATATAGATACTTGAAAGTCAACAGGAGGAACAGAACAATAGTATTTCAAGTCGATCCGATTTTTAGGTTTAAAAAAAATCGACAGGAAAGGACTATCAGAACAAAAAACTTGTGGAGAATGAAAAGTGGCGCGCGACACACCCTGCTACAAGCTGTTGACACAAGTAGTACGGAGCACAGTGAAGCGGATGGGGTGGTGAACGCATGCATTGTCCGACACCACACATTTGATGAGGGCGAAACACTTTGTCAGTACAAATTACTCGAGTAGCTTTCTCTTGAGTTTGGAGGCAATGCTCTCACGACAATATTTTCGAGAAAAATTTAAAATGTGTACCATGTTTACAGATCACGGGTGTATTTATGGGGTGGACGAACGGGACCAGACCCCCCCCCCGAGCGTCAAAAAAAGTTGACGAATTTTGTTAATTTCTTAATTTTTAGGTTCTCTTATTATTTTTCAGCTAGTAACTCTTTCTTAAATATACAAAGAGGTTTACTACACAGCATTTGCGTGTGAAATATGTAAATTAGGAAAAATGAATTCAGTAAGTATCTTTTAAACAATGTTTCAATAACGCGTATTTTTATTGTGTTATTACCGTTTACTTTAATGGGATTGATTTCAGGATGTTATCAGGCGTTTCTCAGCCACTTTAAATATAGTAATATTGATTAGTCTTAACTTTGTTTTTTCTTTTATATGAAGACTCGACTCGACCGGACCCCGGATCTCCTCCACAAGGGCAAATTCTAGATACGCCTCTGTTATAGATAATTATAACAAATAAAACTTACGCAAAGATAAAAACGAACTTTAACTTTATGAATATAATTAACAAAACAGTTAGCAGTTTCCTTTGATATACCAGTGGTATTTATACAATGAGATGCCGAGGGCAACTATAACGTCACCATGAATATGTATGAGATCGGATTACAAGCGGTCGTCAGCAGGTGTTGACAGCTGTTTGTGTTGTTGTTATGTCCTTGGTGCCAGTTTTCGACGTCACTTTGCATACCTACATTCGTAAAATCATACTAAAACTCATGAATTTTTGAGTTCAGTTACACAAAATTAAATTATGTCTGAAAATGAAAAACAAACCACGATACTTCCTAGAACTTACGGTATTTGACTGAGTCAACATCGGCTCTTTAAGGAACATTAAAAAAATCCAAATCTTAAAATTATTAACAAAATTAACAATGTTGCACACTACTATAGAAAAATTATTCCGATCAGCGCTTTCAAGCTTCATTGCTCATCATCAGATCGGAAGTCAGATTTTTTATCAGAATCCAGTAACCCAATAATTTTGATGTGAATGCGAATGAACATCTTATGGTTCGTTCTCAGTGTCATGTAAGGTTTTGCCGCGACCAATATTTGTGTACATTCGAGGGCCTCGTGTACAAAAACTATAAGGATTACAAAATATCTAAAACTATGATTGGATAGCCCGTTTCGTCGACTACCGGAAATAGTTTGTCGCGAGCGGAGGGGGGGTTGCGTGGTGACGTCACAGCGCTGCGCGTGGGGGTCTAAATTTGGGCTTGTGTGGGCACGGCGTGCGCTCAGTTCAGTTGTATCTCCGGAACGAGTTGGTCGATTTTAGTGATCGAGGTGTCTACGGAGAGTTGAGAACGTGAATTAGACGTTAATAACACAAGAAATATAAAATTAACATTGGAAAGCAGAAAATATTGAGATATTGTAAAAATGCCGCGTCCTCAGAAGAGAAAGAAGGCTGTAAAATCTGGAACTCCGAACAAAATGCATGCACCACGACTTACAAATATAGAACGTTGTCGGCTACGTCGATTACAACAAAAGGAATTGGAAAGAAGACGCCAGAATTCGAATTTGGATGGTGGAAGTGGAGCGCCCAGTACAAGTAGCGAGTGCGTACAACTTTGGAGCAACCTAGCACTTCGTCATCGTGTCGAATGGATTTGGAAAGTGGTCCAATAGACGTAGAAAGCAACGACGATTCTATTGATATGCAGGATGACAATACTGAGACTTGTACGGACGGTAACATCGATCCGTCAATGGCGCGTTCAGACCTTTCGCTCGATTTGACAAATAAGTATGCTGCATGCGATCGCCACTTTGTGAAAATGTTCTTTGACAATCAATTTGGACTTGGTTGTGATGTTTGTAATCGACTTTGGTACAAGAAGGATCTTAAGCTCGTTAAAGTTAAACACTGTAACATTTTGCGCAGCGAGTTCCCCGACCAAGTAGTGGAGGCTATGGTAGCATGTGTAAATTGCCGTCGATGCTTGGATACTAATAAAATCCCATCCAAGAGTGTGTCTAACGGTTTCAAATATCCTGATCGGCCTAAAACTTTGCCAGTGTTGAGTCCGGTAGAGGAACGGTTGATATCACCTAGGCTGCCTTTCATGCAAATTCGCCGACTTCGACACGAGGGCAGTTATGGCATCATTGGTCAAGTAATAAATGTTCCAGTTGATGTGAACAATATGGTGAAACAATTGCCTCGACAGTTGGACGACGATTATGCGATAAATGTTAACATCAAGAGGAAATTAATGCACAAATCGTCATATTTGAGCGGGTATGTTCGGAAATCCAATGTAATGCAATGGCTGCAGTACTTGGTGAAACAGCCGTTGTACCGTATGTATGGAATTACCATCGATGGAACTTTGTTGGACAATATATGTGTCGACAGAATTGACGATGATGGGGATTGTGTAGAAGAGGCACCAGTGTTAGACTCGGATTGCATTGTGGCCAGGCAACATACACTTCTGTGGAACGAGGGAACGAGGAGAACTGTCTTGATATAGCGCCCGGCCAACACAGTATGCCGTTGAATATTGTGTACGATACACACGCCGAGGAATTGTCGTTTCCAAATATTTACTTGTGTATAGATCGTCGCTACAAAGATGGTGTAAGAGTGACTCCTTATATGATGGCCACGAGTGAAATTAGACGTAAAGATCGGCGAGGTGTGACCCCACAACACACCTTGTATATGGCAATGAAAATCTTGAGAATGAGAGTCGTCGAGGGAATGTTTCATACTTTCAAAACGTCCAGCAAAGTTAATGTAACTCGAGAGTAACGTATGTAATTTCGCATTCACGAAATAAAGATCCGACGGGAGTATCAAGAATACTCCCTGAATTTTTTTTTATGTAGCCTGTCTATTCCAGCTCAACTCTCACCTACACGAGGCGGGCCCTATTACGCCGAGTAACCTATTCCAACGTTGTGTTAACCAATCCCTTCGACGGAGTGGGTCGGTAAGCAGACTAGTGGTGGAGGGGGCCGGTGTTGGGTGGCAACCTAGAGGTAGTCTTGGGTCGCATGTTTGGCATGATGGTGTGCATCGCTAGCAGGAAGTATACCTAGTGTGTGGGCGGAGGAGCGTATAACGGTCAACGGCTACACACATGGGTTGTATCATATAGACTACTGCAACCGGGCAGAGAGGGTTTGTTAGCCGAGGTGAAGGCATCTCTTTAGGTGAGGAACACTCCGAAATGAAATTTCCTGGTCCTTCAGGTTGAGGGTTGCGGAGCAGGTTGGAGACATGGTCGTGTGAAGGGGAACTCTCCTCTACCCATAAACTTCATGAGAAGCCTCGGAATAGGATTTGATTTATGGGATTACGCCTGTAAACGCCTCAGAAGTGACGTTCTTAAGAGTTATAAGATGTTTAAACTTGACAGTATGAAGAATGAGAGTATAAGAGAAGAATTACAAGTTGTTAACTTGAATGAAAAATTAAAAGATTACAAACAACGGTGGAAAGAACACTTAGCAAGAATGTCAGGTTCCAGACTGGCCAAACAAGTCTGCAAATACAAACCTATAAGACACAAGTGTGTGGATAAACCCAGGAAGAGATGGTTGCAGCATCTTTGAAGGCGGAACAGCCAGCACCTTGCGTGTGCCGTGTTGTGAAGATAACGATGATGACAAAGAGGCGGTTAACTTCATTTGTCACAGAAGAATATACAATAAATTACTATTACTTATTAAAAACAATATTTAGACCTATTTTAAGAGGATAATAAAATGTCATAATTCGTACTATGTTTTTGAGTTGAGTAGAACATTTCGGAGGAAGGTTTGAATCGCCAAAACTACCATTTGCGTACGAAAAAAGAAATAGTAAATCCATAAAATGTACTATGTTTTAACTACTTTACAACAATAAAACTTTATGCAGACATACGAAAGACACACACACACATTTCAATATGCTGTATAGCTATCAAATTACTGTAATTGTTGTAATAATATGGTAATTCTGGAATCTGCGATAATGGGGCGCCGACATTAATAGAGGGTATGGACGTCATTACATAGCCGGATTGATTTACCCATCAAAGCACTGCACAAACCAATTATAGCTCAGCAAGCTGAGTTGGCGGGGATCAAACTCTCGACGTCATGTTATTTCAATTCAAATTCAAATTCAAATTTGTTTGGTTGGCGAGTCTTATTTACACGTCATTCTGTTTAGTGGAACCTACGTCCACACAGTTAAAACAAAATCTAAAGAAACAATGAGAAAAGAAGACTATTATTTTTTTGGACTATTATTTATGTAGAATGGACGACAAAGCAGATATTGAAATATCTGTGGGGGAGAAGTCAACATCAAGCTGGACTAAAGAAGTCCAAAAGGATTTTGAAACAAAATAATATATACGCAGAAGAAGCAATTGAAAGAGACGTTTTTCAAGCAAAAGTGTTAAAAATGGAAGGAGTCCAGGGTAGGAGAGAGAAAAACGCAGGTTCAAAGTGGACTGAAGACAGGAAGAAGAGCACAGTGAAAAGATGAAAGAATATTGGAGAAGAACAAAGAATAAAGCATTGAAATTGGCATGTGGTCCTTAGATGGCCGATACAAAAAAAAAAATAAACAAATAAAAAAAAATAAATAAAAAATAGGAGTCAGACCAGGAGACGGACTATCACCGTTGCTTTTTAACTACGTCCTGGAAAAAGTAATAAGAGAATAAAGAAAATCATTATAGAAAAATCACATCAGCCAGGGAATTAGACTAGGCTATAGCAGAGATAACCTGCCAAGAGATTGCCTAGTGTTTGCAGATGGTCTAGCAATACTGTCAGATTCAGTAGAAACAGCTATTACACATGTGAAACTGCTGATAGAACAAGTCGAAAGAGTGGGTTTACAAGTTTCATTCGAAAAAAAAAACAAGTTTAGCAAGTTTATGACAAACATCAAGACAATATCCAAGAAAATGAAAACTCGATTGGGCAAAACTATGGAACTGATAAATTCAAGTATCTCTGAGAAGTTATTGAACACAATGTCTCAGAGAAAGAAGCCATTAAAGCACGCGTTAATAACATGAAAGTTGTTTATCGTTCACCCAAGGATACATATAACAAGAAATCAATATGCATTAATGCCAAATTTAGTCATTACTCAACAGTAAAATTAGCCCGGAAGCGCTTTATGCAGCTGAGTGTCTGATTCTGAACACAAAAATCATAAGGGAAAAACTGGAAGTCATGGAAAGGAAAATATTGAGAAAAATGTTGGCATCAATAAAAGACGGAAAACGGTACAGAAGACGCCACAATAATGAGCTGTACACACATGTTCAGAAAATCACAGAGGTAACTAGAAAGATAGGAAATACTTTCCACGGATATCTCCAAAGAATTAATCCTGGCAGACTAACAGAGAAACATTTTAACTACTACAGAAAGCTCATAATGTCCAATACGTGGTTCAAAGAAACAGAAAAGGACATACAAGATCTCCAGATTACTCAAGACGACATTAAAGAACGTTTACCATTCAAAACGACATTAGAAAATGCCTTAGTTTTTCAGAAAAAACCCAAGAAGAGGACAGGTGCTATCTGCACTCACGAAAGGAAGGAGAGACATTGATCAAGAACGAAGGGGACGTGGGAGAGGAGGAATAGAAAGGAGAAGAAGGGAGGAACAAGTTGAAGCAAACTCTTTTTCCCGGACACGTCAAACAAGTCTGGAAATGTAACCGTATATGGTACAGGATGGCTGGAGGATCTTTGAAGGCGGAACAGGGAGCACCTTGCCTATAATGTGTTGTGAAGGTGATAGTGATGATGAATAAACGATTATACATGAAGGGATAATACGAAAAATTTATTTAAAACTGTGGACGTACAAGTGCTCATTTATATAAATATAAATTGTACATGGTTGCTGTTAACGTATGAGACGACACAATAAACTAGGCCGCCGCAAAATGAAATAATACGGCACAGAAGTGAGACAGAGGCTATAGAGCGGAAAAGACGGGAACCACAAGCGGAAAGGTGACTAAAGTATGAAACGGAGATGGGAATGATGATGATTACTGTGAAGTCACGGGAACCACAAGCGGAAAGGTGACTAAAGTATGAAACGGAGGTGGGAATGATGATGATTACTGTGAAGTCACGGGAACCACAAGCGGATAGGTGACTAAAGTATGAAACGGAGGTGGGAATGATGATGATTACTGTGAAGTCACGGGAACCACAAGCGGATAGGTGACTAAAGTATGAAACGGAGGTGGGAATGATGATGATTACTGTGAAGTCACGGGAACCACAAGCGGAAAGGTGACTAAAGTATGAAACGGAGGTGGGAATGATGATGATTACTGTGAAGTCACGGGAACCACAAGCGGATAGGTGACTAAAGTATGAAACGGAGGTGGGAATGATGATGATTACTGTGAAGTCACGGGAACCACAAGCGGAAAGGTGACTAAAGTATGAAACGGAGGTGGGAGTGATGATGATTACTGTGAAGTCACGGGAACCACAAGCGGATAGGTGACTAAAGTATGAAACGGAGGTGGGAATGATGATGATTACTGTGAAGTCACGGGAACCACAAGCGGATAGGTGACTAAAGTATGAAACGGAGGTGGGAATGATGATGATTACTGTGAAGTCACGGGAACCACAAGCGGAAAGGTGACTAAAGTATGAAACGGAGGTGGGAATGATGATGATTACTGTGAAGTCACGGGAACCACAAGCGGAAAGGTAACTAAAGTATGAAACGAAGGTGGGAATGATGATGAAGTCTAAAAAGTCGGCCATCTGAATTTTACTATAGATTATGTTTTTCTTTTATTTTATAAATAATATTATTATACTTTATAAATTTATAGAGTTTTTTCAGTGGCGTGGCGTGGGTACATGACAGCTGTTGCCGGTTGTGATAGGCCTAAAACTTAGCCTACAAATTAATTCGAATTTTTTATAGTAGCAAGTGTTCTTTTTAAACCATAAATATTATTTTAGAGTATTTTCTATCATTCGCTGGCAGAAGAAAAGTGCCCCGGTTCAAGGGAATCTAACGCCATTACACTCACACAGAATAAATCAGGACACAACTAATGGAATTAAAAATAATAAAGACAAACAGAGAAACACATAACTAAACGAACAAAACACAAATAGTATGTAGTAACTGCTGCACGTTGGTTTCGAAAACAAACATAGCTGCTAACTGAGCGGTTTTCCAGTTTATAAAGCGGCAACAGATTGGATAGACGGATGCCTCCCCTTCCCATAGGCTGTACAGTGACAACTACTAAAAGGTCAATGACCATACGCAGTAAAACATTGCCCATGTCTGAGCCGGCAACACAAGACGGTGCAAGTGCCCAGCAGTTCGAAAGCAATGCTATGCTTTTCTTCAAGTTTTGGACTTCTTCAATATGCTTTTCTTCAATATCGTTCGGACTTCAAATTATTCAATAACTAAAGTATTTATTCTGCGATATAATTAATATTATTTTCTTTCGTTTCCTGTACTGTTGCCGCCGGCAACAGCGGTTGCATGGACGCCACGCTACGGATAGATTATATTTTCCTACGCTTCAAAAACTGCCACACTGCGAATTGTCTCATAAAATTGCTGTCCCCTCGGAGTTAATATTGACAGTGCGCTCCTTGGTGGTAATGAAATCCCTTACGGTAATGAAAGTCGCTTTTAGCGGTGAAGTGATAAATATATCACTGAGTACATGTGCGAGCGCACGCCTGAGCAACAATTTTATAGCTACTCGTAAAAAAAGACACGATTTGGCGATTTTCATAAAAAAAACCTTGACCCAACTCCTCGTTTAGGAATAACTTATTTTTTTGGTTAATATCGATTAAAGACGCTTATTGCCAGGGCAACAGCTTAGCTTCTTAGATACAAAATATTAATAATCACATATACACACGCACGCGCTTTCAGCGTTAGTTTTCCTGACGTAGCTGCTTATTTATCTTCACTGTTCTCACAACGTTTCGACACCTGCCCTGACGATCTCCTCATGAGGGTGTTTTCAGAGGCGAATTCTCAGAACAAGCAACGCAGGCAGTGCTTGCTCAAAGAAAATCAGGGAAAAGTAAATAAATGATTAAGTAACCAACATTATTACATAAACAACAACAACAATAATACTACTACTAGTAGTAAAGGAAAAAGAGAAGTTTTTAGGTTTAAAATCTTTTCCTTCTTCTTCTTTTTCTTTCGTTCTTCTTCTCCCTTTAAAGTTTAGGCGATACCGCCTGTACCTCCAACAAACTCATAACCTCTTCCTCTGTTTTCCAGGTGGTCGCTTCCCTTTAGTAGTAATAGTAGTAGTAGTAGTAGTAGTAGTAGTAGTAGTAGTAGTAGTGTGGTAGTGTGGTAGTAATAATAATAGTAATAATAATAATACACAATTATTTCATCAATCGTATGACTTCCCAAGTTACATATTGAATTATTATTATTGTTGTTATTACTTTCATAATATTTACCCTTTTCCGTGAATAAACTTTCACAGTACACAACTAACATTTCTACGTAGCTCAATTCCGCTAAAGCCATTTATTATTTTTGCCAGCGGCTACTGAAGTGATTAATCAACAAAACTAATTTTCAAACGTTCAGAACACTGAAAACAGTTTTCAATAAAAGTTTACAACAAAATTACTGCGGTGCGGTGTTCTATGCTAGAGTTTTGTTGTGGTTTTCAACCTTCCATTAGGCCTACGAGTTACTTTCATACCGACGCTGAAAGAGAGAGAGAAAGAAAGAGCGAGAGACAAAGACAGACGGACAGACAGACAGACCGACCGAAAGACACAGACAAAGAGAGAGACAGGTAGAGAGGCGGATGGAAAACGGGAAAAGAGAAAAGTTTTTAGGTTTTAAAGTCTTTTTTTCTTCTTCTTTTCTTTTCGTTCTTCTTCTTCTTCCTTTAAAGTTTAGGAGACCACCTGTACCTCCAACAAACTCATAACTTCTTCCTCTGTCTTAGAGTTTATCGCTTCCCTTTTGGCTTGCCAAGCCAATCTGCCAGCCGCTATTTTTTCTACATAACGCAGCCATTTATTTCTGTAGGTCCTTTGGGTATTTTCTCGTCACGTATTCTGTCCTCTCGTGTGTATTACTTCGCATAAAGCAGGAACTATTGCTCGCAAGCTTGTATCCTGCTTACATGTATTTGGGTTGTTACCCGATTCTCCGACACAAACAACACAGTACGAATTACCGCAGCTCTAATACGTTATATGGGTCTCGTTCATTATTTCTCTGCCTAAATTCTGTTGTACGGCGTTACAGGATAACACGGATTTAACTTTGGAAATTTTATCATCTGTGTTAGTATCATTGGCGTTGGTGATGTCATATAATACGGAATAGGCGAACTTGTTTAACTGTTGTATCCTTCACTTCTTTCTGATCTGACAGAGTGGTTGTTCCAAAATCCAATACTTTTGTTTTCATCGTCGAAATTTCCATCTTTGAACGAGAAAAGCAAGTTCTCAGTTTTGTCTCGACCGTTTGTCTGTTTATCTATCTTTCTGTTTGTTCCAATTTTAGTATATGTACCTCCGAAGCGAGTAACATCGAGATTATACAGCGCTTTCAGTCCAAACTTTAAGGTCAATAGTCGACACTGCCTGGTTAGTCTCTAACAATTCTATACACCGAGACCTAAAAGCTCCAACCGCAAGAGAAGAAATCGTGCGCCTCTGGAAACACATGTCTAAATTAGAAAACCATTCAAACCCCCTTCGCAATTAATTTGTTAGATAATAGTAAAGACATTTAGAGAGTAAAAAGACATAAATTGTTAGACCTACCCTTCAGGTTCAACGAATAATATGGAACCTGTATTGTAATGTCTGTGTTATCTGTACTGTAGTATCTGAACCTTTTGGGTTAATGTCAACATTAAGCGTTAACGTCAACCAGTATATCTGCCTTTTGTTCAGTTGTTTACATGTTCAGTCTCTTGATTTGTGTATCTGTTTAGTCTGTAGACAATAACAAGAAGAGCTGTCAATGGTCAACTCTTCATAATCATGTATGTGTTTTGTCAGTCAGATTGTTCAATGTTCACTTAATCGAACGGATTACAAATCTGGAATAAAAGAGACCTGTTTGCGGTATGTCTCACGATAACTTTTGAACCCATCAACCAATTTTCGTAAATCGACATTGGTGCACCACAGAACTTATTTTTTTGAGATTTATCTCTGCAAAGATAGAGGGTTGGTGGCTAAAAGATGGGGGGGGGGCGTCAAATTGTAAAAAATCTCAAAACCAGTGTAAGGTAAACAAATTAAAGGAATTCATCATCATCATCATCATCATCATCATTATCTCCACTCCAAGGATTAGGCCCTAGACCTGTTCCGGGACCCATCTCCACCTCGGTCTACCGACATCTCTCTTCCCAGTGGGTGATAACCTAAGCCAGCCACGGGTAGACGAATTTCAGCAATGCGGTTCAAGTGTTCACACCATCTCCTTCTTAGTCTTCAATCTTCTGGTGCAACGATACAATGTATAATTCGCATCTAATTTCCTTGTTCCTTTTCCGATCCACGAGAGAACAGCCTTGCGTCCCTCTTAGAAATTTCATTTCAGCTGCCTGAATCCTAGCTGAATAATTAAAGGAATTTTAATTTGAACATAATGTTCATTTTTTAAAATTTCAAAATTTTTGAAGGCCAGGGCAAGAAGGGATGAATATTTTGATAAAAATGCAAGAAATTCGTGTGGGTTATTAAATTAAAGAGAATCTTAACTGACATTACGTTTTGGAAATTTCAAAATTTTAGACCTCACGGCCCAAAAAAGAGATAAAATATCTGAAAAAATTGTAAAAATCCAGCAAGGTGTCAGACTAAAAGGAACTGTGACACAAATCCGAATGTTTAGAATTTTTAGTATTTATTGTACAATTGTGTGCTCTAAAATTGTTATATTACTAAAGAAATGGCAGAGAAATTGGGACTGTTGCAATTTTTGCAAACTTTTTCCATAATTGAAAAATGATCTAATATCAAAATTTATGTAACAATAAGGGTTCTTCGTTGAAAATAGTGAGCAAGTTCTGCAGCTCAGGGAGCATACTAGTTTATTCACATGGACAATTATCAATAAACTATACAAATGTTACAACATGGAAACGTGTAAGATAATCGAGTAAATTAGATTTGACCTGAAGGGTACTATCAGTCCCTCACATCTCACTAAATTGTAAAGACCCGGGAATTTTTCGGATATGTGTCTCAAATTTATCTACGAGTATAAGGAACTCTTACTTTTTTTTTAATAAATGAAAGGTGTAAGTAAATAGTGAAAGAAAAACATTGCTAACCTAACAATACTGTAATAACTTTTGGGCAAGAAAGTAAGAGTTAGCAAAGACATGCTTGAGATGAGAGACTATAAAGGTGCCCATACACCTTCGTGCATTGCACGCCAGCAATGCACGAAGGAAAAATACTAGTGTGTGGGCGCCATCGTGCTTTGCACGGCACGAAGGCGATCAAGACGAGCTTGATTTTTTTTAGCACGGCGTGCAATGCACGTCGTGCAAAGCACGAAGGTGTGTGGGCTCGCCACGCACTACGTGCCGGAGTTAAGCGTTTTTAGGTTATATTCAGTTAGTCGTAAGCTGTGATCTATGTGGACCCCTATGTTATTGCAGTCTTCATATTTTTTATACTTACATATTTGTAATTATTTGTTCAATAATTATTTTAAGAATATAAAGAACAGTTAAAAATAGTATTTGTAAATGTCATATCATTGACATTATGTGAGAGTAATGTTAGTGCATTATAATAATTGATGCAGTCATTAATTTAAAAAATTGATGCAAATTTATACATTAAATTACACAGTGTATAATTAATTGCTTATTAAATTACACAATGAGTAATTAGTGATCTGAAATTAAAGAATTTATAGTAAACTAGTTAATTTAGTACAATATAGTGTAATTTTAGAAACTAAAACGATTTCATAGGAGCAATGAATTCACTTCACCATACAGTTTTCTAATGGTAAGAATAAAATAATACGTAGCACTAAAAACCCACATAAAATTAATAATAATAATATCAATGAATTCACCATACAATATTTTTATGGTTAGAACAAATTAATATATAGCACTAAAAACCTATTATTAAATATTCCATATCATGATTGTGACTACAGTTTCTCAGATTATAAATGAAAGTCTTTAAACTTGTTACACTTTAAATAATTTACTGCAGAGACCCTACGGTGATCATGATCTGCCAAGGCACCTGACCAACTGTTTAAAAATTCTTGACATAAGTATCCCTATTCTTTGGCTTTCTCGGACGTATGATTTTGGCGCTCCTGTTGAAATTCTGAAACGCATTTGATGGAGGTGGATTTTGTCTCCATTCTTCTCCCAGAGTAATAGATCCTGTTGCGGTATCATCTTCGTCAATCGTGAGACCTGATAAATAGTTTTTACATTCTTGCAGAAAACATTATGCCAAACAACGCACGCTAATACAACGCAGTCCACTTTTCCAGGTGACAATGTAATGGTTGTATGAAACGCTCTGAACATATTAGCCAAAATGCCAAATGTGTTCTCTACGTTCTTGATAAACGATAATTTATATTCTCTGGTTATATGTTAAGTTCTTTTGTGGAAAAGGTTTCATAAAGTCTTTCCTAAGAGCAAAAGCCTCATCGCCTATAAAGACGAAGTTAAGACCTGCTTCCGTTTCATCTTTTGTGGGTATATACCGTTTGCTCTCAGTTTTTTATAAAACGTTGTATTGTCTATTACACCTCCATTGGATATTCGTCCATTTTGGCCAACATCAACAAAAGTAAACTCTAATTTAGCGTCGACCCCGGCTAGTAGGACAATACTGAAATATCCCTTAAAATTGTAGGAGTAGGAACCACTATTCAGCGGTTTTACAATTGCTATATGCTTGCCGCCAATCGCACCACCGCAATTAGGAAAGTCCCATTTGTTAAAGAAACCTTTCCTACTTTTTTCCAATCATGTATTGTAGATGACATCTAAAAATAAGATAAATTTTATTATGGTAAATCAAAGAGTTTAGAACCATAAAATTTAGTAAATAATTGAAAAACATTTTATAAAAAACTGTTTAGGTTCAGATAGCCTAAAGATTTACATTTTCGCAAAAATCTGTAGCTGTTTTATATTCCTCATAATATCCAGAATATTTCGGCACAAAATAAAAAAGGATAACTAAAATGTCTATTTATAACCCTATAACATCTAAACTTGTGTTATAACCTAGGGAACCTGCATTAATTAGAAATGCCAATCATACAGGCTGCCTTCGTTGTGACGAGCTGAAAATTAATCACAACACCAAAACAATTAATATAAAAGGATTCTGGGAGGGGGAGACTGTTGATTTATGCACTCAGTTTAGTCGGTACTACAGATGACATCTCTTTATTACATATGGTATTAATTGCTCTACTTAAAATTCTCAACATATATGGTTCAACAGCTTACAGTTTACAAGATGATTATATTTTATTCTTTTACAAGGGCCCTCAAAATAAGATGTACATCAATTTAATTAATTCCCCGGATCCGGGATTGAATATAGTACGTTAATAATGGTCGCCTCGCCACATAAAATCTTTAAAATTGTGCCATTTGAAGAATGGACTTTATTAATCTTTTTAAAACAATAAAGCTTTCAGTTTAGAGCTATAACTCTTTTACTAAGAATAAGAATACAATTACTGTCAGTACTTAAAATGTCTTAATGTTGTTAATTTAATTGTCTTTTGTTGGATATAATATTTAGTATTTCATAACCACGGAAGGCATGCCTCCGTGTCACCTTTTTGATATCCTCCAGCTCCTCGTTATTCCAGTCCTCGGTCCTCGGTTGCAGCATGTTTGATGTAGGTCAGCTATCTCTCATCTTCGTATCCGGGGATGGTGTAGTCCTGAAGTCTTTTAGATCATTGCGGGTCCTGGTTCTCTGCTCTTGGCTAACGGGTAGTAATAGCTCGTTGATTTGAATGATTAACACAAAAGTTTATTTACCTGTAGCTACTTCACATGATTGTTTATTTGTTGCACTTCACTTTATGGTCTTACCACAGTTTTAATTACATAAGTTTTATATTTTAGGATTTTTGTAGAGATGTCATAGGCGCTAAATTTTCATTATTCTTTCTTACTCGTTTACAACATATTTATATGAATCGCGGTTCAACTATATTAACGCAACACATTGTTTAATAGTATAAAGAATGCCTCTGTGTCTTAACTGACGGATTAATCACTTTAGGAAACAAATTATTTTTAACGTTCCACATTACTGCTGTGCGCAGCTTACGGGTTGACCGCTCCATTTCAAGTGCGTGAAAATAGTTAGGGGTGAGAGTAGTAATCTCGCGACATTTACCAATCAACATAAAAGTAGTTCCATGTTTCTTCTTTATTTAAAGAATTAAAGTTTGACTATTTAATTAAGTAGAGATATTCTTAGTTACAGACGTTATTAAAATACATTACAGTGGTCTTATTTAATTATTTAAATAATGTCAAAATTTACAAGTATATTTAGTTTGTTTAGGGGTCGGAAATCAAGTTAATTCTGGTTAGTGCCTGTCTATGCAGGATTAATTAACAAGCTTTACCCTTTCTGTACAATCGTATTTCTTTTATTTTATTATTAGACCTTTTATTAAATATTATTATTATTAATGATAGCAATAAGATTTAGTTTAAATGTGCGATTTTATTAAAAATTTAAAATTTCTCAGCCTACACATTATCTATTTATTAATTACCATATTTTTATTAATGAAATCGTCACAACCCCTAACAAACCTGGCTGAAGTGCCATTTTATTGTCAGCATTTATTGGAATACGAACAACTCTCGGTTATCCACGCTAATGTTTGAGAAGGATAACGGTCGACATAAATATTCACTTTTTGTCATATTGTAATGAAAGTAGTTTCACCGTGTATCCTTCAACCAGCTTGTCTATAATTTTTAGTTTTTTCATGTACTAATAACACATAACTTTTTCTATTATCACATTGTTGCCAAGGAAATTAAAATTTACAAATCAGCCTTCTACTGTACTGAAATCTTTTCTGTACGCTGTAAACAAAACTTTACTTGATCAGAAAAAGCAAAACAGAAAAAACTGCAGCCTGTTCGTTGCCGTGCAATGTGTTCTAAAAAATGACGAGGCAAGAAAATACTAGATGTGATTGTTTCTAATCTTACCTTAGTTCTTATCTACGAGGAGATTTCTGGTGTGCAACATAAGCGAGAAAAAAATTACAGCCACACGAGGATCATTACAATAAAGGATATGCTGAGCTTACTGACAAGACAAAGTATAGTATGAGTCAGCGATCGTGGAATTAACACTGAGCGTTTTGTTATTCAGTGGCAGTTTAAGTGGGCTTTAGTGTGAACTTATCAATCTCATTGTGTATGTCAATATGAAGAATAATATACGTTCGTTTTGTAAACGAATAAATAGCGGTTAAGCTGCAAAGCAGATAATCGAGAGTTGAGTGTAGTTTTAATCGAATGTAGATTGTTATGAATAGTGTTGAGTGAAAAATATTGTACCATCAGCAAATAACGAGATGGCCAGACAGTGAAAGGGACCGGCTGACTTCGTGCAAACTTTTACCTCCCCGCCTTCAGATCATCTCTTTCTCGTCTGATACACTATTTTTGTTATAATGTAGTAGGTTACAGTAAGTTGATGAATTTCAGGATGAAGCTATAAACACTCCTCCATCAACAAGCGCTTTAGTTATGGACGTAAAAAGATCGTTATCTGGCACGCCACGAGACTGACTACTTTTCCAGTGTGTGGGCTCACCGCGTGCCATGCAATGCACGAAGGTGTATGGGCCACTTATAACTTAATAAAAGTGAACGTCAGTCTAAAATGATATGTTATTCAAATAAGGATGAAACATTATGGAAGTTGTTGGGCGATTGGAATGACTCAAGTCGCTGAGCGAAGAGGTCACCGTATCTTTAACTCAAGGTCACCGTTCGTCTCGTATTACCATTTACTTTCAAAACCACTTGCTTTCACTTCGTCTTGTTTTAATGACAGACAATCACTTTAGATGTCATAGTCGTCAAATTAAACAAAATATGGTATAATTATTCCGTCCGGAATAACCGGAATAAAACTTCTGGTCTATTTATTCCGTCCGGAAGCGGATAGACCAGAGCCGGTCTCCAACGCTTTTTCAGACACCTCTCCTACACCTCTCCGTCCCTTCGGCTTATAATTCAATTGTTATTTCAGGATACGGCATCATTCGATTAAGATATCCCAACCATTCTAACCGATATTGGGTAATCCTATCAATTATACTCATAATATTCAGTTCCTGCCATATTAGTATGAATACTAATATTTTATTAGTTGTCACCAGACAAATGGCTTGCCGCATGACAAATGGCGCCAATCGTACACTCTAGTGTTTATGGTGGCCCTAAAAAGGACCTGTGGCGAGAAGGCTGATGTTGGTCGTGCCGCGCTGAGATGTTCGGCGGCTGCGCCCGCTGATCGTGGCGTACTGCAGTCCTCCTCTGCCGGTTGTAGAGTCGGCTGCCTGCCCAGCGAAATCCATCGCTGGCGCGGAACTGGAGGGCGAAGACGCAAGAACGCCGGTTCTATTCTTCGGCCGTTCCTTCCGGCTGACTCCGCGTAGATGTCGTCCGAGAGAGGAGAGGAGATGAAGTGCGTCCGATGGCGTGGCGATGAAGATTTTCTACCTGCGCTGGTTTTACGCGTAGCTCGTAGCTCGTAGCTAATGAGGGGACGGGGCTCAAGGCCCCTGCATGGTAGCAGCGCCCGGAGTGACTCCTCCGATGACTGCAAGTAGGTCGGGCTCTCTCAAGGACTTTGGAAAAACAAGGTCAAGTGGGTGGGATGGTGTGCTCCTTTTGCAGTTGGGTAGGGGAGAGGATCTCACAATTGAGGTGCTCAGCCTAGCCAAAGTCTGGTAGGTTTTGGGCCCTGAAGCCAGCGGTGACGCGTCCGAGTCACAGCGGGCAAACCTCCCGGTACATATGAGGACCGGTTGGCCAGCGCTGCTGCCTCCGACGTGGCCCCACTGTCCGCGTAGCGGTGATCAGCACAGCCCGTTGCGTATCCAGGGCGGGCGCCTGATGAAAGAAGGCACTTGCACAACTAACATAAGACAACCCCGTCGAGGCCGCAAACGACCAGGGCAGACCATTCAGGGCAGAGTGAGGTGTAATGCTATGTCTATGGTTTGGTAGGTGTTCTGTTTGAGGTAGGGTACTTGCGGTAGGGTGTTGACTCCCTCAGGAGAAGGGCCCTATGTAGGAGACTATGGGGGGTCGTCCAGCAGAGTGCGGGGTCTCTTGACTACGTGGCAAGGGGGACCTTCGTCCCTGGCCAGGTCACGGAGGTGGGGGTATTGGGAGTCTGCAGCCCGGAAGAAGAGGCCCACAGAAAGTCTGAAGACAAACTCTTCCACCGTTTGCAGACGGAGGCCCGTCCTGATAGCTCTGTTGCAAACAAACCAGGGCGAGTTGGAGAGGATACGGACGGAACTGTTTTGGAACTGTTCCAGCTTACGCTTCGTTGTGGCAGATAAGAGGGGCCACCACGCTGGGGCTGCGTAGGTGAATACTGTCCTGATAAGCAGGAGATAAAGGGTGAGCTTAGTGCGCAGTGAGAGGGGACTTCTGCGCGAGATAAGGGGAAAGAGTTTGGCTCTGACGCCACGGGCTTGTCGGAGTTTGGTTTGGACGTGGCCGGCGAAGCTTAGTCGACTGTCGATAGACACTCCCAAGTACTTCACCGACTTCTTCCAAGCGATAGGGTTCCCATCTAGGGTTAGGGGCTGGCATGCGGTCCGCTTGCGCGTGATGCAGATCGCTTCGGATTTCTCCGCGTTGATCGCCACGCGCCACTTACGTAGCCAGGGAGGCAGAAGGTCGAGTTGGCGTTGTATCACTGTGCTAGCAAAACCAGGGTTCTGCGAGCTGTAGTGATACATCGCATCGTCAGCAAAAAGGGAAAGAGTGACGTTGGGATATACGGGCAAGTCGTTCGTGTACACGAGGTACAGAACCGGGCCGAGGACTGATCCTTGGGGAACGCCAGCGTCTATGGGGCGGTCAGAAGAGACCGCTCCATCTACGCTAATGTGAAAAGTCCGGCCGCGGAGATACGACCAGAACAGTCTCACAGTAGATGCGGGAAGGGGCGTGTGTGCCAGTTTATAGAGCAGACCTTCGTGCCAGACACGGTCGAAGGCCTTACTAACGTCCAAGAGGACGGCTGCGGTGTGCAGCTTTTTGCTTGCAGCGTCAGAGAACTGGGTAACGACGCGGACTAGTTGGAGGGTGGTTGAATGCTCCCTGCGAAACCCATACTGTTCGCTGCGGATGAACCCATCAAGCAGCGGTACAACACGGGCGTGCAGGAGGCGCTCAAACACCTTCGATAACACGGGCAGTAGTGAGATGGGGCGATAATTTTCAGGGAACATGCGAGATTTCCCGGGTTTGGGGATCATGATTACCCTTGCATTTTTCCACAGGCGAGGGAAGTAATTGAGGCGGAGACATGAGTTGAACACGTCCAGGATATGGTCAGTGACAACTGAGGGGGCATTCTTTAGGGCGGTCGCTCCTATTCTGTCCGGGCCGCAGGCCCGTTTAGGATTCAGCCGTGCGATAGCATGGACGAGATCGGCTTTTTCAAAGGGGGTGGGGGATCCGTCAAAGGTTGGGCGAGATAGTTTTCGAGGAAGTCCTCGACGCGAGCCATGTGGTCCGCATCGAAGACGCCTCTGTGAGGGGTAAATTGTTCCTCAACGGAGTTTGCGAAGACCTCAGCCTTGCGCTCCGGTGAATGAACAACACCCGTCGGGGAGTCGAGGGGGTGGCGAGTCCTCTTTTCGCCAAGGAGGCGACCAGTAGCCTGCCGGACAGAGGCGTGGTCGACTTCCAGGGATTCAAGATAGTTGTCCCAGCTATGCTGATTGACATCAAGCAGGAGTTGCTTTACGTAATCAGACTGTCGGCGATACTGCCGCTTGACAGCGGGATCGCGAGTGTTTTGCCAGCTGCGGCGAAGGCGCCGCCGCTGGCTGATGGCTTCTTGGACGTCGACAGGGAGTTGAGACTTCCTACGATGTGCTGGAACAGTGTAAGAGTGGGTATCCATGCAGTGGGTAAGTGTGTCATGGAGCTGTGTGACTTGGCGGTCCAGCTCCCTTCGAGAGGGCGCTGGGGCCTCGGGGGCTGATGGGAACCTACGGCACAGCTCGTCGTGGTAAGAGCGCCAGTTGACTCTCTTACAAGGACGGGCAGGCGGGGAGTCGCTTGTTCGTCGGAGCGTCACAACCAGTGGATTGTGGTCGGACGATAGGGCTGAGATGGCCTCGACCAGGATGGGGCAGACAGCGTCCTTGACAATAACTATGTCGAGAACGTCTGGCTGGTTGGCAGGGTTGGCGGGGATGAATGTCGGTTCGGCTGGGCCGATGACGAGGACGTCATCGACGACGAGCGAGAGCACGACCGCTTTGATTAGTCAACCGACTATTCCAAGACGGGTCTTTGCAGTTCATGTCTCCGACTGCAATGGTTGGTAGATCGTGGTTAAGGAGAGCGTCAAGCTCCCGGGGTTTGGCACCAGGCCAGGTTTGTTGTAGACGGAGACCAGCCGAAGCTCGGTTCCCGCTACGCTGATTGCAACCGCAGTCGCTTCAATGTGGGTAGTCGGGGTGGTAGGTAGAGGTCGGTGAGATAATCGCCTGTGGATGAGAATGGCTGTGCCACCAGATGCGGCTCGGGTGAGTGGCACTGGGCGGTCCGTACGATAAGTAGCGTAAGCTGGTAGGTTAAATCGATGTTGTGGACGCAGGTGGGTTTCAGAGAGGAGGACTACGTCCGCGTCATACTCGCTCGCGAAGCAGGCCAGCTCAGCTCGCCGCCGACTACGCCATTTGCGTTCCAAGCAACGAGTGTGAGAGGCCTAGCCATTACGGGCGAGCAACAAGGACGTAAGGAAGGTCATGATTGTGACGACCAGAGAGTTCAGGTCGCGCGCAGCAACTAGTTTGGGCAGGAGATCTTCCATCCAGTCTTGCAACTCCGCGATCGTTAGCACGCCCTCATCGGGCTCGCTCACGGCCGCGGGGCGGCGGACTAGCTGGGGAGCTGGCTTCGAGGTTTCTGGGGCTGCCTCGGGCTTAGGTGGTTGGACCGATGGTAGTTGCTGAGCGGTGGAAGGTTTTTTAGAAGGAGCTTTAGCAGCTGGGGGTTTCTGTTTGGGCTTCGGAGCCTTCGCGCGTTGAGGCGCGGATGCGGGTTTAGATGCGACGGCTGCCGCGAATGACTTGGCGGTGGAGGGAGGCTCCGTAGTAGGTGCAGGGTGTGGGTCGTCACTGGGACGACGAGGTTGGACGGGCGGTTGGCGGGCTGGGGCAGCCCCCGGAGTGGCGGTCTGCTGGACTTTGGTTTGGCGCTGAGGCCGGGTCGGGTTGCGGTGCCGGATCTCGTCCATCTCCTGCTTCCGCTCAAGGGCAGATTGATAATATTCGCAGCCTCTCCAGTTGGCTGGATGGTTCTTGTCGCAGTTTGCGCACTTTGCGTCGGCGTTAGGGTCCTTCGTGCAAGCGCCCTTAGGATGACCTTCTCCGCAGCGTACGCAACGGGGTGCCATGTGGCAGTTGTAAGAGGCGTGGCCGTACCTCTGGCAGTGGTAACACTGCGGAGGGCCGGTGGGGGTGTTATACCTGGAGACTTCAATCCGGAGGCATAAAAGCTCTCGGAGGGAGTAGATGAGTTGGTAGTCTCCTACCTTCTTGAGCTTTATAAAAAAGACGTTGACCTTCCGTTTTTGGCGGTCAACGAGTGGAATGCAGGAGGTTGGAGTGAAGCCAAGGCTCTCCAACTCCTCGATAATGTCAGACGGGGCTACATCGTGGGGGATGCCACGGATGGTTACCTTGATTTCTTTCTCCTGAGGGAGACCAAAGGTGTGGAATTGAACGTTCAAGTCAATCAGGGTTTTCTGGACGAAGCGAAATTCGTCGGGAGTCCTAGTTTTGATGCGGAGAAGCTTCCCCTGGTGATAAATATCGATAGGGAAAGCTGCCGCCTGTTTGATGGTTTTTGCAAAAGCAGGCCATGCTTTGGGGGCGTCAAGAACTATGGGTGGCATGCAGAATGGTTCAGAAGACTGAGGGGTTGGCTGAGCACCTGCCCCGGTAGTGGGAGCCGAGCCACCACTGGGTTCCGGCCTGCCCGAGGAAGAGGAGAAGGTCCGTTTCCGGCTCTTCACCTTTTTCCAGGCAGGGCCGCCGTCAGTGGCGTCGGGGACAACAGTACCGGGGTGGTCCTGAAAAGGGCCTGGTTCGGAAGGCGGACTTGCCGGGGAGTCCATCTCCATGAACTCGCCGACGCAGTCCGCCGCCGGGCTGGGTGCTGTCGGCCCTAAAAAGGGCCGATCAGGGCGAAGGGTAGAGATAGGTGCTTGGGTACCGCAAGCGGTACCCAAGGAGCGATCGTATGTTTGAGAGGTGGACATGCCACCTCTCAAAAGCGGGTAGGGAACAGAGATCTATCAGAGGGGTAATGTACGGCTTCGTTAGATACCGAACTTTGTGCAATGTTCGGTTTCCACCGTACTCTTTACCTCGGAGGTGTCCAAGGTCGGTTACCACTGGTGGGGCCTTCCAAGGATCTCTCGGGGCAGCGCTAGCAAGGAAGCGAGAGAGCCGACGTCCACTCACCTGAGGAGTCTATCCGGTAACCGGTTCCCACGCAGTTGCCCAGGTCCAGTCCGTGAGGCAGTCGGCGAAATGCAGGCTGGTCTCAAGGTGTCCTGTCCTGTTGCTAGTGGTGTGGTAAAGTTGGCTGGTCGAGAGCGAGATGTTTCCTCTTCAAGAGCTGGAAGCGTATTTCCTCCTCTTAAAAACCGCTCCGCTGCGCTGCCCGATGACTGCCTGTTGCTTCTTGAGTGCTTGGTGCAAGACTTGTCCTGGTTTTACCCACTAACCGGGATCGCTGATTAACTCGCTCCGAGCACGTAGTTGGTCACGTCTCGGCTGCTGATCCCTGATTGGCTCGCCGTGTCCGCCGCTGGTACCGGAGAGCAGATGTTCGCATACCGCTGCCGTCACATAGTATAAATAAAATATAAATACTAATAATAGCTTATTCTCATTTCTTCAACGATCTTGACGAGTATATTCTGCCGCGTGTTTGAGAAATCAGATATCGGCCGATTGAATACTATTAGCCTGGGATTTCGTTAAATTACAATTCTCAGACCTCTTAGAGAAGTGTAGGTAGGGCCATTACCTTGTAAAAAGTTAGGCGCTGATTTTAGACTTCCCCCGATGGTCCCGCACATATGATTGAACTCACATAGCTCATCCACCATGTCATTGTTTGTAATATAAAACACATTATAGCCCAGATATTGAAAATTGGTGACCTGCTCCAGAACAGTACCATCTACAAGAATGGTGAGATCTATAAACTTCCATGGAGCAGCTCCATGAGAAACGTCGTCACCTTGGTCTTCATTGTGGAGACCTGTAATCCGAGTCGATGTGATGAGTGCAAGTATCACTTTCAATGCGATGATGCACAAATAAGACAGTATAACTTTCTGTGAGGAAAGCATTCCACTTTTCGCAGCTGATGCGTGAAAATCGATTTTACTTTTTGCTCCAGAAAGACGCTGTTAGTTGAACGTGTTTGAGGACAAAGAAGGTTAGAAATCAGAAATGGAGAAACAGCAGCGAAAGCTGAAGAAAATCCGTGGACGATGATGATAATGATGATGATAATAATAATAATAATGATGCATCATTCACCTATCACACTGATAACTAAGGCTTAGAAACATTCTCATGTTTCGGCCGAATGTTCTCCTGTGTGTAATGTCTCCTGTGGACTGATGTTCTTTTTCCATTATACAGGGTGATTCACGAAGAAACGGAAATACTTCGGGAGATGAATCTACATCGAAAAATAAGAAAAAAAGTTCATATAAACATAGGTCCGGAAATGCTTTTTTAGCAAGTTACGGCTAGCGAAAGATTTCGCCTGGGTTTCGGTTCCCCCGGGTAAATGAAGACTTTCTGAAATTCTGGGAAGGGGCGAATTCTGTTGTTTCTTATGGTTTTGACCTGAAAAATCGAATAAAACAGGTCGCAGAACTGTATCTCCCATAAGTTTCATTATATCCGACGTAAAACAGAAAAATCTTTGCCTAAAAACAAATTTTGGAAAATTGGAAACAATTGGAATTTTTTGTTAATTTTTATTGACTTTATTTACACCATTTTTCTCAGAATTAAATTCTTTACAAATTTTTTTTTAACTTTTATGCATTTATTAGTCATGTAACAAAGTTATTGTACTTCTAACCTAAAAAAACGTGTTTTTAGGTTAGAAGTACAATAACTTTGTTAAATGACTAATAAATGCATAAAGGTTAAAAACAAAACTTGTAAAGAATTTAATTCTGAGAAAATGGTGTAAATAAAGTCAATAAAAACAACAAAAAATTCCAATTGTTTCCAATTTTCCAAAATTTGTTTTTAGGCAAAGATTTTTCTGTTTTACGTCGGATATCATGAAACATATGGGAGATACAGTTCTGCGATATGTTTTATTCGATTTTTCAGGTCAAAACCATAAGAAACAACAGAATTCGCCCCTTCCCAGAATTTCAGAAAGTCTTCATTACCCGGGGGAACCGAAACCCGGGCGAAATCTTTCGCTAGCCGTAACTCACTAATGAAGCATTTCCGGACCTATGTTTATATGAACTTTTTTTCTTATTTTTCAATGTAGATTCATCTCCCGAAGTATTTCCGTTTCTTCGTGAATCACCCTGTATATGCCGGTCATCCAATGTTTTTGAGTGCGCGTAAAATATTTGTAATTACACGGTAAAAACTAAATTCAGTTTTTATTCTTTGGCAGATTGGGTGTAACGATTGTAACTTTTATTAACCAAAAAGCTTAACATTTAAGAACCCCAACAAGTATAAATTTTGAAGTTTCCGTTCTTGAGTCACGACACGTGTGGTATTTTGCTTTTTTAATGAAATGAGAAATTCAGCATCTGTCAACTGGGAGTAGAGTTCTTCAAAATTCTTCAGAAGTTTAGCGTATTACTCAAAACAGATTTGCTAGTAAAAGTTACACAAAATCGATGTTGCAACTATGAAATTGTATATAGTCCTACGTATAGAATAGGACAAGTACGGACAGGACGCAACACAATTAAACAGAATTATTATTATTTATATTTTCTGCTGTACAATGTTTACACATTTTCCGGAACCAAAGATTACAGAAGTGATTGAATTCTCATCTTTCACTGCTGCTTGTCCATTCAAAGATCTTCTTCAATTTCTCGTTCCCTCAATGTTGTCTGAATTTCTTCTATCCAGGTGAGAGAGGTGGTCTTCCTCTATTCCTTCTTCCTTGTGGGGTCCATTCCATAACTCTTCTTGGTGATCTTTCCTGTGCCATTCTTTTCATGTGTCCATACCATTGTAATTTTTTTGTTTGCATAAAATCAACAATTTAATTTTTCACATTCATTCTGCTCTTAATGACTTTATTTCTAATTTTCTCACGTCTGGATACTCTTGCCCGATTGAACAGATTTCTATAGAATAAAAACATCACAAAAAAGACATAAGAATTTATAAAACCATTACAGAGAGTATAGCAACCTATGGAGCCAAACTGTTGGAAATTGGTCAAAGAAATAGGAAACATATTAGAGCAATGGAAATGTAATTCTAGAGACTATGGCGTGGAAAATCCAGATTAAATAGAGAAAGAAACGCAGACGTTCTAGAAGAAATGGTTGTCGGCATTGATATTATAGAGACAAAATATCAAAACGCTTGAAGTGGTTCGGGTATGTTCAAAGAATGCCTGAACATAGACGGCCGAAGAAGGTACCCGAATGGATACCACCGTAATAGAAGAAAGAAGGGAAGACCAAGGGACCTTGGGAAACAGAACTGAAAGAGGCAATGTATATAAGGGGGTTAAACAAAGGAATATGTCAGGATAAAGGGCAGCTTGCGTTTCGTAACAAACAACGATTTAAAACAATTTTCATTTGAAAAGAACAATCTTCATCATTGCCATTACTTCAATCGATTTTAATTCATTCGCTGAAAAGAATATAAAGATATCTCTGTCAAGCGAATTACATGGATAGCTGTAGAATGTGGCCACCTACAACTTTATTAGCATCATCATTATCATCTGCAAGGATTAAACCAAGGATGGTTTGTTCCGGTCTCAAACAGGCAAAGTCTAGAGCTGGTCACTCCATCGCTTCCTCGGACGTGCCACACCTCTCCGTCCCTTCGGCTTATATAGTTCCATAGTTGTTTAGTGATGCGGTAGTCATCCATTCGGCAAAGACGTTCCCACCAATTCAGCCAACACTGGGCGATCCTGACGAGTATACTCATAATATTCAGTTACTACCGTATATCAGTGTTTCTTCTACGCTCATGGAGAATATACACTGCCACGTGCCTGAGAAATCTCATTTCAGCCGCTTGGATGCGACTGGCCTGGCCTTTCGTTAAAGTTAAATTCTCAGAACCATAAAAAATCGTGGGAAGGCCCATCGCCTTGTAGAATTTTAGGCATGTTTCTTTACTTGCTGACTTAAAAATTCGCCTGATGGTGCCGCACATAAGGTTGAACTTATGCAAGCAACTTATTCACAACGTCGTTGCTTGTATTATACGACACACTGTAGCCCAGTATTCAAAATTGCTGACTTGTTCCAGGACAGTACCATCTATAACAATATTTGCCCGTACAGGATCAGTTCCACTAAAAGCCACCACCTTGGCCTTAAGTATGGATATTTGTAGTGTGCAGATTTGATTTAACTTTAACAAACATATCCATTTGTAACCTGTTTTCCGAGTCCTACAGAATAACCTGATCGTCCACAAACAACAAAGTGTCAATTGCAAAGTGAACAACCATAAAATGCTCCGGAAGACACATCTACCAGTTTTGTATGACATCGTCAGTATATAAATTAAAAAGAGAAGGTGATAATGGACACCCTTGACGTACACCACAATTGATCAGGCCAACTTTAGGAGCTGTTCTCGTTTTTCCTGCTTCAATTAAGATTTCATTCTCCACATAAAGACTCTGTATAGCTCTAATTAGACGTTGTGGGATCTCTTTCCTTGCCATTATTGCCCATAGTTTGCTCGGCAGCTGATAGGATTTTATTAGCGATCAAAAATTTATCATTAGTAACACTTCACTTTAACGACAGGCTGTTAACAAGGACTACCATTATACTTATGTCTAAATTTAGACTTAAAATTTATAGCGTCTTTCTTTAAAATATTTCTTTAATGACGTTCTCAAAAAACGCCCTCTAAACACTTAAGAAGAACAACAACGAATTCCCAGTAGACGATATTAGACCTTCGAAAAGCTTATTATACTGTAATGCAAAAAACGGTTGGCTGCCAACAGCGTTGACAATAACTGTGCGCTATTTATAGAACACGCGACGCGCGCGCGCCCTATCGGCGAAGTCCGGGATTGATTTACCTATCACAGGACAAACCAATTACAGCTCACACTGCTAACTGAATAGTAGTGGTGGGCACCAAACTCTCGACGTCACACCACATCACATCGCATCATCGGTTTAATTTTGTTTGATCTGCGAATGTCAACATAAAATATTGACAGACTGTTAATTGACGTTCTATACACAATAATCTAACTATTGCGATAAAAATATAAACTACAAATTAAAACACGAAATAATTCGATTCGTTTGATCAATCCGAATACTGTTTGTTGTCTTACAGTAATTATGAATTGACCGCGGTCACGAAATCTTGTTTTTTCGCTTAATAAATGTAGTTAAATTATAACCGCGCGCGTATGTGTGTATTTACATCCGACGACGTTGTCCAATGAGTAACTTAGAAATCAGTTTCAGTAGCGTATTTAAAATTTGGTCGGGGGGGGGGGGTCCGGTCAAATAGACTTCATACAATGAAAAAACAAGTTAAAACTAATCAATATTGACACAATACAAATACTGTACGTGTTATTGAAGCACTGCTTCCTAGATACGTATTGACTGAATTCATTTTCCTATATTTCATATTTCAAACGTCTCTTTCATGCATATCAGTTGATGATTTGATTACTCATAAAATGACAGATCTAAAGACATAAGTTAGAAAAGAGGATTATGATGAAGGAAAAACTAGCATGCGCGTTGACGATGAATCTGAAAGTGAGAAAGAAAATGAACGCGAACAGATCAAGAATTTTTGGGATCATAAACGGTCGCTTGAAGCCTTATAGGTACTTGATTAATTTTTCGGCTTTAAGAGGCTGAAAGTTTTTTATACAGCTTTGCTATCTTTGGCCGTAACCAGTTGTTCGGCTGAAAGAGCTATGAGTTATAACAATAAAAGACAGGCTCAGATCTGCAGTGTGAGACGCATGTCTTTCAAAACGTATGGTTCTAGCTTCAGAGAAATAATTATTAGAGTCGATTCCTAGTTAAGAAATAATTGTTGCCTTTTCTTTATCCGTCATCACAGAGGAAGAACTGTGCTGAACATAAGCCAAAACAACTAGCACTTCATCAAACCAACATAAGCCAAAGCAACTAGCACTTGATCAAACCATTATAAGCGAAAGCAACTAGCACTTGATCAAACCATTATAAGCCAAAGCAACTAGCACTTCATCAAACCAATATAAGCCAAGCAACTAGCACTTCATCAAACCAACATAAGCCAAAGCAACTAGCACTTCATCAAACCAATATAAGCCAAAGCAAGTAGCACTTCATCAAACCATTATTTTTTAATTTTTCTTCTCCACAATACGCTTTGTTGATTTTTGCTTTAAAATATTGTCTTACACGTATTAATTTCATTAGATTTTTAAATTAATTTAGATGTTTAATTAAAAATGAGAATTTATTTTTAAACTGTACTATTTTTAACTTTAGCTTATTACAACGCTTAACAAAACCCTTATTACAATGACATTTTCTTTTAATTTCAATACCTTTCTTTGGGGGGGATTATTCATCAAGCTTGGGGGGGGGGCACCCGTGTGTTTTATATAAGTTGATGACTTTTATTATTGTTTCTGTGTGAATAGTGCGTAATGGATGTGTATACCTAGGAGAACTATAATAATACGCTTATATGTGTATGTTAGGAAACTGTTAATAAGAATTGTGAATATCAATTTCTGTGATAATTTATTGCACCGTATTAAGAACACAATCTACACAATCGTCGTAACAATAATTACGTTTAGAGAACGGCGTGATTAATTGAGACAGACAAGGTTTGAACCAAGTCACGCAGGTGTTGTGAATTTGAGACATATAGGCTATGAGCAAACTTCATATTGTTACGTAATGCAGAAAATGTGTTACGCGATTACGGAACGTTCTGGTACATTGGAGAACGATCCCGCAGCTGTAATGCGTACGTGACACTTGACACGTGAGGCAGTATTACGTAATGCGGCACGTCTCGTGCGTTCGATGGTGTCGTTCTGGAAGCATCTCAATTACCCCAACGGTGCATGTTTCTGCAAAGGTCGCGCTGAAGTGTCCTCTAGAATTTTCTATGGTTTGTTAAGGACGCATATTATGGAACCCTGCAGAGTATAAATAGCCCATACCTGCTGCTTACTTTTCAGTTATTGTCGGGTGATTACGCTGCGCGTTCATGTGGTTATTAGTGAAAAGTAATTATTGTGGCGAAGCGTTATGTGTTTTATAATAGTACGGGACAATTGTAATACAATTGTGTTTTATATTACTTGACATTTTATTGCGTATGAACAGTCTTTATTTGATTTGTTGTAAGAGACTATCTTGTTGATTACAAACTGTTTTATTGTGATAATTAATGTTGGTGATTAGTGAATTAATTGGTATCTTGTATATTTTGTTTTCCACTGTACCATACGACGATCAGTTAGACCGTTGTAACAATATGATATAAATCTATTATTACCTAAATCAGATAAAAATGAAAGAAGTTCATACATATTTACCTGGCTGGTCTGTGTTCAGTTATCCACGGCACCACATCCTTGACACAGATTCATTGCTGCTTCTCACGTACACCCAATCGATTAGTAACCTCAACTCACGGAAGAGGGCGCTCTTGCTCTTCTGTATAGCAAGTGTATACTTGTTACCCAGTGCTTTTCGTCTACCTATTTTTTTTCATTTTTTCTATTATTCATTTCGTACAATCTTGTAATATATACAAGTTTCGCTTTACGTATATTTTAGAGTAAGATAAATCAGTTATTGAGAAAAATAATAGCTTCAACTTAATGATTGAAAGATGAAACGCCTATTTTTATAGGAAAGAAAAGTTACACTTTCTGTTAGTTCAGAATTTATTTCATAGTTAAGAATACTACACGCTATTTAAAAAAAAAATTTATTTACCCTTGAATAAAAACTCAGACTATCAGGAGAACTATAAAATCAATGAGTAAAGAAACACGCCTGAAGTTCTACAAGGCAAGATGGTGGACCTCCACACACTTTTCTATGGGTCTGAGAACTGGACTTTTGTCGAAATCCCAGTCCGGTCGTATTGGAGCGGCCAAAATGAGATTTCTCAGGCACGTGTCAGGATTACGGCACACGAATAGGCAGCTATACGGCAGGAACTGAATATTATGAGTAGCCCTATACTTGATAGGATTGTCCAATATCGTTAAAATGGTTGGAACATCTTAACCGAATGGATGACTGCCGCATCACCAAGCAACTACTGAATTATAAGCCGATAGGACGGAGAGTAGTGAGAGGTCCGAAGAAGCGTTGGCATGACCAGCTCTAGTGTACTGCCTCATTACTTTATGGCAAGGTCCCTTTCGCCAAGGTGGCATAAAGTAATGAGGCAGTACACTAGAGCTGGTCATTCCAACGCTTCTTCGGACCTCCCACTACTCCACTACTCCCTACCACGGTCCAAGGACGGCGAGTAGTGGGAGGTCCGAAGAAGCGTGGTATGACCAGCTCTAGTTTACTGCCTCGGTACATCAGACAGTACACTAGAGCTGGTCATTCCAACGCTTCTTCGGAGGACCGTGGTCAGTTGCGACATAATCGTATAAAACCCGGTCAGTTGCGACCGAGGTAGAAATCTGAACCCGGTCAATTGCGATCAATTGTATTTTCATGTTATAATAATAATAATAATAATAATAATAATAATAATAATAATAATAATAATAATAATAATACAGAAACTACCTTTATAATTCTATTCATTCCTTGCCTAACCTGACCTAACCTAACCTAACCCATAACCTAGCCTAACTTAACCTAACCTAACCTAAACTGACCTGACCTCTGAAGTAACCTAACCTAACCTAACGTAACAAAAATATTGGAAGAAAGAAGTTACTCACACAAATAAGTAGTTGAAGAATTGAAATTCTATCGAAATTCAGAATAGCAACGTTTCTAAATTACAGATTCGGTCAGTAAGTGAAAGTGCGGAGCTCAATTGACCGCGTAAAAACAGGTAAAAACGTTGTTTCGTCGCAACTGACCTCACATTTCACTGACTGCATAAGTGTTAGTGCATTTTAAAAAACATTTATCTTTAAAATGTATAGGCCTGTATTTCATTTAATTATTTAGTTTGTATCGTTACTAGTGTTTAGTTTGGGATTGTGACGTGTGGTAATTACATTTTAAATTTTATCTTATACTGTCTGTGGTTGTGTTTTTAGATATCATGTTTTGTTAAACTAAATTTTATTTTGCTATAACATTTTCTGGTAAATTATCAGAAGATATTCCTACAAATAGAGATGTGAGACAAGGGTGCCCTATTTCACCGACTATTTTTAATATCTACATGTGCGACATATTTCAGCGATGGACAGCTAAAGTTGACTCGAATATGACTTCAGCGTATATATTCATGTGAATGCATTGTTTTATGCAGATGACAAGATAATAATAGAGAAAACAGAAGACCAGTTACAGCGGCCGATATTTACGTTCAATACATCATACAAGACTATGGGCTACAGATCTGTGCTACAAAATCTAAAACGATGGCATTTCATTCAAGGCAGGTATCCTATAAGAACTAAGACAGTCGTGATTAATACGATTTTGGATCAGGTTAGTCATTTTAATTACCTGGGCTGTAATATCTCATATGGAACTGATATTAATTGGGATAGTAAACTAACAAAATTTAGACGCATCTGTGGAACGATTCATAGGTACCTGAAAAATAAAACATGGAAGGATACCCGAATGAAGTTTTATAAAACTGTGGCTGTCTCCACATTCCTGTATGCTAGTGAAACATGAACTTTTGGTAAAAGGGACGTGCAGAGGATTCAGGCAGCCGAAATGAAATTTCTAAGAGAGACGCAAGGTTGTTCTCTCTTAGACCGGAGAAGGAACGAGGACATTAGACGCTATTTAAACATTGTATCATTACACCAGAAGATTGAAGACCACAGGAGATGGTGTGGACACTTGAACCGCATGCCTGATATCCATCTACCTGTGGCTGCCTTGGGTTATCATCCTACTGGGAAGAGAGATGTTGATAGATCGAGGAGGAGATGGAATCCGGAACAGGTCTAAGGGCTAGTCCTTGGAGTGGTGATGATGAATAACATTTTTACTTTTATAGTATATTTTATCAAATTACAACCAGGAAAAATACTTCCTATTAAATCAAACTTAGGTAAAAAGATTGTGCACAGTCAGGCTCGGAAAGTAATTTCTAATTTGTGTGAATTTATGGAAGGTGAAAAAAGTGTAAGTAATTAGTATTCTAGTAAAAAAGGTTAAAGAATGAATAGCGTTAGCAACATGAGTTTCTGAATAACGATGTGGCATGTCAAAAGAGAGTGGGTAACAATTGAAAATGGACATTTTACAACATTTTGTAAGGAATATAAGAGGAGGTAAACAAAGTTGATGATTTTCATAAATGTTTAATAAAAATAAGAAGACGAATTTGTATTTTTACGACAACACAAAAAGCATGCCCTAAGCTAAGAAAAGTCCATCAAATTCTTAAGTCTAGTGTAAACTTTCAAGGTGGTTATCATGTTTAAGAAACGTTATGATAACCTTATGGTTTAAATGAAATAATTTTAGAAATAATAGAAGTGTGTCAAGAGATAAGGTTAAAAAGAACTTAACCTCTCAGGAAGCTATAACATTTCAGGACAGTAAAGCGTCCAATCGTTTACACAGATGAGCCGTATGTTATACACTCATCTCATATAGTTAAAAAGTTCTGAAGAAGTAAGTGTACCGTTAAATAAAGGAGGCAAATTAATAATAGTTCACGCGTGTACAGATCAAGGGTTCATTGATGGTGCCTTACTGGTTTTTAAATCGGGACAGAAAACAGGTGATTTTCATGGGGATGTGAATAGTGCACATTTCGAGAAATGGGTAGTTGAAAAGTTAAAACCGTGATTATCAAAAAACTCAGTAGGCCTATTAGGTTTAATCGTCGTCGTCGTCCTCATCATCATCATCATCATCATCATCACCATCTCCACTTCACGGATTAGGCTGCACTGCCTGTTCCGGAGACTATCTCGTCATCGGACGCCCCACACTACAATACCCCCTGTGGGTGTATAATTCAAGGCAAGTTTGGGAAGGCGATCTTGCTGCATTCTTCCCAAGTGCTTACATCAGTTGGCTTTGCATTATGTAATATAAAATTTTGTAATTCTCGCTTTCTCTGTGCATTACTTATTCTGTCTCGTAACGTGCACCTTGACCAACCCTCTCTATAAAAGTACACGTCTCACTCCCATACAGAGCCATCGGTACAGCCGCAGTCTTATAAAACTTAATTTTAGTGTCTTTCCTTGTCTTATATATTAAGGTATGGATTTTCCCACATATATGTTTAAATTTATTAAGTTTATTTTCGACATCACAATCAACTGCGGGAGATATTTTGCATCCAAGATAATTAAAACCGAATACCTGCTTCAAGATGTTTCCACTTATATCTATCTTTGTCCTTACTGGATACATCCGTATAAAAGCCATTACTTTTGTTTTTTGTAGAGATAGCACCAAGCCATATTCCCCTGCTAAATTCCTCAAGATGAATACTCCCCTCCGCAAGTCATTTTCTGTCTGTTGTATAATAGACATCGTCTACATATAAAATAATACTAAGTTTACATTGGGGAGGAAGCTTAATTCCACATTTTAAATTTTCCTTCCATCTTTTAATGAACCATCATTCAAGGTTTTAATCATAAATATAATAAATAATTAAATCATAAATTTAATCATAAGAATTAACGGGGGTTAGTAAACCAGTAGCTGCTGGCTACTAATGTACAGGCCTGGGTTGGACTAATCCGGCCAGGTACACCCAAAGTCAAGGCGCGTTTTCCAGATGTTGGATGTTGGAAATAAGTACCAGGGATAACATCTTGCGATGGATGTTAATGGGAAGATGAAAAGTTGGCGGTTGAGGCGTAGTGCTGGCCACACTTCCTTCCTTGCATACCCAATGGCTCACATAAGGCAGTCTACTCTGTCTAGCCCCTTCACTGTTTAGACGGTAAAATATGGTTCATTATTATTATTATTATTATTATTACTATTATAAACGGTAGCAAGCACAATGTTTACAAAAACTTGTTAATAAATCTGATAACATGACAAAAAGATTTGTTGTGGCCGCAAAACTGAAAATCTTAAATTAAACTTCAAAAATGTGCATCAAAATAAAGGACCCAATGGAGTTTACTTTCAAAAATGTTTAATATCTTCTTGTTAAAACACATAAAACTTTAGTAATAAAAGTTTATTACTACTTTTACCATAAAACTTTAGAGAAAAAAGTGTTTATCAGGCGCCTTACCCCCTCACTAAAATCACTTTTGGAAACATATGTTTATAGACGCGCACGCGCGGGCGTGTGTGTGTATGTGTGTGAGCGTAATGTAAGTGAGTGATATGTGTTAATGATTTAGCTGTCATTGCCCTTCCAAAGCTGTCAATACGATATAAACAACACCAAATGCGGTTCAGTAAACTACATTCGAGGGATATCAAACTTCATCATCGTTTCGCTAACAGACATTCAGTTGGGGGATTCAATATACATATATATATATATATATATATATATATATATATAATATTTAATTTTTATAATGAATTTACCTTAAGATATTTCTTTCCTTATTAGGAACATGTTAGAGAACCCTTGTGTTCTCATCCTCAGCCTTCGTGATCTTGCGTCTGGTGAGGTATTTGTGTGTTGGCTGGACGCTATTTTGGTTTCTTGTTGGTCTCTGGTATTTTAAAGTGGTATAATTGTGTGTGATTGTGGTGTATGTATTAGAATTTTGTGTATTTTCGATGTTGAGTGCTTTGAAAATTGTGTCATGTTTTGTATTGATTTGTATTTGTATAACAGAAATATTCTTACAACATATAGACACCAAAATACAAAATATTATAAAATCCTTTGATCCAAATGGCATTTGGATAAGATATGTAGATGATGGGCTATATACGAGGGGGGACCCAAAAGTAACGAGAATTTTTCTCTGGCAGTTGGTAGAACGCTAGTTCCGACTTCTCCCGCTAGGTGCCTTCAGTAGACACCATTTTGTATCAGTTGCCATAGCGGCATTGTTGTGGAAATATTAGCAATGGCAGACATTAAATACCAACGTGCTAACATCAGGTTCTGTTTCCTGTTAGGGAAATCAGCAGCAGAAACTGTCGCAATGCTTCGGACGGCTTATGGGGAGGAAGCTTTGAGCCAGGCAAGGATTTACGAGTGGTTTTCTCGTTTTAAAAGTGGTCAAATGTCAATTGAAGACGAACCACGACCGGGACGTCCCTCGACTTCCAAAACGGACGAAAACATTGAAAAACTCCGTGTTGCGATCATGTTTGATCGTCGTAGAACAATCGATGAATTGGAGGAATTGACTGGAATATCCTGGAGTTCATGCCAACGAATTTTTACTGAAGATCTGAAGATGAAACGTGTTGCAGCAAAATTCGTTCCGCGTGTGCTTTCTTGTCGGCTCAAAATCCTTGCCTGGCTCAAAGCTTCCTCCCCATAAGCCGTCCGAAACATTGCGACAGTTTCTGCTGCTGATTTCCCTAACAGGAAACAGAACCTGATGTTAGCACGTTGGTATTTAATGTCTGCCATTGACAAATCGCCGAAAACCTGAAACAGCGCTTACAAAAATAGTCACACTGACCGCGCTAATGTTTCCACAACAATGCTGCTAGGCCAACTGATACAAAATGGTGTCTTGTGAAGGCACCTAGCGGGAGAAGTCGGAACTACGTTCAAGCAACTGCCAGAGAAAAATTCTCGTTACTTTTGGGGCCCCCTACGTATATCAAGTAACAAAAATACAAATGCAGATAACATATTAAAACAACTCAATAACGTACATCTAAAAATACAATTCACATAAGAAAAAGAAAATCACAACAAAATCAACTATTTAGACATAACCATCACAAGATACAATAACCACCTACAATATGCAATATACAGAAAACCAACTTCCACTAACATCATTATACCTAACCATTCTGACCACCCACCATAACATAAAATGGCAGCATTATATTCACTATTTAACAGAATGTACAAAATACCCCTAAACAAACAAGAAACAGACAAAGAAAGAAATATAATTTACCAAATTGGTTATGAAAATGGATATAATTAAAATACTGTAAACAAAATAGAAAATAATACCAAATATAAAATAAAAACTGAACAATTAAGAGTTAATCAAAATGAATAAAACAAAAATAATAACAACAATAAAAAATGGGCCACATTCACATACATAAATAATAAAATGACAAAGCTAACAAAACAGTTTAAAAACACAGACATTAAAATAGCATAAAAAATTAATAAAAATTATCTACAAAAACTAAATAACCCACACAACAAAGATAATACAACAACCAATGTTATATACAAAATTGAATGCCAAGATTGCAATAAATGTTACATAGGACAAACAAAAAACAAATGAAAAAACGTTATTTTGAACACCTAAACGCATACAAAAAACCAGAAATATACAAATCTAATTTGGCCACACATGCAATAAACACTGGAAATGAATTCCCAGACATAACCAACATGACACCAATAAAACACATACCACACAAAGGCACCATAATGAACATTTGGGAAAATTTACAAATATACAAACATAAAACACAAAACAAGCTAATACCTGAACAAATACAAATCAATACAAAACTTGACACAATTTTCAAAGCACTCAACATCGAAAATACACAAAATACTAATACATACACCACAATCACACACAATAATACCACCGTAAAATACCAGAGACCAACAAGAAACCAAAATAGCGTCCAGCCAACACACAAATACTTCACCAGACGCAAGATCACGAAGGCTGAGGATGAGAACACAAGGGTTCTCGAAACGTGTTTCTAATAAGGAAAGAAACATCTTGAGGTTTCCAACTCCCCATTCATTGGAAAAAAGAAAATGTTAAACCAAATAGATTGCAGCCGGATAGATTCAATAAGGGTAAATGAGAATTCAATCACTTCTGTAATCTTTGGTTCCGGAAAATGTGTAAACATTGTACAGACGGTATAATAATAATAATAATAATAATAATAATAATAATAATAATAATAACAACAATAATAATAATAGTAACAATAAATGAATTTAAAATGCGTATAATTGTGCTTATATCACATATTTTGAAATATGTGTATTTCATTTTCCAAGCCATAATTAACATCTTAACTTACCAGACCGCCTAGATAATTATATAATTACTTGTTTAATTTATTTATTATCATAAGCCAGTTTTGATTTTATTGCATATATTCTCTGAAAAGTAAGGAACTTGGTTTTCTTTATCGAAATCATCAGATTTTTACTGCTTAGTAATGTTTTACAAATTTTAAACTCTTTCTGTATTGATTCCCTAAATTTTATATCAGAACTTAGTCGTCCGCATGCAAAATAGCAGATGACATAAAATTATTTAAATTACAAATGGCTGCAAAAATTGTAATAATTATAAGCAAGAAATGAGGAAACGGGGAAAGAACAGAAAGTGATATTTACGGAGAGAAACGCGCTCTTCGCCGGTGATCCTAGCAAATCGATTCCGTGTTGTATTTAGCAAAACAAGAAGTATCGATAGCAGTGAATCTGTGTCAAGGGTTTGACGCCGTCGTCGTGAATAAGACGAGATCACCGTATGCTCGCCTCTTCTTTTACCCTTACTCGTAATTCATAATACAGTTTGTAGATATCTCTCGATGTACGCTACGCCTGACTGACTTTGTCTATTTGTGGAATAATCAATCACGGTAGTCATTAAATAAATGTACAAGCATTTTTCTCCCACCACTAAGATATATCGTTACGTCACGTTCATAGCATTTCTTCTTTTCTTCAGTTTGACTTGCACATTATTACAGACACGAGTTTATACTTTAGTAGTTTATGGTTTATACTCACAGACACGACGTCTAAGCATTCTTCTCCTTCTTTTTCAGCGGCGCAACAACCCATTACTGAGTCAAGGCCTCCTTTAACAGCCTCCCCCAGTTGTCCTGGTCAAGCGCAGCTGCTCTCCATTTCCGGGTCCCAAGAATATGGCGCGCTTCGTAGTTCACACCGTCTTCCCAACGTAGTTTGGATCTACCAACTCTCCTGGTGCCATAGATCTGTTCTGTTAGTGCCTTTCTGGGTATTTCATTGTCCCCCATTCTGATCACCTGAGTCTACCAAGTTTTATAATTTCCACAATATCTGGTTCATTCAGTATTGTCTTCAGTAGTTGGATGGTCCTTTTCCTCCGTTCACATCCCACACATATTGGACCAAAAATGCTGCAGAGGATTTTGCGTTCATGAACCAGCAGGCTTGACTCAGACTTTCTAGAAATCGTTCACGTCTCAGAAGGATAGGTGAGAACTGGGGGCGGATCAGTGTTTTATACAGAAGCAGCTTGATGCTTCTGGTAATTTTTCAGGTAAAATAAAATTAAAATAAATTTCATGGAAGGTCTTGAGAAAAATTAACTATTGAAAATAAAACATTGTTAGACCACTTTTAAAACACAAACGGATACAATACAAATAAAGTTAATAGAAAACTACAGAGCGCATGAGCAGAAATTAACACAGCTCGAAAATAAGTTTGGAGAAATAGATGAAACACTGAATAAAGTAAGCGCTATGGAATGCTGTAACTTACTCGAAACATATTGTTACTAAATCACAGAACATTCTACGTGTTTCTCGGCTATTCTAGTGGGACCAGCTGTAATGTTGTGTGCGTACGTGATTCTCAACATGCGTTAACGAGACTGTTGGACCAGCTGTAATGTTGTGTGCGTACGTGATTCTCAACATGCGTTAACGAGACTGTTCCAGACTTCGCCGGCCGCGCGCATTATGCCAAAGCCGCAAGCAATTACGCTCTAGTGTAGAGTTGAGGCGTAATATGGATTATTCTGGAATATCAGAGGGGGAATGGATATGGGCATTCAGCGGTGTTCTGTTCAGTTTAAGTGGCGATTTACTCCAGGCGGTTCGAAGTATTGTGGCGAGGTGTTATGTATTTTATAATTGTACGGGACTCTATTAGTTGACATTTTTATTGTGTGTGAACAATTTTTATATGATTTGTTGTAAGAGACTGTCCTGTTTATTACAAACCGTTTAATTGTGACAATTAAAGCTGGTGATTAGTGATTTAATTGGTGTCTTGTATTTTGTTTTCCACTGTACCATACGACGCTCAAGGAGACAGTCGAACAATATTGTGACGAGAAGCCTATCGAACAACCCAGAACATTCTGCACCCCACCCCGGAAAGTGCCGCAGGTGTTGTCCCAGTCAAGGCCCCGCTCAAGTAGGTGTTCTAGTGTGTTCAACAACACTTGAGATACGCGTTAAGCCGGCGTGCAGTAAGGAGGGAAAGCTATACTACTGGACCTCTTCGCTACCTATAAACAACAATAACAGCCGGGTTGTTAGTTCAGTTAGGTGGGCGATTTTCCTTAGTGCGGATCGAGTGTTTGTCGAAGTGAAGTATTGTTGTGTTAATAATTGTGTGGAATTCTATTATTTGACATTGTTATTGCGTGTGGACAAATCTAACTGGAATTATTGTACGAGTTGATTACGTATTGTTAATTGTGATAATTAAAGCTGGTTTTTAGTGACTTCATTGGTGACTTGTATTTTGTTTTCCACTGCAACATCAAGGAGACCGTCGTAACAGTGATGCCAGAAGTGGGATAGAACCGTTAACAGTAGAAACAGTGAACACTTTGTACAAGACTAGTGTAATTTGTAATCAATCGGTAAACAATGGATGCCAGTCGGATTATGGACATTTTCCAGGCGCTGCTGTTGCAGACAGAGGAGACTGTAACAACTATAAGAGACTAAATTGGAAATATACAAAAGCAGATTATAAGAATGAAGTTGAGCACTTCATGAAGATACAAAAAAAAAAAAAAATGTCTGAACAGACTGTACCAATGATAAAGACAGAAAAGACAATAGAAAATGTTAATTTGCCTGCGGTTGGGGCAGTTCATGTCAAGACTCTAACCTTCCACGGAAGCAGTCACTGGGCGACGTATCTTCGTCAATTTGAAGCTGCTTCAAATAAATTTAGAAGAAAACTATTACATGCATGAGCAGAAATTAATACAGCTTGAAAATAACTTTGCAGAAATAGATCAAACATTGAATAATGTTAAGTGCTGTGGAATGTTGTAACTTACCCGAAACATATTTTTTTTGAGCCACCTCGCAAAGGGATTGTAACTCAAAACGTACGTAACAGGGTGCTACAATAATCACTACAGCAGTCGCCAACAATCCGTGCTTAGAATTTACTAATCATCGTTATAGAGACCTATACCTCCTGGGTTTGCAAACTTCGCTCAACTCTGTCAACTTCGTCAATTCGGAATCGGCCAGTTTACAGTTATCACAGCCACTAATATTACTACTATTATTGTTACTACTACTACTACTACTACTACTACTACTACTACTACTACTACCTCTGTGGTGCTGACCGAACGCTTACCGACAACTGTGACTATAACTCCCACTGCCTTACAAATCTGCGGTTTCTGTGCTATCGCCCGCCACAATAATGATTATATAGTAAGTACTACTATTGGCGAATCAGCCGTAACTTGAGATTGCTAGTTACCGAACTACCATCAACGATTGGAAGGCACATTATCAAAGTGTGTAGTTACTGTAAATAAGTTTGTCGGTGTACTTTATTCATATATATTATTTTATATATATATATATATATATATATATTATTTTCATTGTCTATCTGTGTCTTCATGATCACTTCCTGTCGTCCTTTATGGTCTTTGTGAACTCTTAGCGCGGCCACATCAACATTTCCGTGCTTATTGATTTACTTATTGCGCCACACACACACACACACACACACACACACACACACACACACACACACACACACACACACACACACACACACACACACACACACACACACACACACACACACACACACACACACACACACACACACACACACACACACACACACACACACACACACACACACACACACACACACACACACACACACACACACACACACACACACACACACACACACACACACACACACACACACACACACACACACACACACACACACACACACACACACACATTAGTTTTATATAAGTAACTCTATGAGTGTCTTGCAGTATTTTTATAATTTTACGTAGGCCAGACAAAAAAAAACTACTCGACTGATTACTTCAACACAAATATTTATAAACCACGCATTGTCTAAATAATACCATTAATTCCACCAATTTTCAGACATTCAAAATATAAAGTTAATTAAAAACATACAAAAAGATCAAAAAGTGAAAATTTGGAAAAATCTTAATATTTACAAACACAGTAACAATAATTTACTAATTAAAGAACAGACTCAAATAAAAACAAAACTAGATAATCTATTTAAGATTATAAATTTATTAAAATAAATAAGACATAAAATAATATTTCCGATATGACCGTCAAAACAACTGATTCAGTAAATAAACATTTCAACAATCTATAATATAAGTCTTCATAAACAGATTATTCGTTATTATACAATCTAAGGTTAGGTTAGAAGTACAATAACTTTGTTAGTATAAATGCATAAAAGTTAAAAACAAAACTTGTAAAGAATTTAATTCTGAGAAAAATGCTGTAATAAAGTCAATAAAAATCAACAAAAAATTCCATTTGTTTCTAATTTTCCAAAATTTGCTTTTAGGCAAAGATTTTTCTGTTTCACGTCGGATATCATGAAACTTATGGGAGATACAGTTCTGCGACCTATTTTATTCGATTTTTCAGGTCAAAAACCATAAGAAACAGCAGAATTCGCCCCCGGGGGAACCGAAACCCGGGCGAAATCTTTCGCTAGCTGTAACTCGCTGACGAAGCATTTCCGGACCTATGTTTATATGAACTTTTTTTCTTATTTTTCGATGTAGATTCATCTCCCGAAGTATTTCCGTTTCTTCGTGAATCACTCTGTATATTAAAATCGAAACAAATTCGATTATTCGTTAATTTCTATATTGAAATAGAATTATTCTGATTACTTGTTAATTCATTTACAAACCTCTGAAGATGCTGAAGTATTCAAAGAAACGTACGTCAGGTGAATTGAAATAATAAAAATACGTTACAACTACTTGCAGAAGTGAATATATTTAACAATATATTTATATAATATTATTGGTGCACACACACACACACACACACACACACACACACACACACACACACACACACACACACACACACACACACACACACACACACACACACACACACACACACACACAAATAACTTACTAATAATATACATTAAAATTAAAACAAAACAAGACGATTTATTTTTGAAAAATTTAAATATTCTTAGAAATAAATGTAACATAAAAATTAAAACATTTTTCAATATCGTTTTAATGATGCTGAAAAGATATAAAAAATATTAAACCGTTGAGTATTTTAGATCAACGCAAATATACCGTTGAGTGTATTTAAAAATATTTAAATCAAAACCAAACCGATTAATCGTTATTATTTACTGTAGACTCTGATGATGTTGATTATTTAGTAGAAACTTAGAGAACGCACGCGAGGAGCAAAATAAAATTTTACTTGCAGAAAAAAATGTATTATTGTGCTACAATATAATATTGTACATAAATGCAGTTATACAATGTAGTGTGTATTTATATTGTTAGATCGAAATTCGTCAGATACTAACAATAAAGTATTAGGAACGTAAATACAACAATTCATATTTTGCTTTCATTATACATCTATCAAGTTTATTGTTCTCCTGACATTTCTCTTTCGTTTCACTTTATTACGATACAGTTTAGTACGCGCGGCAGGCAATGAAACGTTGATTTCACTCTGCCTTTATGAGCAATAAAACAGCTGTTAACCTTTCCGTTTGTCGTAAAGAGCGTTCTGTACGCTAACAACTGTATGCCTCTGTAAATGTCTGAAAACTAACACTGCACTCAGCATGGATTCCGCGAAATATTTAACGTTTCAAGTGAACAAGATTTTAAACTAGATATTTTAACTAACTGTAGGTAAACGTGTAGGCCTAATACTTTTCACAGCGCTTATATTTCGTCATCCCTTTACGTTTTCCGTTTAATAGATTTTTTGCCTATTTTATTTCAAAGTTTAGCCTGGGTGGATGAGAAGAAAGATTGAGAGAGAGAGAGAGAGAGAGAGAGAGAGAGAGAGAGAGAGAGAGAGAGAGAGAGAGAGAGAGAGAGAGAGAGAGAGAGATGAGAGATATAGACAGACAGACAAGAAGGCTAGAAAGAGTGATAGGGAAGGTAGAGGAATACAGTGAGAGAGGGGGGAGAGAGAGAGTATCAATAGAAAATAGAAAATGAAGGGTACGTAGACAGTAACAGGAGAAGGTAAATATTTCATCATCATCTTCAAGGATTAAACCAAGAATGGTTTGTTCCGGTCTCAAATAGGCAAAGATTAGAGCTGGTCACTCCAGCGCTTCCTCGGACGTCCCACACTTCTCCGTCCCCTCGGCTTATGGTTCTATAGTTGTTTGGGGATGCGGCAGTCATCTATTCGGCAAAGATTTTCCCACCAATTCAGCCGATACTGGGCGATCCTGTCGAGTACACTCATAATATTTAGTTCCTGCCGTATATCTGCGTTTCTTCATGATCATGGAGAGTATATCCTGCTACGTGCCTGAGAAATCTCATTTCAGCTGTTTGGATACAACTGGCCTGGCCTTTCGTTAAAGTCCAATTCTCAGACCCATAAAAAATGTGGGAAGACCCATCAGCTTGTAAAATTTTAGGCGTGTTCCTTTACTTGCTGACTTAAGGGTTCGCCTAATGGTCCCACACATAAGGTTGAACTTATGCAACATATTAACAACGTCGTTGCTGGCATTATAAGACATACTGTAGCCCAGGTATTTGAAATTTCTAAAAATTTAATCAATAAATGTAAAAGTGTGAGCAATAAATTACTTGTGATAAATAAATACAAATCATAAGAGCCAAATGTGACAGTGTTATGCATCACTAGGCCAAGTGCCATTTCATAAAAATTATATAGTGTCGCATTATTCGAGGCAAACACTAGATCTTATGTATTTTAATAATGTAAACCTTATAGATATTGAAAAATTATTTTATATATTTATATAGGCTAATATCCGGGCGGCTCAGTAGACCAGTGGGTATGGCACCTGGCTACTAATCTAGAGGTCCCGGGTTCGATTCCCGGGGGGGGGGGCGCACCATAAAATCAAGGTGCGTTTTTCAGCTCCCGGGTCGACTCAGCCTATTAAAAATGAGTACCTGGGATAACTTTCTGGGGATAATAATGGGCGGCTGAAGCGTAGTGCTGGCCACACTGCCTTCCTTGTATGCCGTACGGCTCACATTAGGCAGCCTACCCTGACTACTCCTAAGCTATTTCGGTGGTACACATGGGAGCCATTATTATTATTATATAATATCAAATTTTGTATTAACCAATGTACTTTGAAACCATATACTGATAAACCGAATTTTGGCGCTTAGACTTGGTGATGCATAACACTGTCCAATCAGAACTCCAATTAAAATTTGATAAATTTTAAATTTTTATAAATGAATGAAAATAACGTCTGTATGATTTTGGGCCCGCGACTTGTATGTGCGTGGGAGAAAACAGCTTCTGGTAAGAAAGTGTCTTAGAAAATGATTTATCGAAAAAATATTCCGAACTCGGCAACAATCGTGTCAGATAACACTGTAACTTACTCGTTAAAATAGCAATGCTGGTTAGTTAAATAGCGCGCGCGCGCGCGCGCACACACACACACAGAATGTGAGAGAAAAATATGTAACTGTATAGACATAGGTGACTGAACTCGGTAGTTAAGAAAGGACATTTAACTTATAGCTTGTTTGGGGGGGGGTGCGGGCAGTGGGGTGGATGAGGTGTGAAGAAATTGATTGTTCTGTTGTTGTTTCGATCTGACGATGAGCTGGTTAAGCTTGAAAGCGCTAATCACAATAGTTTTTCTATAGTGGTGTGTAACAGTGATAATTCTGTTTCTATTCTTAATAGTCACTACAGCTGGAACATGATGACGCTGTTTTGGTGTGTCAGTACGACTAGAATAAACCAACGACTTCACCCACCCAACTCCGAATGAACTATTCTAATGTCATGTGACGTTACATCGTGTAATAATAGTTGCCATTGTATTGGTCCGTTTTAACCAATCTATCGATTCCTGTAGATAAAATTTATTCAAATAGTCGTTTACGTTACGAAAGAAGTGAAGTGGTATATCATGTGCCGTATAAACCACTTTATCCCAGATCTAACTGCAAGCTGAGTTTCTTCTACTAAAGTGTGATTTTATGCGAATCAAGTGCTTTGTTCCGGTGTCTAAAAACTCGCTACCTTTTTTTCCATGGCTTTTCAATTAATTTTGGTCTACTTCTTTGACGTGTTATAATTCACACGTTGTGGGAGTCTTACCTTCCGAAATGGGCAGAAAAAACTAATCGTAGACGTGAAGACAAAGTCTTGGGAATTAATTTTTAAAGGGGCGTACAGAGTTTTCAGATTGTCGATTATCTTTGGTGGGCTTCCAGTTTCTTCCTTCCTGTAGATAGCCTCTTGATCACCACTTACCTCCTTCCTTCGTTTAACCTATCCACGTACTCCTGCCTCGGCCTTCCCCTTCCCCTACACCCTCGATCAGAGAGGTGAACCGGTTTAAATGATGTACCAGTATAAACCCGTATATCGTCTTTCTTTTGGTCTCTCCTCCCGTCGTCTATTCCGCCTTCCATTTACCAGCCCTTCCGGTGTTTCTATCATCACATTACCTTTTTTTTTGCCGCATAGAGTGTTCCGTCAAACAATTTCTTTTCTTGCCCTTCATGCTATCCAACACTCTCCTTTTCTCTTTTACTCTTGCAAGTACCTCCTCATTCGTCACTCCACCCTTCCAGGAAATCCGTTCTGTCCTTCTCCATATTCACACCTCGAAGACATGTAACTTCCTTTCCTATTCTTTCGTGAATGTCCAAGCTTCTGCCCTGTACAGGACCACGCTCTAAACAAAACCCTCCATCATCCTCTTTCTCAGTTTTATATCTAGCGGATCGTACATTATATTTTCTTTCTATTAAGGAGATCCTTAACTAAGGCAATTCTGCGTTTCGCCTGATGTATATTATTATTTCTTCTTCTCCTTCTTCTTCTTTTCTCCAACTCAGAGGTTGGTTGGTGGGATTCCAATTTCTTCCTTCCCGTAGACAGCATCTTGATCACCACTTACCTTCTTCCTTCGTTTACACCTTCTACGTACTTCTGCCTGGGCCTTCCCCTCCACATACCCCCCTCTGACAGGGTGGAGAACTAGTTTGAATGATGTAGCATGTGACCAACTATATTGCTTCTCTTTTCCACAACGGATTCAATCAGCGTCCTTTTTTCACCCACTCTCTTCCACAAAGAAGAGAAACAGAAACAGTTACACACATGAAGATACATATTTATATACACAGAAGATGTACAATGTATTCTAGATAATCATAAATGATGAAATTAAAATTGTGCACGGTAATCAACAGTGAGGGTTGAAGCATGATGACCAATAGGGCAGGTCTGATTTGTCATCAACAACACGCCGGTTGGTTTAGACTAGAAATATAATTAATAGTGAGTATCATAGGACGGTCAGGTAGTTACAGATGGCAGTCCAACGGAAACCTAATATCTTGACGACTAATTATTTCGTCATCTTATTGTGGGAATCGCGTCAGTTTACCACCTAGTTGAGTAATTAGCGTAGGGAATTCACTCAGCAGCTAACGAGTTTATAGTTTATCGTAGCCAATTTGTAACCCCGCTTCGTTACGAATTAATTAATTAGATCAGACGGAGGGGACGAGCAGGATCGGAGCCCCTCAGAGGGTCGAAAAAGTTGAATTTTGTTAATCTCTTAATTTTTACGCTGGTTTATTATTTTTATGTCGTCTGTGTACGCTAATACCTTATACATTCGAGACAGTACATAGCTTTGCCTACCTTGGCTCAGAAGTTAAGTGTAAAAATAATATTAGTGTGGAAATCCGAAAGCGTATTTTGTCAGCAAACAGGCGTGCGCAGGGCCTCAGAAAACATCTAAAGTCACAGTTAATACAAAGGAAGACCAAGGTATTGATGTATAAGTTCCTAGTGCGCCCAGTACTGACTTATGCATCAGATACATGAGAGGCAACTAAATATATTTGAAGGGAGGACCCTCAGGCAAAAGTTTGGTTCAGTAAAAGAGGGGGGGGGAGCCTGGAGGAAAGATATAATTTAGAGCACTATAATTTGTATGGTGAACCTGATGTGGTCACCTTTATTAAATTAAAAAGATTCGAATGGGCAGAACACATTATACGTGCTTGTGAAAGGGGAGTTATTAAGAAGATATTTAATGTAAAGCCCGAAGGTAAAAGGAAAGTTGGAAGTCAAAAACTGAGATGGAGAGACGGGGTTAGTCAGGACATCAGTACTCTTGGAGTTAGAAACTGGAAGAATATGGCTGTGAATAGAGAAGAATGGCTAAATCTTCTGAAGACGTCCAGGGCCTACAAAGGGCTGTCGAGCCAATGATAATGATGATGATGATGATGATGATGTTTGGTAATATAGTAGTAATTCTTTTTTGAATATACATACAGGTTCATTGTACAGCATTAGCGTATACATTTGAAATATGAAATATAGGAAAATTCAGTTGTCAATAAGTATCTGGTAAACAGTGTTTCAATAACGCGTATTTTTATTGTGTTATTACCGTTTACTTTGATGGGACTGATTTCAACCAGTTTAAAGAGTGTAATATTGATCAGTCTTAACTTGTTTTCCTTTTGTATGAAGCCGACCCGACCCCGAAACCCCCCCCTTAAGGCCAAAATCTATATACGCTACTGAATTAGATATCTCTAAAAGGACGATTTACACATTTTTTCAAATTTATTTACCCTAAGACAGTATTGTGACAAACTTATACCGATGTTTGTTTCATTTAAATTGGTTCAGCATTTTTGGTTGTACAAGAACACAACAATATTACATTTTTAATGAAGCATTGAACTTCTCTGCCTTTGTAAGTTATCGAATGTTGAAAAATGTTTATGTCGTTAAATCAATTTTAATGAAAAATATTAAATTGTTATTTTTTTTTTTTTGTCTCAAGCTCACACGCCGGTGTCAATATTATAGGCCGTGGTCGGTTGCTACATAACAGCGACATCGTTGGCAATTTTTCGAATCCCACGCTCAGTGATCTTACCCAGGAATCTTACTCGGGGAATTTGCTCGGGTTGCTCTTACCCGAAAAAAAGTTATCGTTATCGGGTATCGTTTGGCCAAGATCCGCCGTAACTGTTACAACACTCTGTCGCTTTTTGCGTCCTGAAGAAAATCCCCGAGGATGGGATTCGAAACGTTGCCGAGATGTCGCTGTTATATAGCAACCGATCACGGCCAAACAGCCCGGTTTTTAATTATTTTGATAATATATTAAATTGTCGTTTTTTTACACAGGCTAATGCATTGATTGGCGACTAATCGGTTCATGGTCAACGTTGGCTGCCCAAAGTAAAGCAGAAGAAGACTTATGATGGCAGCTGTCCAGTCAGTCCTACTGTTTGGAGCGGAAGTGTGGGCAGACACCCTGAAATTTAAGATCTACAGAAAGAAATTAGCCCAAAGACAAAGTGCTCTTCGGGTGGCATCCGCGTACCGCACGGTTTCCGAGCCGGCTGCCTTGGTCGTTGCAGGAGTAATGGCAATCGACCTTCTCGAGATGCACAAAACCAGATGATAGCAACAAGAGGCTCATCAAGCAGATGCAGCCGTGGATGGAGTGGAAGCATGGTGAATTTACTGTTACTTTACCCCTGTTTCTGACTGGAGACGGGTATTTTACGATCTTACCTAATTGTTGGAATGGCCGACCCAAGAGTGCCTGTGCTTGAACTGCCCGAGAGGCGCCATCAATGTCAGCCATACCTTCTTCGTCTGCGACAGATGGGAGCAACACAGGTCGCAAGAGGATGTTAGACAGGAAATCTCCCCCGGATGACATTGTCGGAGATGCTTCGAGGAGAGGACACGTGAAACTGTGTGGTCGTTCTATTTCTACGGTTTGTAATATGCAAGAGTCAAAATATTACACATCATCATTATCATCATCATCGTCGTCGCCGTCGTCGTCGTCGTCATCATCATCATCATCATCATCATCATCATCATCATCATCATCATCATCATCATCATCATCATCATCATCACTTCATGGATAGGATTTCTCCTTTCCCGTCTTATGACTCCCGCCATCTTGTGTCTGGTATTTCTACAGTTCTTCTTCTAACCGGCACATACTCATAAGCAAACTTTTGAAAGCAGATATTGTCCATTCTTTCTACATGTTGTTTCCAGCAATTTCTATAATTCTGAATGAGTTCATTTAGGGAAACTATATAGAGCTCTCCTCTAATATACTCGTTTTATTACATCTAATATTAAATATAATAGGCTATATTAAATAATATAATGGGAAATATTCATCATATGGAGTAGGCGTACATATTGACTCCAGTAATGGGTCTATATCAGATTCCTAATACAGATGTAGTCGTTGAAAAGTTAATATTTTATTAATATATGCCGGAAATTTGGAAACATAAAATAACGAATCGTAGTAAAACAATGACAAATATTAACTATTTCATTTAACTATTATTTATATTATATATATGTATATTACTTATTTTATTTATATTATTTAAATATTTTATTATTAACTAGATTAAATTATTAGTACTAACTATATTACTATTAACTATTAACTTACAAACTAATAGAATAACTAATAACTACATTGTTATTATTAACTAATATATATTTTGTAATCTAGGAGATTTTTACTTGAAAATGGAGTTTTTTTTAAAAGTGGATTTAGAGACTTTTAGCATGACCGAGTTGGCAACACTGGTCGTAGAACGTTTTCAGTAATATGACATTGGCATTAGCGCACAAAATGTCTCTTCTTCAATATGCGTAAAGTAGGCTATATCATGTAATGGATACTAAATCATATATCGTATGTCTGTGTGCCCACTTTACTGTAATTCGTAATGGCCGCACACATTTGTCTAACGGGTCGTAAAGCGTTATTAGTTATCCCGCACGTGTGTATGCGGCACACAGGACTATACCATTAATGACATAGATCCGATACGATATGTGATGCAGGCTGTCACATTGTATGTTAACGTGAAACTTTTATTGGTTAGATAGGCTGTCCTGTTATCGTTCTGCCATTGTTTGTGCGTCCCGTATTCAATTCCGTTATTACTGTAACACCAAACAAAAATGGTGACATCTAACTGACCGTCGTATGGTACAGTGGAAAAACAAAATTAACACACCAATTAAGTCACTAATCACCAGTTTTAATTAATTACAATTAACAGTTTGAAATCAACATGTTATTCAACAAGATTATACTCGTACAATAATTCAAGTTAAATTTGTACAAATGCAACAATAATGTTAAGAAATAGAGTCACGCACAATAATCACTTTTCACTAATACACCACTTGAGACGAACTGAGTAAATCGCCCGACAAAAGCTGAACTGACCGTCGCTGGATGCTTATATTTATGGCCCGCTGAGATGCCAGAATAATCTGTCACTTTTTCGATGACGCGTTAAGCCGCGTCCGCACCGGCCGTAGAGTGCTGCGCCGAACTAAACAAAGTGGCGCGTCGCGGCGCGGTCTGTTTTGACGGCAAACCGCGCCATATTGCGCATCTTCGAGCGCCAGCGAACGCGATCCAGACAATGTCGGTACATCAAAGGAAACTGTTCGTTCGTGCGAGTTCTGTTCTGGACCTGTTGGTACCTGCTGGTCTCTGAGAAACATTATGCAAGTAGAACTCTCACGAACGAACAGTTTCCTTTGATGTACCGACACTGTCTGGATCGTGTTCGCTGGCGCTCGAAGTTGCGCAATATGGCGCGGTTTGCCGTCAAAACAGGGCTCGCCGCGCCGCACTGCGCCTGTTTGGTTCGGCGCAGCGCGGCGCGGCAGGATGCGGATTTAAACAGGCGCTCTCGAATCCAGTAGAAACAGTGTCTCTGTCTGGCCTTGAACACAGTGCCCGACCGTTACGGTCTGGAATAGCCTCGATTGTTGACGTATGATAAGTGTCACGTTATTTTCTTTTATCACGAAGCAGATATATGTACACACACACACATTACAGCTGGAATCTGCTTGGGATAGCTGAGAAAAGAGTAGAACAACGCACTCCATTGTTCGAAATGTTCCGTTGCGTAACAGTATGTTAGTGATAATCAATATTTTATCTGTAAAAACACCTACTGCTTAATCTATGGTAGAGTTATATAAATTACACGGGAATATTCTAGTTCCGTATGCTCAGTTAAAGTGTCAATAATTGAACGAGGGAACCAAGTTCTTAGTTTTAATTTCACCGTTCAGCATTTGTCTGTATATTCATGGTATCTATCACGGTAGCTCCTGAATGTACCATCCGATTTCGTAAAACCGTGCATGTATATCCATACCTTGACCCCACAAATTTATATTGGTTTTGATGCTGGTTTCACTAAAAATAGGGGGGAAAAGAAAATTGCAGGACAACATTTTTAAAAAATCACAATATAGGACTAAGTTATGAAACTAAAGAGAGTTTTAAGCAAAATCTGAATATAGTGTTAATGTCAAAACTTTAGGATACCGTGGTCTAAACAAGAAGTCAAAAATATGCAAACAGTGTAAAGCTCCATGCATTAGGGCCACTACGGACAAAAATGAGTGTCAGAATTTTAGGAAAATCATAAAAAATCTATGTGAGACCCCAAGTTCTAACAAAGTTGATTCAAAATACAAAATACAAATACAAAGGTACCTTCAATAATTTGATAAAATTAATACCTTTCGACATCTTTTCAAATGGTTGGCCTTCTTCAGAACGTTTCTAAGCTTTGTTTGGAAAAATGTACATATTGTTACGACATTACAGAAAATTTTACGTGTTTCTCGGCTCTTCCAGCTTCGCGTAATTGCGTGTGCGAACGTGTTGCTGCTACTGAGATCAAGGAAAATTACGTGACACTTGTCACGCGCCCGAGACTGATCCAGATTTCACCAGTCCGCGCGCGCGCTGTGTGCAAGACCGCAACTAATTACATTCTGTTGTTTTCTAGTAGTGTTCTTGACGCGTAGTATGGAATATTCTGGTATCTCAGTGGGGTATAAATACAAGACTTCAGCGACGATTATTCAGTTTGAGTTGCGATTTATTCTAGTGCGGTTCGAAGTATTGTGGCGAAGTGTTATGGGTTTTTACTTCCATGTTCCATAAGGAAATGGAAGTATGGTAATGGTGAAAAAAATCATGTTCGAGATAAGGGCTGATTCTGATTGTACTACACTCAAAACATGAAGCAAAGTCATTTTTCGAAAAGTATCTCTGTGTGCATCTGTCTGTGTCCGTGTGTAGAATGTTTTCTATGGCGAACGATAACTGCCGCAAATTCAAACAGAATAAAATAATTTTTTGCACACGGGCGTGCGTTGTAGAAGACTCAAGGCCTATTGATTTTGGTGAAGATCGGTTAAGGGAAAGGGGTAGTTTACCAGCAACGTTTTATGTTTTTACAAGAGTAAAGTACTTAATTTTGATAAATAAAGTATCCTGAAAAGAAGGTCATAATAATTCACTGTAGAAAGGTAGATGAAATATCTATAAGTAAGAAGGGTACTTGAAGGGGATCGGGGTAATTTTCTATAAATGATTATGATAGATGAAAGGGAGGGGATAATCTTTTATGTGTGTACTACGTAATCGGCAACAAAAAAGTAGTTTATTGTTAAAACTCCTTCTCGGGCTGTTTGGTTGTGGTCCAATGTTTTCTGCAAAACCAGACGTTTCGGGAGTGCCATCATCAGTGAAAATCGAGTGCGCTAACGTGAGGTGGTATACGTTGGTGACCACAGTACTGTGGTTAAGGCTGAAGAAAAAAGTAGAAGGAAGCAGTTTCTATGGAAATATTTAATTTGAAAATGATTTTAAATATAAATCTTAGAACATGGAAGTCATGTGTGGTTCTCCATACCGATATTTATAATTGTGCGCGATAATTGTAATACAACTGTGTTTTATTCTCGTTGACATTATTAATGCGTGTGAACAATTTTTATTTGATTTGTTGTAAGAGACTATCTTGTTGGTTACAAACTGTTTAATTGTGATAATTGAAGCTGGTGATTAGTGACTTAATAATTGGTGTCTTGTTTTTTGTTTTCCACTGAACCATACGACAATCAGTTAGACCGACGTAACAATATTCTTATTAGAATATACATATTTCTGAAAATTGCTAAATATAGGCCTGTACACATGTATGGAAACAATGGCGTAACTACGGGAGGGGATCAGGGGATCAATCTCTCTCCCCCCCAAGAACAATGAAACATTTTACCGAAATCCCGTAATCACATAACGTAGGCCTATTTCTAAGCCAGTTGCATGTGTTAAAATAAGGCTTGTAAATAATTGTAAAAGTAAAAAGCGTTACAATATCTGTAAATAAATAAAATAAAGGTTTTTTAGCAATTACACTATCACTCAACATCTGGTGAACAGTGTAAGTATTTGTAGCCTTAAAAAAAAAAATTGCGCACACGCCTGAAATTGAAGGCAGAGCCTGTTAATCTACCTTTATCTTTTACGGATATTTATTAAGAATACACATTTCGAATTAAAGTGATAAAGGCAGAGCCTGTTAATCTACCTTTATCTTTTACCGATATTTATTAAGAATACACATTTAGAATTAAAGTGATAAAGGCGGAGCCTGTTAATCTACCTTTATCTTTTACCGATATTTATTAAGAATACACATTTAGAATTACAGTGATAAAGGCGGAGTCTGTTAATCTACCTTCGTCTTTTACCGATATTTATTAAGAACACACATTTAGAATTAAAGTGATAATGAATGACACGAAATTTATTATCTTTAATTTCAATAACAATTAACACAGGTAGAATATTTTGAAAACAGCGCTTTTCCATATTTTTTCAACCTTTGTACTTCACTTGGTTTGCTTAAAAGCTTTGAGAGGCAAGAATCTTGAATGTTTCATATTTATCCTGAGGAAAATGTGTGGGGGGGGGCGGTCTAATCTTAAAGTTAGTCTCATCCTTTCCCCAGGAGCAGCTCTTAGTACGACACAGTACGGAAATACAATATAAACCTACACACACTTAAAACCTAGGCCTAAACTATTTGTTATTTAGACGTTATGGTATAAACTTAACTAAAAACCAATACAGTAGTTTGGAATTTTTGTGTTTGTTGTATGATTTGCCTCCCTTACGACTGTTAATTTACTAAAAGTAAACTGTTTTAGTAAAAAGTGAAATAAAAAGAAAATATGAGGGAAATGAATTAATAAAGAAGAAGAAGAAGAAGAAGAAGAAGAAGAAGAAGAAGAAGAAGAAGAAGAAGAAGAAGAAGAAGAAGAAGAAGAAGAAGGTCTCTCAGGCACTCTGTAGGATAAAATCTTCAAGATCGCAGAAGGAATGAAGATATACGTCAGGAAGTTGAGTATACACGCTACGCTTGACCGATATCGGCTAAAATGGTTGAAACATCATAACCGAATGGATGACTGCCCCATCTCCAAACAACTATTGGATTTTAAGCCGAAGGGACGAAGAGGTGTGGGGCGTCAGAGGAAGAAGGATTTACTTAAAGAACTTTTATATGTAGCCTCTTTTCTGTTGAATTCAGCATTCAGCATTCTGTTTGTGGAAACTAGCTATTCAATAAATTTGAATAATTGCAGTTTTCATAATTTATCTGATAAGTAAGAAAAATTACCCAATATTGAAATTTATATTTAATAAAAACTATATTTAGTTCAAAATTCTATACAGTTACGGTTTAAGGGGCCTATAATAAATCTCGTTACTTTTTAGACAAACCTTGTGGTACACATCACTGATGTACTAACAGTTCAACTGTCTCCGATGCAGATTTAATATTTCCCCTTAGAGATGCGTCTTCTACGTAAAACCACACTCAAGCTCTGCCGTTATATTTTTCGAAAGTCGGCGCTGAACTACTAAACCTGCGACATTAATTTATGCATATAAACAAACTTTAGGTCTGTCTTACGCGTAACCTATTCAAGCGCTTCTGTGTTGAGAACTGTAAAGTTCGCGCTCCGTTGTTACTTTAGAGCAAATGAATTGAAAACAATTTTTAATTCAGTTTGGTTAATAAACGTTTTCGTCTCAGTTTGCACATTTGTAGAGAATTATAAATTGCATAGAAGTATTATTGGAGGTTGATATAAAGATCAAAATAAGAAAAAAAACATTTATTCTGAAATAGTTTATTATTACGAACTGTTTATGGTTAGATACATGTTATTAGATGCAATTCCCTCAAAGTATTCACAAGTACAAGAGTATGTGGTAGTTGCTGTATACAGAATAGAAAACCTTTATTGCCAGGTTCAAGCATGACAAGGCCATGTTTATCAATCGTTTTGCCCAAATTGTAGGCCTACCTGGAAATTGTTTCGTCTCATGGCACCATTCAAATTAATAGAGTGGCTCTTGCCAAGGTAAATAGGTATCTTCCTTAATACGAGGTTTCATTAAAAAGGTCATGCAGTCATTGTTTATTTAAAACAATGTATGCTTTCATTTATCGACACTTATACTGCCCGCTTCACAGCACTCTCAGTCAAATGTAACACGATTAATTCAGCCGTTTTTCAGTCTTAAAAATATTTCAAGCACGAAGTTTTCGGTACAGTTTGAGCTTACTTAGCAGCAATTTTACGTCTTCAACGGTCGCAAAACGTTGCCTTTTTGTAGAAATTATCAGTATTGAGAGGAAAGAAGATCACGTTGGGACACATTTGGTGAATATGACAGTCGCCGTCTCATCACTATGAGGTTTTATTTTGCCTAGTTTGGCAAAATTCTTAACAAGCAATGACGTGCGTCCAGTCGCATTATCATGCTGCAATTTTCATAAATTATTCTTCCGTTTTCCACAAAATAAATCTGGCCGTTTTCTACGAATAGCTTCATACAAGTGGCATAAAATGTCCGAATAGTACTCTTTATTTACCACTGCACCTAGCGATGAAATTTAGTGGAACACAAGAACATAATCTTCATCTGACAACCACGATCTTCAACTGCCGTCAGTCTTTGAAGCTTGTAAACAGCTTGTTCATGCACAGAAGCCTTGCCAGAAGCCTGGTAACACATTTACCAGGACAGTGCAGTTTATCTCACAGTTTACACAAAATTTAATCCATGTTCTATAATCTTGCTTTGTAGAATGACAAAAAATCGCCTAATACACCTAAGGACGACTTACGCAATTAGCTGTGAAATCTAAACTATGCATCAAAAGGGCTACAATTTTATATGATTGTCACTAACACATGTACCAACATCACATAAAAACAGTTTTATAATCGGACACTTGTAGCTATGGCAATTGGAAAGTTGTATGAATGTTTTTATCAAACCTCGTATCAGAAACCGTTTGCAAAGTGATGTCTGTTCGAACAAAACTGTACGAGCAAGGATAAATGCTGCCTTGATGCCTGTGATTGCGGGAGGACACATGAGTCCTTTGAGACAGCAAAATGCCAATCCGCTTCAAATCTACGGTATACCGCACAATGGTGAGACCCAGTTGCGCTGTATGGCACCGAGTGTTGGTCTGCTTCCTAAAGCGTAGAGGACTCATTAAACACCGTGAAAATATGGATGTTACGGAGGACAAAAGATATTTTGCTGCTTGATCATGTCAGAAACACCACTGTCGGGCGCCTGGACGGCGTGCTCCCCCCTATACTTGAGAAAGTGGCGGGAATGGCGGCGGCTTCCTATCACCCACCGGGGAACATAGACCTGTAAAAAGAGTGTCGCATACTCTAAGAGAAGACTTGCAGAAGAGAGTGCTTGAAAATGTGCTGATGAAGGCATCATTCAAGAAAATGGAGACTCCATAGACAAGTGCTACGAGTAAATTGTATCTAATTACGTTTACATATAGCCATAAAAATCTCGGTAATAAGCCATTTTGAGATGTACGTGTTTTTCTTATTTTGGCCTTCAGAACACGCTAAAATATTACCGCACATTTCAGAATTATCCTGTCTGTATAGTTATCCTTACCAATACCCCACGTAAACGAAGCAAAGGAAAACGGGGAAGATAACTGAAGAAACGCAATTTATATAAAGTTGGTTCAGTTGATATTTATACTAAATCAGTTCATGAGTTTAGGTACGTAATCATTGCAATAGTTCATGACAGTGACGAAGAAAAATGATAAATTTAAAAAAAATTTCTACGCGAGTTCACGAACAAGTAAGCGACGACAAGGTAAACTTTGAAAGTTTTCAATAGATTCAGTTCACAGTGGGAATAGAAGCTCTCAACTTTAACCCGGTTTATTGAGTTTACTTTACTACAGTGAAGGCAAAGTGGAGACGCTTTGCTACCTTACCTGCTGATGTTCTGTCGGTGACAAATTGAAAGTGATAAACAGATTGCTACTCTTGTTGGAATAAAACACTTACTGCTTGCAAACTTCACAGTTGTACTGTATAAACGTGTTACTGGAAGAAAAGGCTTGTTACAAATAGAAACCTTTTCATCGCCCAAGTTAAAATTATACAATAAACTGAAGCTACAAGTTGCTAAAAGTATAAAATTTAAAATAAGAATATCAAGACGCTTGTTACATATTCTTTATCGTTGACATCTGACAGTTCATCAACATTATTAATCATCATAAAGTTAATAATAATAACAATAATTCTTAAAGAGGAGGTAAGTGCTTTATGCACCGTCAGACGCGCCCAATTCCGACAGGAGACAGAAGACCGTGCTTCCGTTGGTGTGTGTGACTGTCACCCAGTAGAAAACACACCTACTAGCCCGGCGTGCGGCGTCTGTGTCAAGGCCGTCCAACCCTTACGTAACACTCTAGACTGTTCGAGAACTTGTATAACTCCGCAAATTATGCTGGCACGCTGTCAAAAGAATGAACAATTATTCTGGAACTTCTGCGCGCTATATACAAACAACAGTGACTATACGCACAGTTGATTGTTGTATTTACGTACCTAATATTGTGACATAACGCGAGGAGTTACAATTTAAATACACTCACTTTAACTGATTGTATGGTACGTGTATGTATATGATGTAAAAATCATTTTATTGTAAACAAACCCATGCAAACTGTTTGGCATGAAACGAATTTTTCTAAGCGCGCGTTATTATAAATAAATGTAAGACAAAGTGGTGCTTGTCGCCTGCTGTATTTAATCTGCTCTATTAGTAGGACATTGTTACGACAATTATGTGACGCTCCCCTCTCGAAAAGGCGAGAGTGTCGTTGTAAACGCTTCTCGACTAGCCCGGCGTGCGGCGTCTGTGTCAAGGCCGTCCAACCCTTACGTAACACTCTAGACTGTTCGAGAACTTGTATAACTCCGCAAATTATGCTGGCACGCTGTCAAAAGAATGAACAATTATTCTGGAACTTCTGCGCGCTATATACAAACAACAGTGACTATACGCACAGTTGATTGTTGTATTTACGTACCTAATATTGTGACATAACGCGAGGAGTTACAATTTAAATACACTCACATTAACTGATTGTATGGTATGTGTATGTATATGATGTAAAAATCATTTTATTGTAAACAAACCCATGCAAACTGTTTGGCATGAAACGAATTTTTCTAAGCGCGCGTTATTATAAATAAATGTAAGACAAAGTGGTGCTTGTCGCCTGCTGTATTGAATCTGCTCTATTAGTAGGACATTGTTACGACAATTATGTGACGCTCCCCTCTCGAAAAGGCGAGAGTGTCGTTGTAAACGCTTCTCGACTAGCCCGGCGTGCGGCGTCTGTGTCAAGGCCGTCCAACCCTTACGTAACACTCTAGACTGTTCGAGAACTTGTATAACTCCGCAAATTATGCTGGCACGCTGTCAAAAGAATGAACAATTATTCTGGAACTTCTGCGCGCTATATACAAACAACAGTGACTATACGCACAGTTGATTGTTGCATTTACGTACCTAATATTGTGACATAACGCGAGGAGTTACAATTTAAATACACTCACATTAACTAATTGTATGGTATGTGTATGTATATGATGTAAAAATCATTTTATTGTAAACAAACCCATGCAAACTGTTTGGCATGAAACGAATTTTTCTAAGTGCGCGTTATTGTAAATAAATGTAAGACAAAGTGGTGCTTGTCGCCTGCTGTATTGAATCTGCTCTATTAGTAGGACATTGTTACGACAATTATGTGACGCTCCCCTCTCGAAAAGGCGAGAGTGCCGTTGTAAACGCTTCTCGACTAGCCCGGCGTGCGGCGTCTGTGTCAAGGTCGTCCAACCCTTACATAACACTCTAGACTGTTCGAGAACTTGCATAACTACGCAAATTATGCTGGTACGCTGTCAAAAGAATGAACAATTATTCTGGAACTTCTGCTCGCTATATACAAGCAAGAATGGCGGGCTTCGTTAGTTAGTTACACCTGGCGACATTGTAGAGTGCGGATTAAGTGATTGTGCAAAATAATTACTATGTTATAATTAGTTCTGAACTCTTAATATTTGACATTATTACTGCGTGTAGGTAAATGTAATTTGAATTATTGTACGAGAGTACCTTGTGGATTTCGCATTGTTATTTGTGACTAATTAAAGCTGGAAAATTAGTGACTTTACTGGTTTTTGTATTTTGTTTCCACTGTAAAATACGACGATCCGTGAGACCGGATCTTTTGAGACACGGTGCTGGGAGAGGGCTTTAAGAATATCGTGGACGGAAATAATTCTAATGACGATGTTTTCAAGACAGTGGGTGAAAGAAATGCATTGATTGGAACCATTGCAAAAAAAGGAGAGGCAATAATACGATATGTCACCTGTTTCGTCATTTAAATTGGTTCACACCCAGATCAAGGAAATAGTTGAGAGGCGTGGTGGAAGAGGAAGACCGAGACAGGAGTACACGGATAAGATGAACAAGAGGAAAGTGTTATGTGGTGATTAAGAGACTGTCCGCGGAAGGAAAGACATTGTAAACACTCCAACCTCTGAGTTGGGGAATATGAACATCCCACTTCCCAGTTTTCCAGTGCCTTAACCAGATCATCTACATGATGATGTAGCAACGTTTTGTATCTCGTCTGGTAGCAGAAGTTTCATAACAAATGAATCTGATTGCATAACACATGAAAGAACGGTACAAGAAGAAGTGAAGGAAGTAAAAATGAAAAAAAGGAAAATTAAAAGAGGGAAAAATAAAGAAAACTATTCGTATTTATGAGAACTTAAACAAACATAAAAGTATATTAAATAGGCAACGTAAATGTTTGTTGCACCAACTACTGGTATATGTGATTGCAGCAATAAACGTGGGCAGGGATTGAAGAGCGTAAGTGGATAAGGAGTAGAATGTAACAGTTTAATAGCGTCGTAGTGGGATTAGCGTCTGTATAGCAGCGTAAGTCTTGACAGTAATGGGCTGCGGTGGACAGCTCTGTTACAAATCGTGTACAACGTTCTCTCTCACTCTCTCTCTCTCTCTCCGTTTCCACCCAATACCAACACAATGTTGTCTCACCCCTCACACTAGCCGGCTATCAGTAAACAGCGTTTTACAACACATACGACGACGTTTCATCAAATTTTAACATTGAAAATGTTTATAAGGACGTGTCGCACATTTGAAAACGATCGCTGGTGCGTGATCGAAAATGGGAACCGGTGAGTTTCCATAGAAACTACTTCTTTGTTGTCAATAACGTAGCGCACATATAAAACTTCGCTTATGAATGCGACCACATTTAACTTATAATCTGTACATTGGTAAATGAAGAATGAATTCATTGATTGGTGAATGAACATAAATATATATATATTTTAGATTTATTGAAGCATTTCAATGCCCTTCTCTGTGCATTGCATTTGTGCAATGCCTGTAAATTTTTTTATTTAGTTTCGAAAAGTGACGAATATCATGAAATATCATCACCATCTCCTTCACAGCACGGCACAGGCAAGGTGCTGCCTGTTCCACCTTCAGAGATCCTCCAGCCATCTCTTCCTGGGTGTACCCACACATCCTACAGGTCCTACAGGTTTGTACTTCCACACTAGTGTAACCAGTCTAGAATCTTGACATTCTTCCTAAGCGTTATTGCCAGTGTTGTTTGTAATCTTCTAAATGTTTATTCAAGTTAAAAACTTGTAACTATTCTCTTATGGCCTCATTTGTTGTACGATCTAGTTTAAAACACGTTTTAACTTCTCGTAAGAATGCCATTCCAGAGGCCTGTATTTTACTGTCTTGTTTCTTGGTAGTTGTCCATAGTTCACACCCATAGGACAGTACAGAGGCTCCCATAACTTTGTATTTTCATTCCCTCTACGAGTTCAGCCAGTCGCTGGAACCAATTGAGTATGTAATGGTTGGCGCGCAAATCCTCCACCCATTTCTACATTCCCTCAACGGTCTCATCCAGCTTCTAAGGTAGGGCTGTATTGTGCCCAGCACTTAGATATGAGGCGGCATAAACCGTCTTTATTAAGACAATTTGGTTCGACTTGAAACGAATTACAGTGTGCTCGTCATATATAAACTTGAACGTTCACCAATGTCAACCATTAGTCGTTGCTTTTCGATAAAATATTCTATTAAGTCTCTTAAGGAAATATTACTTTTTAATAACCAAATTAAAAAATGGAGGAATTACCCTAGATCATTTTTATACATCTTAAGAATACTTTTTTAACAGGACCTTTTTGTTACCCAAACTTCAGTCAAATAGCCATTGAACTTTGAAAATTAAAAGGGAAACTCTCTTCCCCCTACGGTTTACTGGCGGGAGTAGTAGTCGATATCCGTTGCCTTGTTTATGTCCGCATTTTACTCCTGTAAATTGCTACAGAAAAAGCCAAAATTTTCTTCAATTACGTTCTTCTGTCGCTAATCTAGCTTTATTTCTAAAATACCGTTCAGACGTCTCACGGATCGTCGTTTGTACAGTGGAAAGAGAATAACTAACACCAATGAAGTACTTAATTACTGATAATTACTGACTTTAAATAGACACAAACAGCAGTTGTCAGAATCAACAAAGGAGTCTTACAGAATAATTCAAGTTAAATTTGTCCGACATTAAATGAATTTAAACCTTATTTAAGTCTTCCACTAATTAACACAAGGATTACTTCGCACCAAAACGCTTCAATAACTCCGAACGGCACTCCTAAAATTGCCAGGTGTAACTGGATGTCACGTGACTGCTGCTGGATATTTATACCCCGCAGAGATTCCAGAATAAAAAAAATCTTCCATTTTTTGGGCGTCACGGCGAGCATAATTTGCGTAGTTACAGGCGCTAGAACAGTCAGGAGACTAGGTCAAAAGCCCGACCTTGAAAGCAACGTGCCAGTTACATGAATTAGGCTAGTCGAGAAGCGTGTAGAAAGACAATCTGGAAATTGTTTTCACAAACAGAAATAACACTAGTTGTACGAAAGCTTACACGGCCGGTGTCATTTAGATTGAAACTAACTCCCAGGCTGTTTGGCCGTGTTTCAAGTTTTCCGACAAAACCAGACGTTTCGGCAGCACCACTGGCTGCCATCTTCAGTAGAGAACGAGTCAACTACGTTTCACGGGACATCACCAGCCTTGACCACATTACTGTGGTCCTTACGTACTACATCCACGTTAGCGTTGACTCGTTTCTTCCACTGAAGATGGCAGCCAGTGGTGCTGCCGAAACGTCTGGTTTTGTCGGAAAACTTGGAACACGGCCAAACAGCCTGGGAGTTAGTTTTAATCTAGAAATAATACCTACTGTTGCACACCACTATACAACATTTTTTTCCTATTAGGACTTTCAAGATTCACAGCTCATCATCAGATCGGAAGTATGTAATGATGATGCGCTGGTCGATCTGACGATGAGCTGTGAAGTTCGAAAACGCTAATCGGAAAACAATTCTAAAGTGGTGAGCAACAGTGTTATTTCTGTTTGCGATTGTAACCACTAATACAACTTTATTAATTCCGTAATTGTTTTCCATTTCAACGAACGCAGAAATATATAGGCCAAGAAAAGTTATTGATACAAAGAAAAAAGTAATACAAATAATAATGTATAATTTCAAATTAAAATATTTCTTTGTGCGCCTTATTTCAAATTTCGTATAAATAAATATTGTTAACAAACATTTTTATAAGATTTTGAATATGTTTTAGTTGTCTTAGTAAGTAGTTTACTAACCTAAACTACTTAGGTTACCAACCTCTAGTTAAGTAGTTAGGCGGTGGGGCTGCCACCTTCATGTATCCTAACAGGGCTGTTTTCTGTTGGAGTTGTCTCCCCTAGCCGAAGGTTCCAGTTTTCAGGCGCTGGAAACTTGCCTTTCAGCCTCTTTCGACAGTTACATAACGCACAACCATTGTACGCCGTGGTTTGGAGGGGATCACGCGGCTTTCGCCTTCGAGGACGTGGAATACGTTGACGTGATGTAGGAAAAGATGGCGTCAGTGAAGTCGGAACAGGCTGTAAGCCTATACCATGACGTAGAGAAGAAGACATTTTTATAACCTTATCCTGCCTTTCAAAGACGTCTTAATTGATTGTGGTTAAAGTCTAAAAATTTAAAAATGAAACTTCTTTATGTTTATTTGATTGAGCAGTCGTTCCAGGTGAGCTAGTGGCTAGTGCGGGCGATTGATTCTCTCGTGGTCCCGGGTTCAATTCCCGGTGGAGGCTCCGTACGGCGTGCACTCAGCGTCGTCAGGCAGAACTGAGTAGCCGCCTGAGATGACAGCGGCGCCTCCTGGCTGTGAATACCGCAACTAGCGGCTGGCGGCGCGTTGTACTGGTTATGCAACCGCCACACTTAACACAAAAGACGGGTGGTATGCCTTGGTCCTTTAGGGACTGTTGAGCAGAGGTTTGTTTGGTTGAGCTGTCGTACTCAGACACACACGGGCGCGCTCGTTTGGTCAGAAAGACATACAAACGTTGTAAAGAGATCTTATTATATAGAAATGTCAACGATTTGTTTTGAACTTTTCACAAGTTTCACACACACACACACACACACACACACACACACACACACACACACACACACACACACACACACACACACACACACACACACACACACACACACACACACACACACACACACACACACACACACACACACACACACACACACACACACACACACACACACACACACACACACACACACACACACACAGACACACACACACACAGTGCTCATCTACTGTCTTCCCAATTCTCGTCCGTCCTCTACTCATCATGCTAACTAATTTCGTCCTCCTGTAATTTCTGGCCTTTGTTCTGTGGGCCTAATAACATAATATTCAAATATAGGTCTTTAGCTAACCCCAAAAACCCAATCGTTTGATTTCATAGGCGTATTTATGGGGGGAGACGAACAGAATCGGACCCCCCCGCAGAGTGCCGAAAGTTAACAAGAAATTTTGTTAATCTCTTAAGCTTTAAGTTGTTTTTATTAACTGCTCAGCTGTGTACGCTAATATAGTAATCCTTTTTTAAATATACGTCTACAAACAAGTTTATTACACAGCATTTCCGTGTGCTTTTGAAATATGAACTAATTGAATCAATAAGTATCTTGTAAACAACGTTTCAATAGCGCTTATTTTGATTGTGTTATTACTTTAGTTGGATTGATTTCAATATGTTATTTTTCAGCCACTTTAAAGATTGTAGTGATTGTAATATCGATTAGTCTTGTGTTTTGTATAAAGCCAACTCGACCAGACCCCCTCCCAAGACTAAATTCTAGATTCGCTACTGTTTGATTTTTATACCATTCAAAATATCTACAAATTGAAGAACTTTCAACTAAATTGTATTCCACGTATTGATTGGCCTAACGTTAACAACGTTATCACGCGGAACACATAACACGTTATAATCTGTGATAATCAAACAGTACCTAACCGGTACTCTATTAATAATGTGTACGTTAGACTGTGCCTAATTAGTCAACATTAGCTGCTTCAAGCACAATGCTGGTGTGTTTGCTTACAATATTACGACAACATAGACCAAAGAATAATAATTGGTAGATGCTTTGTTTTACACTTTGCACTTTGCAGATTTACAAAAACACATTATAATAAAATTTATTCCTCCATCTCTTCCCTTGTTCTTCTCCACCGACCTCCTTAACTATTTTTTCCAATGTTTTAGTGGATGTATAACGTCTCGTCGTTATAATATCGGGAACCTGGTTAATTGGCTCAGGTCAATTAAACATGCTGCCATAATCTTAACAAACTCATAAATAACTGGAAAGTAAACAAATGTTAAAAAGGATCCCGTGAATTGAGGAATATTGACAGGGGTTTGTAGATTTATTCACTCACCTTTTTGGACCATGACATCTCTTTATTACATAATGTTTTAACATCTGCGAAGAAATTTAGTAATGAGTATATTAAAAATAAAACCATTTGCACCTCTTGTACAAATAGAATTAGAGTAATTAATGAGTTAACATAGCTTGTACTGCCCTCGGATCCGAGTAGTTTGTTTCAGTATATGATATTAAAATTATAATCTTTATTTCGTGCCATCTGAAGAATGGGCTTATTTAACTTTAACGTGTTATATTCATAAAAGCCTTAAACTTAACACATATTATTACTAAGCATGAAATTACAATTTTATGGTAATTAAGACAGTCTTTCGTGTTTTACTTTACTTTCATTGGTTAATTAAGTGTCTATCATGTATTATTTTAAGTTAAGTTCTGAACCACGGAAGTTGAACTTCCGTGTCACCTGTGTGTAACATCGTCGGCGAATCGGCGCTTCTATCGGTTGTGCAGGGTGTCTTGGAGATCTTCTGGCTATCGTGTTTTGGTGAAATCTGCTGTCATTCCTAAAGATGAGTCGTCTGTTGGGTCTGTAAATTCTTGTGGTAGGTTTTGGGTTGTAACTTGCACTGGTATTCACGTTGTTTTACCGCACATATTACTTACGGTTAACAGTTACATGTTAAAAGTTAACATCACATTTAGGTGATGTTAGTTTGTTACAGAGATGTCATTGTCATACACTCACGTCATTTTCGACATTTTTACATCATCCGGCTATCTCACACAAGCTTCTCCTCTTTTACAGGTTTTTATATTGACTACATACTTTTATACGCTGTATCAGCAGCGGAGTCTGAGATACAACTGAACTGGCTAACTATAGGGGTGAAGAGGCTGTCCGCGCGCGGGTAGCTTCTCAGCGTAAAAGTAGTTCTCACTTATTATTAATTATTTTTCTTTAATTCGCTTACAACTTAATGACATCGCTCTTTACTTTGATTACTCTTTTATGTGACTAGGGGTAGTTACGGATTTATTTAGTTTCTCAAATCTAATTTTATTAACTGCTACATTGGCAAATCGGCAGGTTACTACCGGTTTGGGGCATGGAGAAGGGTTCATTTATTACCTTATTAAAGCTAATATTAGTATTATAAAATTTTTTTTAATTTTTTGTGGGATTTAGGCTTATTAAATCGTCACAGATGGTTAGTGAGGATCCGTCAATAATACAAATTTTATTATTATAAATTTGTATTATTAACCGATCCTCACTAACCATCCACTAAAACATTCATTGATTGACGGTCACTAAAAATGTAAGGATTTTTTCCAATCTTATTTTTCTCGTCTTTACTACCTGGCGCGTAGGAATTCGATCTCGTGCAACTGCGATTTGGTTCCAATGTAAACTTTGCACGGACGGTATGACTCGAAAACCCTAATGAGCTGAAAAACAGATATCACTTGTCTGTGTCAGATGCCATCTCATAATCCTCCTTTGATTATATCATAACACTCCTTCGGAGTGAAGCGGATTCTCAGTTTAACTCAACCTTTTGCCATTAGTCTGTCTATCTGTCTATCTATTTGAAATGTGTTTTTCGATAAGTTTTAAATGCATCAACTGATTTTTCCAAACATTGGCAGGCATGTTCATATTTTACCACAAAGGATCCCAGCTGTTTTTGAGTTCTGATCCACCTAAAAGTAGAAGGTCAGGGCGCATAAATGTTAACGGTTAAAATTTTGTAAAATTGGCAAAAAACCACGTAAGGTATCAAAGTGACAAGAATTTAAAAACAACTTGAATATAGTGTTCAATTTTTGAAATTAAAAAAATTCAGTACACTAGGATCGAAAAAGTTACAAACATTTTAAAAGAATCCACGCGGGATACCCAATGAAAGAGAATATTAACCACAATCGGAATATAGTGTTTAGGTATTGAAATTTCAAAATATCAGAGCACCAGGGACCAACAAAACGTGTAAAAATTTTCAAATAAATTTTTTAAATCCGTTCTCAGTATCAGATACGCGTATATCCGGGTTCGGGATCATCGTAACCGTCGCTTCACGCCACTTCAGAGGAAAGTAGGCGGATCGGAAACAGGCATTGAACAGGTCGACCAGGAAATGTATTATGCAAGTCTGATAAAAATATAATATAGCAACCGAAGAAAACCATATTAGTGAATATAAAGTAACTTACGTGTTTTGCATTACCACTGAAAGAGTGAATTAGAACTTATTCGTCCTGTAACCTGACTTGTGTGTTTATTCTGGGAAAATATTTTGTCATGTAATATGTAATTTTGCAATATCTACAATAAAACTTTTAATTTGCAGCTTTAACTTAAGTGCTTCTTGCAGTTGATGTATAACATTCTATTTATGAGATAAGTGCTTTATTAACAAAACGCATATTTTGATTTATACGTACTTCCTTCCCCCCCGTCAAAGAAATGTATTACATTCCAAACAGTGAGAGAGGTCTGCAGCTCATGGAGCTTACTAGTTTTATTTTACTTTCAACATACAAAATACTCGAGATATTATTGGAAGACTAATATATCGCCTGTTCTCATTCAAAACACTACAAAGGAAGCGTAGACAGTAAACCGTTTCTATCAAATCTTCAGTTAAGTAAACCCTACTATGTACACGTGACCATGCGGTCAACACGTGACAGGCTATGCACTGCGAAGCTCTGTTACAAGGAAGATATGGAAACCACTGCGTGACAATCGTCTCGTAACGAATATTATTACTTATCACAGTAACAAGTAAAACGATTCACATGGAAACGAACACACATGTCGTGCTGTATACATTCGCTAACCAATTCTGTACTTAATGCAATCTTTGTATGATATTGATTGAAGACTCGTTGGGTACTTGGTGAAACATATTGACAGCTGGTATTATGGTTGTAGCGTTGCACAACCACTAGTATACAATAAATAAACTATAAAATAATATACGAAAACATTAAGCAGCTAAAAGTGTCATAAATTTCAACGGAGAGCATATCAGATTCTACGCGGCAATGTTCGCGTACAATTCAAATGTGGCGCCCAGGCTGGTGGTTGTAGCTCGCTTGCAACTTCAGTAGTAAATGGCAGAGCTTACTACACAAATATATGGAAGGACGTGCGCTACTCTTCACAGTTGTCCTATTTTTCCAGTGTAAGCTTGGTGGTTGCAAAGTTTCTGCAACGTTCCACTAGTAGCGTTGTAGCGCAAATTTGTGTCATCCAATCAGCAATCAGTACAGCCTTCATGATTTATAAGTTGTCAGTTTAATGTTTACGTTGGTTCATGGTAAACGTTATCCGTTGTTTGAGGTTGTTATAAAATTATAGTAATAATTTACTATGATCTAACTGTGATTATGATAGTTCAATGTCTTTTAACCCCTCTTCTCATCAACTCAACCAACTACTGCAACTACCAAAATTTAGAACCACCAGCCTCCACTGATTACTACAAAGGTCTTAAAAACATACGAACACTTAGTAAGTTTCACAAATTTATTCTTAACATCTGAAAATTGTTTCAGCCTATTATTTCAGAAAATTTGTTACTGAGGTTAGAAATTTAGAAATTTTAGAAATTAGAAAAATAAATTAAAAGTAACCAAAATTTAAGAAACAGAATCCTTTGTATCTCCTTTATTAAAAGCTGTTATTTAGCTTAGTTAATTTGTAGATTTTGGTTTCCTATTGTACTTAGTTTTTACAGTCACTTGACATTTCCTATACTAACTCCTTCACCACCTGACACTCACATGTCCATACACACACACACACACACACACACCCTTAACACATGTTCACCATCCTACACATTCTTTGTATTTGTTGTTCTTAGCAGCTCTTTGAGAATTGCCTAATGCACTGGCACAATTATCAGAGGTTAAGAATAAATTTGTTAAAGTTAATAAGCGTTTGTTGTTTTAATACCATTATAATGGTTGTTTACTTTGTATGCGGAGTGAAAATAAGAAAAAATCGAAAAACAAGATAGATATGAAGCTTTCAAAATTGTGTGTCCTCTGCAGAAACTTAGATATTTCCATTCCCCTCTTGGAGTGATTTAGCTATGCTGATGACTTTTTATTGTGGGTACTGTAACTGTTGCTAAGGATTTTGCCTATTGTCCGCATAGGCGCAGCGACTGCAGGGCAGGTGAAGACGTGTGTTAGTGTCAGCTCAGTGTTACAGTTTCTGTACGTCCTTGTGCCATCCGTATTGATCTTGGTCACTGCGAAGCACCAAGCACCAATAAGTCTTGTTATTGTGGCAGAGGTCCTTCTGTCATCACCGATTTCGGATTTTTGATGTTGTATCGCTGATTTATGAGGGATAAACGTAAATTTTGACCGAGCGTTGGCTTCAGAAAGGGTTACAATATCAATTTAATGTTTCAGTTTCCTGGCCGTCTTTGCTAACTTGTTAACTGTTTCATTGTACTTGATAACTACATGTGCAAGAATTTACTGCAATGTGCATATTTTATTCTAACATTTCAATTTGTTTAAGACCTTATGGATTTCCTGAGTGAGCTTGATGTTACCATGTTTGATAGTTTATACGGCTCATCTTGATCACTATAGATTGTTAATTCCTTATAATTTATGAATTGTTGCCAAGTTTAAGTAAGCTCTGAGTAGTGCCTTGTTTATTGCAAGACATTTGCTGGTAAAGTTGAAACCAAGTCTCCAGATACTGTCTTTATTGAGAGTTTACCACCATTCGAGAGTAAGAGGAGGACACCAGTACCACCTCCAATAATCTTATTGGTGCCTGATGATAATGTTTTGTTCACTGAAATCGACGAGGACATGGGAAACTACGAGATTTGTTTAAAAAGTAATGAAACTGAAATTTTTTTCTTCTGGAATTAAGGAATCTAAGTAACACGAGATGAAACAAATAAAGGAATCTAGCTGAGGTAGCCGTGATGAATTTCATACACGGAATTTATTTACGGTGTGTATGAATTATTAGAGGTTTAGGTTAGGAAGGTTTGGACTACCAAGGTTTTGCTGTATCTGGTTCCAAAATACCAGTAACCGGTATAATGCATAAAATCACATCACCAATCACTAGTAATGCAATCGTGCAGGCAAATGAATTTTCTCTACCTGTCTGACACACACACACACACACACACACACACACACACACACACACACACACACACACACACACACACACACACACACACACACACACACACACACACACACACACACACACACACACACACACACACACACACACACACACACACACACACACACACACACACACACACACACACACACACACACACACACACAGACCAATTTATGTGATAGTCTCTTATTTTAAATAAAATATTATAATTATTGCAACAAAAATCTTCTGTTTTATCTGCGATCTGTGTGCAAACCAATGCGCAATCTTGTGGCTGTGTACTACGATGAAGAAAAGTCAATGATGTTGCAGTAAGTGTGATACAACACTTGACACTAGCCGCACGACAGTAAGTGTGTACACCACTTCTGACTACGTACTACTGCTACTACTGACTCTTGACATTCTAGTGTACCGGTACTCGCTTCTTCACCCAGCGTTCTTATAGTAATTATTTTCTAAACTTACATATTTTACATAATCGCTTATGATGTATACAAATTTATTCATTAAAATACATGAAATACGTGAAAAACGTGTCATAACATACTGAAATCAATTTCATTAAAGTTAAAAAAAAAAAATACGACCTATTGAACACTGTTTATGTGATACGTGTTGACTTAATTGATTTTCCTGTATTTCATGTTTCAAACGTACACGTTAATGCCGTGTAATAAACTTGTCTGTAGACCTATATTTAAAAAAAAGGGTACTACTGTATTAGCGGACGGAGCTGAGAAACTATTGAAATAGTTTAAAAATTAAAAGATTCACAAAATTTCTCGTCAACTTTTGACTCTCTGGGGAGGGCTCCGGTCCCGTTCATCCCCCTGTAAATACGCTCCTGGGAGTGTCAAAATAGTACAAAATAAAACTTTGATATACAGTAGTACCTTGAAAATTGAAATTATTTATCGTTTCGCGATACCAAACTCATAAATCACAATCTGTGTAATTTCATAAAAATATTTGTGAGTGAGTATATGTGTATGTGTGTGTATATTGCAATGTGACAATCTTCTTCTCTTTCCTCTTTACTTCAAAAACTAGATTACAAAACCTGTTCCGGCAACCACCTCATCCTCGGACGTCATCTCACGTCTCTTCTGTTAACGGCTTTATACTTCAGCGCCGCTTTTGGCAATCGGTCCTCCGTTATTAGTTGAAAACACTCACACCATGTCTTCTGTAAGTTGAAATGATTTTTCAGGTCTACCGAGTACTGTGGTACCAGCCTTAGCCTCAGCACTGTGGTTCACTGATTGTTAGATCTGTGTCAGTGTTCAGTCCTCAAGGCTGAAGATGACCACAGATGGAGTGGCTGAAACTTTTGCGTCAATTAACATCGGACCATGGCCTGACAGCCCGGCAAACCATAATATTTATAAAACTATTATAACGTCTCTCCTGCAAAGACATTATAACATCGGGAACCAGTTCAATTGTTCGCTGTCGGGAACCAGTTCAATTAAACTAGCTGCCGTAGTTAGTAAAAATTACTTACCAACAAATTATGACGATGTATATATCAGGAATTAGTCAAGGGTTACATAAATTTATTCACTCTCTGGGTATTAGCGAAAACATCTCTTTATTCTTGTATTTTAACTAAGTATAAAAGTAATAGCTTTAATAGTCACACTTTAATTTTTTACTTACTTTACTTTACTTTTAAAAGAAAGATTCTTATATATTCTGCATTAAATATTCTTTAAATTTTTATTCTTTACTCTTTTTTATCTCAAAAACATTCAGCTATGTATTATTTCAAGTACCACGGATCCGGGTCTTAACTTTGCAATATTCTAATATATCACAACATCATCCAAACTATTAGAAGAATAGTCCGGTGTAATTTTCAAAATTACTTTACCTTTAAAGATCATCAGGTTATTACTATATCATTATAGAAATTACAAACATTTATATGCTAATCTTTAAGTTATCTAAAAGTCTTTAAAAGAAACTTTACTGTTCTTTTTGTATCGGTTTAAAAAAAAAACAATTTTTGCACAAATGTTATGACTTAATATCACCTGAATAGAAAGTGAGTTTGCTGTGGGTGTTCGTGATGTTCTTCTTCAGTAGGTCTTCTTGGGTGTAGTTCGTTGTTCCTCTGGATCCTCCATTTAGTTGATTGTTTCCGAATTGTAGTCTAGGTCATGACGATTGGATTCTGCTACTTGAGGTTCATATGGTTGTTGTTGTAACTTTCTTCTTCTGGAGTTGGTTGTTCACATTTTACATTTTAATTGTTCTTATTTTAGCAGCACTGATGTTTACTTTAATATGGCAAGGAACATATCTTACCACTTACTGTTTGTAAAGAGATGTGTCGGCTAAGTTTTTTTTTATATATTACCAATATTTGCTCCACGCACTACATTACTAGCTTTTTAAGTTTTATCCCAACGCTACATTGGATTAAATCAAATATAACAATTAACGTCTGGTTGTATCGTTGTTTAGCGGTATACACCTAAGTGTAACTTTACAACACATTTTTGACCTGCTTACATGTCGAAGTTTCTCCGGCGACTGGGGGTTTTGTTTAGCGGCAGGGAGTCTGTAAGCTGGCGCGGTTTACGCGCTGAGAAAAGTAGTTCGTTCCTTTAGTATTATTAATTGTTCATTAATTAACTAGTAATAAATTATGCTACCTTTTTGTTATGAGTTAGATATTTCCTTTATTATTAATACGTTTTTTATTTAATTAAAAGAATTATTAGTTTTCGCTTAATAACATTGTAGTTTGCGTGTTCGTACTGGACAATTTGCACGTTGATACAGGAATCTAGGTACAGATAAGGGGTGGATAATACTCTCACTTGTTATAAGAACAAAAATTTTATTTTGTGCTATTTAAATAATTTTTAAATCGTCACACTATGACGCAGGCGTGAAACCCTTTAGACAACAGTTGAAGTGATTCTACTTATGGCTTGTACTTCTAGTTCTGCTCTTATATCCTCATTACTTTTTCTATCGTGCAATGTATTTCGCAGAAACTGTATTTTAGACTATTTTAGAAGAAACCGCATTTTAGACTTAAATGTCAAATTTGCCTAGTAGGGATTTACCGTGAGATTCAAAGCCATGGCCACTAAACTACGCAGGTTTGTCTCTTGCGTACGTATTAACAATAATATCCTATTAATATTGTATATTATGTGCTCTGTGTGTACAAGCTCGTAGACGGCGCGCCGCCACCGCCACAGTACATTGTTGATAGTACGCCGCGTCTAAATGTGTAATTAGTCAAGATTAATACCTTGTGTGTGTGTGTGTATGCGTGTTAAACTAAGGCACAATGTGTTGTCCTTGGTGAAACAACGCATTGCGGCATATATCAAACCAAATGCCAGTATTGTATACCCATTATTCACGAAAATAAAATGTAACTGTTACCATTTAATCTAACAGCATTATATCAGATTTGATCGAAAAGTTCATGCAGTTATTGTAAAACATTATGCTTTCATTCACTGACACTTATACTGTCCGCACAAGGTAGTTCCAGTCGAATGTAACAAGATTAAGCCAGCCGTTTTCCAGTCTTCAAAATATTTCAAGCATACACTTTTTGGTACAGCCTTGAGCTTGCTTAATTTTGTCGCGAAAATTTCGAGTCTTCAATTGTCGCGAAACGTTGACCTTTCGTGAAAATTATCACTGTTGGGAGGAGGAAAGATCGCGTTGGGACACGTCTGGTGAATACGCCAGTCGCCGTGTCATCATTATGACGTCTCTGGGAAGTCGGAGTGTATCGTCGAGGGAGCGGCCAAATGTTTTCTACAATCAGGCACAGCGTTCGAGACCTTCAACAACCGATGGCTGTCAACGAGGACTGGATCAGGAGCAACGTCGACGGACACAACACACACAAGGAAACCGTGAGATCGACATCTCACTGTAGGACAACCGCCGATGTGAAAGTGTAGGAGCAAGTTAGGGACCTCGTCCGGACTGACCCAACTTAACTCAGCAAATCAAGGAAACTGGAAATATAAAAACTATTTATAAACTATAAAACAAGTAAAGACTCTTTTTTAATGACTAACTGTCAAATATATCAAAGTTTATATATTTTCACCCCAAGAATTTTCAGATATGATATATATTTAATAAAAGTATTAATTCACACAATCAAAATTTATTTCTGCAAGTGGAGTCAACTTCAAACCTGTATATTTTTTGACGACAAAAAATTAAAACATTGTTTACTTGTGTTCTCTGTCATATATTGACAAACATATTCAGGTCTCTACTCAATTCGCTTCTTTAGAATGATTTACAGAGTTGTTCAGAAAAGATATATAGTTATTTATGGAGTAGTTATTGTAGAGAAGAACCACTTATTATTAGTTTGGAAGGAACAAACGAACATTTGTACTGAAAACTTATATATATATATAGAATACTGTTTCTAGCACGATGTAGATATTGAATAGTACGAATCTCTCTTAAAACCAATGAAAACCTGTTGAACGTTAGATTGATTTTTTTTTACAGTTTCTAAATAAATCCATTCATTCAGCAATATCACACGGTGTATAAGTAGTGGACTCGCAGACAAGATGTGCAATCGTGACAAACATTTGATGGCGGGTATTATAAGCTGAGTAAGCAAACATCTCAGACTAACGCTTTTCTACCATAGACGCTCCTCACCGACTATACAATAACATTATTTTTTCGATCGTGGGCAGCTACGACCCTCCTAAAATAACCTATTTGCTCTTTCTTTTGTACAGAGACTTTTTGTTTGTTTTAGCTTTTCTATAATCATTTTTGTTTGTTTGTTTTCTTTGTCTAAACTCTTCTGGTAGAGTCACTTCAGCTAAATTCTCATTAACGCCTAAGAACCAAGCGAGTTTTCGTGCTGGAGTTTTTTATCAATAGTATCAAGTGTCCTTTTTAATAAACTCCCCGAATTCATTAGTACCAAGTTTTTAAAACGCGACCTTTTGTTTATGGTTACTATCATCTTCTTCACAACACGGCATAGACAAGATGCTGCCTGTTCCGCCTTCGAAGGTTGTGCCGAAGCTATGAAAACAGCATCAGTCAAGCAAATTCAAATCCCGCGGCCAGTCATTTGTCGCGCCGTTTCCACTGCCTTGTGGTTTCTGCTAGTAGAGTGAGAGAGCTGTGTTGTGCTCGCGTGAGGTATATAGCTTCGGCGACGAAATCAAGTCTGACTGTGGCGACGCGATACAGTTGGTGGCCGTCCGCTGTCTAACAATTTCTAGCTTGTTTGGTTAAAATCTTCTTGGGTTGAATAATACGGCTACCGTGCCTCACTCTCTTTTTCGCCTTTGCACAGAGCTTTTGGTGGGCTGGCGGCTGGGTACCTTTTCTCCTCTGGCTTCGCGGCGTTCTACTATGAGTAGATAACTTCGTAGTGTGTCTCAGGTGAGAGAGGTTAATTCCTACAAATTATAATAATAGGGGTTAGGTTTAAATGTGATAGATTTAATAAAGAATATGAAATAGGTTTTAATGTGTGTGTGTGTGTGTGTGTGTGTGTGTGTGTGTCCCACATGTTTTTTTCTCGTATCTGTGAAACACGTGCTGACCTTGCACCAAACTAATTATACAATTGTAATTGTAAATTCAAAAGGGGGCATTAAATTTGTATTCAGAGAATTGTCGAAACATTTAGAAAAGAAATTGAAAGTAAATTAAAAGCAAATGGAGATGTAATTGAAAGAAAATTTTGAAATTTTACTAATGCTAAGGGACACGCAAGCGTGAATTATCTGGTTCTATTGAGATTAATCACTGAGTTCAGGTGCGAGTGGAAGCGTGATAGTTGGGGTAATGATACAGGTGACTGCCTAATTATGAATGATAAACTGTTCTTATGGTTCCCGACTCGTCGGAAGAACGTGGGGTTTCGATGATGTCATGACACCGGACATTATCGGCGGAGACATCAGCTCATCTTCTCCTTGCCCACGCCGTCAGCCGCATGGACTCTCCATAAAAATTACAAGGACCATCCTCTAACAACTCCAACTTCGCTCTTTCCTTCATTGACAGGGACATGTTTCATTGGCCACACTGCAAGTCACCAGGGAATACCTCATGTTTCGACATACCAGGTGAAAACTTCCATTTTCTCTTTCATCACTTAAAACTACACTCCTGTTGCTACAAGTGAAAGCACAAACTCATAGACTGACTTTCTTAAGTATTTATATATTATGAATTCTGTTTTCATGTAATATCTGAGCATTCCCTTAGTTTCAATTTATATGGTTATACACATTATTTTGTTCTTTCAAACCAGTAGAAAATGTTAAGGCTGTTCAAGAAGTCATTAACACAGATGCTTAGTGATGTAAAGGCAATTAAGTTTGTACCTGACTGAAAATATAACTATTAACTGAACACTGTAGGCCTTGTTAGGCATGTCACCTTTATGAATTTTCTATCTAATAATGCAATAGCTATGTTAAAATTTGTATTCAGATTTATCAAAATAATGATGTGTCAGAGTCAGAAAATTTTAAAGGTAATTTAAATTGCAGTTATTATCTGCTGCCTTAAGCATATGTATGTTGCCAATTTTGATCACAACAGATCTATGAGAATTGTTTTAAAATGGAGTCTTAGAATTATAATAATGTCTGGCAGTCTCTTGCAAGTTTTTGTTTTTCTTTAGACAAAGTATAATGTCTTGTATGAACAGGTGTTAAATTTTGATAACTTTTATCCTACTTACTTTATTCTATGAATTGTGATTTAAATTGAAAGGCAGCATTACAGTTTTATTGTTCTAATTATTATGTAGAATTATGAAACCAGTTGTTGTGTTCGTTTATAATATTGATCATTCAAACAAAGGGTGTCAGAATTGGCTCTGGATTAACACTGCCTATAATATAATATCAGTCATTAAAACATATGTAAGTGCTGTAAGAGTGAAAGACACTTAATAAATGATGACTTGTTGATGTTAAAAGAGAGTTTAATTCCAGATCCTGTCAGTCTGGGTCTAGCACACTTTTGCTTCCATCTAGGTTATTCGCCTAGTCTTAAATTACATGTACCGACTATACACAAAGAGACGGTGCAAATGGTAGCAGAGCGTGGTTTATAAAGTCTGATACTACAAATGGTAGTATCAGACCGTGTTTTTTCTTTTTTTGTAATGCAAGACAAATTGTACACAAAGAGTCGGTGCAAGGTCCTCCAGCCATCTCTTCCTGGGTATACCCACACACCTGCGTCCTATAGGTTTGTATTTCCAGACTTGTTTGGCCAGTCTGGAATCTGACATTCTTTCTAACTGTTCTCTCCACCAATATTTGAAATCTTTCAATTTTTCATTAAAGTTAAAAACTTGTAATTCTTCTCTTATCGCCTTTATCCTTATTCTTTATACGGTCAAGTTTAGAACACCTTTTAACTCCTCTTAAGAACGCTATTTCCGAGGCCTGTGTTTTACTGTCTTGTTTCTGGGTTGTTGTCCATACTTCACACCCATAGGGCAGTAGAACTTTAATTTTGTCTCTCGACGTACGTTGTTTTTAAAAACACGGTTTACTGTCCCACAAGTGGTCTGGAACTTACCTGACTTAACATGTTTATCGTAATTCCTATCTTAGACAATCTCATTTCCCAAATAATTGAAGTGACTCACCTGGTCTAGAATTTGATCATCCTTTTTCCAAAACTATCTTCGTCTGAATAATATTCCTCTTCCGAGATGGTCACTTCAGCTAAATTCTCATTAACGTCTACGAGTTTTCGTCCTGGGGTTTTACCATCATCACCAAAATATTCTTTTTAATAAACACTCCGAATTCATTCGTACCAAGTTCCCGTAAGCGAAAACTAAACGTGAAACGGATAATATCCAAAAGTTTTTCAATTCCGGTTATCCGGATAGTTTCTTAGATTTCAGATATAATTAATTGTGTATTTTCTTAAATTCCCCTCCATTTTTGTTTTGACATGATAATGTCTTTTGGCTGGCCATCATTTGAAAATTTCTGTAACGCTGTAAACTGTAACGCATCACGCTGCATGACGTCATTCTTGCGTGACGTCATTGGGATTGTTGTAAATAAACGTTTGTTTTGATACGTCGCAATATATATAATGTGTTAAAAATAATATCACTGCAAACAATTAAACCAGATTTATAAAGCGTCCTGAAAGTTTAAAATCAAGTGTTAGCACAATTTACCAGCCGGGAATCGTTAACTAAAACCGCGACCGCTAACATGCTAACGTCGTCGCAGATTAAAGACCTAACAAGCGAACAACACTGCATAGCTGTAGATAGGTTATTGGGGTTATTGTCTCTAGTTAATGGTTGTCTTCGTATGTGATTCAGCTAACGATCTATTCATTAAAATATTTGTCATCGTAAATGCAAATCTACTTTTAAATAAAGGTTTATTATGGTTACTGACTAACTGATTGTTTCTCTTGCGCAAATGTTGTGTTTAGTTGGCGGATGAAAGACATTATCATGCTCTTAAGCTTTTACCATTTGGTAAACGGTACTGTATCTTTTTTATGCTAAAGATCTTCCTTAATATTTTACTGTTTTCTTCTTCTAATTATTAAATTTCCCTTTTTTGATTTAAAATTAATCGATCATGTGCGTAAACGCATACTCGTTTTATACAATGTTGCTTGTTTTTTGCTTTCATGAAGATGGATTTTTGCTGCAGAAGTCCTCTGTTAACCGATAAGCTAATTCCATTTCTCAAGATGTCATCAATACCTTCTTGTCTAAAACGTTGGGTTGTATGATTTTTCCAAGGTACTTATTTCATGTGTTTTCTACCGTACTCTACGCATCCTGGAGAAACATTTTAATATATTTTAATGTATTTTGGTTACATTGTTTTGTTATATAACATATAATAAATTCCTCTAATAAGGCTGGGATCAACATGGCAGTGCAAAATCTAAACACAGAAGCTCTAAATAAGTGACGGAGCTGCAGTTGAACCAGTCTCTCAACCAATTATAATCTTGAACTCCTCAACACGTATTAACATATCGGTATGGAGAACCATACATGACTTCCATGTTCTAAGATTTATATTTAAAACCATTTTCGAAAGGAAATATTTCCTTAGAGACTACTTTCTTCAGCCTTAACCACAGTATTGTGGTCACTAACGTAAACCACCTCACGTTAGCGCACTCGATTTGCACTGACGATGGCAGTAGATGACACTTCCGAAACGTATGGTTTTGCAAAAAATATTAGACCACGGCCAGACAGCCCGGGGAGGAATTTTAACAACAAACTACTTCTTTGTTGCCGATAACGTAGTACACATATAAAAAAATATCCCCTCCCCCTTCAACTACCCTTTTCATTTATAGATATTTCATCTACCTTTCTACAGTGGATTATTATGACCTTCTTTTCAGGATACTTTATTTATCAAAATTAGGCACTTTACTCTTGTTAAAATATCAAATGTTGCAGGCAAACTACCCCTTCCCCTTAACCAAATCTTCACTAAAATCAACTGAGTCCTCTACAACTGAGGCACATATCCAAAAAATTATTTCATTTTGTTTGAACTTGCGGCAGTTATCGTTCGCCATAGAAAACATTCTACACAGAGGCACACAGAGACGCTTTTCGGAAAATTACTTTTCTTCATGTTTTGAGGGTATCAGAATTAGCCCTTATTTCGAACACTGTTTTTTCGCCATCACCATACTTCTATTTCCTTATGGAACATGGAAGTAATAAACAACTAAACGCAAACTGAATTAAGCGTTGCTGTAACATTCACGCGTTTTCATTCCTAAACACGTTGACCGTACGCTTAAAATGTGGTTCATAATGGATGTGTATTATTACTATGGCATTATATACATATATATATATATATATATATATATATATATATATGTATTCAAACTCTTTTTGCTACAGTCCGTTTCTTGATTTATATAATATATTTATTATTTATACTGAAATTACCTCGAGATATTTTATTTTCCTAACTAGGAACATGTTTCGAGAGCTATTCCTCATCCTTCGCGATTCTGCGTCTAGTGTAGTACCTATATGTTGGTCTGTCGCCATTGTGGTCTCCTGTTGGTTTCTGGTATCTCAAAGTGGTATTTTTGTGTGTGGTTGTGGTGTATGTATTAGTAATTTGTGTATTTTCGATGTTGAGTGCTTTGAAAATTGTGTCTTGTTTTGTATTGATTTGTATTTGTTCGGGTATTAGTTTGTTTTGTGTTTTATGTTTGTATATTTGTAAATTTTCCCAAATGTTCATTATGGTCCCTTTGTGTGGTATGTATTTTATTAGTGTCATATTGGTTATGTCTAGGAATTCATGTCCTGTGTTTATTGCATGTGTGGCTAAATTGGATTTATATATTATGGCATAGAAGGTTATATTGTATTTTTGTGAACTTATAAAAGAGAATATTTTTTTATTTTTATAATTCGAAATTTTAATATTTGCATATTTTCTATTAATATTAATAAAGCATAGAATTATTATTTTGAAACGGTTTTAATTAAAATTTCATGTCATCAACATCTCACTCCTCTTTGAAAATTATTTTTTTATTGTGCAACTACACAAGGAAATATTGTGTAACTTGACGCAACGAGAATAAAAAAATCCTTTGGCCTGGCCGGTGTGATACACTTCATAGTTGCGTTGAGTACATGGTATTGTATTTGTGTAATTTTTTATAATACTTGTAACATTGCATAATAATTTGGCGTGCCCAACGTGTGGCTCGATATGTGTTAATTATCGTATATGTTCATAATTAATAAGTGTATCATTATTATTGTTATTAATATTATTGTATTGTAATTGTAATATTGTTATGTACTTCACAACTGGCGCTCAACAAAACTGAAAGAGGAGAGAAATTGTTGGTATGAGATAATTTATAATAATAATAAACGTAAATGAATAATATTAAATAAAAACCAATAGAGTCGCGGTTTACCAATAATAATTAATATAAGAAAAGAATTTAAATTTAATTCTAATAGAACGAAATGGCTACATAGCAGAAAGGAGTTGATATTGAGGCTATGTTTAGAAGTCTCCAGGAACAAATGCAAAAGAATAATCAAGAATTAAAAAAGAATAGGGAGGAAGTTAAAGCTGAATTTGCGAAAAATAAAGACGAAGTTAAAGCCGAATTTAAAGCTGAATTAGCGAAAAATAATGAACAAATACAAAAGAATAGCGAAGAAACTAGGGCCGAATTTAAAGCTGAATTCAATAACTTTAAAGAACAGTTGACTACAAAACTGGAAGACACTAATACCAACATAGAAGTATTAGAAGCTAGGGTAGAACAATCAATGAAGGAACAAGCTTTAAAGAAAGAGAATACGTTTGAAGGATAGAAAACAGAATGGTCGAAAGAATTAAAATAAGGTATTAAACAATTAGCTGAACACTGGAATGAAAAGTTTAGAGTTTTAAAGCAGGAACAAGATGTGAAGATAAGAACAGTTAGTGAGCAAATCCGGGAAAACATTAATAAAACGCAGGAATTGGAAGCCAGAACGACGACGTTGGAAACTGCTGTAGTAGAGTCTGCAAAATCCACCAAGAAATCCACTCAGGTAAAATGAACACACGTAAGGAAGATCTACGTGGAGAAGTAGAACGTCTGAGAACGGAGATCAAGAGACGACTGGCACAGATGATGATGTATCCAACACAGATAGAGGAACGGACCAAACTAGTATTCAAAGGTTTGAAAACAGATGACCCAATTGAATTTTATTAAATTGTGAACGGGAAATGGAATTAATAGGTAACACTATAACTGATAAAGAAAAAATTGACTTTGTTAGTAAGCATTTCCAAGATTGTGCTGCACGATGGTATACCATTGTCAGAGATAATTTAACTACATATGAACAATTTAGAGAATCGTTTGAAGGCCGCTAATAGAATATTCACACGCAAAGACAAATACGAGACCAATTAGAATATGCTAAATATCAACATAATGGTAATGGTAGACTTACCTTAGAGGAGTATGTCATACAACTCGTGGAAAGAAGTAAACACTTAAGACCCACATTTACACAACAGGAATTGGTACTTAAATTAGCACATCTCTTTCACAGAGATATAAGATTAGCCATATACACACAAGGAATTAAAACTGTTGAAGATTTATTAATTTTACTCACGCAGTCCGAACACATGTTTCACACCGATTACATAAATAAAATTCATTTCCAAGACGAGAGAAGGTATGCTGAAAACTTCGGGCGGAGAGAATTTAGAAGAGAAGAGCGCAAGGTCGAAAGTAAAACAGATGGGAGTAATCCGAAGGGTGGATATACCTGGCCGAATTCGAATAAGAAATTTACCAAACCATATACCCGGAATGTACAAACAATAAAGAAGCGACACCGGTTGAAGAAATAAAAGTGCTACAACTTACAAAAGAAATAGACCGAAGCACGGAGAGTGTCAGCTTAAAAAGCATAATGGAGTTTAAGCAAGGATTAAATAAACAAATAGAAAATAGCAATGAAACTTTAAAACAAATGAACAAGAAAATAGATAAAGGTAATGAAGGACTAAACCAACAAATTAAGGAGGACATTAACAAAAACACAGAAGCCTTAAAACAAAATAACGAAATGTTAAAATTACAGTTAGAAGAGTATCGAGAAAAAATAAAACAAAGGATCGCGGAAACCAATGAGAAGATTGAGATAATGAATGAATATTTGGTTCAATTCCGGGAGGAGATTATAAACAAAATCCTTGACGTTGAAGATAATAGTAAAACGAGAATAGAGATACTTCAACAAGATACTCAAGAAAAATTTGAGAAATACACGATAAAGTAGATGAACAGTACAGTCAAATTGAAACCAATTTCGGACAGGTACAAGGTCAAGTGAAGGAAAACCGTGAAAAAATAGAAGAAATTCGGAAACGGGAAATCATTAACATACGAGAGGAACTTGAAATGATACGGAACAGACCGATGAATTATACCCCTATACCGCGGGGAGAAAACCGAGAAGTAATCAATTTTAAGGACTACCGTAGAAATCCGTTAGAATTCCTAGAACGACTGAAAGAATTGTTAAACCGGAACCGAGAGACTCGATGGCATATGGTTAAAGGTATCCTGGATGAAGGATTTAAAGACATCGCAGATAACTAGTGGACAGCAATCCGCAACGAAGTCAAGAGTTATGAAGGATTCAAACAGCTGTTCAAATTGAAGTATTGGTCGGAGTCCATCCAGAACATCGTCAGAGACAATCTTTGTAACGGTAAATACGACGCAACCAGATTTAGAGGACGACGACGCAGCTTTAATAATGGACGAATTTATGAGAACCAGTACCAAAGAGACGATGATAATAGGCGTCCACCGCGGAGTCGTAGTGACGAATACTCTAGGTCACGAAGCTGGGATGAAGATGGAAGACAGTCATCTGAAAACCAACCCAGGAGTAATCTGGACCAACCAAGCAATGACGACGGGAAAAAGGGAAACGTCAACCAGCAGTGAGAATAATGGACAGCCCGTCATTGAAAACCAACATCGGGCAGCGAAGATACCAAGAAAAATATCGACCAATTAAGACACCCATTACCATAATCAGAAATCACTATTTAAAAAATATACAGTCAGACTTGTTAGAAGAAAAAATAGTTGAAGAGGCACGACCAAATAACGACATCGTGTATATCCGAGTGGACCTACATGGGGTACCTACTGAAGTAATGATCGACACAGGAGCAAATGTTCCTTTAATTGACAGAATTGAGTTAAACAGAATACAAGAAAATAATACTGAGAAGATACCCACACTGCCAATCAACAACATTACCATTATTGGAGCAACCGGTAAACAAAATAAGACCATTCGTCAACAAGTGAGCCTGGACGTTACAAACGAGGGAATAGAGATTCCTATGGTGTTTCTTGTAGCCCTTCAGAGTTTTAATAGGGTGTGACATGCTGCGACGCCACTCTGCAGTTATTAATCTGGCCAGTGGTAAAGTGACACTGAGCGCAGAAGATTGTGAATTATCGGCTGAGATAATTGGAAGCATACGTGCTCCTCAGTATCGAAATTCATATTATATTAGGGAAAGAAATAGGATACCCATAGGAGAAAAAAATGTTGTAACGGAATCCAATTTATGGCTAGAGAAGTTAGAAGAAATAATGGCATTTCAAGGCGAGAGCTCAAATGAAGTTATCAGTGTGGAAGAAAAAAGAAGATTAGTCAACATATACAATAGATAGTGTCAGGTATTCTCAGATTCACCTGGCAAAGCCAAGAATTTTCTATGCGAACTAAAATTCAAAGATTCTGTAAGCTTCAACCGAAAGTCATATCCCATAGCACAAGCTTTAAAAGAAGCAGCTCGAAAAGAAATACAAAGAATGGTCGATGAAGATATAATTGAAAGGAGTAACTCCCCATATTTTATCGCGCCATTGTAGCGATACCAAAGAAGGACGGTCAAGTACGTCTGTGCCTCGACGCTCGTGAACTAAATACAATGATCATCAATGACCGCACATCTCCAGGCGAAATCGAAGAAATAATGAAACGATTTCATGGATGTAAATACATGGGTACCTGGGATGCTGTATGGGGTTATTGGCAAATTGAATTACATCCGAAGAGCAGACAATACGTCGCCGTCATATTCGAAGGGGGGAATTATCAGTTTAAATGTCTACTATTTGGATTGGCCAATTCAGTGGCCATATTCATTCAAAGTATGGATCAAATTTTAGGTAAGGAAGCTTTGGAATTTGCAACAGTATATGTAGACGACATCTTAACCACCTCTACAACCTGGGAGGAACATTGTAATAGGATTGAATTGGTGCTCAGAAAACTGCAACAAAACAACATTACCTTGAAACTTGATAAGTAAAAATTTATTACCCATGAACTACAATTCCTAGGATTCATTCTTTCAGAAACAGGGATCACGCCATCACCCGAAAAAGTGGAAGCAATTCAGAATTTCCCAAAACCCATAAACTGAGACAGTTGCAATCGTTTTTAGGGATATGTAACTATTACCGCAAATTTCAGCAGAATTACTTAGAATTGACATCAAACTTTTTCAGCACTTACTGTCGAAGAAAAACAAATGGAAGTGGGGTGAATGCGAAGATGACAATTTCAGCTTAATTAAAAACAAATTCTTAAATAGTATAATGTTACATCACCCCAATTTTAACAAACGATTCTACCTGAACTGCGATGCCAGTAACATCAGTCTAGGAACGGAATTATATCAAGAAGACAACGAAGGGTATCTGGTATCAATTTCGCCAGCCGAGTTTTAAGCAGTTGCGAGAGAAATTACACAGTAACCGAAAAATAACTGCTTAGTGTGGTTTTCGCATGCTTAAAATTCCGCACAATTATCTTGGGTTATCCAGTCACAGTAAGAACAGATCATAAATCAATATCATTCTTAAAAAATTGTAAACTCAACCATGGTCGACTTACGAGGTGGATACTCATCCTACAAGAGTATAACCTAGATTGGGAGTATGTACCTGGTAAGAAGAATGTAGTGGCGGATGGACTATCTCGAGTAAACATCGAGAGAGGAACATTCGATGTAGACCAAGAAAATATAGGAAGGGTTTACCGGATCTTGAAATCGAGAGAAGAATTAGAGAAAGTTCTGAATAAAGTAAAAGAGGACCAAACCACTGACCCTAAATTAAGAAACATCAGAGAGAGAATCGAGAGGAATGACTCCACTATTATGCCTTTTTATTGCATCCATGATGAAGTGATCTTTACTCGCCCTACATCCAGAGGCAACGTTTGGAAGCTATATGTACTAAGAACGGGCGAGTCATCAATTATTTTGGATTATCACATTAGACATGGACACATGGGACCACTCAAGGTAGTGAAAGCCCTGCTTGAACATTTATATATCAAAGGAATTAATAAGAAAGTGAGACAAACTCTCAGGAGTTGCAAAATCTGCAAGCTAGTGAAAGTTAATAACGAACGAAGGGAAGGAGCTATGATCACAATAACTTCAGATCATAGACTCGTGAAAGTTTTTATTGATATATGTGGTCCATTCCCGAGAAGTGGAGGTAGACACCGATTTAAATATATTGTGATTATTTTTTACCATTACTCCAAATTTACTAAACTATACTCCATAAGTAAGGCCACGACCAGTAAGAGCCTGGACATCATCATCATTAAATACATTTCGGAGGTAGGAAGACCGGAGACAGTTGTGACTGATCACGGTACCCAGTTTAAAGGGAAAAGGTGGAAGATGGAATTACTGGAAATGGGAATCAGAACGTACAAGACATCTGTGTATCACCCCAGCAGTAATCCTGCAGAGCGCGTTCTAAGGGAAGTAGGAAGGATCCTGCGCACCTATTGTCACAACGAACACAGTGATTGGAGCCAGTACGTAGAATCAACAGAGACGTTCCTGAACCTGGTGTACCATGAGAGTATAGGAACCAGTCCGTATCAAGTGATGTTCGACCAGCCACCACCCCGAGAAATAACATCCCTTATTGAATTACTTCCAGGAGAGAAGAAAGAACCCACCAGAACTGAAATACATAACCGAATCATACATAAAGCAGAACTTCAACGAAGAGAAGAGAAACAGAAAAAAGGATCATCCAATACCAAGTAGGAGACAAGGTATTGACAAAGAACAGACAACTACCCAGTTCAGCAGAAGGAATAGCAAGAAAATTACTATTGTTATATACCGGACCTTATGTTGTGACACAAACTAAGGGTAATAATACTTATGAGATAGCTGCACCCTATACCAATCAGATAAAGGGGGTGTACAACAAGACAGAACTGAAAAAATGTTTTGAAGACTGGTTAAGGTGGAAAAGTTTCAAATATTATAGCCGTTTATTTCAGTAAGATACAACCATAATTACTGAAATAACTCGACTTTAAAGGGGGATATTATGTAACGTTATGTTTTCCCCTTACATAAAATAGGCCCCAACTTAAACCATTTCATGACCGTGATACATGAAGAACAAAATACTAAGTCATTAACTAAATTGTATACCATAAATATTGTCTGAGATAATAAAAAAGAGATAAGAATAATGTAATGAAACTGATAAGAACATTATCAATAAGAAGATTTTTCCTAGTAAACTGCATTAAAAATTGTTAAAAAAGAGAAAACTTATACTGCATACTGCAGTAATAAACTGGATACTCAATAAAGAAAATTATTAATACAATAATTAGTTTCTAAGTACTTAAAGAATGAAATCAAATAATAAATTGATTTATGATTATGAATAAAATCAATGTATTAATGTAAATCAAGAAGAGTATTAAAACTAGTGAGATGAAAATGTAATAATAAAACAACAATGAAACTAAATGGAAGCCTACATGTAAGGTTATGTACCATTAGAATGTTTTAAACAACAGAAAGAACTAAAAAGCATTGTAAAACCCATCAATTGTAAATAGAAGGTGAAAACTACTTATGAAGTAGTAAATAAGCTCATAATAACTAGATAATAATGGTTATAATTTGAATTATAACATGAAGAAGAAGAAATATGAGACACTGAAACTTGTCAATAATTGTATGTAAAAAGAACAGTTTTTAATGTAAACTAATTAAACAAACTATATTGTATAAATAATACTAGAATCTGTATTATTAGAATAATATTCTAGTGATGAAGATATGATTAACCAATAAGTATAAACAAAGTTAATAATGAAACAAGATACAAGGACTAAACCTTCAGAATACTGATTCTGAAGCTAATAACAACTAGAATAAGTAAGAAAAACAATACTAAGTGACAAAATATGTTGTCAAAGTTTCAGTAAATTGTGAAGAATGTTTTAGAATAATGATATAATAGGAAGAAACATGTATTGTCAAGATATGAATGAAATTAAGGGTCACTATCATAGGCAAATGAGCCTAGAACATTTGTTTATGATATTTATAGTAAATAATTGTTAAGTTATGTCATTACTATTGTGATGAAAGTTGAATAAGGGTATCAAGAACAATGTAAAGTAATTGTCTGATAGCAAAAGTAATTATTTTAAACAAAAAAAAGAAAAAATGTGTACAGTACCAAGGACCAGTATACCTGGAACTTATTTCTATTATTTGTAAACAATTATTGCTAATAATTGTCATTATTAGTGTCAAAAAAGTGAAAGTCGAGGATCAAGAACAATTTAGAATAGTTGTCTTGTATTAAAAATAAGAATTGTGAAAATATGAAAAGAATAATGTTCAAACTATTATAGGCCAGTATGCCTAGACAAATTATTTATGGTAATTGTAAGAATTAATTATTAATTTTTGTCATTAATATTGTTGTAAAAGTTGTAGAGAGTTATAAGGAACAATTGTGATCAGTTACATCACAATAAAGTTAAGTAATATTAATATAAGAAAGAGATTAAGATGTCAGGAACCAAGGTTGGGTTAGGCTTAGCTAGCCAAACATGATTTTTATAATATTGTGACATTATTAATTACTGTAAATAATGTTACACTCAATGGTTTGTAAGTAAATATCATTTTTTAATCATAAATAAGTAAATAAGTCAAGAAATTTAACATTTTTATATGAAAATCTTAAATAATGCAAATATTAAGATTAGTAGTTTGTTATTACTGAACAAAAACCTATCGTATGGGGCATCAGAATGTTCATCTCAAAGAGTGCAGATGAATGGCATTAATGAATTGTTAATTGGACCTCATATGAGTTATATCAATTATAAAAGTGTTAATCAATTCTGAGCACATGTAAATACTTTTGTGAAACCCTTTATTTTAGCCATGAACCCCCGCAAACAACGCTTCAAAGCGTCTATTTTCACGAGAGTTGCCGATTAATTACGGAAATTGGAACAAATTGACCAATCAGCACTCATCACCTGTCAGTCGAAGCGAGAATTGGGTCAAGGTGAAAGACAGTCTATAATGAGTACTCTAAGAGGACACCACGCTCCTCCTGTGACGGAAATTCCGTGTTTAACCTAGTAAAGCCGGTCAGATGTTTTAACCTCAAAGTGGGAATTAGGTTATGTATTATGTCAACAATAGAAATCATAACCTATGATCGGGTCGACGTAACGAAATATCGTATCAGTGTTGTGTAGTGGATATTAAATATCAATTAAATTATACAGTGAATAAAAAATAAAAGTGAAATAAATGAAGGAGTGTACAATCAAGCAAGTATGGTGTTAATTAACCAATAATACACTATCTCGTACTTAAGAATTTTGTATACCCTTTCAATTATTAGAGACACTTGATTTTCAAATCACTGTAACACTATTGAACCACTTTCACTAATAATTTTCAAATTAATTTAATTTAAATTAATTATTGTTTCAATATTATAAATTTTCTTATTTTCTTACCTTTGTTAGGTCCGTCTTGTGACTTTTATCTTTAGAATAAAATTAGTGTGACGCGTTTCAGGTCATCTGACCCATCCTCAGACACTTGCTCGAAAAGAGGTCGTCATATATTAAAATTCAATTAAAATAAAAACACACATATGTAAATTCATCGTCAACAATTAATGTTTAAAAACATGAATCGATCGATCAGTATCGATCGGTAATCGCGTGGTGCACCACGACAACAGTGTTATTCATGTTTTTGAACATTAATTGTTGACGATGAATTTACATATGTGTGTTTTTATTTTAATTGAATTTGAATATATGACGACCTCTTTTCGAGCAAGTGTCTGAGGATGGGTCAGATGACCTGAAACGCGTCACACTAATTTTATTCTAAAGATAAAAGTCACAAGACGGACCTAACAAAGGTAAGAAAATAAGAAATTAAAATACGTGACTTGGACCGTTAAAAAACAAAAATGTTTAATATTATAAACTTTCAATGAACAATATAACCAAACTTGTTTACTTATCACACGGACATAGTCCGACATTTGTTTTGTTCACAACAGTAGATTTAAATTCTTGGATTTAAATTCTTTGCAAACCACCTCATTGAAGCAAACCACACATATAAAAACATCGACAATAACATGAACATTCTACACGTACACACAAAAGGCCGAAAACTAGACACTCTAGAACAATTGGAAATATACAAACACACGAAAACAAATAAAAACGACATCCTAAACGAACAGACACAATTCAAATCGCACGCATTATTCGAACATATCTCACCCCACACACACAGCATCGATCTTTCGAAATTCGATTCCGTCGCCCACAACAGGACGGACAGCGCTACCAGCGGCAGCCTCTGAAGAAGCCTTTTAAAGGGGAAAACCGGTTCAGGCTGTAAGGTAAAACTTTATGCTTTTACTTATAAAAAACTTAGTGTTCCGAGTCGTTAATACAATAGTGGTATTTAGTAGATTTAAGTATTTATTTAGAATAATTCCATTGTTATTCCTCTTTTGTGATGTTTTGTTCTTCAGATAAGACATTTTTATTTCTATATCATGGTCAAAAGAATGCAAGAATTTAATAATTGTATAATAATTAATGCTACTGTTTACATTCGTTAGCAAATCTAATGTTACCAACTGTGAAACCAGTGATTGTCTTTAGCCGGGTCAATCAGTTTCTGTTATGAGTATTATTCTGTTTATCGAAGTCAGAAGGAAGATAAAATGAATATCAAAAGAAAAATAAAAGCATATTAAAGGAAAATACTGGTGCAAGAACTCTCATTATTATTATTGGCGGCCGTCTTGCCTTACTTGGAAATTCGTGTTATTCGATATTCACAGATTATGTTGGCGGCATTTCTTTTGGTAAATTATTCGCACAAAATTCAAAAGTTTAAACGAATAAGTAGAGTTAACTTTCAGAAACAGCAGAACATTCCAGGATGTTACTTAAGGTTATGTGAATGGGATTTAATTTCACTAAAGGTCACATTTATTTACATTAACCAGCAATCTACCGTATGAATGGCACTACCGAAGGTAAATAATGAATCAATCCATTTAACAACTCTTCACACTTCAAGAACTTTAAATTTCATTAGCATTATTGAACTGTTATTTACCAATATCGAATGCATTAACCTTTTTAAACGTCAACATAGATACCTAAATAAAGTTAGAGCCACACTGGGTTATACATACTATTTGATGAGTTAAAATTGCTGTTAACTTTAGTTATTCACTTTACATTATTAACAGAAGAGGGTAACCAGGTAGGTCAACGGCATATTACTACAACAGTACTCCTACAAGATAGAGGGTCATCATCAAATTTATATAAATCTATAATTAGAAATTTTGATTTGTGAAAAAAAAAGAGTTACTTTACAACGTTCGTAATGCAGCTTGTAAAATATTTACAAATATACTACGTTTATTCTGTTTATTCAAGTCTGGAACAGCACGTGCACTAAATAGGATAATACAAGTAATCGAACTTCATAATTTATAACCTTGAGTGCTACTGATCATTACTAACAAACACGATGCCACATTTATATCTTTTATATTTTACTAAAGAAAAATGTTAAACGTTAAATGCTTCTGAATGGAACGGCAAAAGCAAGATAAAGGACTTTCTTTCTGTGTGAAATCAGATATTTACACAAATCACATTCTGTACGAATAAAGGTGTTTTTATTGACGACACTTGAATATAAAAATTATTATTGTGTAAAGGAGTGATTCTAAAATACACAACTATTATTGACGAACTAATAATACGTCAGTACATAGTAACGCGTTTTCAATTAGTTTTCGTCTTTCAAAGTAAATCGGAATGTTTGTTTGAAATAAAGTTTTTGATCCTCCTGAATAAAAGTTATTAATATTTTAAGAATTACGCTAAGCTTTCATGCCAAAATAAACTAATCCCGGCCGTTATGAATGTGGAAAATAGTTTCAGGTCTGAGAGGGAGGCTATTATGATTTCTTCCACTGTGAATCTATTCCTGATATTATTGTTAAGAGTATTCTGTAAATCTTTTTTTAAGTATGACGCTGTTTTTCCAAAAGTCTTTTGATATGGGATCTTTTTTTTATCTTGCACAAGGTCGTTGTCGTGGTGTTTTCACGTCTTATGGTTTTTTAACCTTAATTACATTATTCTCACTAAACAAAAGATTTACTCTCTACTTTTCATTTTCTACATTCTAAAATGATATCACCTGTTTGTCTGAAGTTAGTTAATAATCCTGTGTCGCTACTTGTTATTCCTAGTACAGACTTTTCATATCCCTTTCGTCGTACCGTGTAGTTTCCAGGACGGTATGTTTGCAGCGTTTACTATTCGTGTTTCTCAGTATTACGTATATTTAGCAAAGACACACACAGTCAAGGCACATCCTTCCTCGAAATAGTAATAGTTTGTTATTAATTATAAGTAGACAAATTTTTTCAGAGGCAGTGAATTGGTGTCTACACTTTATTCTATTGAAAAGTGTCTTAGTTTGCTGCATCTCTCTTGTATCATCTACCTAAATATTTCACTTCATTGACAACTGCCGCACATTTACCATATTTCTTTTAACCTCAATTGGGGCAGCATTACTAATACCAGACTTGTCTTTTCTCGGGCAAAGCTTTACAATTTCCCGTTCAGTAGGTTCTCCAGTACTTCATATTTTTTCTAAACATTTAGGCCTATATCATCTAAAAGCCTTTTAGACCTATTCTAACGTTACAATTTATTTGTTTTTAATTCCTCCTTCTTACCATTCCCATTGTTTGAGGATACATTTCAACAAGCTGGGAAAATACTTTATATTTGTCTCGTGCTTTGGTCTGTTGTGTTTGCATTGAGTCTACCTAATCTTATGATAACAATACAATTATCTTGTTCCTGTTTAATGCTCTATTTTAATGAATAAACGTCATGTTTTGTGTACAAAAAATAAAAAGATTATTTACATTAAAAACAATTTATTTAAAGTTATTTTTCGTAATTATCGAAGCGTTTTTGGCGATATTTTATTAATTTTAGATGGTCTATAGTGGTGTAGTTGCTATTAAATTTTAACTCACCAGGACTGTCGACTATTAATTCCGATAGAAGTCGGTTAGAACCTTGATCAACGCCCAAAATACCCAGAATCTTGTTATTGATAGAAACGCAGAGGATTCATGAAATTAGGTGAAAATGTCTGAGAGCAATTGAAATTTTTCCTAAAAAAGGCAGTTCCGTTATACATCAATAAAACGTACAACCATCCACCACACACATGGATTGATGACAGATCTTACGGGCTTTTAAAACCAACATTGAAAGGACAATGTGCTGTTACAGGTTATATGGAGTAAGAAAACAGGTAACAAAAATTCAGAATAAATATTTAAGTTGGGTAAAACAAGACTGATAAATGCCATAACGAAATCAACTAGGTTAAGTACGAAAGTTGTTATATAAAAATGTAAAACGTAATTAATTTAACATAAAAATTAAATTTATTAGTAGATTACATTACAAACTTGGAACTATCCAAAGACACTAGAAAATGAGAAATCATTCAAGTGGCTTTATGATAGAGGCTTGCGATTCATGTTTACGTAAACGTAACAGACTTAATATCAGAGTTACTTCGGATTTCCAAATATCACTAGGACTTAAACCCGACTGAGATGATTTGATCAAATTTAAAATGTATGAAAAATACAATATACAATTTTAAAAGTAATATCTTCCAGAAAATACACTGCAAGTAGGTTTATTTTCACCTGACATACGTTTCACAAATATTATCTGTATCTTCAGAGGTTTGTTTGAATTGTGAGTCAGGTAAAAATACAGTGTATTTTCTGGAAGATATTATATGGAAGACCTCCAGGTAATTCAACGAATACGTACAAAGGAATAATTTTAATAGTATAGTTAACTTCATGAAAAATCAGTGTAGGCCTAACTACCGAAGAAGGCTTTAAGAGTGAGGCTTGTTATAAATGTAAAGAACAATTCAAGATTCAAGAGTAGAGACCGTAATTGACAGCATATCAGACAAAATTATTGTAATGTCGATGTAATAGAAATACAGGAGTAGCCTTCGTGAGGTACTGTCTGGCGGATACAACGTGACTCCATGAAACTTCGAAAACCGTGTGTAGTCTGTGTAATGGACCAGCGTTTTACTGTGTCTACTTTCACGGTAACCATTACTAGGACCAAGTGGCCTAAGTATCGTAATTCGTTTTTAAATAGAATTTGTGAGCTCTGTTGCCCCGTTATGGAGAGCTAATATTAATTCCGTTGGTGACAAACAACCTGAATCCAGCAATTGCCGTAGGTTCTAAATGGTTTGTACTCGATCAGTACACTACGCTACCAATATGACTCTAGAGACATTAGTGTTGGCCGAGATATTTGGTTTTTTAAGGATTTAAGAGTCTATGTCTATTTGAGAGTCAAATCAAAGTACTATAACATTATTTTCGCCAATTGGAGAACCAACTGAGAAATATGAATTTGTAAAAGAGGATACAGATAACCAGTGACAGATGAAAAAACTTACGGTAACCACAATAACAGTACGAGAAGCAGTAAGATATTGTTACGACAGTCTCATTGATCGTCGTATGGTACAGTGGAAAACAAAATACAAGTCACCAATGAAAGAAACTTGTTTTTCCCAAATTATCAATTTTGGGAGGGGAGCATATGTAACGTCACAAAACGTTCCATACTCTTAAAACGACCAGAAGAGTGAAGATAATACCAAATTAATTATGAATAAGAACCGAGTCTAGGTAACGATGAAGTATATAATAGAATTAAAATCATAAACCATCAAAGAATGGAAAGAAATAAGACATTCAAATGAACAGTAGTAAATCTACAATCAGCATAAAATGACAACACAACATAACCAGACGATTTGACAGAGACGAATTGACAAAGACTAGTTCCCAAATAGATTGTTTAAGTGAGCATAAAAAGCCATTAATTATAAAGTAAAACACCATAAGTAGTATAAGGTGAAAGAAATAATATTGATAACATGTATTAAAGTGTAAACAGCACATTAGCTGAATAACAGGAAAATAATAATTTATATAACAAACAAAAGGAAATGTATTATTGATAATCATGAACTATGAAAGAATTATAATAAATAAACCATTAAAATAAGAGTAAGAGTATAATCTCAATGTTAGATCAACCTTCAAAGATGGGTATGCTAAGGCATAATGAATAATGATAATAGAATAATTAATGAGAGAACAAATTATAGATGTTCTAATAATAATATGATATCAATGTAATCAACAATGTAAAAACTATGTGTATTTAAAAATGTTATAAAAGTGTAACTTATTGTAGGAAGATGTATTATCAGTAAAGGTAAACAAAACCTTATTATGAATTATGTAAACTAAGGGACTGGCATAAGATGAGTTAAGATGACTCAATGAATTATAAATAATATAATAAAAGACCAAGATAAAGACTCACCACTATAGACTCCATTGTGGAGTCCATAATGAAGAGAAAATTGAAATGATAGACAAATCAAGTATGACCAAACAGATTATGAAAATCATAATCATGTATAATAAAGAGTATAGGAAAATGTAGATATAATGATAATGAAAAAGGTGTAAGACACCATACAATGTCTAGTATAATAAGTATAGGAATTAAGAATAATGTTGAATAAGTAATAATGAAGTAAAAGAAGCCTTGAAATAATAATAAACTAATATGTTATAATGATTGTTAATGTTCAGCTGGATGCAGCAATTTTAAATAATAATATGTTAATTTCAATAAGATAATTGTGTTCAAAATAGAAATTAAGGAGAGTTGAATCAATGTTAAAAAATAGTAAAATAGAATCTGCAAAATGTAACAGAAGACATTTGAAAACAATGCAATATTTAAGATAGGCTTTCATTAAGATAGATTTTATTAATAAAAGATGTATCCAAACTGGCCAGGACTGTATCTTTGCAGCGTTTACTATTCGTGTTTCTCAGTATTACGTATATTTAGCAAAGACGCACACAGTCAAGGCACATCCTTCCTCGAAATAGTAATAGTTTGTTATTAATTATAAGTAGACAAATTTTTTCAGAGGCAGTGAATTGGTGTCTTCACTTTATTCTATTGAAAACTGTCTTAGTTTGCTGCATCTCTCTTGTATCATCTACCTAAATATTTCACTTCATTGACAACTGCCGCACATTTACCATATTTCTTTTAACCTCAATTGGGGCAGCATTACTAATACCAGACTTGTCTTTTCTCGGGCAAAGCTTTACAATTTCCCGTTTAGTAGTTTCTCCAGTACTTCATATTTTTTCTAAACATTTAGGCCTATATCATCTAAAAGCCTTTTAGACCTATTCTAACGTTACAATTTATTTGTTTTTAATTCCTCCTTCTTACCATTCCCATTGTTTGAGGATACATTTCAACAAGCTGGGAAAATACTTTATGTTTGTCTCGTGCTTTGGTCTGTTGTGTTTGCATTGAGTCTACCTAATCTTATGATAACAATACAATTATCTTGTTCCTGTTTAATGCTCTATTTTAATGAATAAACGTCATGTTTTGTGTACAAAAAATAAAAAGATTATTTACATTAAAAACAATTTATTTAAAGTTATTTTTCGTAATTATCGAAGCGTTTTTGGCGACATTTTATTAATTTTAGATGGTCTATAGTGGTGTAGTTGCTATTAAATTTTAACTCACCAGGACTGTCGACTATTAATTCCGATAGAAGTCGGTTAGAACCTTGATCAACGCCCAAAATACCCAGAATCTTGTTATTGATAGAAACGCAGAGGATTCATGAAATTAGGTGAAAATGTCTGAGAGCAATTGAAATTTTTCCTAAAAAAGGCAGTTCCGTTATACATCAATAAAACGTACAACCATCCACCACACACATGGATTGATGACAGATCTTACGGGCTTTTAAAACCAACATTGAAAGGACAATGTGCTGTTACAGGTTATATGGAGTAAGAAAACAGGTAACAAAAATTCAGAATAAATATTTAAGTTGGGTAAAACAAGACTGATAAATGCCATAACGAAATCAACTAGGTTAAGTACGAAAGTTGTTATATAAAAATGTAAAACGTAATTAATTTAACATAAAAATTAAATTTATTAGTAGATTACATTACAAACTTGGAACTATCCAAAGACACTAGAAAATGAGAAATCATTCAAGTGGCTTTATGATAGAGGCTTGCGATTCATGTTTACGTAAACGTAACAGACTTAATATCAGAGTTACTTCGGATTTCCAAATATCACTAGGACTTAAACCCGACTGAGATGATTTGATCAAATTTAAAATGTATGAAAAATACAATATACAATTTTAAAAGTAATATCTTCCAGAAAATACACTGCAAGTAGGTTTATTTTCACCTGACATACGTTTCACAAATATTATCTGTATCTTCAGAGGTTTGTTTGAATTGTGAGTCAGGTAAAAATACAGTGTATTTTCTGGAAGATATTATATGGAAGACCTCCAGGTAATTCAACGAATACGTACAAAGGAATAATTTTAATAGTATAGTTAACTTCATGAAAAATCAGTGTAGGCCTAACTACCGAAGAAGGCTTTAAGAGTGAGGCTTGTTATAAATGTAAAGAACAATTCAAGATTCAAGAGTAGAGACCGTAATTGACAGCATATCAGACAAAATTATTGTAATGTCGATGTAATAGAAATACAGGAGTAGCCTTCGTGAGGTACTGTCTGGCGGATACAACGTGACTCCATGAAACTTCGAAAACCGTGTGTAGTCTGTGTAATGGACCAGCGTTTTACTGTGTCTACTTTCACGGTAACCATTACTAGGACCAAGTGGCCTAAGTATCGTAATTCGTTTTTAAATAGAATTTGTGAGCTCTGTTGCCCCGTTATGGAGAGCTAATATTAATTCCGTTGGTGACAAACAACCTGAATCCAGCAATTGCCGTAGGTTCTAAATGGTTTGTACTCGATCAGTACACTACGCTACCAATATGACTCTAGAGACATTAGTGTTGGCCGAGATATTTGGTTTCTTAAGGATTTAACGTTCATGTCTATTTGAGAGTCAAATCAAAGTACTATAACATTATTTTCGCCAATTGGAGAACCAACTGAGAAATATGAATTTGTAAAAGAGGATACAGATAACCAGTGACAGATGAAAAAACTTACGGTAACCACAATAACAGTACGAGAAGCAGTAAGATATTGTTACGACAGTCTCATTGATCGTCGTATGGTACAGTGGAAAACAAAATACAAGTCACCAATGAAAGAAACTTGTTTTTCCCAAATTATCAATTTTGGGAGGGGAGCATATGTAACGTCACAAAACGTTCCATACTCTTAAAACGACCAGAAGAGTGAAGATAATACCAAATTAATTATGAATAAGAACCGAGTCTAGGTAACGATGAAGTATATAATAGAATTAAAATCATAAACCATCAAAGAATGGAAAGAAATAAGACATTCAAATGAACAGTAGTAAATCTACAATCAGCATAAAATGACAACACAACATAACCAGACGATTTGACAGAGACGAATTGACAAAGACTAGTTCCCAAATAGATTGTTTAAGTGAGCATAAAACGCCATTAATTATAAAGTAAAACACCATAAGTAGTATAAGGTGAAAGAAATAATATTGATAACATGTATTAAAGTGTAAACAGCACATTAGCTGAATAACAGGAAAATAATAATTTATATAACAAACAAAAGGAAATGTATTATTGATAATCATGAACTATGAAAGAATTATAATAAATAAACCATTAAAATAAGAGTAAGAGTATAATCTCAATGTTAGATCAACCTTCAAAGATGGGTATGTTAAGGCATAATGAATAATGATAATAGAATAATTAATGAGAGAACAAATTATAGATGTTCTAATAATAATATGATATCAATGTAATCAACAATGTAAAAACTATGTGTATTTAAAAATGTTATAAAAGTGTAACTTATTGTAGGAAGATGTATTATCAGTAAAGGTAAACAAAACCTTATTATGAATTATGTAAACTAAGGGACTGGCATAAGATGAGTTAAGATGACTCAATGAATTATAAATAATATAATAAAAGACCAAGATAAAGACTCACCACTATAGACTCCATTGTGGAGTCCATAATGAAGAGAAAATTGAAATGATAGACAAATCAAGTATGACCAAACAGATTATGAAAATCATAATCATGTATAATAAAGAGTATAGGAAAATGTAGATATAATGATAATGAAAAAGGTGTAAGACACCATACAATGTCTAGTATAATAAGTATAGGAATTAAGAATAATGTTGAATAAGTAATAATGAAGTAAAAGAAGCCTTGAAATAATAATAAACTAATATGTTATAATGATTGTTAATGTTCAGCTGGATGCAGCAATTTTAAATAATAATATGTTAATTTCAATAAGATAATTGTGTTCAAAATAGAAATTAAGGAGAGTTGAATCAATGTTAAAAAATAGTAAAATAGAATCTGCAAAATGTAACAGAAGACATTTGAAAACAATGCAATATTTAAGATAGGCTTTCATTAAGATAGATTTTATTAATAAAAGATGTATCCAAACTGGCCAGGACTGTATCTTTGCAGCGTTTACTATTCGTGTTTCTCAGTATTACGTATATTTAGCAAAGACGCACACAGTCAAGGCACATCCTTCCTCGAAATAGTAATAGTTTGTTATTAATTATAAGTAGACAAATTTTTTCAGAGGCAGTGAATTGGTGTCTTCACTTTATTCTATTGAAAACTGTCTTAGTTTGCTGCATCTCTCTTGTATCATCTACCTAAATATTTCACTTCATTGACAACTGCCGCATATTTACCATATTTCTTTTAACCTCAATTGGGGCAGCATTACTAATACCAGACTTGTCTTTTCTCGGGCAAAGCTTTACAATTTCCCGTTTAGTAGTTTCTCCAGTACTTCATATTTTTTCTAAACATTTAGGCCTATATCATCTAAAAGCCTTTTAGACCTATTCTAACGTTACAATTTATTTGTTTTTAATTCCTCCTTCTTACCATTCCCATTGTTTGAGGATACATTTCAACAAGCTGGGAAAATACTTTTGTATTTGTCTCGTGCTTTGGTCTGTAGGCTTTCATTAAGATAGATTTTATTAATGAAAGATGTATCCAAACTGGCCTCTATTTATATTAAAATAACCAGAAAGGAATGAGCAATACGATGCTAGTAGTAGAACCAAATTTGTAATTAGTATAACTGAGATATAAACGTAAATATGATAAATTTTGTTAATTTTGGATGGATGCATGTAACACCAACTATAATAAGACCCACGCTTAAAAACAATTATGTAAGAGCTAAAAATAGAATGACCGCATCAACGACGTCATTTTTAGCCAATCAAAAATTACTTCGAAAATTAATTGTCGCTGCCTAGCGGGATTTTCAGCAGATACGGTTGTACGAGTGAGGAGAAACACATTTTGCCAAATTCCATTCCAGCAGCTACTACAGGACTCCAGATCTAAATTTTCATCAAATCTTATTAAAGAACAACAGTGAAGAAGTAAATACCTTTTAAAGTGCATCGCAACAAGTAGTGTTAATTTTACTAATTGTGCGAAATAAAAAGAACGAGGTTAGGTGAAGTACCTAACCAAGTATTTAATTTCAAGAAGTAATCATCTTTCATTCGTGTAAAAGTGAAGTGTACGATCAGTGTACCTGATCGTAAGTGAATTAACAAATAATCCAAAGCGATTATAAAACAGGGAGTACCGTGCAATATATGATTACAGTGTATGAATATTATGTGACTAGTATAAGAAATAATACACTCATGTACTAACGCAAAAACATTAATACTATAAGTAATAAGCACTGTCTATACTTTTTTCAATAGAAATTATACGATTCCAAATATAATAATTCATGTACACTAGGCTAACCATAGTTAACCTCAAACTTTGTAGAGGTTAGACGAACATTTCGTCAATCAATCTGAATATTTTAAAGGTGTCTAACATATTAAATTCAACTCTTGTAAAGCATCGTAACTCGAGGCATAGGTATTTTATTCTGTAGTTTAAAAGAATTCACCCTTGAGATATAAATATTTTGTAAATAAACAAACCAATCATTAGAGTAATCATTGCCAGCCTTCTGGGTTTGGAGAGATTGAAGCCAAGTATATTGTAATCCATTATTATTGTTAATTTGAATGTATAAAGTTAAAGTAAGCACGTTGTGAGCAATAAACAAGTAAACTGTTAATTAACAAACGTTGTAAGCAATTATTGAAACAGTTATTAATTATTTTTCTCAATTAAAAGAGCTGCAATTTCAAGGCACTCAAACAATCAAGTTGGCGGCTTCGACGTGTGAAGCGCCAATAGTTTAAATACATAAACAAACCAGAAGGAAAATAATTAATTAAATTATTTTAATTACTCAATCAAAGAAATAATTTAACATCAATTAAATTTATTTATTTTTATTCTTTGAATAAATTCTTTTTATGGAATAATAACTTGCGATTCCATATGGCGCCCAAGTAAAATCAAATTAGCTCCTTACTTACAAACAGTGCAGTTATACTGTTTTGACAAACCAACACTATAATAACATACTGAGACCATCTGAACAACCAGTACAGACAGAACTAACCTACCAGTGCTACTCCAAAGGTACGTGAAGGTTTTAATTACTTAATAATTTTGTCAAACAACACTCTACTGTACACAGACGATTTAGGTCTACGGCTGTGCTACTGAACTCCGAAGTGAACCACATTCGTTTAACAGAGATTGCAATACTTAATTAATTAACTAATAAAAATTAATTAAACAAAATATACAAGTGAAATTAATTAAATAAAAATTAAAAATTATTTAACAACCAAGGTTATAAATAAAAGATAATCAACGTGTGACGAAATTGTTAAACACGTACGTAAGCGGTTTGTAACAATATATATGTTATATCAACGATACAATTTGAAACTGCATAGATAGGTAATATAGAAATTATTACAACAGAGTCTATATCTGGAGGTAGGAAAATTTATTAAATTAAAACATAAAAATTTACTATTGACTTATTAATTTATAATATAAAATTGTTTATTTAAAATTTGTCTTTCAAAATTGAGTCTATGGCTTGCTTTACAACTATGTTACTTGATGTGTCGAATCCACTGTTTGCGTAGCCACAAGACGCTCCGCGCACGTAGTTCGACTGGACAGCTGGAACTCTGCTCGGCGACCGTTCGAAGATCACTAACGCTGACAATTTATGTCTTTGCAACCACGCACACTGCGATACGAACTGTTATTGTTTATAACCTTAATCTCAGGGTTTTAAAACTGGGTAAATAGATCTGTGTGTATTGATCTTACACAAACTCCGATTCATGAAGTGTTCTTGCGTAAGTATCAAACTATCTCGGTAGATATTTTGTCCCTATCGGATAACTTCTACTATACGCGAAAAGCACTAGATTGATCTATTTTTTATTATTTAAGTTCTCTAAGTGGTATTGGTTTCAAAGACCTCGAACAGTGAACCAACTTCTAAGTTTAAATGAAAACAACCTGTCTTGTCACGAAAAACTCGTGGCAGCGAGTACGTCTTTCTATAACGAGTCCTAAGAAGAAACTGAGCAAAGTGCTCTCGACAGAAGACCATTTCAAATAAATTTTAGACCCTCTGATTGGTTGAAACTTCAGCAACGTCACAGATGAGAACACAGATAGACTGAAATCAGGCTTAAACTCTATCCGATTCTGTAAAGGCCTGTCTAGATCTAATTTATAAATATTACTTTCTTGAAGATAACGAGAATAAAAGAAGATTGAATTCATTAAAAAAAAACCATATAACAATTATAGTTGTGTAGAACTGAGTGTATGAAAAATGTTGCTTATAACCATGAAAATACTCTGTTCAAGTTTCAGAACGAAATGTTAATTTTCCTCGAAGTTATTAAATACAATGTAAATCACACGCGCACCCGCGCACTTACACACAAATATTTCACATGACATAAAAGAGAATAAAATTGTCAATATTTTGACATAACATACTTTTTAAATCATAGTTTGGTTATGACTACTTTACAAAGAAAGAACAAAATCAATTTAAAACATGGCCATCAGAAAATGTTATATAGCAGCAGTATTCCACTTAAAATGACTTTTATATCCTGTGTACTGTTGCAGGATTATCCCCTCCACGTATAAAAAAATTGTTTACATGCTTACAAATTTTTTTTTTATCATAAAACAAATAATACATCATTTCCAAAAAATATAAACAAGAAATACAATCAAATAAATAAATACTCTTCCCAAAACTAAATTATTTCAACTCTGTTTGACAGTTCCGGTTTTGACAAAAGAAACATGAACAATTCCACGTGGTCAAATTCTGAATACTATGCCCTCACAAGATAAGCCATCACAACATTCGATGACGTCATGTCTCCTTATCTTAGACAAGTTCCAAACATTTCTCCATATATTCCGACATCTCATCTCACATTCTTAATACATTTAATTTTTTTACACAATCTGTTTCAATACAGTCATACATCATATACCCTGATATACATGAACAGTTTATTCTTTAACATAATATTTGCGTAAAGATGATGCATGGAATTTACCAATAGTACGGTTAGTTGTAGGATTAGTAACACTGTAAGTATTTTTACCAACTAACTCAGATAATAAGAAAGGTCCATTATATAACCTAAGCTGTGTTATCTTCACTACGACTAACGTTCAAAGCTTTTAGAAGAACCATCTCGCCTATTTTGAATGTTAGAAGTTTATGTTCCTCATTAAACTTTTCTGCGCGTTCCTCTGCACTCATTTTATACGTCTTCTAGCTTATAAACGCTTAACTTCGTTTGGAACAGGTAAGTTTTGTGTGGCAGCTCGCTTTACATATTCATCCCATACACGCCTAGGCATTTCTCAAGAGTGTAGTTCATTAGGTGTGAAACCAGTCGTATCGTTGTAATTCCCATTGATGGCTTGCTCGAAAAACTCGAGATATTCAGGCCATTTACTCTGATTGGTATTACAGTACGTCCTGAATAGTCTTCTTAATTCCCTATTTACCCTCTCCGCAAGAAAATCTTGTGGTCTCCGGATCGCCGTCAATACTGCCTGTATGTGATGCTTCTCAAGCTCAGATTGCCATTTCTTATTTTGAAATTGCTTACCTTGATCCGATAATATCTTTTTAACATGCCCATATTTTGGAACATATTTCTCAAGAATTACCTTAAGAACTGTCTCAGTTGTTGGTCGGCCAATAGCATATTAACTCACATGCCTGGAGAAAGCGTCTGTACAAACTACAAGATTCCTCATTCCCCTAGCTGCACGTGGTAATGGTCCTAGAAAATCGATACATAACAATTCATTTTTATTACGTGTTACAATATTACCCATTTCAACGTAGGTATGCTGGTTAGGATATTTTGATGTTTGACAAGTATGGCATGGCAGGTTCGTAGTATAGATTTTATTTTTCTAGAAATGTTCAGCTAGATGAAGCCTTCTCTAAGTGTTAAGTAGCACTTATATGCACCCGCATGTGCTAGGCTCTCATGACATGCCCAAGTCAGGTCCTCAACGGTGTTATCTGGAACCATGATTTTCCATTGCCCATCAATAAGCTTATATAATGTATTATTAACAATTTGGTATTTTGGATTTTCCCTATCTTTAATTTCTTGACTAATTTTTTTTAACTTTTCATCACGTTGTTGTTCGATACTAATGTTTGTAAGTTGAGTTTTTAAATTATCGGGTAAAACATACTTAATTGCTAAAATTTGTTTTTCATTTTTAGTCGCAGAATAGTTTTTCTTGTTCTACTGGAGGATAACGGCTTACAGTGTCGGCCATTTTATTTTCACTTGCCTTACAGTATTTTATGCTAAAGTCATACTCCTGTGTACCCATAATCCAACGTGACATACGAGCATTTGATAGTTTACATTTAAGAAGAAATGATAGCGCTTGATTATCTGACAAAATTTCAAAATGTTGCCCTACAAGATAGTACCTAAATTTACTTATACTACAAACTATGGCTAAAATTTCCTTTTCGGACGTGAAATAGTTTCTTTCAGCACCTTTCAAGGATCTGTTGACATGCGCGATGACTTTACGTTCGCCTTTGTCATTTCACTGGTACAATGTTATACCTATCCACCTATAGCATAGTCTGAAGCATCGCAATTTAATACGTACGTCCCCTCCTTCTCTGGATGCAATACAGTATATGCAGATTTTTTTGTAAATAAATCCTTTGTTGCGTTCAATGCCGCTTCGTGTCTCTCTTCCCAGCGCCATTTAGTGTTTTTCCTTAAAAATTCTAAAAGTGGTTCTACAGCTTTGGAGTAATCTGGCGTAAAACGACGGTAATACCCTGTTAACCTCAGGAATGCCCTGATGCCTTTGGCTTTCTTAGGTGTAGGAAATCCCGTAATGGCTTGAACCTTCTCCGGATTTGTACTCACACCATCAGCTGGAATGATGTGTCCCAAGAATTTAATTTGTGATTTCCCAAATTCACACTTGTCATAATTCAGTACTAGGTTAGCATTCCGCAGCTTGCTAAACACAATATCTAGATGTTTAAGGTGTTCTTCAAATGATTTTGATATGCCAAGTATATCATCAACAAATACACTAACATACTCCTCAACATATTCCCTGTAATATTGTGATAATATTTGATATAGTTTTTTCTTTGCAAGTAAATCAAATTACTTACAATTGTAAGTACTTACAAACCTCTGATGATGCTGATATTTTTCAGTGAAACGTGCGTCCGGTGTTGAAACAACAATAACGCAATACACTACTTGCAGATAATATATATTGAATATTATCACAATGTTATACAATTGCTGCAAGTTATACAATTGCAAACGTTGCGTTATACATGTAGAATATGGTATATTCATTATGTATCGAAACTAAATACCGTATAATCGAAAACCATAAAGAAATGCAGATACGGTTATTGGGAAAGGACCCTAAAAATTACTTGCAACCAATTTCAAAATGTAAAGTACCTACTTGACGAATCTTAGCCGATCTGTTAACTTCTGCATAATTTTGTGATTTTCTGTTTAGATCACTGATTTTTTTTTAATGAGAATACTCTTTCCATGTTGACACTGTTAGACGACTGTAAGACGCAAAAAAAAATAAAATAGTTACAAAAATTTTTATAAGTTCAGAGTGCATCGTTTTTTACCTTTACATTACATAGTACCCAATTTTCGTGACGAATTTTTTTTTCATTGTTATTTTTTTTTTAATCTTCAAAACAAAAATCAATACTTTACAATACTTAAGTTTCTTGTAAGATCAGTGTTTCGGCAGTCCATTTCCGGGACACTAGGACAAACGTTTACAATCCGTGACGATTAGTTACCCTTTTAAAATAAAGTGCAATTTGGGAAAGGTGTCAATACGAAAAGGCGGCTTCATCTAAACAATCGCCTGTTTAAAGTAACAAAAAAAGAAAAATATTGTGTTAACTTCCATCTAATGTAATTAGTCTCCGAATTACACGAAAACAAACAGTCTTGTGTTGCAAAACATGACCGCGCGGTATCGATAGAAACTGGCGCTCCGCGGGCGCTAAGGCACCCTGACTACCTTCTGACTCTTTGTAAAGCAATCAACAACTTATAACGTCATTTAAAAAGTGTGGTACTTCAGAATTAATGTAAAATAAAATTTTACTTATGTATAATGTAAAAAAGTATCTATATTTATTGTAAAATGTAATGTTTAATGTCTATGTAAAAAAGTAAACGAATTTTAAGAAAATAATGTTAATTAGAGGTAGAGGGAATTTGAAGAGATTGTACCTTTGTACCGGGTTGACTGGGCATTGGTCTTTCTAAGTGTTAAGGGTTTGGAAGAAATGATGTTAGCATCTCTCCAGCCAACACCGTACTGCGTGGTGAATTGCCACATCCTACAGTACGCGACCCTGTTGATTCAGAACAGTACGGATCTGGAACGTAAGGCCGATAAATAGTCCTAGTGGAGGGCAGCAGTATCCACCAGTACCAAGTTAGGGCGTAAGGGAAATGATCCTGGACGCAGGTTTGGATGAAGTAATGTTAGCTCCCAAAGGAGCTCTCGGCCTCTCTCCAGCGAGGACCGTACTGCGTGGTTAAGTCTCACATCCTACAGGAGGTGACCCTGTTGATGCAGAACAGTGCGGATCTACACCGGAAGGTAGATAAATAATCCTGGTGGAGGGCAGCAGTATCCACCAGTACCAAGTTAGGGCGTAAGAGAAATCACCCTGGACCAGCTTATGTTTGGAGTAATACAGGCGGGAATCTAGTTTAATCAGCTGTAGTACTGTGTCCTCTTGGTATAGGATTGTATTTTGCTGCCGCCTTGCAGTTGGATGTTGGGGCATCAAAGGCTGTGGGAAGACCGCCCTGAATAAAAATTAGCGGGAGTTATAGCCCGCAAGGGGGCAGCCTCTCCACATGACTTAACATCACTTAACCATATGTAGGCTACGCTGGTACCTTATAATGGGGTAATTAATTTAATTTCTTTGAAGGCGGAACAGGCAGCACTTTGCGTATGACGTGTTGTGAAGATGATGATGATGATGATGAAGAATGCTAATTAACGTGTAGACTTTGCATTCTTCACTCGTGATGCGAATAAGAAGCTCGCGTTTGTTTGTTCATTTTTCATTAGGCGACTAGTACACAGACGTTTGGGATAATTGAAACAAACAATGAAACACTCCGTACATTGGCAGTGAATGAACAAACAAACAGCGCAGACAGACAGACAGACAGACAAAGGGCTGTAATAAAGTCGTGTTGCGTCTTTACAACGTGAGTATAAAACATTATGTATTCAATTTGAGGAGGGAGAAGGGAGTTACGTTTTAGTGGTCGTAAAACGTTGTGGTACAAGTAAAAATATAGCAATAACGTTGTTTGTACTGTGAACGAAACAACAGACAACTGTGATGTTGTAGTAACACTACTGCTGGATAATAATAACTAAAGAAACATACGACTTTTTATTAGTGTCTCAGTGAACTGCGCAGTAATGTAACCTACGATAGAACTATATAGAACAATATGGTTTAACGGAGTTTGTTGCTGTAACCTGTAGCATTAACGGTTATCTTGTGATTGCTTAATTAAATCTGACCTTTTCCTGTTTAAACACTTGCCAACAGATTTCCGAAAAAATAATGTCCAAATAAAGAATAATAACCCTGAAGCTTAAGTATGAAAGTACATATATTCGGGTTAAAACGTCCTCCGACGTTGTCCGATGCCTAATTGCCAGTATTTCCTGTCGTTGCAGTTTTCTTCGGTTAGACCTCGTACACTTATTGATCTCCTTACACCCTGTATCCATGTTACTTTTGGCCTTCCCCTTTTTCTGTTTTCCTGTGGTATCCATTTCATCACGCTCTTTGGCAACCTCTCCTCCCCCATTCTCTGCACGTGCCCATACCAAATTAATTGTTTTTTCTCGATGTGCTCTAAAACAGTTTTTTTATATTCATTTGTTGCTTAATTGTTTTGTTTCTGACCCGGTCTAATTTTGATGTTCTACATATTCTTCTCAAGACGTCCATTTCTGTGGCTTCTATCTTTCTTTTCAGATGTTCTTTCATTCTCCATGTCTCAGACCCATATACTAATATGCTCTTAATCATTGTGTTGTATATTCTCATTTTCCTTTGGTTTCCTATTTCGGTGCTCCACAGTATTTCATTTAGAGACTTAATTATTATTCTTGCTTTGTTTACGCTACACTTTATTTCTGTATCGTCTGTCTCTTCCTTGTTAAAAATTTATTCCCAGATATTTGTAATTCTCAACTTTGCTACAATTTCACCGCTTTCCAATACTATGTCGGTCGTGTTCTCTCCTATATACAAATATTGTGTTTTCCCACATTAATCTGCAGTCCTCATTTTCCGTATTCTTCCTTCAGTTTGCGTGCCATGTATTCTAAGTCATCTTTGTCATTTGCGCATATTATTATTACTTGATCATCTGCAAACTGAAGTGTGTATAGACAGGTGTCATCGTCGATTTGGATGCCCATTCCACTGCATTTCTTTTTCCAGGTTGTTAAAGCTTTGGCGACATTTATTTTAAAAAGTGTTGGGAAAATGCAGCATCCTTGTCGCAGATCTTTGTTGACTGTAAAGGGTTCTGATATTTTATTTCCTAATTTAACTGCAGATTTCATGTTATTATAGATTTCATGAAAGAAGATACATTATCATAATTATGCTCCAGAAGAAGGGAAAGAGGAGGAAACAACTTTATTCTATCAAACGGTACAAAAAATAATGGCCAAGTTTAATAAGAACTGTAGTGTAATACTTGTTGGTGACTTAAATGCTAGAGTTGGCTGTAATCCCATTCCAAAACTTATAGGGCCGCATGGAGAGCCAACATTAAACAAAAACGGTGTAAGACTGAGAGAATTTGTGACATACTAAATTAGTCTAAAGATAACTAATGGATTTTTCAGGAAAAACGATATTCATAAATATACCTGGTCGGCAAGAGGTACTAGATCAATTATAGATTATATAATAGTTAATAAGAAGGTAATATTACAAGTTGAGAATACAAGAGCCTGGAGGCGGTGTGACATTTTTCAGATCTTTTTATTTCGACATTATATGTACAGTTACATAAGCGATCGAAACAACAAAACAATTTTGGTCAACAGCAACAAAATAATGAACTAGTCTTTAAATTTTATGCACTGGAGGATGAAAGTACCAGAAATCTTTACCAAAACAGAATAAATCAGTGCATTGGGGTAATACCTACTAGTGAAGACATAGAGATAAGCATACAGGTGGATATTACTTAAGAAAATAATAATTTTCTTGCACCGAAGGAAGCCGTAGGCTGCCAAAAGAAGTATAGACGAAGGAGGGGTCTGAAACTTTGAAACTTTGGACAGAAGAAATAGATACTGCTTTTAAGAGAAAAAATGATAGCTTTAGAAGATATATACAAAATCCAACAGAAGAGTTAAGACAAGAATACCAAAGAATAAGAAATGAAACAAAGAGAGTTATTAAACAAGCCCATCAAGACTCATGGGAACGCTGCGTAGCCACTATGGAACACGATTTATGTGGTAGACAGACTATGGCATATAAAGTGATGAAACATTGAATAGCACTGAAAGAAAAAAGATTAGTATTAATATGATTGAGGAAAATTAATGGAAAACCAGAACAGATACAAATAATTACAGAGGAATAAGCTTACTGGACTCGACGTACAAAATATATACAAGAATTCTCAATTAGAGATTAAGAGTCATTACAGATGCAATACGTCTTGAAAACCAAATGGATTTTAGAAAGGGTAGGTCGAATGTTTATATTACGACAGACACTAGGGAATAGAGACGGTTTCATTGACGATGTCATACAAAACTGGCAGCCGTGTCTTCCGCAGCATTTTATGATTGGCTACTCTCTACAATTGACACTTTGTTGTTTGCGGACAATCAGGCTATTCCGTCGTCTCGAAAGACAGGTTGCAGATGGGTTAGGTTAGGTTATATATGTTAAATCGAATCTGAAAATACTCTGGATTTCAAATATCCACACTTAAAACCAAGGTGCTGGTTTTTCATGGAAGTGCTTACATACGGACAAAAATTGTTATAGATGGTACTGTCGTAAAACAAATCGGCAATTTGGAATACCTGGGCCAAATTGTAAATTGTAATTATATTTATTTATATTTAAATTTCTATCTCCTTATTTATTTATTTTTTGAAAGAGAAGCCACAAGTTAATTAGGACTAGGCCGGAGCCTAGAGAAGCCAAAATTGTGCTGGGTCCAGTATGGCGGGACTTGCAATGAAACTCGGCTGTAATATAAATAACGTTTTTTATTTGTATGCCATCATTTGGTACATGTAGACAAACTCTATCACATAGTTATCCCCCCCATGAATCATAAATATATCACAAATAAATAATGCCCCTGCTTTAACAGTATAAAAGACAACATCTGTACATCGTAAAGAGTGTATATATCTATACATGTGTATCGAATAATGTTCAGTAAATATATATATATATATATATATAGAATTCTCCCCCACTTTATAACTAGCTTAACATGGACGAAACATAACAACACATACAGAAACATAAGGCACATATACTCACAATTATACATCAATATTCTACACCCCAATGCCCCTGGAATGCACCCGCCTTACAGGCAGTGTTACTACCATGCCCAGAAACCAGCAGTGATAAATGCTTGCCCATTAGCAACCCGTTTATATAAAATTACATAAAAGCCAAAACCCCAGAAAGGATGATAATTGCTCATAACGCATAAGCAAGACCGGACCGCCCATATGTATAGAATTCCACTGATAAATGACCCATCATGAGCATATGAACTTTAAGTTCCTTCAACAGCATTAAATAACAATTTAAGGAAACGACATCACCTGATTCTAAGCAACTGTTATACTGTTCTAAAACGTTAATTTGTTTTACCAATACAGAGGAGTTCAATAAATCAGTATATCTTTTAACAGTAGGGAAATTAAACAGTTGATGCTTTACAAATTTTTGGAAAAGGAATCGAACAGTATATGTTTTACAAGTTAAAAAAAATTAATCAGTATATGTTCTATAGTTCAAAATATTAATCAGTATGTTTTACAGTTTAAAAAAAATAAATCAATAGATGATACAAGTGGATAAGGTTGATCAATATATGTTTTACCAGTAAGAGAAAAAACAATCAGTATAGACTTTTGTGAGGTACAAAATCAACCAGTATATGCCCAGAAAAATGTGCAAATTATTTTCAATAAAAACCCGAATGGCTATATACATATATATAAAATGAAATTACAATAAGACGGTTGTGCCCTAGCAGCTGTGGGAGCGCGCCAGCATGTGGTTGACAATGTTTGACAGGAATCTAACCTGCCTCAGGCTGCACCAACATGTGGCAGAGAAAAACTATGTCCCTTTTTATACCCCAGAAAACGGCCAAAAAGAAAATAAAAGAAAACCCCAGCCCTAAAATGTTAAACCCAAGGTGAATTTAATATTTACTCAATTCTGTTCCCGCCGGAACAGAATTCCTACCATGTTCTATAAATTTTGTAAGGAGTAATATGATAACTATATGCAAACTGTAAAATGTCTAAGTGTACAAATATCTCTGGCACGCTCCCCCCAGTGCAGCACACAATTACAAGCAGTGCACTTAGTGTTAGGTAATTCAGTTATTAAAGTGTTCCTGAAATTAACTCATAATGTTCAGAATGATGATCAGCTGCTCCCCTTTATAGCGGACAGTCTGGACACGTGGTCACATGGATTCAAAAGATTTTTATAGTAAAACAGGTGCACTGCCGGCCCGGCCCCCAAAAGGAAAATAAAAGAGTGCATATCACCTTAATAGTGCTGCCCAAGTATTACATCTTGATCTGATCACCGACTCCCTCTCCGGACAGGATCGTGTCTAATGGTCCATGGCTGATGCAGATGGAAGGCAATCAGCAAAGCCAAATCTCCGTCTTAATCAAGAACCCTGTTAATTCATATAAATTAGAAAAATGTGCACAGAAAATGTACACCCAAGTTCAGGTAATTAACCTCAGAACGGGCCTCCAACCAACTCTCAATAAATGCACAAGTTTCAGTAATAAAGTCTTTGCAACCTGCTTAAAGAGTAGAAAGTCAGCCATGGAATAATTAATTTTTAATAATAAAGCTTTATTAAAATTGGCGTAATGTAAAAGTCAACAGCACCATGTCTACATGCCTCAACAGAAATTAACAGGTTAAGCCGCCACGTGGTGACAAATAATCACTATTTGTCCAAAAAAAAAAAAAATCAATTTCAAAGCACTCGCAGTATTAATAATGTTTTAACATTAATAATGTTTCCTCTATGGAAGTTCTCACAAGTAAATTCTCTACAGTAAAGTTAATTAAAGAGCACCCCGACAGTCTGATGCATGAATGGGCATAGTTCACTACCTAACTACGCACTAACTTTTAGTCATTAACTTTTAACTTTCTACACCTTTATCATGACAATGCCAATTACCGTAATAATCTCTAATTACTTCTCATACTATTATAGTAATAATGAAAGGAACATGGGCTATATACCGAAGATTAAGTAATCTTATTGAACAATAAGTTTTCTTTTAATATAAAAACTGTCGGATCGCACTCACATAATTCGTCTTTTTATACGGTTGCATACACCTAGTTATTAATTATAACTATACAATAATGATGTTGTCTTTTGAACCATACAATAATGCAATCTCTTACCGGGGATCTCGTACGTTTCAGCCTGCCATGAGTGTTGAAGAAAACTACGCAGTAACTATTCGGAGAGCGGAGTCGATGTATTTCGTAGCTGGGCGGTGAACTGAACTGCAGTCACCGACTGAGCAAGCCGACCCCTTACTACGAGTTGCGCGCGCAACCGTACCCTCTCACTCACACTTACGCAGCGTGCAAGGGTCATTCTGAATAACCGGCGATATTTTACAATTAAATATTCTAGAATTTTAAAAGGCCGGAAAATACCGGCACAATACTTCTTTATAGGTCTGAGAATTCGACTTTAACGAAAGGCCAGGCCTGTCGTATCCAACCGGCTGAAATGAGATTTCTCAGGCATATGGCAGGGTATACTCTCCATGATGGTGGAAGAAACACAGATATATGGCGGGAACTGAAAATTATGAGTATGCTCGACACGATTACCCAGTATCGGTGGAATTGGTAGGAACATCTTTGCCGAATTGGTGATTGCCCATTCACAAACAACTATGAAACTATAAGCCGAAGAGACGGAGAAGTATGGGACGTTCGAGGAAGTGACTAGCTCTAATATTTGCCTGTTTGAGACCGAAACAAACCATCCTTACAGATAATGATGATGATTATGATGACTATCATGTATTTCATTGTAAATACTGCATCTAGCTCTCGTTTTTTGTTTCACGCGTTTTAGTCTAACCTGCATTTTTTCTTCTACAATCATTCTACATTCATCATCGTACCATTTTTTAGTTCTAGATTATCTTGTTTTACCTATAGTGTGGTAGAACGGTTTGCCGATTCGATAATTATGTTCTTTTATATGAGGCCAAGAGGCCATTCTTTGTCGGCATCATTAAAACGTCCATGATACTGCACTATTGAATTTAGTTCACCTTTTGCACGTTCGATACTAAAACTTTCTACGTCGTACCTTATATTACTCTGACCCTGTCCTCTTGCCACCACAAGCAGTGGTGTATGTAGAATTTGGACTTGGGGGGGGGGGTCCGGGGTCGGGTGGTCTTCTTACAAAAATAAAACAAATCAAGACTAGTCAACACTATTATGTTTAAATTGGCTGAAATCAGTCCCATTAAAGTAAACGGTAATAAAACGTTAAAAATATGCGTTATTGAAACACTGTTTACAGGATACTTATTGACTGAATTGATTTTCCTGCATTTCGTATTTCAAACGTATACGCTAATGCTGTGTAATAATCCTGTCTGTAAAGGTTAAAAAAGAGTTACTACTGTATTAACGTACACAGCTGAAACAATAATAGAACAGCCTGAAAATTAAGAGATTAACAAAATTCGTCAACATTTTCGACCCTCTAGCGGGGGGGAGGTTCTCTAATCCCGTTCGTCCCTACCCCATAAATACGCCCCTGGCCACACGTTTCACTCTGACTCCAACTACATAAAATCTGAACAGACAAGAATTACAGAGAAGTATGAATTTGAAAGGCTGACAAAAGTTTTGTGATGACAAGATGAAATTAAAAAAATAATTGAGTAGGCTAAAATCCACTCTGGGTTATGAAACAAGAAGAAGAAGAAGAAGAAGAAGATCCTACTGAAGGTTCTCTTAAGTGTAATCCTCAGTACGACAGTCCAGTATAAAAGAATGCCCGTTAAATTATCGCCGTTGCTCATAAATACCGTTGCTGGCGGCAACAAAGCTTTGTATCCGGATTGAACATATGTTCCAAGTAAACATAAGAAATATCAAGTTACTCTGTCAAATAGTTTTATTTACATATTGTTTAAAGTAAGCGAGTTTTGTAAATTCCTGAAAACAGGAAAAATTTAACCTAGCGTATCAATAAAAACGTTTTGTAGAAGATGGTGTTGTTCGCCGACAGAAATTAATACGGTAAAAACGTTTAAACGGAGCCTAAACTCCTTCACTTTCAACGATAAAAATAGCCTGATGAATGTAAACGTTGTTGTACAAGTCTTCAGGATTTCCAGGGAGTTTATCCTCAGAAGAAAGTGTTCAGAAAATGCATAACGTGGATTTGAATGAGGACGAGAAGGAAAGCAGACGAAGACAAAAGGTTGAAGACAAGAAGCAAGAATTAGAACAGGAAATTATGAGATGAAAAGAAGGAAACAAGACTGACATATATTGTTGTTAGTATTACTTGCCTATTGGCTGCCGCTTACGATGGCTCCACCGTTTTAACGGCCAACACCCGACCACTATTGTGTCTCGTGTGGTAATGAAAGGCCACCACGTTTCAGAACAAAGCGACGCGGTTTGGCAAATGGTACAACTAACGTTGTACTGCTTACATAAATATCTCGTTGGAAATTATAAGGCAATAACAAGGACGGACAATAATAATAATCAGGAGAAGGAGAAGAATAAGGAGGACAAGGAGAAGGAGGGGAAAGAGGAGGAGGATGACAAGCAGAAGGAGGAGAAGGAACACAAGATGACGGAGGAGAAGAAGAAGAAGAAGAAGAAGAAGAAGAAGAAGAAGAAGAAGAAGAAGAAGGACAAGGACAAGAAGAAGAATAACAAGGAGAAGAAGAAGAAGGAGAAGAAGAAGGAGATGAAGACAAATAAGAAGAAGATAATGATGATGAAAATGTAAAGAAGAAGAAGTAGAAAAAATATAAGAAGATGAAGGATAAGGAGAAGAAGGAAAAACGAAGAAGAAGAAGAAGAAGAAGAAGTAGAAGGAGAAGAAGAAGAAGAAGAAGAAGAAGAAGAAGAAGAAGAAGAAGAAGATGATGATGATGACGATGAAAATGTAAAAGTGAAGAAGCAGAAAAAAATAGGCGAAGATGAAGCGTAAGGATAAGAAGGAGGAAGAGGAGGAGGAGGCGGAGATAAAAGGAACTGTGAAGTAATCCTAAAAAAAAACGGTTTAAAATGTGAGTACGTAAAAAGTATTTTTAATACACGCAATAAGTGGAGACGTGTATATAAATTAATGCAGACAATTAACCATTTGCAGTGTTTGTATTGTCGTGTGCAAAGCCGGTTAATGAGGTTAGTTATGGTTATTACCAGAGTTTGTTATTGTGTCTGTTTTACAGTGTCATTAGTAGCAATGCTGCTGGCTGTCTCGTACAATATGGTTTTGTGTATACAGTCATCCGTGCAGTTTACGACAGCCAGACAAGACATTTGTGCTGTCTCATAAGTAGCGACTGCAAGTAATTTTTAAAGAACAAAAACATTGATGTCTCTTTTGTTACATTTTTGTTGTATGTTTTATGTTTGTATTTTATTTTCAAGCCTGGTACAAAAAAGTGTTACCAAAATATTCTTCGAAGACTAGCAAATTGTTGTAGGGCAGGCACAAATTTTAGTACAGTGAGTCAGTTATTCTTGGCGCTAGGCTTTTTTTTGTGTAAATACATGTTTTTACGAAAAATGCATAGTTTAAGTGTCGTCACATAAAGTCATTATTCTGATAAAAAGACAAAAAACTAACATTTTCCAAGTTTCATTTTGTCAGTTCCACATATTTTTATTCACGTTTACAGGCAAATCTATATTATGCTAAAGTAACTGCATAAACATTACATCTCCCTCAGAGGATATCGCCTTATCGGAGCGCTGTCTGTGCGGGCGAGGGGGTTGACAAGTGCTCCAGTGAAAGTTGAGGGCTGTGCCAGCGGTAGCTCAGCTCAGGAGCTAGATTAAGATGTCCCACAACGTCCCGTCTATTATCCTTTGTCCTTCCCTCTCCTTGTTATAATCTCTCTTGTTAGAAACATTAGGCAGACCACTGAAAGAAGAAGAAGACTTTGACATCAGTAGAATTGAATCCCCCCCTCCGCATAAAGGTTTCATAAATTCAATTTCATCAAATTAAATTTCTTAAAATATATAAACCAGCTTTTGGCTATTCAGTTTAAGGCACTAGATTTATTAAGATCAAGACCACTGCACTGAGGATTAATCTTTTTGCAGTTGAAGTAGAAAAATCTTGCTTTTACAACCCGAAAATGTTGACACTAACTTTTCTCGATGCACAACTACTATTTCTTAAAGAAAATGCTTTACAGCGAATCGGATGTCTTCATCTACAGCCTTGGCTTTTATCGCAGTTCGAGAGATGCATGCCCCTGCAATTGATACACAGTCTTTGAAGACCGTATTTCATATCCTGCGATTCAAACGGTTTTCTGTCTCCCGGTCAGAACTTTTGACTATAAAACAGATTACACATTATTCTCCTGCTATTCGACTATTTTTCATTTGTTCACATGTTTTTCTAGCCAGCGTATTCTCAGAGGCTTTGTGTATCTCACCATATCTTAATTTTCTTTTAATCAAAATTTTTGGTTATAGGTGAAATAGTGACGCCCACTACTATTCTCCATTGATGCGTAGCTTGGTATGGCGAATGACTGACTGATTGATTGATTGATAAGATTACGCATAGTGCGTGTGACGGTTTTGTTATCTGCACAACGGCGGGACAAGCACGTCCATCGGAACTGACAGGCTGTGTGTATGACTGACTACCTCACCTAAAATTGTAGTGAAGTAGGGAATGTTCTAGCTGAACACTTCGAATAAACGGACTTCTCTGGAATGAGCCGTTTTACAGAAATCCTCCCCCTTTATTTTCCTACTGTAGCTTACGACCAGAAACAATTTTTTACTTTTTTAAATATCTATTTTCATCCTTGTTTCTGTAGTATTTTTTATTATTTTGAAAATTTATTCATAGCAATATGGGAAAGTGTAGTTAAATTTTTGACATCCTCTCGTACTTTAAGTACTAATTACTTTAATGTCCGCCTGCCCTAAGTGGACAGGCAATTAATTATGTATTAATTGTAATAGTTAATTAATGCACCCCGTTTTCAATCAAAGCAAGGTTATGTACGCACTCTAAATGTTCTATCCTATGTATATTTGTAGAAAAAAGTATTGTAAACGAGAAAAATAGTAGTAAAAATCGACTATTAATAAAAACACAACAGACAAAGAACAAAAATCTATTAAAAAAAATTTTAGTGTGTCCCAGTAATTGTCTACGGTAGAAACCTCAAGATCGCACTCTGGGACGCTTAGAATATTGTATAAAAAAATACTGGTATTTCCAGTGACTAACTTTGTCACCACTTATTTCAAAATTGCTAGCCACTTCGCTCTCGACAAAGCCTTTTGGAGTTTCTATCATCCTCAGGTCTTAAACGACGTTGCAATAAGTGGTGACAAAGTAGGTGAAAATACTGATAATTCCGGAAAAATCCCTATTTGGAGATTTTCAAGGTAAACAGGTGTACTCTACTAACTTCCAATAATTTGAAATCCTGGCAGTGATAAAAAAATCACAAATCCGAATAGATTACTATTTTTAATTACTGTACTAAGAACCGTTTTACAGCTTAAGACAAGAAGAATCTTGTTTCTCTTGGCGGCATGTTGGCCGCTCGTGAAAATCATTTTCTTGTAGTTCTTCTTGGATGCAAACGTTTCATCTCTTTCTTCTCAAACGTATTCTCTTGGGCCTTTCTTTAGATGTTAATTTATAAAACTTATTTGTCATAGTTGACCTGCCAACGTTGTGTAAGAATTCTAACTATCGTAATAGTCTGATCAAACTCTTTTCATAACACATTTTATATGTACAAGAGTGTTATCGTATATACAATCAAGAATTAATTTGGAAAAGAAGACTATATCAGTAGGGGGAAAATGAGAGTTCATTGCCGGAAGTGACGTCACACGGCGGGAAATTCAAAAATTGTGGTGGTGGGGGTAACCATGCGGTAGTTGTCTTTCGGCCATGTTGTCGTCGGCCATCGTAAATTGGGGGTAATGTGTGCGTTGATTGGCGGAGGCGTGGCTATGTTCGCCGTTCGCCGTTCGCCGTTGACGTCGTCGTTGACGTCGTCATCGTCGCTGGGCGGCCTGGTGGCGGCTTGATGGCTGCCCGTCGTGGTGGGGCGACGGCGGCCATGTTGGAAAAGCTGCGATGTTGTCAAGTGGTGTAAGAGTGTAGTGGTTAAGGTACGGCCGGGTTGCCGATTCGTGCGTGTGTTATAGTGTATGGTTATGTATATGTAAGGGGTTTTTCCGGAAGTTCGGCCATGTTGGAAAAGCGTCGTCGGTGTTGCCAACTGTTGTCGGCTCGGTGTTATAGTGTACGGGTTGAATGTATGTTTCGCCATTGTTGCCAACTCGGTGTTATAGTGTACTGGTTTCGTATATATTTACCCTGCCGTGCCGATATCGTCGATGTTGTGTATAAACAGATTGAAAAAAAACCATGGTTACTCCCACCACCACAATTTTTGAATTTCCCGTCGTGTGACGTCCAGCAATGAACTCTCATTTTCCCTGTACATAAAAGAAAAAAATATCTACTTTACAATTAATATTTACAAATATATAAACATAAAAATATTATACGATAAAAAAAATCCATGCTTTTCACATGTGGAGTTATTTTTTACAACAGAATGCTGACAGACCACTCGTTATTACTGGTGTGTATGTAATATAATAGGGACAAGCGGTAGTTGGCTCCCACATGCATTTTTTTTTTTGAATGTAGCAGTTGACTCCCACGTGCATTTTGCAGCTGTCTAGACATCTGTTTAGCGAGTCGCTAAATTAATTGCATCCGGCTGTCTGAGCGTAGAATTAATTGCCGCCATCTGTTAGTTGTCGCCGTCTGTCTGAGCGTATAATTAATTGTCGCCGTCTGTCTGAACATATGTTAATGTTGGGTGTGAACGAATTTAAAGGCGTACATAAATTATTGTGTGAACAAGCCAAGCTAAGTATGCGTGGCAGCTGTTACTTTTTTTGTTGATGATGTAATCGGCTCCGTCTGTATGACCATCTGTTTATCGCAGCGTGTGAACGTGGTCGTACATAAAGTTTTTTTTAATAACAGAACAAACAGGATGTCTGACACCATCTGTTATCACAGCGTGTGGGAATTAGAACGCAGACCGAGCTAAGTGCGTGTTCATGACTTTGTGTGTGGGAGCTTTTTTTGTTGTTACCATCTCTTTCGTGTACATCCTTGAAATACTATATATATAAGCCTGTACGAACTGCTCTCCAAGACACATAGTTCGTCGCGAGACTCAACTGGAACTTGTATAAGGTCAGTTTGATTTTTAAATATTCTTTAATTTCTAAATTATATTATAATCATACACTTGTTGTTTAATAAAATTGATTTTTTTAAAAATAGTGTTAATGTTCCAAGGAATTTTGAAATTAAAAAAAACAATAAAAAGGTTAAAGCAATACTGTTTAATTACAAATAATTAAAATACATGTAATCAAAATATATTACAATTTAAAATACATAATATGTAAACGCACACAGTAGTGAAAGTAATCAAAATATATTACAATTTAAAATACATAATATGTAAACGTACACAGTAGTGAAAATTACAGTGCACTATGACATGACAAATATGTACAAAAAATGAAATAAACACACACAGTAGTGACAATTAAAAAAAATACAATTGTATACAATTATATCAAATGAATTATGTGTAAGCACATTATTTTAAATATTATTGGTAAACGTGTGCAATGACAATTATGTACAAATATATTTGTTAATTCTGAAGATGTCTAAAGTGTACAACATGTAAGCCTTGTTTTATTATCTAGGCATAATCAAATGAAATATGTGTAATCACATATATTATTTATAATTAAATGAAATAGAACTAAGTACATGTTAATATATATATATGTAATCGTACGTGACAAATGAAGATGTCCATTCGATACTACTGTACAATTTCTACTATGTAAGATCTATCCTTTTCTCCGCGATAAATTAGTTGCAGCGAGCACGGTAATAAATTTTTTAATTCCTCATCTTCAAAAACACCTGCGTATCTCTTTGGTAGATATACACGATATTTTAGTCTAGGGTCTTTGTATTCTTGAAGAGTGACGAGTATAGTTTTACCGTATTTTGCGTCTATATTTTGCATTTCTTCTATCGGATATTTTACACCAATTATCAATTCCTTAATTTTTTTATACTCGATTGCGCTAATAGTAGCAAACTTTTCAGTGAATGATGCCATTTTAAAATAAAGAACTTATAATAATTTGCGGCACGTCTCTCAACGAATGAACGAATAACGCTTGTGCGCAGTGGAATATATAGGGAGGTAGTTGTGGAGGTGGAAACCGGAGAGGGGGGAAACCACTCAACGCACAGTAAGCGTTTATTTTTAACCGTGTGAACAGGTCACGAGTTGATTTCTCACGGCTCGATGGGTAGGTGGGGAAGAGGGGAGTCGGTTATTTTTTTATACGTCTAGACAGCACTTGTGCTTGTTCGAACATGTCGCCGACGTTAATTTATTTTTAACTGTGTGAACAGGATGCAACTTGATTTCTCACGGTTCGATGGGTAGGTGGGGAAGAGAGGTGTCGGTTATTTTTTTTTATACGTCTAGACAGCGGTCGCGCTTGTTTGAACACGCTAATTTATTTTTAGACAGATGATGCAATCGATAGAAAGGCGACGACTGTTTTTTTTATGTAAGCGCTAAACAATAATTTTAGTAATTTATCAGAAACGTATTGACTATTCTAAAATCTGACACAACCCACTCGCGTAAAGCGTGTACTCTACTATTTGTACATATTTCCGGACATAAGCGGTGCGTGAGACAGGCTGTTCCGTGTATTGATTGTAATTGATCGAGTTTGGGACATCCGAAATCTTCTAAATTTATAATATTAAAATGCACGATACGCTTCTGTAGAAATCTTTTTTTTTGCAATCCTTTTACGAACACGAAGTTAAAAGGAAACGTATACTTTTCTAATATCGGTACAAGATGTTCGTACGATGTGTCCCCGTCCGTTTACGTTAGTCCATGACAATGGTCTGTTAACCATCTGTTTGTCCTCACATGTTTGTGATTCGAAACAATTGTCTCTACTGGATGTGTAAATATCCAATGCCTGCTGGCAAATGCAGTGACGTCCATAACGGCTAGTTCCTTAACGAGTTCGTTTCCATCGTTGTCGATAAAACAGTGAAAGTCAACTATGACTGCTAGTTTATCCTCGCACATCCTTTTTTCGTTATATACAACGTGTTTGGTTTTACTAGGAACGTTGCAGATCCGTCCGTCTTACGGAACAGACACGTTGTATATTGTGAAACGCTCGTAAAGAATTTGTTCGGAACGTTTATTTTGTACTTTATATTTTCGTCACGGATCAGTGCAACAAATTTACATGTCAGAACGTTGTATACAAAAATTTCTATAGGGTACAGTACTGTATGCTTTAAGTCACTGCAGCGTATGTACTCGTACGGAGATAGCAGCTCCATGCGTCCGTCTTCAACGCGTGCTGTTCAAACACTGAGGTATGCGATATTAGCGGAGGTTGTATAAAACACTTTTGTCACAGCAGCATATATATATATTTTCAAACCTGGTGTTCAATAGACGCGTGAAAACGAACTAGAAATACGCTCTCATGTAAGCAGTGTATGCGGTTCTACATAATGGACAATTATGTAGGGTTATGGCGCAATTCACACATGTAATAAAATGTCGACAGGGAATAAGTACAACTTCCACGTTTTGTGTGTAACAGACTTTGCACATCGTATCACGATTCGAGCTTTCTTCTACGTTTTTTATATTCTCCTTGATCGTGTCGGTGCGTTGTTCGTTCTTTGCTGTCACTGCTACAGCTGTTGGTGCTTGCGCCTCGGTAACAATACCCAGTGCCTTGAGGATAAAATTTTTATCTTTCATTAACATTACGTAAGAGCACGCAGGGAAATGTCGTGCGTGTTCCATCCAAGCATATTCTCCACGTTCCCATTTGTTTAATCCGCCTCCACAGCAAAAACAAATCACTCTATCGTTGCATCCGGTGTAAAAGAAACCCGCTTCTGATAATTCTTTAGGTGTTATCGTTAACGATACAGGCCATTCTTTAAAACTCTTTAAACGGTTTTCCAAGTTTCTGTAACGCGGGTACGGAGATGTGATTTTTTGAATTAAGATGACCTGTACTTCTTTATCGTCCGGTGATAAAGACTTGATTGATGTAGTCGTTGCCGCTTCACCGCATTGTTTGAAATAGCGGTTGTTGCTGTTGTGATTGATATCGTCAACATAGATATCGTGTGAAAGCATCTTGTACGTCCACTCGCGACTCGTGCTGATGAAACACTGAACGAAGAATAGGGAGAAGAGGAGAATCGTTTTCCCCCTCCACAAAAATAAAATAAACGAAAATTGATTACATTACATTCTATTTACAATAAAATAAAAATACATGAAAATTGATTACATTTTTTTTTAAATTAAAAATTACATTCTAAAAAAGCAAAGTTCTATTTACAGTAAAAAAAAACATTAATATATAGTAAGCGTTTAATTGTGTCTGCGCACCGTGTTGGATAACGGAGTGTACACATTTATTGAATCATGCAGTATCAAGCAGTAGGCCGCTGTCTGAGCGGGGAAATTGGTCGATGACTCGAATTCCAATCTGACGTCGACTGGTGATGACTTGAGCGATTCGTCCTGTCTGCTACAATCGAAGACGAATAACGGTGCTTTTGCTATGAACTCTGTAGGTGTTAGAAGTACGTTGGGTTGACTTCTGTGGTAGTACGATTTTTGAAATCGTGTATACATGTCGTACAGCAATGCGTAACGTCCGTTATCGATATCCAGGTTCAGGTTATCGTACGGGTAGTATTTGTCGTTCAGAAAGAGTCTCGCGTTTGTCACATTGCAGTGATCGAATTCACCTGCGTGTTTATTCAGATTGTTTTTTCTGGCGGTCTGAAAGGTGAGTATCACGTACCGTGGTTTCTCCAGTTGTGTAGTTGTTTTCACTGTCCAAGTCTGTCTGTCGGTCGTCGGTAAAGCCGGATACTCGTGCAGTTCCCAACTACGAAACGGTAAGAATAGCGGTAGGTCCTTGCGTATGATATCCAACAATCGTATCCGTACTTCGTTGTTCACGTACACGAACGGAATCATCCAAGAGATTTTGGTCAGTTCTATATCGGCGTTAGCGGGCGCATCCGTGGACGAGAACAAAGCCGCCATATTACTTGTTTTTCTTGACTTTGAATCCTAATGAAATCAGGTAGCGTCGGTTAGTTGCTGTTAACCGTGTCAACGACGAACGTCTACTGATACCTTTTCCAAAAGTGTTGACCTCTTTTATCTCGTGGTGCGAGCCGCCGCCGCCACCGCTCTTCATCACGGGGGTATCGGTGAAATAAATTCCCATGATTACTACACACGTTTCAAATGTATACGTGCGGTGATGACTTCGCCTTGAAAATTCACAATATCACCGTCCTGATCGTGTACGGACAGTGTAACGTTACGCAAGTGTAGTACGTTAAGTGGAAAATAAATTACGTTTCTAGGCGTTTCTACTATCTTGAATCCTGGCTCAACCGTTGGATAGAACGAGTGCAGTATATGCTCGTTTCGCCCCGTCTTGTACGAGCCTTGTACAGCGTTACACCTTATCTCCAAAACGTTCACTTTGTTAATGTTTACAGGCACGTCCGACGTGTGTAATATATACGCTTCTAACTTTCGGTTCTTGGAAAAACCCAACATGGTACCGATCGTGTGTTCCGTACATCCGAAATCGATATCGTATGAACAATAAATTTCACATTTCAACGTGTTGTTGTTGGGTCGTAGAGAAAATTTTGGGTCTGCTAGTTCTTTCTTCAGGTATGTTTCGATATCACCGATTTCGTACACACCGGTCGGTATATTGACGAGTTCTAACGTTTTACGTGCTCCCTTTAGTACGGGAAAGATGTTGTTTCTTCCGCTTTCCACGTTCGGTATAGAGTTGTACGTGGTAAAGTCCAGCAGTCCCGCGTACCATTCACCGTTCGTCAGTTCAAGCGGTGGAAAAAAGTCACAAACCAGTGCGCTTGGATCCGTTCCTGTGACAGTGACCGTAAGCGAAGACATCTTGTCGTTTACTGATCGTTCGATGTCAAAAACTCTAAACATAAATGTCCGCAGATGACCGTGTTCGATGGCTGTTTCTGTGCGTAATTGTAATGAATGTCGGTCACGTTCGATCCAAAGTACCGTATTAGCTCGACAGGAGGGCGCAGATTGCCGAATCCATCAAAGTACCAGACTCTGTCGCCTCGCTTCTTGTAGCATACCCAGTGCGTGCCCGGTCCGGTAGCGTCGTCCAGATTCACGATTGCGCTTTCGTTCTCCCACGGTGATGTACTAGGAAGTGTGTCGCGCATGTACACGCCTCTGAAATAAGGTATACGCAATAGTTTCGTGTACTCACAAAGATCTCGATCGGACAACGGACGCACGGGTATTTTGATTAGTTTTTTCGGTACGGTCGAAGGTATAGTCCTGAAGCCTTTTTACCATCGGCCCGTCTTCGTCGACGTCCTGCCCCAGTTGTCGTTGTCCTCCTCCTCCTCTTCCTGATTATCGTGCGTCGAACCGGCTTGCGTCGTCTGGTGCGACGTTTACGCACACCGCCACCGCAGCATAGCCCGCTGCCTAACGCTGATTTCGCCTTCATCGCTGCTGCTACGGCTGCCGCGTACGCTCTTTCACTGATGCCGGAATTCAAAGCTTTCACTCGTTCCCACGCTTTACCAGCTAGCACGCGATCCGCTACACGTCGTCGTTCGTTGTCCTTGTATTTGCTGTAAGCGATATCGTGTTCACGACAAGCTTCGTCCAACTCGTTGATTCCTCGATCACCGCGAGCCAATCTCTGCTCTAGTTTCGTTCCGGGTCCACAGAACCTGTAGCCGGGCAGATGTAGTTCCACCGGTAATACGTCCACCGCTCGATTGATCAGTGTAGGTACTGACTTCGCAACGAATGGTACCGCGCTTTTAACTATTTTTCCGATAAGACCACGCCCTCCCTTTTTTTTTCGGCTACGTAGTTCGTACATGACTACTGTTTCGCTTGGTCTCGATAAAGGGATCTCCAATCGTGCTCGTCCTTAGATTTGTCCAGATCACTAATCAACTCGTTCGTCTCCGCCTTGTTCGTAAGTAGTAAGTCCGCCTCTTCGGCACCAAGTGAAGTACGCGCTGCGTGCTTATGCAATTTATAGATATACGATACCACTTTCTCCCAACGATGTTGGAACACTTTTGCGAGTTTGTACGTTTCGCTCTTCGCGTACCGCTTCGCCTCCTCCAATTGACGTGCGTTCACCGCGTCCGTAGCCCGTGCGCCACCGTCGCCGACGTTTAGAATAGTCTTTCCTTGTGCGTTGAAATAAGCGTCGTTTACCGCGGTGATCGTGTGTCGGTTCAAAAATTCCAAATTCACCGCGTCCTTGTTGTTGACTGGCGGCGCTAACTGTGTTATCCGCACGTTGCCGACCATTAGGTTAGAGTTCGTATCCTTCGGTATGATTTTCGAGTCCACGTATACTTTGGTCGCAGCGTCTCTCGCACGAATCGGTTCCCTCAGAGACTGTATGCGATGATCCCGCGCGTCGACGACAGCTCCGTTCTTCTTGTTCGGTACCAGCTGTGTGAAACGTAAGCACGAGTAGTCTACGTACTGCTTGTTGACAGCGTCCCCGAGATCGACGGGAGCGCCGACGTTGACGAGCTTACGACCTTTCGCGTCTATTCCTTGCGTCGTCGTCGTCGTCGTCGACGACGGATCGTCGGCAAACAGACAGTGGTCACGCACGAAGCGCAGTGGAACGGCATCGTTACCGTCTTGCGGTTCGCCCAAGTTGTGTATTTTTTTCCCCGCTACGTCGAAGTGCCCGTCCTAGGTCATCGAGATACCAATATCCTCCCGTAGACTGCGACGCGTCTCCCTTCGCGCTCTGACAGCGCTCTGGTGTCTGCCGAACTTGTCAACACTCATCTTGTGAATGATGCGTCTCGTCCGTTGTTCACGGCATTTATACGTACTCGCGTAATAAATCGATTAGTTTTGATACGATCGTACTGTCTATGCATTTTATTCCGACAACGGAGAGTCCGTCGCTATGTTTTCCTTTTACGATCGTATTTAGAAATTCATCGTACACGTATACGCGTGCGTCTTTGAAGAAATAAATCTTTCCGTCGATGTATCGGAACGCACTGTCGACGGCTTCTGGTAAGCCGACAAAACGATCTTTAACGTATCCGTGTTTCTTGATCGTGAACGTGCACTCGTCTATTTCGCCGTAATACATATCGTTGTACAACAGAAGAGTTCGACCCGTGTACGTGTGTATCGCAGCGTTTATTTTCGTCATCGTGCGAACACCGAGCGTTGTGATCGAACGCGGATACCCGTTCAGCGGTTGCAGACTGTGTATATCGAACATGTATACGTAGTTGTCTATGAATAGCACCACTTCTTCGGTTCGCGGTCTCTGGTACATCGCTGAAACGTTGGTGAACGTCAACGGTAAGAAAGTCAACCAATCCGTCAACAGAAGCGGCGACGACGGACTCGATCGCTTCGACTCGAGATCCAATGTCCACAAAAAGTTATCGTGCACAATATACAGGTGTCTTTTGATTATTAAAAATTGATTAACGTTCTTTAGCCGACATAAATCCGTCGTCCGAACGGTGTCGTTCGTTGTCGTCGCCGTCGTCGTTGACGTCGTCGTCGTAGCTGGCGACGGCGGCGGCGGCGGCTTCCCGTACAAGCGTTGAATGCCTTTTATATCGTCGTCTCTCAGGTCGAACGGACCGTCCGAGCGTGGTACGTAGAACGGGTACATGATCGAATCCTTCTCGAGGGAATGAGACAGTCCTAACGCGTGTCCGATTTCGTGCGTTAACACCTGAAGAAAACTGGTCTGATCGTCCGGTATTTCGGTTGCGTTCGTATAATTCCACGATTCGTAGTAGTCCATGTGTATTTCGGTAGTGTTATACGGTAAATCGGGCGGGTAGTAAGCGTGAGCGAGTATACCTCCTCGCCCGTCCAAATCGTACCCTCAGATCGTGCACCTGGAAGTCAGACACCTGTGTTTAAAATATTTCATAGCAATGACCATGTCGGCGTTTATGTCGTTGGGTCGATATTCGAATTCCAGGTTCGAATGTTTCTGCCATACAGCGAACGCTTGTCGTGACGCTTCTATAGCGCTGGCGCTACCGTGAAAGAACCGCCACGACAAACGTCTCTTGGCCCACGGTGTTCGTAAGGTGTACGACACGAAATCTTCGTTACCGCATCTCCGCGCACGCATCAGATTCATCGTTTCGTTGTTCAATTCTCCATTTACGGTTAAATTGTAATTCACTTGAAACGTGCGAAGGTAGGCGTCCATATCGATGGTGGCGTTGTCCGTGAGTCGTAAACTATCGTCGGGCACGTAACCGTATCGCACCAAGTAATCTATAGCGAAATCAACATCGTTAGCGTTAACGCTCGATGCGACAACGGCACTTGTGCACACGATAATAAACAGTAGCACGATATCCATGTTGTCACAACCAAACGTGGAATGTCCCCGGCGCATGTACGACAGTATTATTTATACACTTTATCGGCTTTCAGAATCGAACCGCTCTTATTATACGATTATGCCTGCTTCACGTAGTTCTTCCACTATGGAGACGATTTCGTTCGTGTGCCCACTGTTTCCAACACGTTGTGATGCCATTAACAGTCGCAATCTGTCCACCAGTTCGTTCGGATCGTCCCAGTGCACGTAATCGATTTTGTCTTTTTTTCTCGTTAACGTCATATACGATGTATCAATATTATTATGCCCCTGTCCTGTACGTTTCGGTGGAAACAGTTGCGATATTATTCGTTTATACTTTACACCTCTGTTCGCGTTCACCTGTGCGTTCGCTAAGTAATACTGCTTATGCGCGTTGGTGTTACGCAGTATATCTTTGTACGCTTTCAGATCTGATTCCTTGTAAATATTTTCATTAGGATGCTTCATGAACACTAGTTCGTAGAGTCCTGGTGTACCTTTGTATCGTTTACCGTTGATAAGAATCGAATCGTCCGTATCGATTTCGAACTGTGAATCACCGATCATCCATTTTCCGTTTTCGTGTCTTACACCGTACGTATAGTCCATCAGACGATCGCGTTCGGACGAAACGATCATACGCATGTACTTGTTCGCTAATGATTCACTGTCGTATTTGTCCTGAAAATATCTACGCGCTTCACGTCTTCCTTCCGGTGTGTCTAGCATTTTTTCAATGTTGAGACTGGGATCGCCCTCATCATCATCATCATCATCATCGTCCAATGTTTCGGCTATCACAGGCGTTTTCAGGAAACGCGGTGGCTTCGTTCGGGAACGAGATGGTGTTCCCGCATCGATTTTACTAATTGCACCTGTCGGATCCTCTTCCTTCTCCTCTTCCTCATCCTCTTCACGTTTCATCTTTTTCACTCTTGAAGGCTTTTCATTTGTTGATTTACGTTTCTTTTCAAGCAACGCTTGCGAAATATTTTGTAACGGTTCTAGAATCGGTTTGTAACTTTTGGATAACGATGCTTCTTCTTCACGTGATAACGCACGGTATTTCTTCCGTATATCATCACTGATCGTGTCGATATCACGTGCTAGTCGTTTCTTCTTGTCGTCCATCTCGATAAACGGCAGAACATCAACTAAAGTCGTTGACAGCAGGTCATGTGTATTTAGCTGAACGTGTGACTTTTTTTTTGTTTAATCGTTAGGCGCGACTACTATGAAACGGTCAAAACCGACTCTATACCTGCCAGTGTCGATAGAAGAATCCTTGTCCACAACGAGAAAGCCGTAACGATCTTTCCACGCCTCAGCGCACATATTCTTAAACGTGTCATATTTCATGTCCGTGTTGACGTGATCGTTGTACGCATGTTTCAAGTTGCGATCGTCCTGTTTGAACAACACTATTAGATTGGCATTGTCACGAACCAACTGTTTTGGCACTTGACTGTACGTCTGACAAAGGTAAAACGCGTCCACACCGCTGTGTCGTCCCATAGAGAAATACTTGCGTATGTTGTGTTGCCTTTCGCAAGACACGTCATCGAACACCATAATAGAATTGGGATCGACCTCGTCGGGAGGTGGTACCTCTTCGTTATCGTTGTAGGCGTGATAACCCATTCCTTCGTCGGAAAGTCGTGTCATCAGGGTCTCCAGCATCTGATATTTGGGTTGAAATAGTGATTTAGAAAACACGTATAAGTTCGCGAATCTCAATCCGTTTACATCGAACAACAGGTTGAACATGACGTTTGTCTTTCCGCACGCCGATGGTCCGCAGATGATCGAACGAACGGTATCGGGCAGAAGACGTCCGTGTTTACGTTTTTTTCTGCCACTCCCACCATCGTCGCACAATTTCGAATAGTCCACGTCCTGTACTTATAGTCTGTGCGCTTGTTGCAATATTTTCATGTTGTCGTTCTACGCACAGTCTATTTAATAGTCGCACTATATCGTAGCAGTCGGTAGATATGTAACTGCATACACATGTGTCCGGACCCGTTTCACAGTTCGGATCCGACCAAACACATTCTTTGTAGTGATCGAATCCGGTGCCGGTTGGTACTATTTCGCTGAGTCGGTTTGTAGTGATCGAATCCGGTGCCGGTTGGTACTATTTCGCTGAGTCGGAACCTCGTCACGCGATTGGTAACCCGTTGCCAGTACTCGTACACCGTCAAGATCCTGCGCATGCGTTCAACGTCGTTTGCGGTCGTGTTCACGATGTACTCATCGTAACCAGGATGTGACACAATGTCTTTTACACTGTACACAGCGCGCATGTTGTCATCGTAACGCATCGACGCATACTAGTTCTATTTCCTCGAGTCGAATCGTTGTTATACCAAGTTCTTCTTGTGTATCCACGAATCGTGTTTACCATCGAATCCTAACCATCTGACTTTCACACGATCGCCTTTACGTTGTACGATCTTTTCTACCAAGTACACGTCACCAACGTTCGATTTACTGATTTAGTGTTCATAAAAACCACCTTTCAACACTTCACCTGTATGATCCTTTAGCGAATAAGTGACGGGTACGCTGCCGGTACGCACTGTGTGAACGAGGAATATCTCGTTTGTCCAATTCGGTGTGTATCCTTTAGCGAACGTCATTTTGTGTTTGCTTATACGCACACGATCGCCTACTTTGAACTTCGGTCGTTTATAATCGATGCTCCTCGCTGTGTTCAAACGAATCCTGCGTAACACTGTACGTTCGTTGGATTCGTTCACCTGTTGCGGTTTCATTCCAATCGTTCTGTGCACAGTGTTGTTATACGTGCTGACTAGTTCCGGTAACATATCCAACCAACGGTAATGACCTTGTTCGCTGAACGCGCGATACATGTGCGTTTTCAACGTACGGTTGAAGCGTTCCACAATGGAAGCCTTTTTCTCACTGTACGTGGAATAGAGTGTGACACCATATCTGCTCAGCAATTTTTCTACGGTACTGTTGTATTACTCTTTCCCGTTGTCCGTCTGCAGATATTTCATTTTATTAGCACGCAGAATCGGTTCCAGAGCTCGTGCGACCTCTACACCCGTCTTCGTTTTCAATGGAACGGCGTACGCGTACTTGCTAAACGCGTTAATCATCGTCATAAGGTACTTGAATTCCTTGTTCGCCTTTGCGTGCGGTATCATCTCTACCAGGTCTGCTTGGTACAAGTCGTGAAGTCCCTTCAACTCGACCGCACGTCTCGGAAAATTCCTTCTTACCGGTCTGTGCAACTCCGTCGCGATAGTCTTGCGAACGCTCTGGTGTATATTCTTCACAGCTCGTTTCATTCTCGTGTCGTCGTGCGAACCGTGATTCGCAATACGCTGGAATGTAGTAAACTGTCGGCTCGGTGCTGAAGGTAATTCTCATCGATGGCGTTCTGGCACGTCCACCTTCCATCACGCGACTGTCACACCGCCACCGCTCCACACCCGCTTATATCATCTCGACCGAACGGAAGAACATCGCGTTCTTTTTCCGATTGCGCAAGTACGTTAAAACATGAGCTAAACTGATTTTCATACGCCCATTACGCACGAGGCTCATACCGATGTAGTATCTCGGGAGCGCGTGTTGTTTCGAGTCCAACGCTCTTACAGTCTTAACGGAATTCATGTCTTTGAACATGACGCTACGTATAACGTTGTCGCGGTACTCGTGCATTTCCGCGACTATGACGTTATCGTTCTCAGGTAGCCACTCGCACATGTGTTTAGCTTTGAGTTCAGCGATTGGGCGTTGACTTCTCGATTTCGTATGCAGGTGTATCAGATACGAGTTCAACAACCAAAATTCGTCCGCCATAGAGCCCGTGCAATGCTGCCACTGTTCGTACAAACGCTGGTCTTTCACCGTGTACCCTTGTTCGTGCGAATACCTCAGACCAAAGTATTCGCAATACTTGCGGAGTGTAGGCAATGCCTCCTTCAGAAAGGCTACCGAAAATAATCCCTGCGCCTTGTTGTTCACCAACGCGAACTGTTTCCCTCTCGCTAGTGTCGGTAACGAGGACGGTGGGCAGTGCAGGTCAAAACTTACGTTGTAGCTAGGATCCAGTGCGCACTTTGGCACTATCATCATCACGCTTCTGTATATTTCCATCGGTGTGCGTATCGGAATAGTGCGCTCCGTAAGGACGATGCAACAAGAAGCGTGTGGTATCGAACTTCCGTAGGCGAGCATGTCCGTGTATACAGTAGCGTAGTTCATCTGTCCGTGTAAATCGTGTAAGCCGTGCACACGCTGAACAGCGTTATAGAGTTCAGGAATCGGACGGAAACGTGAAAGAAAATTCCATCCGTGACGTACGGTACACTTGAACATATTCTTTTCGTAAACCACAAGTTCTATCGGTACGTTATTTTGTTCGCACTCTACGATAAATTGAAGCCACCGTGATTTGTTGTGTATACGATCGGATACTATCATCAACAGCACGATCGGCGGCAAATCACTGCGGTGTTTTTTTATGTGACGCCAACAACGTGCGTGATATTTGTCAACGCCGAATTTGTAACGTGTACAGTAGTTGCCACAAAATCGTCTTTTCTTCACAAAATACATGGAACATAAGTTGGACCGTATCGCGCTTCGTGAAGCTTTGGTTATTGTGAAATGTTTCCCATCATCATATCGATAGACGTCCATCGTCTCGATGATCTGCGATGTGAGTGATACGCTATTAATCGTGATCATGATATTTATAGTGTATACGCATATTGTTTGAGTAATTTTTTTTTATGTGTCTTCACTCACACTTTTGGAGTGAATACTGTCGTTCGGTAGTAGTAGTAGTAGTAACACCTAGTACTACTAGTACTACCCAAACGGGTATGTTTGTACATGAGTTTATGTTGGCTCTGAAAAGAGCCGTTTTTGCGTGCGTCGACTTCTACAAGTGTTCACGAACGAAATCGCATGCGGGCATTGACGCCTTATGGACTTGGGCGGGATCATCACCCACTGCCCAATCCATAATTCGTATTTTACACTTGCAGCATCTTACAACATCACCATCGTCTTCGTAAATAAACCCAGCTTTGGCTAGGTCAAAAATTTTTACGTTCGCATTCGAAAATTTATGAACGAAAAATTTAATGTTACCACGACGACTGATGTTGTAAAAGCTTTTTAATCGGCTTGCAAAAGAATATGGGGACACATCCATATCTGAAGCAAGAATGTTGGTTTGTCGCGTTGCATTTCACCTCCTCAGCGATAGCTGCGCGCGCATCCGTAGTGGGGATGGCTGTCGTCAATTGGTCGCTATGAAATAAAGCACGGTAGTGGGAGCAGATAGCTGCGCGCGCAGTTGGTAGTGGGGGATCGTCGGCGGTAATAGTTCGGTAGTGGGAGCGGATAGCTGCGCGCGCTACTGTCATAGATAGTATAAGTAGAGCGACGATCACTGCCAGCGTTCACCTTCAAGTCTCGCGCAGTGTAACTTTCACGTGTCGCATATAAAATAGTGCTTATTTTCTAATTTCGTATCAGTATTCAATTGTTCTTCAAGCGAGCAAGTAATTGTTAAAGTTTCGTGTTTTCATTGTTGTTGATAATGCAGTCATTTGCTGTTGAATGTAAATATTCGTTACGCGGCGCGTTGGTATTGCGCGTTTACACGCCTATCACAGATGACGAAGAATGTGTCAACGATGTCATAACCTTTTTTGATGAAATGCACGATACGTTACGTACGGACATTCTAAACGAACTGACACGTTTGCTTTCTATAAAGTGGCATATAACGGTTAAAGCGAGATTTGTCAAGTACATCGTAAACGCTGACACGGACCAGGACGAAGAAGTGACGACTGAAGCTTATTTTCACGGACGATGTCATACGACACTGATCGCTGACCAAGATGTATTGCCCGATCGTTTAGAAGCTTCATACGAAAAGATCATTGAATCGATTGATAAATTCACACGCGAGGGTAGCGGTTGGGTGTTAGACCACATAATCTCCTTAGAACTTGTTCTCTCACGATACCAACCGCTAACCGCCTCCAGTTTCATTCGTACACCTCCTGAATTGTCTCGTACTAAATCCATCATCAACGTGAACAATACAGGCGATCAAATGTGTTTCGTATGGTCAGTGTTGGCCGCTCTGTTTCCACAACAATCAGACCACAAAGATCGTGTATCCAAATACAAGCCGCATATCTGCAGTATCAATACTTCTGATATAACTTACCCCACCCGTCTATCCGACATTGTGAAGTTCGAACGAGACAATCCTAACGTTTCTATAAATGTTTTCGGTTACGAAGAATATGAAATTTACCCTTTAAGAATAACTCCTTCCAGCGGCAGACAACATCACGTTAATCTATTACTTCTTACCGCTGACGACCGAAAACATTACTGTTTAATAAAAAATACAAGTCGCTTATTCTCTTCACTAAGCAACCACAACGGGCGTTCTTTCTATTGCAATTACTGTCTGCATAGATTCTGCGAAGAACGACTCCTTACCGAACATATCCCCCACTGTTCACCATATGGTGAACAGAAAATTCGTTTACCCACGACAGCGGAGGAGGAGAATGTGATGTGTTTCAGAAATTATACATACTGCCATAAGGTCCCTTTTGCGATATACGCAGATTTTGAATCATTTATCGTCCCTTGCCATCGCTGCGAAGCTCCTCCGCACACATCGTCCACCACAACGGAGTCGTTACATCTTCCTTCAGGTTTCTCCTACCTCATAGTCGACTACGAGCGTAACATTTTCAAACCCCAGGTCGTTTATCGCGGTGAGAACGTGGTAGACGTTTTTCTCAATAGACTGGTCGCTGAAGAGCGAGAACTTTTCAGAATCATCCGATCCATTGTCCCTATGACTATGAGTGACCGTGATTTGTTATCTTTCGCAAATGCCCTCGTATGTCATCTCTGTGAAGAACCACTGAACGAAATCGACAAAGTGCGCAACCATTGTCATCTGACAGGACGATACCTAGGCGCAGCTCACAACATCTGTAACCTTAACTTCAAGACTCCACGACACATACCTGTATTTTTTCACAACTTACGAGGTTACGATGCACATCACCTAGTACAAGGGTTGGGTAAATACGACGATCTCGCTTGTATCGCTACCACTAGCGAACGCTTCGTATCAGTCTCGTTGGGTCGTCTGCGTTTCGTAGACACGCTTCAATTTCTGAACACGTCCTTGGACACACTTGTTGGAAACTTGCGCGCGAGCGGTGCGGATTTCGATTTAACAAAGCAATGTTTCGAAGAACACTTCGAGCTACTCTTACGTAAGGGCGTGTACCCTTACGATTACATGACGGGTAGCGAGAAATTCAACGAAACACGTCTGCCCGCACGCGAACACTTTTTCAACAGGTTGAGTGAATCGCCAGTATCTGACGAAGATTACGCTCACGCGCACAACGTGTGGCGTACTTTTGGAATCAGTACACTGCGCGAATATCACGATCTGTATCTTAAAACAGACGTGCTGCTACTGGCCGACGTCTTCGAGGCGTTCCGTGAGATGGCCATGCGGTACTACCAGATCGATCCGGCTCATCTTTACTCGCTTCCTGGTGTCGCTTGGCATGCGATGTTAAAGATGACCCGTATGCGACTGGAGCTGTTGACGGATATAGATCAGCATCTCTTTATAGAATCGGCTGTTCGCGGTGGCGTTAGCATGGTACCCAACCGCCACGCCAAGGCCAACAACCCACTAATTGTCGATCAGTACGATGCTTCAAAGCCAACCTCTTTCATATTGTACACGGACTGCAACAACCTTTACGGTGCAGCCATGTCACAACCGCTCCCTTACGCCGACTTCAGATGGTTAGATCGTAACGAGATCAACTCACTGGACGTGCGTACTCTGTGCGATGACGGTGACATGGGCTACATACTCGAGGTCGACTTACACTATCCACCTGAACTTCATGACCTCTATTCCGATTATCCATTGGGACCCGTCCGTTCCTGTGTCCATCCTGACGTACTTTCACCGTACTCTCGACGACTCCACACACGACTGCACTATACAAAAGGGTATAGCGGATCGGAAACGCCTTCGTCGTCCGTTCCCAAGTTGCTGACGACTTTGGACGACAAGCAAAATTACGTTCTCCATTTTCGAAATTTAAAATTGTATCTGAGTCTCGGTTTAGAATTGAAAGCGATACATAGGGTGTTGAGTTTTAAACAGAGAGCGTGGATGAAACCGTTTATCGATTTCAACACGCAAAAGAGAGCAGCAGCCACCAACAGTTTCGAAAAGGATTTTTTCAAACTGATGGTCAACGCCGTCTATGGCAAATCGCTGGAGAACGTGAGGAAACGAATAGACTTCCAACTAGTCTCTAACGAACAACGGCTGCAGAAAATTGTTTCCAATCCTCGGCTAAAGCGTATGATCCGCTACACCGATAACTTGGTCGGACTGGCCTTACGAAATAGGACGATATTCCTTTCCCGTCCGGTGTACGTCGGCTTCACAGTACTCGATGTCAGCAAATTGATAATGTACAATTTTCATTATCGGTACGCTGTCGCCAAGTACGGACAACGATTGACCTTACTAATGACTGACACAGACAGTTTGCTTTACAGCATTCAGACTGACGATTTGTACTCAGATATGAAAGAGGATCTCCACCTTTTTGACACATCGGACTATCCCGTGGATCATCCTTGTCATTGCGACGACAACAAAAAAGTCGTGGGGAAGTTCAAGGATGAGACCAATGGAAAACCCATCAGGGAATTTGTCGGACTCAGGGCGAAGTGTTACTCGCTCTTGTTGTCCGACCGCACCGACAAAAAGGTGGCGAAAGGTGTGCCAAGGACGGCAATAAAAAAAAGGTTACGACATCAATTGTACAGCGAGTGTCTTTTTGACAGTCGTACCGTATTCACCTCTGCTGACTGTATACGAAGCAATCATCATAAGCTGTACACGCAACGTATAACAAAACTTTCCGTCTCCTTATGATGATAAGAGGTATGTACTGGACGACGGTGTAAGTACACTCGCGTACGGGCATTACATGATAACCGCATGTAACCAACCGCATGTTACAGGATGCCGCAATAACCAACGACGCTGCTGGTCCTAAGGCAAAAAAGAGAAAGTACACGGACCGATAACTAACGGTAAAGATGATGTTCAGCATTACACACACACACACACACACACACACACACACACACACACATTAACTTTATGTTCTTTATTTACTTATTTTACAACTTTTGATACGTTTTACAGAATGAACAACAAGAAAATTATGAAAAATAGGACAGCAGAGCAACGTCGAGTACGATGGTAAATATAACATTTTTTTTCTTTATTTATAATGCACAAAAAGAATATTCCATTCGATTGATGTGTGTTTTTTTTTATAGTTCACAACGGTTACGTCGTGCTTTGTCAGGACCCGGCTCGAGTCGGTAAGGCCGTTTTCATTAATAAACTCTTGTCCTAATGCGTTTACCTCCGGTGTTCAATTATATATATATTTTTTTTTTTTCAGTGATACCGACGAGGCACCTGTCACCGCTGATACTAATATGGATTCTCCCGTATCTCCAGAACTCGATTCGAGTCGGTAAGACAATTGTCATTTTAATAAACTTTTGTACTTTTGTGTTTTTTTTTTACCTCCGGTGTTCAATTTATTTTTTTTTTTCAGCAATGATGATGCTGCTGCTGCCGCTGCTGCTGTAATTCGTCCCCAATCTCCGCAACCTGTCACGAGTCGGTAAGACAATTTTCATTAATAAACTCCTGTGCTCTTACGTTTTACCTCCAGTGTTCATTTCATACATGTTTTTTTTTAAGTGATGCTAACGCTCCAACTGGTGCTGTTGCTGCTGCTGCAGATTGTCGTCGTCCCCTATCTCCAAACAGCCTGCAATGTTTTAAACGCGCATTATTTTGATTACAGGCTAGTGTGTTGCGGTAAGTCAGTTTTCATTAACAACAAAGTCTTATACTATTGCGTTTACCTCATGTGTTCAATTTATACTTTTTTTTTCAGCGATGCTCTAGCTGCAGGAGTGGCGGTATTTCACCCTCGACCCGGTACGAGTCGGTACGTTTGTTTTTAATTAACATTCAATTGTTCTCTTGCGTTTATATCTGGTATTAAAATTGTTCCTTTTTTTTTGTTTCAGTAATGTCGAGTCCACAGAAGAAGGTGAAGTTATGGAGGAGGAGGACAATCAAAGCGATGCTGATACGCTTGAATTGAATCATAACGGTAATGATGATAGTGACAGTGATGATGACGATGTAGAAGTCCTCGACATAAATATGTAAGTCATCTTCTTATGCGTACATACTGCTTTGTTTTATTTGCGATTATACATAATTTCTATGCAAATTATTTTCGAAATGAAATATTTCCATAGAAACAACTTCTTTCATCAGCCTTAACCACAGTACTGTGGTCACTAACGTATACCACCTCACGTTAGCGCACTCGATTTTCACTGATGATGGCTCTGCCGAAACGGCCCGGGAAGGAATTTTAACAACAAACTACTTCTTTGTTGCCGATATAAACAATTGTACACATATAAAAAATTATCCCCTCCCCTTTTAACTATAATTTCATTTACAGGCATTTCATCTACCTTTCTACAGTGGATTATTATGACCTTCTTATCAAAATTAAGTACTTTACTCTTGTTAAAACATAAAAGGTTACAGGTAAACTGCCCCTTCCCCTTAACCGATCTTCACCAAAATCAATAGGCTTGAGTCCTCTATAACTCAGGCACATATGCAAAAATTTATTTGATTCTGTTTGAATTTACGGCAGTTATCGTTCGCCATAGAAAAAATTCTACACATAGACACACAGATACACAGACAGACACACATATAAACACACAAACACACACAGAGGCAGTTTTCGGAAAATTACTTTTCTTCATGTTTTGATGAAATGCACGATACGTTACGTACGGACATTCTAAACGAACTGACACGTTTGCTTTCTATAAAGTGGCATATAACGGTTAAAGCGAGATTTGTCAAGTACATCGTAAACGCTGACACGGACCAGGACGAAGAAGTGACGACTGAAGCTTATTTTCACGGACGATGTCATACGACACTGATCGCTGACCAAGATGTATTGCCCGATCGTTTAGAAGCTTCATACGAAAAGATCATTGAATCGATTGATAAATTCACACGCGAGGGTAGCGGTTGGGTGTTAGACCACATAATCTCCTTAGAACTTGTTCTCTCACGATACCAACCGCTAACCGCCTCCAGTTTCATTCGTACACCTCCTGAATTGTCTCGTACTAAATCCATCATCAACGTGAACAATACAGGCGATCAAATGTGTTTCGTATGGTCAGTGTTGGCCGCTCTGTTTCCACAACAATCAGACCACAAAGATCGTGTATCCAAATACAAGCCGCATATCTGCAGTATCAATACTTCTGATATAACTTACCCCACCCGTCTATCCGACATTGTGAAGTTCGAACGAGACAATCCTAACGTTTCTATAAATGTTTTCGGTTACGAAGAATATGAAATTTACCCTTTAAGAATAACTCCTTCCAGCGGCAGACAACATCACGTTAATCTATTACTTCTTACCGCTGACGACCGAAAACATTACTGTTTAATAAAAAATACAAGTCGCTTATTCTCTTCACTAAGCAACCACAACGGGCGTTCTTTCTATTGCAATTACTGTCTGCATAGATTCTGCGAAGAACGACTCCTTACCGAACATATCCCCCACTGTTCACCATATGGTGAACAGAAAATTCGTTTACCCACGACAGCGGAGGAGGAGAATGTGATGTGTTTCAGAAATTATACATACTGCCATAAGGTCCCTTTTGCGATATACGCAGATTTTGAATCATTTATCGTCCCTTGCCATCGCTGCGAAGCTCCTCCGCACACATCGTCCACCACAACGGAGTCGTTACATCTTCCTTCAGGTTTCTCCTACCTCATAGTCGACTACGAGCGTAACATTTTCAAACCCCAGGTCGTTTATCGCGGTGAGAACGTGGTAGACGTTTTTCTCAATAGACTGGTCGCTGAAGAGCGAGAACTTTTCAGAATCATCCGATCCATTGTCCCTATGACTATGAGTGACCGTGATTTGTTATCTTTCGCAAATGCCCTCGTATGTCATCTCTGTGAAGAACCACTGAACGAAATCGACAAAGTGCGCAACCATTGTCATCTGACAGGACGATACCTAGGCGCAGCTCACAACATCTGTAACCTTAACTTCAAGACTCCACGACACATACCTGTATTTTTTCACAACTTACGAGGTTACGATGCACATCACCTAGTACAAGGGTTGGGTAAATACGACGATCTCGCTTGTATCGCTACCACTAGCGAACGCTTCGTATCAGTCTCGTTGGGTCGTCTGCGTTTCGTAGACACGCTTCAATTTCTGAACACGTCCTTGGACACACTTGTTGGAAACTTGCGCGCGAGCGGTGCGGATTTCGATTTAACAAAGCAATGTTTCGAAGAACACTTCGAGCTACTCTTACGTAAGGGCGTGTACCCTTACGATTACATGACGGGTAGCGAGAAATTCAACGAAACACGTCTGCCCGCACGCGAACACTTTTTCAACAGGTTGAGTGAATCGCCAGTATCTGACGAAGATTACGCTCACGCGCACAACGTGTGGCGTACTTTTGGAATCAGTACACTGCGCGAATATCACGATCTGTATCTTAAAACAGACGTGCTGCTACTGGCCGACGTCTTCGAGGCGTTCCGTGAGATGGCCATGCGGTACTACCAGATCGATCCGGCTCATCTTTACTCGCTTCCTGGTGTCGCTTGGCATGCGATGTTAAAGATGACCCGTATGCGACTGGAGCTGTTGACGGATATAGATCAGCATCTCTTTATAGAATCGGCTGTTCGCGGTGGCGTTAGCATGGTACCCAACCGCCACGCCAAGGCCAACAACCCACTAATTGTCGATCAGTACGATGCTTCAAAGCCAACCTCTTTCATATTGTACACGGACTGCAACAACCTTTACGGTGCAGCCATGTCACAACCGCTCCCTTACGCCGACTTCAGATGGTTAGATCGTAACGAGATCAACTCACTGGACGTGCGTACTCTGTGCGATGACGGTGACATGGGCTACATACTCGAGGTCGACTTACACTATCCACCTGAACTTCATGACCTCTATTCCGATTATCCATTGGGACCCGTCCGTTCCTGTGTCCATCCTGACGTACTTTCACCGTACTCTCGACGACTCCACACACGACTGCACTATACAAAAGGGTATAGCGGATCGGAAACGCCTTCGTCGTCCGTTCCCAAGTTGCTGACGACTTTGGACGACAAGCAAAATTACGTTCTCCATTTTCGAAATTTAAAATTGTATCTGAGTCTCGGTTTAGAATTGAAAGCGATACATAGGGTGTTGAGTTTTAAACAGAGAGCGTGGATGAAACCGTTTATCGATTTCAACACGCAAAAGAGAGCAGCAGCCACCAACAGTTTCGAAAAGGATTTTTTCAAACTGATGGTCAACGCCGTCTATGGCAAATCGCTGGAGAACGTGAGGAAACGAATAGACTTCCAACTAGTCTCTAACGAACAACGGCTGCAGAAAATTGTTTCCAATCCTCGGCTAAAGCGTATGATCCGCTACACCGATAACTTGGTCGGACTGGCCTTACGAAATAGGACGATATTCCTTTCCCGTCCGGTGTACGTCGGCTTCACAGTACTCGATGTCAGCAAATTGATAATGTACAATTTTCATTATCGGTACGCTGTCGCCAAGTACGGACAACGATTGACCTTACTAATGACTGACACAGACAGTTTGCTTTACAGCATTCAGACTGACGATTTGTACTCAGATATGAAAGAGGATCTCCACCTTTTTGACACATCGGACTATCCCGTGGATCATCCTTGTCATTGCGACGACAACAAAAAAGTCGTGGGGAAGTTCAAGGATGAGACCAATGGAAAACCCATCAGGGAATTTGTCGGACTCAGGGCGAAGTGTTACTCGCTCTTGTTGTCCGACCGCACCGACAAAAAGGTGGCGAAAGGTGTGCCAAGGACGGCAATAAGAAAAAGGTTACGACATCAATTGTACAGCGAGTGTCTTTTTGACAGTCGTACCGTATTCACCTCTGCTGACTGTATACGAAGCAATCATCATAAGCTGTACACGCAACGTATAACAAAACTTTCCGTCTCCTTATGATGATAAGAGGTATGTACTGGACGACGGTGTAAGTACACTCGCGTACGGGCATTACATGATAACCGCATGTAACCAACCGCATGTTACAGGATGCCGCAATAACCAACGACGCTGCTGGTCCTAAGGCAAAAAAGAGAAAGTACACGGACCGATAACTAACGGTAAAGATGATGTTCAGCATTACACACACACACACACACACACACACACACACACACACACACATTAACTTTATGTTCTTTATTTACTTATTTTACAACTTTTGATACGTTTTACAGAATGAACAACAAGAAAATTATGAAAAATAGGACAGCAGAGCAACGTCGAGTACGATGGTAAATATAACATTTTTTTTCTTTATTTATAATGCACAAAAAGAATATTCCATTCGATTGATGTGTGTTTTTTTTTTATAGTTCACAACGGTTACGTCGTGCTTTGTCAGGACCCGGCTCGAGTCGGTAAGGCCGTTTTCATTAATAAACTCTTGTCCTAATGCGTTTACCTCCGGTGTTCAATTATATATATATTTTTTTTTTTCAGTGATACCGACGAGGCACCTGTCACCGCTGATACTAATATGGATTCTCCCGTATCTCCAGAACTCGATTCGAGTCGGTAAGACAATTGTCATTTTAATAAACTTTTGTACTTTTGTGTTTTTTTTTTACCTCCGGTGTTCAATTTATTTTTTTTTTTCAGCAATGATGATGCTGCTGCTGCCGCTGCTGCTGTAATTCGTCCCCAATCTCCGCAACCTGTCACGAGTCGGTAAGACAATTTTCATTAATAAACTCCTGTGCTCTTACGTTTTACCTCCAGTGTTCATTTCATACATGTTTTTTTTTAAGTGATGCTAACGCTCCAACTGGTGCTGTTGCTGCTGCTGCAGATTGTCGTCGTCCCCTATCTCCAAACAGCCTGCAATGTTTTAAACGCGCATTATTTTGATTACAGGCTAGTGTGTTGCGGTAAGTCAGTTTTCATTAACAACAAAGTCTTATACTATTGCGTTTACCTCATGTGTTCAATTTATACTTTTTTTTTCAGCGATGCTCTAGCTGCAGGAGTGGCGGTATTTCACCCTCGACCCGGTACGAGTCGGTACGTTTGTTTTTAATTAACATTCAATTGTTCTCTTGCGTTTATATCTGGTATTAAAATTGTTCCTTTTTTTTTGTTTCAGTAATGTCGAGTCCACAGAAGAAGGTGAAGTTATGGAGGAGGAGGACAATCAAAGCGATGCTGATACGCTTGAATTGAATCATAACGGTAATGATGATAGTGACAGTGATGATGACGATGTAGAAGTCCTCGACATAAATATGTAAGTCATCTTCTTATGCGTACATACTGCTTTGTTTTATTTGCGATTATACATAATTTCTATGTTGTCTTTTTTTTTAGTGACATTCGCCCGATACCAGCGCCGCCACCTCCACAACCACAACCGATTACGCCACCGCAATCACCACCACAATCACCACCACCGTCACCACCACCACCGCCACCACCGCAGATGCAACCTCAACCACGCCCACAGCCCATTTATCAGCAACAGCAGCAGGAACTATTGCGCAGAGATCCCCGTTTGTGGACCCCTCCAGAAGACGCGCTACCCGTCTTCTTTGAAGTGCTACACGCAACCGAACCGAGGACGCACGATGACCCAACAACATTGAGACTCCTTCTTAGAAGGAGTCTACCGACATGGTGTTGGCGTCGCGGTGAGCCCTGTCCTGTTCAAGGTATGATTCCTCCACACAATACATGCAGTATATGCATAGAATCATACAATGACGGGCAGAGGCTCCTCGGTTTGGTATGTGGCCATACATACCATTACCGATGCGTCCTCAATTGGTTCCTGGCGGTAGCGATGGAGGGGACACCACCCGCATGCCCACAATGCAGGATGTACGTATTCGGAAAGCCGAATCGTACGTTTTATGGGCGTATGCATATTTAAGGTATATTACAGTGTTAATAAAGGTTTTAGTAATCCATCCTACTTGTAACAACCACATGTCACTAATACTCTTACTTTTTTGTTACAGATGGAAATTAACCACCCGGATGGAGACTTGTAAAAAAAAAAAAATACCTGATTGTGAAATGTATAAATTTGTATATATTTTTTTTATCGTATAATATTTTTATGTTTATATATTTGTAAATATTAATTGTAAAGTAGATATTTTTTTTCTTTTATGTTTATATTTGTATATTTATAATAAACTTGTACATATTTTTTTCATTCTATAAGTGTTTATTTTCAACTATCCTTTTCGCATACTACAATTTACTTAACACATAGACACACAGTTGTCAACAATGCAATCGTTCAGATAAGTGAATCGAACACTGAATATCATGTGTGTTTCTTACAGGGAAAATGAGAGTTCATTGCTGGACGTCACACGACGGGAAATTCAAAAATTGTGGTGGTGGGAGTAACCATGTTTATACACAACATCGACGATATCGGCACGGCAGGGTAAATATATACGAAACCAGTACACTATAACACCGAGTTGGCAACAATGGCGAAACATACATTCAACCCGTACACTATAACACCGAGCCGACAACAGTTGGCAACACCGACGACGCTTTTCCAACATAGCCGAACTTCCGGAAAAACCCCTTACATATACATAACCATACACTATAACACACGCACGAATCGGCAACCCGGCCGTACCTTAACCACTACACTCTTACACCACTTGACAACATCGCAGCTTTTCCAACATGGCCGCCGTCGCCCCACCACGACGGGCGGCCATCAAGCCACCACCAGGCCGCCGCCCAGCGACGATGACGACGTCAACGACGACGTCAACGGCGAACGGCGAACGGCGAACATAGCCACGCCTCCGCCAATCAACGCACACATTACCCCCAATTTACGATGGCCGACGACAACATGGCCGAAAGACAACTACGGCATGGTTACCCCCACCACCACAATTTTTGAATTTCCCGCCGTGTGACGTCACTTCCGGCAATGAACTCTCATTTTCCCCCTACTTATATCTACATTAAATGGAATCCAGTGGAATAAGCAAATTACAGTAGAAACTAAAACCAAAATGTTTAAAACCATTGTTAAAAGTAGCATGACTTACGGCTCAGAAGTTTGGAGTACTAATAAACACACATGAACAAAATTAATGACAGCAGAGATGGACTTTTGGAGACGTTTTGCAAGAGTATCCAGACGTGAGAAAATTATAAATGAACTCACTAAGGATAGAATGAATGTAAAAAATTCAATTGTTGATTTTATCCAAACAAAAAAATTACAATGGTATGGATATACAAAAAGAATGGCACAGGAAAGATTGACAAGGAGAGTTACAGAATGGACCCCACCAGGAAAAAGAAAAAGAGGAAGACCACGTATCACCTGGATAGGAGAAATTCAGACTATATTGAGGGAACGAGAAATTGAAGAAGATCTTTTGGATGAACAAGCAACAGTGGAAGATGAGAATTCAATCAATTCTGTAATCTTTGGTTCCTGAAAATGTGTAAACATTGTACAGCCGGAATAATAATAATAGTGTTATCGTATGAATCAGGTAACAGATCACTTAAACTATTTGAGTTACATGTCTACTACGGCCACAAAAATACTTTAGTAGAAAAATCATTGTTTATTAGCAGCTTTGGAAAAAAAAACTGTATTTACATAAGAATTTACATTGTACGGTATTTACTGATCAAAATTTTCTGTAATTTATATCAATTAAGAAATTAGTCCAAAAAGTCTTAACAACTAGCCATATAAATTTTGCCTAACGTTTATTCTTTTTTTATATCTACTTTTTATAAACCACTCATTTTTAAAATCAAGTTAGCAGTTTAACATAGGTAACCACAATAAACTTTTTCGTAACCTTTATATAGTAGGCCTAAGATATTTTGGGGGGAATTTATGGTAGCACCCTTAGCAGCAAATAGATGCTCCTTTGGTCTGTCAAAGGAAGTCAAAAGTAGATTAATACAAAAAATTAACAAATTGCCATCTCTATAAATCTTTAATAAGACTATGTTTGATATACGGGAACAGAAACTCAGACCATCACCAAAGTAAATGAAAGACATCTTTTAACTTTTGAAAGAAAGAAGGTACTCAAAATGTACGCTCTAGAACGTGAAAAGGATATTTGGCGGATACGTTATAATAAATAATTATATCCACTCTTCGGAAATGTAGGCATTATAAACTTTATTAAATTATCAACGTTGAGATGGGCCAGGCATTTTTTGATGAGGATGACGGAGAATGAAATACCGTAGTCTTAATGATCTAGCTACGTAGAAGAAGAAAGAGAGGCAGGCCAAAGTACGATGGATTGATGATGTGAGCAATGATGCCAAACTACTTGGACTGAGGGACTGGAGAGTTGAAGAAGGCTTCTGGATGAGTCAAGATCAGTAATGAGTTGTAGAACCAGGATTGATGATGATGTTGATCGATGGGAGCACGATGAATCCGTATCTGTGTTGCACAAACAGTGATGACGACCCATTTCTAAAAGTTGTCGCAGATATCGTAATAGATTTCCCACAGATTAGCAAAGATAATCTAATTTGTTGGCGCTTTTTTTATACTGCATACATTTTTAATACCTATATTTGTTCATCAGTTTGGAAAATGTTCTAGACAGGGTCGGCCCCAGTGCTTCTGCCGCCCTGTGCAGTATTTATGAGTCCCGTCCCTCCCTATTTTAACTGAACACATTCACGCACACTAGACCTACTCTAAAGATACGGCGATTGCCTTCAAATGACAACTAGGAATGTTTGGATTGTTGTGTTTATCAAACAACTAACACTTTTTTGTGTTTACGATACGGCGAACGGGTACGATAAAAATTGTAGAGACAATGCAAGGAATCGTGGGACAATAAAAATGTATGCTTATGTGATGACTTAAAATTAAAATACTAAATAAAATTCATTGTGACTGAAATATAACAAAAGTAATGTATCATATACAATAGTAAAAAAATACTCATCTAGCTTTTGCACTGGCAGACTCCTTTATGACTTCGTAGTAATCAAGTGATTCAGCTAACTGATGTTCTATAGATATAGTCCCCGGACCACTTAGGCGAGTGTCGGACATACTCGATCTGAGATAAGTTTTAGTAAGTCTAAGCTTCGAAAAAGTCCTTTCTCTGCTTGCCACTGTCACAAGTAATGTTAACAAAATTCTTATACCGACACCAACATTTGGCGCGAACCCATACTCTTGAACAAATTTTAAAGTCTCCACAGGCGTACTTTTAGGTTTTACAATTGTTGAAAGCCCTTTAAATTCATCCTGTAAATTAACAGCACTGATGTCTTTTGATTCACTACGTTAAAAACCGCTGACTTTATACATAAAGTAATTCTTTCTGATCTTGCATGTTGTGATGAAATTAAGTGAATAATTTTATTTTTTCCCTCAATTTCAAAACTTAACATCCCGGAATCTGCCGCCCTTTAAAATATGCCGCCCTGGGCGGTGGCATGGTTCGCCCCTGCCTGGAGGCGGGCCTGGTTCTAGACAAAGACGTTACAAGATATTTATTAAGACACATTTAGAACCCAGCCAAGTAGATCCTAGCAAGTACTGGTAGTGGGTGCTTGGGTAACAAGAAAAGACCATTACATGATACAGCATAACATTAAATCAAAAAACTATTGTACAATGGTATTTAGTTAAGAATTTCAATGTTAACTGACATTAACAAGTACTTACGGGCCAATAATTTTGTTTATTTTTTATGGCTGCATAAAACGAATGTGTAGGGAAACAACGAAAAAGGTTAGTTACAATCGTACGGAATGTTTTTGTCGCTTATCTTTTATAGCAAAAAAGTAAAATTTTTCAAAAGTTTTATTGCACCAAGATGTGTGTGTGTGCGTGCGCGCGCGTGTGTGCGTTCTTATACAGGACATATATATGAACTGTTTTCTATGTATCTAAATAAATTAATGCAATGGTGTTATTTTAAACTTACATTTATTAACAATTTTTACAAGAACTTTGACGATAAAATATATTTATTGCTTAAACATTTCTTGTTCTTAAAAACGCGAACATTATTTTATTTCAAATGGTGTACTTAAGTATGGTATAGTTAAATATTAAGTATTTAGAATTTTCAATGTAAAAATTGTAGTTCACAACAAAAGAATACGAACAAAGAACGAGAAATTTTTGATAACAATGTAACAAATACTTATTCAAAATTTTGGACTGATGTTAAGAAATAAAACTATAATTAAAAAAAACAAAGTGTACTAAACAGTGTAATATACGTGATACTTAAAACATACTTTGTCTTTTGCAGATAATTTCTGTCAAAAGTTCAACATTGTGTAAAAGAAACGACCATTTTTTTTGTTAATTATTGTCTTTAGACTTACAGTAAAAATGCAAGAAATGTGATTTTAGCAAATACTTGGCTAGTAGGGGTCAAATAGCACAATAATTAAAAATCACGAGTATTGAAGTACGAGTCTAAGCTACCCTCGTCTTAGCTACGTGAAACTCCTTACACCAAAGTTATAAGCATATAATATTAAATAATGTAATTTAGAGAAAATATAAATTATTATAAATTGAATTGTGAATTAGTTAGATTTATCTGTTTTAAGGTATGAATATCACTTACCTAAATTATTGTTTCACCTTGGATTCACATATAATCCGTTTAAGATGCGTAATTTTTCTTAACTACGAGACAATAGCAAAAAGCATTGTACGCAAACTAAAACCAACCACACAAAAAGCTACGCAGACTTTAACGATAGTGTTGCAATAAAAATTAAACTGTATACACAATTAAAGTAAAACAAACTCAACAATTCAACGTGAAATCGACAAGAGTATTAAACTTTTAAGAATTATTTAAAGCGGCATAAACTTTACGTCTTCAACAACAAACGAAGCCATTAACTAACAGTCCTGCCAACTCACAATAATTAATTATCAATCTGATTTATTAGACAATTAAAAATAAAATTAAAAAAATTAATATTATGATATTTATAAATGGAAATGAGTGTCACCAAGCTTTTAACGTAAAAATAATCTTATTTTATAAACAAAAATAAAAATAATTAATTCCATCGAATTTCACAAGGCACCAGCCACGGGACCAAGATATTAGTCATATCAACGCTTCGAGAGGTGTATAAAGACATAATGGATCTGTCACGTACGCGAGGCAGAATTTGTATATAGGCCTATAAAATATTTTTTGTTAGTTAACGCTTAATTGTTATTAATGTATCAACGTATAACATTCTTACGTATAAAATTTAAAGAGTGTCATATTATAAATAAACGATCATTAATTAATACGCTAATAATTCCTTGAATTAACGATTATTTCAAATATTCTTTTCAAATATTAATTGTTTTAAATATTTCTTATACAGATTTTAATGTATTGTTCATAAATGTACTATGCACTGTATAAAACACAAACACACATACACACACACACACAGAGGTGTGTGTATGAATATAAATTTGTTCAGTTCAAAAATGTATATTGGAATGAATATATACGGGAACACATGCGCGCGCGTGAAAACATTCTAGAGACATCATAAAATATCTTAAAGGTTTCGTTTAAGGGCTCAGTTGTTAAGATTGTAACAATGATAGGGGAGTCCATGTGTTATTAGTAAAGTGAAGTAATGGAAAAGGTGTTTTGAGGAATGCTCTATTATTGTAAACAATTTATCGTTGTTTGTTTACAATTTACGACCATCTGTTGATATTTAAACATTTGCTTACAATAAATTATACCCGTGGCGTCGTCAGTAAGTTAACGTAGCGCACTGTTTACATTATACAGAGTTATTAAAATATCGGTATGGAGAACTATACATGACTTCCATGTTCTAAGACTTATATTTAAAATTATTTTCGAAATGAAATATTTCCATAGAAACAACTTCTTTCATCAGCCTTAACCACAGTACTGTGGTCACTAACGTATACCACCTCACGTTAGCGCACTCGATTTTCACTGATGATGGCTCTGCCGAAACGGCCCGGGAAGGAATTTTAACAACAAACTACTTCTTTGTTGCCGATATAAACAATTGTACACATATAAAAAATTATCCCCTCCCCTTTTAACTATAATTTCATTTACAGACATTTCATCTACCTTTCTACAGTGGATTATTATGACCTTCTTATCAAAATTAAGTACTTTACTCTTGTTAAAACATAAAAGGTTACAGGTAAACTGCCCCTTCCCCTTAACCGATCTTCACCAAAATCAATAGGCTTGAGTCCTCTATAACTCAGGCACATATGCAAAAATTTATTTGATTCTGTTTGAATTTACGGCAGTTATCGTTCGCCATAGAAAAAATTCTACACATAGACACACAGATACACAGACAGACACACATATAAACACACAAACACACACAGAGGCAGTTTTCGGAAAATTACTTTTCTTCATGTTTTGAGGGTATTACAATCAGAATCAGCCCTTATCTCGAACACGATTTTTTCGGCATCACCATACTTTCATTTCCTTACGAAACATGGATGTAAAAAGAATGAACCGATTTCTTAACGCAAAATTTTATTAAGAAAAAGTAATACAAAATTCCATCTAAATCACAAGAATTCTACACATAATCAAGTTTTATTTCCTACTTTACAAGTGTTGAAAAAGAATGAACCGATTTCGTGACGGAATTTTTCGTTTCTCAATCATTGTCATGGAATGAGTCATTGACCATTTGAAACAGGAGGTTTCCAAGTTTCGAATGACTGCCACACGAGCTCTGTAGTTGTCATTTACTAGGCAACAATAATTGTTTACTTGTTTACACTCGAAATGGAGAGTCAAAAGCAAAAAGCGTTCCGCGTTATCGAGTTCGCGAAAACAAAATCGATTGTCACAGTGCAGCGTGCTTTCCGTAGCCGATTCGACATTAATCTGGCCTCTCCGAAAAACATTCGACGGTGGTTTCGACATTCTGAAGAGAGTGGGTGTCTGCGCAAACGGAAAAGTTCAGGACGACCACGAGTTTCAGAGGAACAAGAGCTTCGGATCCCAGAACACACTGTCTGGCGTATGCTAAGAAGACGTCTACATTTGAAACCATACAGCAGCTCTTGAAACCAGCTGGCTTATCAACCGTGAAGTTAGCACAAAGACACAGAAATGTCAACCAAAATAGAATTTATGTTTCCTTATACTGGTGTACAGTAACAAGAAAAGGTAGAGCATGAATAAATAATAAAAGGACAGAAGAGTAACAAGTAATTTGGATACGAATGTAAAGAAATTCATGGTGATATACGAGACTGGGGCCTCAGGTAACCTGGTCACTACACAACGATTAAATTCGGCCGCAAAAAGCACAACTAAATCGACGGCTCGGTAGCGCAATTATAAGGGAGTTTACTTTGCATGACGTTCAGTCTGGCTACTGCAAGGTTGACTGAGTAACAGTGCGACATCTACACGTCACCCCTCATCCACTGTGGAGTTCATCACTGTACTGGCTAAATAGAAACTATATATTCTCTACCTGTGGTGTAGTGTGAGTTTTTCCATAGCTGAAAGTGCAATAGGCCATGGGGCTAATGCCTGAACGAAGATGAAATTTACACGCAACAATTATACTGTACAATTGTATATGTTTGTTTCAACGCCCCACAATTGTTAACTAGATTTTGCTAGTATGATTGGAGGGGGGGGGAATTGCGCCTGTATTTTAGCAAACCGACCGCTTCTGGAATGCGTTGTTGTTTTTAGTTCCCAAATCTGTGTGACGTTTAAATCCTCTAATAAAATATACGAGTATGTTCACTACGCTGTCATGTGGTTGTTTTATCGTGGAAGCTCCCTCCCCGCCCGACGGATATCCGACCATTTTACTAGTATTACGACTAGTTTAAACTTTGTATACTACAATATGACAGCCATAAAATAAATTTGTCTTTATGCAACGTTTTGCTTTATAAAAAAAAACAATAAAATAAAATTACGAAAGCACGTCTCTTTGCGTGAACCATATTCCTGCCCTTCAAGACATGTAAGTTGCCTTCGCATTTTTCTTATTTCTTTGGAAAGTGTTAAAAACCCAATAAATACAGGTATAAGGAGATATACGTTACGTTCCTTATCAGGGCCATATTTACGGGGGAGGGGACGAACGGGACCAAACCCCCTCAGAGGGTCGAAAAATTTGACAAAGTTTTTAAATTTATCTGTTAATTTTAGGCTGTTTTATTAATTTTTCAGCTGTGTACGCTAATATTGTAGTAACTCATTTTTAAATATACAAACAGGTTGATTACATAGCATTAGCGTATACGTTTGAAATATGAAATATAAAGGAAAATCAATTCGGTTACTAAGTATCTTGTAAAAAATATTTCAATAACGCGTATTTTTATTATATTATTACTGTTTACTTTAATAGAACTAATTTCAACTACTTTAAAGATAGTAAGACTATTGATTAGACTTAAAATGTATTTTCTTTTCTAAGAAGCCGACTCGACCCCGGAACTCCCCCCCCCAAGCCAAATTCTAGATACGTTACTGTTCCTTATAATCTTGGCTATTTGATTATAATATTTACTATCATAAGTTTCTTTTATTACGTGTTAAACACTGAGGATTTTCCTCTGATAATGAGAGCCTAATTAAAGAGGTGTCACGTTTGAATTACCTAGCTTAGCTACGATTTCACGATGATTTCAATAACAAACTCCACTCATTTTAAGCCGTGTTTGGCGCAATAGTCAAACGTCCAACAGGAAAAGTCCTCCAAAAAATACAGTAAATAATCTCGCCAATTGTTATGAATACAAGTTCCCCTGCCAAATAGGAGTTAAATTATATAGTTTGGCCTTTTTGACTATCTTTGGGACATAAAATGTGTCTTTATTTTCACGGGTTTCCTCAAATATCAATACGAAAGTTCTTTCTGACATTTATGGTTAAGCCTTGGCATTACTCACTGTGCAAAACTGGACCGTGGGAAGTTTAATAGGTTTAATTAAATTTAATAAAAGTTTAATAGTTTAAACCTTTGCTCTAGTTCCCTGTACTACAGAAATTTCGGTCTCACCTACATAAAATCTATTGTCTGTAGTGCTTGTCTTAACAGGCGAAAAAGTGCCTTTACTTTTTCAGGAGTAAGCCCCTTAACTCTAGTTAATGAAATTAACTCCGGTTTTTAAATGGAAGTTCTAGATGTCTTCCCAAAAAGCATTTTAACCACTTTTCTCCGCCATTCCGTTACTCGAAGAAATTGGGCGTTCCAAATTGTTTTTGATAGCTAGTTGGAAAGAGCTTCACTCTAATATCTTTTCTTTTAAGACCAAAAAGTCTTTCATACATTATTTTACAGTATTACGCAAGCTGGTCCTCCAGTTCAGATCTTAAAGCACATTTTCGTACCATAGACGAAGACAGTCGTCTTTCAACATTACCACTGTTCACATAATCTAGCAGAATAGATTTGAGAACATTAAGCGTTTTTGAAGTCTTCAAACTTCCCATTTTTGTGCTTTTAATTGCTTCCACAGAGGATAACATGGTCTATTTTTACCAGCTTTTTCGTTTTTTCTCGCTCATCTGGAATAAAGTATAAAATAATATTAAATGTCTGTAAATGTTCCTGATTTTGGACGGTCGAAAATAGGAACCCCATTAATATCCAAAATTTGGCAACCTGACTGTTTCAATAAAGATGGGGATAATAAAAGAAAACTATGCCGAAATAAACAAAACCTATACCGAAATGTAGGCCTACTGTTAACATTACATTGAGTAGGTAAGAAGAATTTAGAATCTCACCTTTACGCACCAGAACTTATGATCTGCATACCAAATATTACACCAGTTGACTACTGAACACAAAAACAATTCCTACAACTCAACTTCTAATCTGATACTGAGGAACTGTGTTACGTATGCAAGACAGTGCTAAGTAGACAGGAATGTCAGATTCGCATACTCTCCGCCAGGGCGCACTGATAACTTTGTCAGTTACCACCATTTCAGAAATTAGCTAACTATCCGAAAATAGGTAACCTTATCCTATCTAGTAGGACACATCAGGGTAAAACCTAGTATTTCATTTCGTGGGGGGGGGGCATTTTTTAACCACATATTTTTTCTTAGAGTATTGTTTAATTCTCATATTATAATAAAAATCTTACCAACAAATTAAAACTAATGACCAAATAATAGCTGTAATTCCCTAATTTTATAAAATCAATTAAAAAAATACGCCAGGTAGGGTTCCAGTTTGTCTCGGAAGCGAAATATATATTTCTGTCGAATATAAATACTTTAAAGAGAACGCTAAATTTAAGAATGTGAGGATTAACACATACAAGAATACGAAAAATTTTAAATAAACGTGTTTAATTTTTCAATATTTTGTTTGATATTACAATAAACCAACAAAACTTGCAAGTAAATTAATTACATTTCAAAAACAACCGGTTTTTGCTCCAACATTAAACAATAATTTTTCGGGTTTCGGTAGGAGAATATATCCCACATACCCCCCCAAAACATGGAATATATATTTTGATTCGCCCTGGGCTACATGGAATTTTAACATTTTATTACTTCTGTAAAATACGACTATGTCCTAACAAAAATAAACCTTTGGAAAATATGAGAAGTATTTAAGTATTTCAGTATCTTTTTGTAAATCGTACTTTTAGTATACTCACAAAATTGTTTCTGTTGTATAATTATATCGGTCGACTATATTGAAAGCCTTCTTAAGGAATATAATCAAAACGGTGCCTAGTAGCATAATATAAGGTACAAAAACGGAAAAGAAATAATGGGGTTGAATGTTAAAGGAAAGTATCCAAAAAGGAACAAGCATTATAAAAACACTTAATTGAATATACTAAATCTTTTGTAGTTCTTGGAACATCTCTCCTTGTTTCGTTTTCAAGCCTTGTACATTCCATGTCGCAAAGTCCATAGTCCTTTTCTTTAGCATAGGTCGTAAACGTTTATAGCCTATCTATTCTTATTCCGAGCCGATTTGTCGAAACTTTTAGGACTTTATGTTTTTTTATTTTTTTACGAATGACGAGTCGCTGGCACGTCGATCCAACCTTCAGACTTGCAGGGCCAGGATTTTCTGTAAGGGGGTTTCTCCCTTAGCTGATATGCTCCAGAAATTTGTTGGGCGCTAGAGACTAAAATAGGATAAAACAGGGGGAAAAGGCTAAACTTTGTTAGCTAAACTGTTGTTTGTTTGCTAAACTTTTTACTTTGTCGAACAAAATGAAACTTCAAACTAAACTGACAATCCACACAACTATTGTGGAGCCCATTTTAACTTATGACTGTGAATGCTGATAACTTTCAAATAAAGAGAAAAAGATAATAGAAACTGTGGAAATGGACTTCTTAAGAAGAGCGTGTAATATTTCTAGAATTAAACATGTTAGAAACGAAGATATAAGAAGGAAAACGGGGCGCGTATTTGCAACAGCAGAAAGAATAGAATCCAGACAGTTGCTATGGTATGATCATGTAATGAGGATGGAGGAGAAGCGATGGCCAAAGAAAGCATTGACTGACACACCACAAAACAGGAGAAAAGGAAGACTGACAACACTACGGAGAACAGGAATTAGGAAAAGCATGAGAGATCGAGCTATTGAAGACGATGACTGGAAGGATAGGGAGAAATGGCGATCGAAATGTGGGATGCGACTTAGACTGTAGGACCCTCGCGAATAAAACAAAAATTGAATACTAAAACCCTTTTTGGCGAACTTTTGGTATGCCTAAGCAATAAAAAACATCTTTCCAATTTTTAAATTGACGTTTGGCATCATTGTAAAAGAGCTGGAGGATGGAACAAGCCACGGATCTATTCTTGAGAGCAGATGGGTTTTATAAACTTTTAATACCTTTTACCTAAATTACACAGATGATTTTACAGTCCTTCTACACAAATAAAATTATCTGTTGGACAACGATTATTGCTTATTACGCAACTTATTCTCAACTTCAACTTTCTGCAGAAACGTGTTATTATTATACACAGCGGGCATGTCGGCCTACAGCCTTCTCAGGCCAAACCGTATTAGAATAATTTAAGCTAACCCAAAATATTCATAGAAGCTACTTTCCTTTACAGTAACGTCGAAGTTTTACTAACTACTGTAATTAGTTTCTGTTTGAAATTTGCAGTTACAAAAAACTAACGCTAACTGCCGTGTACTGGTTTTTAGCTTCTTAAAACTTGGTGTTCTTAACCTTTTAAAAAAGTTTAAAATTCAACTTTGAATTTTGTAAGAAATGTTGTATCTCGAGCGTTTTCTCTTTTTATGTAGTTTTTTTCACGATTTGATTATATTAGTTTCTGAGTTTGCAAATTCCGATGCCGCCATTTTCTTAAGTAGTGACGGTGATTTATTTTGTTTTCACAATTTTAATACATGATTTCTAAAACTTTGCTTAGACGTGTCTGGAACTCTATAAAGAAATGCTGACCACGTTGTCTGGGAGCCGATTCTTCACCTCATTCGTGCATCGTCGGAAGGACTCGGGCTCGAATGTCAAGCGTACATCTCACTATATACAAATTAATGGACCTGAGATCACTGTTTACGATAATATCGATACTATTATCGCAGTACTAGTAGCTTATTATTAATATTATTATTGCAGCTATTGTTATTGTATTTTATAATAATGATGATGATGATGGTAATAATGACGACGACGAAGAAGAAGAAGAAAAATAAGAAGCAGAAGCAGAAGCAGAAGCAGAAGAAGAAGAAGAAGAAGAAGAAGAAGAAGAAGAAGAAGAAGAAGAAGCTAAAGGAAAAGACGAAGAAAAACAAAGAGAACAATTGAAAAATAAAAGACACTTTATAATTCTATTACGTTCTCGTATATACGTAATAGTTTCAAACCTTAATTAACTAAATCTTTCTTTTCTTTGACCTTATCTTTTACTAGAGGTTACCTAAAAGTCTTTGTGCTTCAGAAGAAAGAAATACTGAGATTGTGTCTTTGAATTCTTTTGGATATGCAACTTGGACGAACGAGTATCAGACTTCAAAACATTATGGACTGACTCCAACTGATGTCAATGCATAAATCAATTTAATAGAAAGGATATTAAACACACACACGCACACACACACGCACACACACACATACACACACATCGCATTACTACATAAAAAATTATAAAATTATTTTGACTAACGCACATTTGGCGGACTACATAACCACGATCAGGTACTAAATGTATTAACTGATAAATAAATAGTATAATACCACATAAATAAATAAGCGCATATATACAACTCACACACACAATTATGTTAGTAGAAATGTATGTCACAGCTATTTCTCTAGGACAAAACGAATTTGTTAATACGCTGCTGTTTGCTGAATACTTGCTGCTTATAGATACCACCGAAAACGGTTTGCGGAGAGCGCTACATAATTTACAACGGTGTTCGATTCAGTATAACTTAAGAATTTCCACAAGCACAACGAAGGTGATGGCTTTTCTGGGAAGCAATCCTTGCGTAGCTACAAGGATTTCGTAGAATGCAGCTGCAGGTGTGCCGATGGACTTCCAATGTTCTCAGAATCCGCCATCCCCTGAATACTTTCCCTTTCTTTTTCATATTGTAAAATCATCAGTAGTGCACGTGACAGCAGTTGAAACAGATTAATAAACTTTTTTTCTTCGTCATTTCTGAAAAATGCGATTTTTGCGGGTTATCAAACGACAAGCTTCTGCATTTCAATACCGTTCTTTTAAGGAAATGCTGGGAAGTCCTGGAGATACGAAAAAGAAGGTAAGTAATGTAGATTGGTTTTATAAATGTACTCACTCCGTCAGGCCCGGATTTAGATGTTCTGCCGCCCCTAGGCACTATTGTTAGCGCCCCCCCCACAACAAGTAACTTCTATAATTCAATTCTCCTTGACTGGTGAAATAAAGTTGCTGAAAATAGTCATTTCAACTATCTCTACTGCAAATATCTCATTTGATCTTAAATCTAAAAAGGGAAATGTGATGGAATTGTGAAAAAGACTACATTTTTTTAACTTTTATTAATATTTATTTACGTGTACACTTTAGTAACACACAGATTAGTTTTATAACAAGTAATATACGTAGGCCTACTTTCTTTTTAAAGGTTTATTTATAAACCTACATGGTTTAGTTTTATCATCAAACATAGTAAAATCAATGAAAGTAATGTAAATTGGGTAAATAGAACAAATAAGAGTGATTGATTTAATTTAATTTAAGAACTTGATACATTTAATTTAGTTAATATAAAACTAAATTAAATGTATCAAGTTCTTTCCTTCATTTAAACAACATTTTCTATTATGCTTTGAATATATGATCATGCGCAGTAGGGATTGACTTCTAGATCGAAGCACCCTAAGCAATATCGAAACAAACTATTTTAGTCGGCAAAAAAGCGGACAAGAATTTCAACGGAGTGTCCAGACGTATACTGTATACGACCGTGCTCCGCTCCGACCACCGCTATTGATAGGTCCAGTGTCAATACCGTGTTATTCAATGATATAATTAAAGGTTATTTCAAAACCATTTTCTTCAATTTGGCCATAATGCAAGTGCCCAATACAAATACTGTAATTAAAAAACCGAAAACGTGAAATTTTAACAAATAATTTTTCACCTCGTGCCGCCCTCCTGAGCCTGCCGCCCCTAGGCACGTGCCGAGTGGGCCTATCGGGCCTGCACTCCGTTGTACCTAAGTAGGTACCGTTTATTGTACCTACATGGGACTGTTATCTTTTCATTTAAAGTTACATTAATTTCTTACTTAATTCATTCCGTCATTGAGTATCGATAACTAATCTCAACTTAGCTACAATTATTTTACAGACCTCATTATTGTTTATAATAATTACGTCAGCTACTAATTGATACTATAATTATTACTTAATTATCAATCATTATTTATTATTATTTCAGTAATACGTTCTTTCTACTTGAGTACCTATTTCATTATTACTTTCTTGATAGGTATTATTCATTATTCATCACAGAAATTCGTTACTTGAGTTTTTATTCCATTCACAGGAACCTTGCCCACCATGACATAGCGCTCCCATCACAGCCGGATGATTCTTCAGGTTCTGTGGTAGGAAGTTATCACTCTTCTTGCTATCAAAAATTCACTGCCCTGCCCCAGAAAGCAAGAACACAGAATCCGGAGGAACCTCAATCCAGGCAAGATCCTACTGGACAAGGTACATCATCTAGCACGCGGTCAGGTACAACAGCCTTGTTTTCAAAAAAGTCACGTATGTTGCAAAAAAAAAAAAAAAATGTATTTTTTGTGGTCAAGATAGGAAACAAGTTGGTGGTCAACCACAGAAATTGATTCAGTGCTTGACACACGAGTTTGCCACAACCCTGAAGAATGAAGCTTTAAAAAATCAAGATTTCGATTTACTTGGTCTCCTTGAAAATTACCTAATAGCTAAGGAGGCATACTATCACAATACCTGTCGGTTATCGTACTTTTCGTAAAAAGAGGCTCCAACTCAACACGACAATGCTTTCACACGTGCTTTCAAATCTGTGTGTGATTTTGTCCAGGAGAACATAGTGGAAAAGAAAAAAGTTTTGTACTCCACTGAATTACTGGCCTTCTTTCGAAGCGTTTTTATTGACCTTTCCGTATCCAATAATGAAGAGGTCGAACTTGATAAATTTTCATATACAGTCCAGAAAATTGAGCAGAAGCTTCTGAGGCAGTTCAAAGATCTTAAGATTTCCCAAATAAAACACAAAAATGTCATATTCCACAAATGTTTGAATGAAGCCACCTTGCACGTTGATGAAGTAGATGACTTGGACAATTCTCTGAAAAATGCTGCCCTCGTGATCCGTGAAAAAATATTTCGTGCACTTACCCATAACTTGGAGGATGAAGTCTCCGTGAGCGCTTTGAGCACAGGTGAAATCGAAATCCCTCCTACTCATTTGACTTTCCTGACCCACTTGATTGGAGGGACCGATGTAAGAAGACGAAACAATCCCAAAACAGCAAGATTAGTTGAGTCTATTGCGCAAGACGTTGTCTATGCGACCACAAATGGACGACGTCGGCCGCGAAAGCATTTGATGCTAGGGATAGCCATGAAAAGTTTGACAAATAGCCGTAAAATCATCGACATTCTAAATAGGTACGGTGGTGTTGCGAGCTATAAGAACTAGAGACGAGTTTATGCCCATCCACGAATCAAATGTCTCCAGTTGGAATAGCTATGAATGGTAATGTAGCCGTAGGTTGGGATAACTTCGATCGATATGTAGAAACATTATTCGGTGCAGATACTTTGCACGACACTCAAGGTATCTGCTAGCAGAATGTGGAGTTAGTGAGCAATGTTACTCACCTTTCACGAACTTCAACTGATTCGAATTCTGGTGGTAGGGGAGGGTGGGGCTAGTTGTTACAGGGGCAAGTTGTTACAAAGCATTTACAATTTTCCGGGAAGTGGAAACGAGCTATTGTCCCTTCCCTACGGTCGGTCACGTGGTTCATCACCTTGTTTCAACTGGCGTCATTGTGAGTTGTGTGGTCGAGCTGAGAAGACATTTTTTGTGTTCCTTCGTACTCCGAGTTACCTTTCGTCATCTTAAATTCATCTATATTTCAGAGCCGTTTCACAAGGTAAGTAAGTGTTCATTATTCTACACGTTAAGGAATATTAGTGTAGTAAATACATTCTAACAGAATTAAAATTTATTGAATAATTTTTTGACAAAATATGCTTTTAGTAAAATGGCGTCGGGTGGGGCAAGTTGTTATAATATGTTGGGGGCACATTGTTACACTGTAACAACATGCCCCACCCATGTTTTTCTACGGAGGTGAATATTATTTCAACCTAAAGTTTACATTTAAAATGTTATATATTATAATTTATTACATTTTTATTGAAATACGCATGCGTATTTAATAGAATATTGTGCACTTGATAATATGCATATCGAGGACGTTAAAAGTAGGCACTTTTCAGGGCACTTTAAGATCTGGAGTTCATTTCAGAAGTTGCACACTTGTCACCAGCTGAAGATTCCAAAATGATTACGTTCATTAAATAACGTATTTATTTTTTTCTGTTCTGAATTTACTTATATGAAATTGTTTGTATACTTTGAGTAACCATTTTTATGATGTCTAATTTAGAAAGTACAAAAAAGTTGTTGTTTATAATAATGTATGGAATTAGAATATTAACGTTCACATGTGTGATCATAAATCTTAATTATACATAGTTTGGCTGTTTATTAATAGATTGTGTTTGGTTTGTAGAGAAAATGGTAAGAAACTACAAGCGGAAAACCGACAGAGGGAAGACACCGCCAGATGTACTGAAGCAAGCTGCTGAAAGTGTGTCAGAACAACGATATTCAATAAGAATGGCTGCCGAGGCTTACAACATAAATTTTATGACATTATTTAGGTATGTAAAAAAATTGAAAAGTGGGAAGTCTCATTTAGAAATCAAAACAGGCTACGCTAAGCCTAGACAAATTTTTTCCGATGATCAGGAAAACGAATTGGCGGAATATATTAAGCATTTATCTAAGATATTTTTTGGACTTTCAACAACAGATGTAAAATCATTAGAATTTGAATATGAAAAAGAAAATCAAATTTTAATGCCATCTAACTGGTATGAAAATAAAAAGTCTACTAAGGACTGGCTTTTAGGATTTCTTAAGCGAAATAGTTATCTCAGCCTTAGAAAACCAGAACCCACTAGCCTTAGCCGCATGACAAGTTTCAATAAGCATAATGTGACTGAATTTTTTAATAACCTTGGTGGGCTTTGTGATAAGTATGGGTTCCGCTGTCATCAAGTGTGGAACCTAGACGAAACAGGTGTGACCACAGTACAGCGTTCATGCAAAATAATTGCAGAGAAGGGAGTAAAACAAGTAGGATCCGCTACTTCGCCTGAACGTGGGAATTTGGTCACAGTAATCCATGCCGTAAATGCCGCTGGTAACAGCATTCCACCTCTCTTAATATTCCCCAGAAAGTATTTCAAAGAACATTTCATAACAGACGGGCCTCCTGGTTGCATTGGAGCAGCCAATCCTAGTGGGTGGGTCACCAGTGAATAATTCTTAATTTTCATGAAACACTTTGTGTCTCACACTAGATGCACAAAGCAGCAGCCAGTCCTAGTCATCTTAGATAACCATACTTCACATATGTCTATAAATGTGATCAATTATTGTCGAGAAAATGGTGTAGCCCTGTTATCAATCCCTCCTCATACGTCCCACAGACTCCAGCCACTCGATAAGTCTGTGTTTGGACCACTAAAAACATATTACAATTCAGCCTGTGATGCGTGGATGAAGAGTAACCCGGGAAAGACTATGGTAATTTACAATATTCCCACATTGTTTAAAACAGCCCTCCAAAGTGCTTCAACGCCTAGAAATATTACTATCGGTTTTCAGTCAACTGGTAGATGGCCATTTAATAAAGATATATTTACTGAAGAAGATTTCATGCAATCAGAAGTAACAAATAGACCATACAATACCCCGGAAAATTCGAAGTATAATTCTGACAATTGCATAAATTTATCAGCTGAAATTGAGCCAGGCAGTAATGTTTATAGTGAAGTTGTTGTCAGTATTGACAGTCCATCATGTTCCACGACTCTTACACAGCCTGAAGCAGAAGCAGCAAGAAAATTATTAAGTGTGGCACACAAAAGTCCTGAAGTGATTCGTCCTTATCCGAAGGCTCAAAAGCGAAAATGTAAAACGAATCGAAGAAAGATAACATCCTGCATTTTAACAAGTACTCCAATGAAACATATACTGGAGGAAGAACAGGAAAAAAGTAAATCTTCAGTAACCAAAAAATCTGGTGAAACTAAAATAAAATTATTCAGCACTGATCATAAAAAGAAGAAGTCGCAGGATAGACCTAAAATGCACAATAGAAGTAAAAGGAAAAGAATGCAAGTGTTAGATTCTAGCGACGATGAAGATGAGGACTGTTTATGTCTGAAATGTCTAAAGCCATGAGTGGATACAGTCTGAAAGATGGCGAAGAGTGGATACAGTGTCTTAGTTGCAACCGATGGGCTCGTGCATCTTGTGCGAGTAATAGTTTGTATTTTATTTGTTTTAATTGTGCATCAGATGTTTCTGACGATTAATGCTTTTGATTTCAAAATATCAACCCCCCGCTTTTCAATTTTTTTAACATACTGAATCATTATTTCGAATTTTTGTCATTCAGTAAAAATATTATGATAATTTTTTTGTAACAGCTTTTTAGAAATTTTTATTAAATTCTTTTAAATTTTTTGTCATTTTAATTTTATATTAATCAATAATATCTTATAATTATGTAATACCTGATAATGAACTTGGGAAATTAGTAATTGTGTTTAGAATTATAACCATTTGTTTTAAAATACTTAAGTTTCTTTACTCATACGTAACAACTTACCCCACGCTCTGTAACAATATGCCCCACCAGGGGGCACATTGTTACAACCAGCAGTGTGTTCATTAAATTATTTTGTTGACACATACGTTACAGTGTTATGGTTATAAAAAATTGTAAATGCTTATAAATTATTGCTTCAAGCAAACAGCTGGTTGCCAGATTACTAGCTATAAAGTGCAAGTCAGAAAAAAAATATATTTAAGAAGTGTAACAACAAGCTCCACCTTCCCCTACTAGAAAGAGAAAATGGACCATCGAATTGCCCGATAGTACTCTTCCTTTTTACCACAAAAAACCTCGCCTTCTCCCGAACTTCAATGTTAACGGTCAACCACGTGTTTCAAACCCTGCTAATTTGCTATCTGCCCGAATGCTCGATTTTGCTTGGTTGCTATCAGTTACGGTTGGGGTGAAAGATACGGGTTGGTTTCAATTCAAAAATTTTTATGGATTCAACTGCGCTTCAAAAAAATCATTACTTGCCAACCATAAATAAATCGCCAACGTCATATGATGTCGTTTACGAGACAATGAAGCGTTCATTGACAATCGCAGATGAATGTGGTCAGAGGTTTATTTGTGTGACCTACGATCTGGCCATCGCTAAAATTGCCTACGCTATTCAATCTGAAGAGGGTGATCAATTTAGTCGACTGTTTATTCAAATGGGAGGTTTTCACCTCAACATGGGGTATTTCAAAACGCTTGAGAAATTAATTCAAGACTGTGGTATTTCACACATTCTTGTCGAGAACGAAATTTTGGCATGCGGTTCTTTGTCAGGTTTCATATCAGCCACCCATTACAACAGGTGTAGACGCCTGCACCAAATTTGTTGAGTGGCCATCCACGGTCTCTTCCTTGATTTTTGTTTTAAGCACACGGGCAAACACCTCACAGAGGACATTAAATGCCAGCTAGAAACCTTCACGCAAAACCGAATCGATTTCAGAGAGCCTCATCTTTCAGCCGAATTGAACAACATTTTCTAGGAGTACGAGCATTTTTTCCAAAGAACCCTTACTGAGGAATTCGGGAAAACTGCTCAGTTTTATTGTGTATACCTGAAGTTGGTGGGTTATTACTTCATCCTCTAACGCAGCATTCGGACAGCTGTTTATGAACTCCACACTTACATTTTCCCCAAACTCACCAATCTATTCTTTGCCTTTAACTTACCAAACTATGCACGCTGGACCGTTCTCCACGAATTCCAAATGGTCAATAGTGACTCGACGCACCCTGGTCTGAAGGGTCTTTTGCAGTAAGACGAACTCATAATAATTTTTCAAGATCGCCGGCGGATTTGGCGCTCGAACAAACGATCAATGCTGACGCATCGCGTACTCTTAGAGGAAATCGACACTTTACCAATTCGTTGTCATGTCGCGAAAGATGGGCCAGAAACCACGGCGCCAGAACTGAGGTTATTTCCTTTGTGATGCAGGAAACCGGTATCAAGAAAGCAGACGATTCAGTCGTTGACTTGCAACCAAGCACAATTGTCAAGAACATTAATGCTGTGAAAATAATCAAAGAGTCTTTTGCAGGCTACATAAACCCGTTTTCACCTGAAATAGACAAAAATAAATTATTCAATGTTGTAATTGGAAGGGCAGCCAGTGAAGAAACTTGCGAATTTCTGCTCAATGTGGAGAAAATCGGGGATGATCAAAGAGAAACATTCATTTTGGAGACGAGTAACAGACCCGAGAGATTTTCAGAGAGAATAAAACAAAACAAGGTCTGTACTTTTGCCAATGAAAACAAACAAATCGTTAAGAAAATAGATGGAAAGTGTATTTCTTTTAAAATGGATAAAGACCTGTTTGGGAGAATGTTGGCGCTTTCTCTCTCAAAAAAGATTGACCTTGCATACGTGTTGACCTTCCCATTGACGCCTGTTCCATCAACATTATGTCACCCTGATGGTAGTTTCATAAAAACTCAAAAGTCTACCCTTAGCAGGCATCTTGAAGGTAAATTAGATTCCAAATATCCTGAACCACAAAATTTTGATGTGGTACTCTTGGATGGATTTTTTTTATCCGCTTACTCGTTGACTTACCAAAAACATTTGGACAGATTGCACGGAAGTTGATGACTACGTTAAGTCACCAGCCTGCTAAGGTGGTGCATCTCCTTTTGGACAGATATGTAAACCCATCATTGAAGGATGCGGAGAGACAGCGCCGAGGTAGTGCTCCAGTTGCTTTCCAAATATTGGGGCCTGACCAACAAAGGCCGGCTGATTTTATGAAGGCCCTATCTAATCCTTATTTCAAAGAATCGTTCGTCAAGTTTTTGGTCAATTACTTGGAGTCCAAGGAAATGGCACTATTCTTGGAGGAAACTCGCTCGTTGTATATAACATGCGGGACACAGTGTTTCTCGTTCCAAAATGTGGACGAGACAATAACGAGGAAAGAAGAGACTGAACTCGAATGCGACCACGAGGAGGCTGATATACACATAATTTTTCATCTAGTACGAATGCATCAGCAGGAAAATGTGCTGATCCGCTCCTCAGACACGGACGTTATGGTTGTCCTCCTTTCCAATATGTGTAAACTGCCGGTGAACGTCAAGAACGTTTACCTTCAACTCGGGAACATCACTTCCGGTTTCAAAAGACTTTTAAATGTCACTGCGTTGTATAATACCCTCGGCAATGACTTATCAAGGGCCTTGACAACCTTTTACATGTTCACTGGAAGCGACCACACCCCTGGCTTTTTCAGGAGGGGTAAAATACAAACTTTCAAGGTATTGTCAAGTGATTCTCGTTTCTTGAAGGCGTTCATCAATCTTGCCGATAATGTTGTGAATGACGAAACATTCACGTTGATTGAGGAATTCACATGCAGGATGTATGGGGTACGGGGATGAAAAACCGTCAATGAAGCAAGGTATAAACTTTTCTGTAAAGAGTATAAGCCCAAAAAAAGCAATGAACCAGTACTAAAATTTGCTAGGTCATTTAGCTCCACCAACATCCCTCCAAGCAAAACAGAACTATACGAGCAAATCAAAAGGGCCCACTTTCTCGGAGGTTTGTGGAGCAATGCTCACTGCCTGTTTGGCCCAATAAGAAACGCAGATAACAATGGATGGGAAGTCACAGAGGATCACATTGAGGCTGTTCGGTTCGCTGGAGAGATGGGGCCATCGTACATTGATGAAATTTTGGGAAACGCTGACGACCGTGATGCAAATGCGGACGACGATTATGACGAAAAGACGATTTCTGAGTCAGGTAAGATGTACAGAAAAAAATATTTCTTGCCATAGTACAGGTAATTTTAGAATAGATAATTTATTTTACAAGTATGAAAACGTTGGTTATTATGTACGTTTATTATTTGACGCATTATTTATTCATGTATCATTGTCGTTCAGCCATGAATGTAATTAATATTACATTGAAGCTTTCTCTTTGAATAATGATGATGAATAAATAATAAAAATTACTAAATAAAATAACAATAATAATGTCTTGTTTGAATGTTTCAGATTATTCATCGTCGGATGAAGAATGAAGAAAATTCAAACACTTCTGTTGAAGAAATAATAATTATTATGTTCTGACAAATTTTGAAAATATTATTTGTAGATTTATTAAAACATTATTATCAAACCAAAACTCTTCTTTGTAACCAATTTTCCAAGTCGACTTAGTAAACTATCTAACACCCCTACAGAAATTTCGAAGACCATTATTTGTATTCTAATCAAAATAAGTGAACAAATTAATTAAATTTACACTCGTGAGTTTTGAAATAGCAATGTGATTTGAACGTCAGTTGGTTTTATTCTAACTCATTGACCAAAACGTAAAAACATATCGGAATTTCCAGGCGTTTATCGCTCAGTTAAATTTCCTTCAACTGAAATTTAAATTGTAGTCAGTTAAGAATTTGCAACTGCTTACACCGTCAGTCGTCCTAGAATAACGTTTAGGGCAGTGTGCTGAACATTTTTATGTAAATTCCGACCATTTATGTCTCAGTTAAATTAGATGCAAAATTTAACCAAATTTGAACTCGTGAGTTTTGAAATAGCAATGTGATTTGAACGTCAGTTGGTTTTATTCTAACTCCTTGACCGAAATGTGAAAAATTGTCGGAATTTCCAGGCGTTTATCGCTCAGTTGAATTTCCTTCAACTGAAATTTAAATTGTCGTCAGTTGAGAATTTGCAACTGCTTACACCGTCAGTCGTCCTAGAATAGCGTTTAGGGTAGTGTGCTGGTAATTTTAATGAAAATTCCGACCATTTATCTCTCGGTTAAATTAGATGCAAAATTTAACCAAATTTGAACCCGTCAGTTTTAAAATTGCAACGAGCTAGACCGTCAGTCGTCCTGAATCCTCAACCAGTGATAAAAGCCCAACATTTTGACAAAAAAATTGCCCATTTATCTGTCGGTTACATTAACTACAAAATTTTGGCAATTTCAATTCAAATTTTCGAAAGTAAAGCAGCCGGTGACGAGTAGCTGACGGTCATTTCACGTTTCATGGCAATAAGTACATTCGATCTAGAGGGTTTCTAGCTTTACATCTTCCGGTTAAATGATCACGTTGCTGGCTCTCTATCTATATCATCTTTTGACGAAAAAACCACACCGTTGGTTGTCGTAGACGGGAGTCGAATCCATATCCTGCGATGTGGCAAGCGGACATACTACGTAACAAGTAAAACACGGAGGCATTCATGGTAACATTAATTAATCTCGACGTATAATATTTTAGAATTTAATTAACACAACAGCAGCAACAACAACAAAAACAAGAGAAAACTACAATAAATTTCGTGTTCAACAGTAGTAATCCAGTTTGCAGTGAGTATGCACACAACAAACTAGTCAGCTGAAACAAAAACCTCGGTGCACAGATCGAACGTTCGACATTCGCTGCGAGTGTTAATTTAGCTGTCAGCACTGTTTTGCGTTCTTTACTTTGTTCGCGGCCGCACAAATCGTTACCGTCTCTTTGAGCCATTTAAAACTCTGTGTTTGTTTGGTTGGCACTATTGATAGCAAACGTCGGAATAAAGACAGTAATTACGTACGACGACAAGTAACAGCAGGAATTTTGTGTTTCAAAGCGACTAAAATCCAAACAACGCCATTTACAAATTTTGTAATTTAATATTTTCCAATGTGACAAATCATTCACACTATGTGGACATACATATTTACAATTAGCCTTAGTTAGTGCAAAGAGGTGTGGATGTTATGAGCCAAGATTGTTATTCGGATATGTACTGCAGTTATCGTAGTTTAAGACAATAGTAAACAATAAAAAAAAAGAACAGCAGTGAAAGTGAACAAATGTTGTGCGCGTAACGAATCCTGTGAAGATAATTAACACTAAGCCAATTAACAGACACACTATAAGTCATTTATATTAGTGTACAAATTGAAATAACTATTAACAGTTAATTATTTTTATATTAAATAAATTTTAACAGTATTTATTCAACTGACAAAGTAATTAGCTTTGCAATCACATGCAGTTGAAAACACGTAATTTTGAAAGGTCTAGAAACCGGACGTTCTTGTCCACCAACACGTGGTCTCTTTGCTGTACAATCTAGAACGTTTTAACATGTAAAAATGACGTCACATGCGTAGATCCATAAAAGCATGGGTGAGCCGAGAGTTACGATGTGTTCTGCAGTCTCTTGGAGTTTTTAATAAGGCAGTCTCTCATAGTCTCAGACAAGTCGGAGTGTATCATCGAAGGAGCGGCTCAATTAGACCACGAAGTCAGAAACGGCATTCGAGATCTTCAACGACCGATGGCTGTCAACGAGGTCTGAATCAGGGGCGACTTTGATGGACACAACACTTACGAGGAAACCCTGAGATCGACATCCCACTGTCTGGTGTGGAAGCACGAGTAGGCCCGCGAGATCGTCCGGACCGATCCAACTTAATCCCAGCACATCCAGCAGAGTGAAATTATAAAAACTCTTTATAAAGTATAAAACAATTAAAGATTCTCTTTTCAATGTCTAATATCTTAAAATTTATATATTTTCAAACTCATAATTTTAAAATACATTAGCATACGTTTTATATAAAAAAAGGAATAACCAATGTATGTATCAATTCACCCAATAAACATTTATTTCTGCAAGTGCAGTCACCTTCTAACCTGTTACCTTACAATTTATTTAGAATTCTCAATTCTACTTCAGCATCATTAAGTACTTTTATTTTAATTTATTATATAACATAGCTCAAGAAAATTTACTTAAACAGAGCCGTCAGTTTTAATTTTACAATTGATTTTTTGATAATTAAATCCATCCATTGATGTGCTACTGCCGTGTCTCGTATTCAGCGTACCACAGGCTTCAGATGGTTCAATCACCATGTTGCAAGCTTTTCTCCCCAATTCACAGTTAAAAATTAAATTAATGAAAAAAACTATGGAAAAATGAAGTGACAGGAAGTAGAAGAAGACGAAAGGGCTGATTAAGAATATATAATAAACCTGAGACCGATCCGATAGAAAAATAAATCTGAGACCTAGAAAATAGGGGAGGGAAGAACGCTATGAAAGTAAGGCAAATGGCAAGGCATTGAAATATCTAGAATTGATGTAGGACTCTACTGTATAAGGTACAAACGTTAAAAGAGAAAGAAGGAGAAGATACTGTTACGACAGTCTAACTGATCGTCGTATGGTACAGTGGAAAACAAAATACAAAACACCAATGAAGTTACTAATCATCAGCTTTAATTAATCACATATACTGTTTACAATCAATTTGTACAATAATCCGAGTAAAATTTGACCACACGTAATAATGATGTAAACCATGGGAGTCCCGCACAATTATAACACAATAACACCTTCGCCACAATACTTCGAACCTCACTTGAATAAATCGCCACTTAAACTGAAACTAAGCGGTGGTAGCTGTCGCTGTTTAAATAGATTGCATAATCCCAGAATAATCCATAATACGCGTCAGGACTGCAAAGAAACACTAGAGCGTAATTACTTGCCGCCTCGAACACAGTGCGCGGCTGACCGGTGAAGTCTGAAGCGGCCTCGGTGGTTGACGCCTGATAAGTGTCACGTAAGTGTATTTCATCTCAAAGTAGCAGCAATATGTACGCGCACACACACACACGTTAGAGCTGGGCTCTGCTGGGATAGCCGAGAAACATGTAGAATTTTTTATAATGGTGTAACAATACACTATTGGACAAACGACACTTGAAATTAATATTATTAAGCTGAGGAAATAGATAATACTTCTTCACATGCTGACTACGTGGCGCTTTGTACGTATAGTGCGCGCGTCATAATTATGTGGCGGTCTACGTAATTCCAGATGACCCTTCCAGCCGTTATTCGACTATTCTATTCTATTCGTTTCATCCAGGCCTGCTGTGTCACTACAATGCAAGACGGTCGGTGTATACAAATACTGAATTTCGAAGCGGCCAAGTCCAGTTAGAAATGGCGATTTTACTAGTGCGTTCGGAGCGATTGTTACGTATTAGTGTGAAGTGATTGTTGTGTAAATTAGTGCCAAACAGTAACAGGATGACAATTTTTGTTGTGTGTTTGGACACATTTAACTTCCCGAGTTATTGTATAAGAGTGCTTTTGTTGATTATTAACTCTGTTGTTTGTTTCTAATTAAAGTTTGTAATTAGTGACTTCATCTGGTGTCAGTTATTCTGTTTCTGCTATAAATACGATGATCCGTGGGACCGCCGTAATGATATTAAATGAGTGGAGAATCGCCACTCGGAAGAAGACGCTTGGTGCTTGGCGGTAGACTGAAATGGAACCTAGAGGTACTTCGGATTTTGGTTCCAAACCCCTCCTTTAGGATTTGGCACGATGTACTGAGCTAGCCTATTGGGACGCAACCGGCTCGATGCTCTGTGATCAGCTAAGACCTGGTGGCCGAGTTTATAAAGGTAAGTAACCTCGTCTTACCGGGTGCCTGTTGCCTTGACCCGAGAAAAGTGTCAGGTATCGTTCGGCCTAAGACCTGTCGTTACTGTTTTCGTAACACTCTGTCGCTGTTTGCGGCCTGAAGACGATCCCCGAGGGTGGGATACGAAACGTGACCGAAGGTGTCGAGAATTTACAGCAACCAACTACGGCCTAACAGCCTGTATTTAATAATATTGAGAATATCGACACCGGTCGTGTAAGCTTAAGACAATTTAAACAATTTGGAATGTTCGCTTTTTAACAGCTTATCGACTACTTTCGTTCCTCGGTACTCCATAAAAGCCCTTTTCCCCATTTAGTTGCACCTTTTGCTTAATGTTCTGTAGAGCATTACACATAATCATCCGTATAGCATTACACATCATATCCACATAATCCACAATTAATCACAAATGTTGGGAAAATATTTGTATATTTTCGATTATACTTGGATATTCATCGTACGTCATCTTACAACTTAGTTTTCATGTAATTAATTTTATTGTTATTCGACATTTCTCAGCATATTTTTTCTTGACACTGACCAAACTGTAATTTCATCGTCCGTAAACCTCGTGAATTGCAACCGTGTTCGCTGTATTTATTATAATAATACAACACCACCACCAACAACAACAACAACAACAACAACAACAACAACAACAACTACTACTACTACTACTACTACTACTACTACTACTACTACTACTACTACAATAATAATAATAATAATAATAATAATAATAATAATAATAACAATAACAACAACAACAACAATAATAATAATAATAATATTAATAATAATCTGGTCACTGTAAGATTACAATCAGAATCTTACAATGAAAGACAAGCTTTACAAGAACCGAAAAGTATAAAGGTTCAGTGTTTTACAGAAACTGCAGCAATGGTAGAAAAGTTTTAATTAAGAATATTAAGTGTTTCAGTTCGACGTTTGGACTGTTGCCACATATCGAGCAGTACTTTCAACTTTTACATCTAAGAGAACAGACGCTGATGTGAAAAATTTCTATCTATCAATCTGTCTGTCTGTGTACCTATCTATCTGTCTGTATGTCCGACTTCTCATTCACTCACTCACAACACACTCTCTCCCTTTCTATCCCCTCTCACTTCCTCCACCACTCATAATGTTTACTTTATCAGTTACAATCGTTGTCTGTCAAGTCACCTTATCACATTGAAAGTTGTCTTGGATAATTGAACATTATTGAAATCTGCAAATAAGTGTTTACTTAAAAAATAATATGTTATTATTGTCCTACTCTTCATATTATTCTTGTTCTGCAATTCAGGAATGTCCAGTCTGTTTATCTCTTCCTAGGTGTCCTACACTTTTTCTCCAGGGATTTATACTTTTAGTATACTGTCTTCTTTAACAATCCTTTCTGCTGTTGTGGCGTCCTTGTGTAAGGGCTCTTCGTCTATTCTTGTTAATTTTGTTTCTGTTGTCTAAGGTCTTCTTATTCCGTGACGGAATAGGCGAATCCTCTGTTTCGGTTCTAAAACAAAAACATCCTCTTTCCCAACGCTTCCTTAGGTCTTCCTATACTTCTCTGCCCAACAGTCTTATATTGCCAAACTTCCTTAGACGACCTGTCGTCTGGCTTTCTATTCAGACGAGCAGGCCGGCTGTCTTTGTTTTCGCGCAATGCGATCTTGAATATTATAAATTGTCAACTCTTTGAGTATGTTTTTGTCTTCGTGAGCAGCCATACGATCCACGCCATAAGTAACCTTCACTCTTATCGTCTAATATAATCTTAGTTCGCAAGGGGTATTTGACCATACAAACCAAAGTTTCTGTCTTCTGGATAGAAGAGGCTCACTACCATAAACCACATGGTAGTTTATGATACCTGCATATGGTAAGGAAAATTTGCCGTTCGCCTAAGGGAATATTTTATGATTGTTAAAGGTACCCGCGTTTAATTCTTGCCTTATATTTTGACACCGTATTCTGTGGCCTTTCGGCCTTGAAAACGCGTTGCCCCTGTGGGTCTCACTATTTGCCGTTGTATTTTTCTCTGTGATAATCCATGATTCAATTCCATATAGTAAAGTCGGTGTATAGTAGCCATTGTGACAGTGAAATTGTAACATTGTTCTTTAGTCTTCTGTTTACCGTTCGACATTTGCGTATGTACTGGAACTGCATTATGGTCTTCTTCTTCTTCTTCTTCTTCTTCTTCTTCTTCTTCTTCTTCTTCTTCTTCTTCTTCTTCTTCTTCTTCTTCTTCTTCTTCTTCTTCTTCTTCTTCTTCTTCTTCTTCTTCTTCTTCTTCTTCTTCCTCTTCCTCTTCTTCTTCTTCTTCTTCTTCTTCTTCTTCTTCTTCTTCTCTTCTCTTCTCTTCTCTTCTCTTCTCTTCTCTTCTCTTCTCTTCTCCTTTTCCTTCTCCTTCTCCTTCTCCTTCTCCTTCTCCTTCTCCTTCTCCTTCTCCTTATCCTCCTCCTCCTCCTCCTCCTCCTACTTTACGTTTTAAATTTACGCCTTATCACGTTAGGGTATAATTTACGATTTGTCTCTATTTTGTTTAATTTGTAAGCAGCTTACGTATGTTTTAAAGTCTTAGGCCGACCGCACATTGGAGCGACATTTTGTTTCGCGACAGACCCGTTTTTGCGCATTGTGCTGCTAAACGTCGGCGCTAATGACTCTAATGCCAATAGGATCTAAAAAAGCGCCACACACTGGCTGCGACATTGTCTGTAGGCGTCGCGAGGTCCCTCGTGACCAAAGACGAAGCTCCTTCAGTTTATGTCTCGCAACAAAACAGCTTGCTGCGGTTGGAAATGCGCATGCGCCAAACGTAACCACACAAGGCGGATAGATTATATTACACTTACGTAGTCCATACCTTTTATTTTAATGCCTGTCACGAACTCACGAACCACACATTTTTACAGGTCAAAAACAGCTGACGAGAAATTGTTTTGTCATAAGGCCATGTCTGAAGACTCTCCATCGAAGCGACGCTTTGCAACACAAAGCGTCGAAACGGTTCTGTCGCAAAACAAAATGTTGCTCCAGAGTGCGGTCGGTCTTACACAGTAACGTATGCAAGAGGCATAGTTACGTAATTATGCCGCGCAAAGAGTCACGTAGCCAACAGCAATGGGGGGTACTATCTATTTCCTCACCGTAGCACATGATGTATGTATGCAAGTATATATGTGTGTACATAAGTATGTATATACTTTTACTTCAATGTTCCTTCCATAAGGAAATAAAAGTATGGTGATCGTGAAAAAAACGTGTTCGAGATAAGGGGTGATTCTGATTGTACTACCCTCAAAACATGAAGAAAAGTAAGTTTCCGAAAAGTGTCTGTGTGTAGAATTTTTTCCATGGCTGCCGTAAATTCAAACAGAATCAAATAACTTTTTGCATATGTGCCCGAGTTGTAGAGGACTCAAGGCCTATTGATTTTGGTGAAGATCGGTTCACGGGGTGGGGTAGTTTACCTGCAACTATAAATAGTGAAGTTAGTTTGAGGGTGGGGCAATACTTTTTTAGAAATTACCAAACTAAATTCAAGTAAATGATTTTAAATATTTGTATATCTTAAAACACGAAATTCGTATAACATTCACACCGATAATTATTTTATTGTAATATAAACGTAATATGAAAGTACTTGTTTAATTGAATTACTTAATTGGATTTCATTGAAAATATTTTCTTCAACATCATCAGAGCTAACAATAAATGTTTAACAAAAGACACTTGAATAATTAAAACAAATACGTGCACGGTGGTATTACAATTAAATAAATAAAACAAAATACAACAAAATAAAATAAAAACAATAAAATAAAAACAATAAAATAAAATAAACATGTAGGTACTCCCGCGCGCTTAAATTTGTAACACGTTTATGCAAACAATTACGTTTGCTTGCACAAGGTCCGCCGTTATTCCTTTAAAAGCCAACAATAGTTTTATTTACAGTGCCAAAAAAAGCCATTGGCGTGGAGATATTGTTTACCCTCTACACGTATATAGTTTTGTTTAACCGACAAAAGTAAACAACATGAGCAGCACACGGACAACATCGGAGCGCAAACCGCCCCTGCTGCTGCTGCTACGTTTCTACTAAATTAAACGCAAACAATAGTAATTTAATTAGTTGATGAGTGCAAGCTGACATTTTTGTGTGCAACGTACTGGAGATGGAAACGCGCAGTACTCGACAAAACAAAGGTAACTGTTTGAACTGTGTAATTAATACAAAATTACACACACATTGATGTTAAATTAGGTAAGTTCCAGACGATTTGTGGGACAATCAACCGTACTTTCGTTGAGTATAAAAGTCCAGAAACAATGGACTATGTGAGTGTAATATAATTTATCCGCCTTGTATGGTTAGGTTAGGTTAAGTTTGGCGCAGGCGCATTTCCAAACGCTGCAAGCTGTTTTGTTGCCAGACGTAAGTTGAAGGAGCTTCATCTTAGATGCCTCCCGACACCTGTATACAATGTTGCAGCCAGTGTGTGGCGCTTTATAGTTCCTAATAGGAGTACAGTCATCTGCGACGCTTAGCGGTACAATGTGCCAAAATGGATCTGTCGCGAAACAAAATGTCTCTCCAGTGTGCGGCCGGCCTAAGACTTTAAAACATAATTTAAAACTTCGTAGAACAAAAGTAAAGTTCTACAGAGTTATGGGCGTGAATTATGTACAACAACTAAAAAACAATTCAGTAAAATACAGCCCTTGAAAGTGGCGTTCTTAACAGGAGTTAAAAGGTATTGTGTACTTCACCGTATTAGGAACGAGGTAATGAGAGAAGAGTTATAAGTTTTTAATTTGAATTACAAACATCGGTGGAAAGAACACTTAGAGAGAATCTCATATTGCAAACTGGCCAAACAACTCTGAAAATACGAACCTATAGGACACAGGTGTGTGGGTAGACCCAGGAAGAGATGACTGGAGGATCTTTGAAGGAGGAACAGGCGGCACCTTGCCTATGCCGTGTTGTGAAGATGATGACGATGATGAATTACACACACACACACACACACACACACACACACACACACACACACACACACACACACACACACACACACACACACACACACACACACACACACACACACACACACACACACACACACACACACACACACACACACACACACACACACACATTCATTTTTATAATAAGGAGGAGGAGGAGGAGGCTAGATGGACATTGGGTAACGCGCTTGGTTAGGAAAATCTGTAGAAGTGATGGGTATTGTAATCGTTCATAAAGCTATTATTACGACGGTATCACGGATCGACGTATTGTACAGTGGAAAAAAAATACAAACACCAAAGCAGTCACTAATTATCGGCTTTAATTAGTCACAAATAACAGTTTGAAATCAACAAGGTACACTCATACAATAATTCACGTCAAATTTGTCAACGCAATAATAACTGTCAACTATTAGAGTTCGGCACTAATAATAACACAATAATCACTTTCTACCAGTCGGCAACAATCACTTCGATCCGCACTTCTTACATCGCCAGGTCTAACTGAACTGACCACTTCGAAGGCTATATTTATACTTTGGCCGCTTTCATTGTAGCGACACAGCCTTGGTGCCGGGAGAAACGTTTGGAAGGGGCACATTGAATTATCTACAGCGTTACGTAATTCTGCCGCACAAATATACGTAAAGCAGTCTGCTTTGTTAGATGTTACTGAACGTAAGAACCTAGGAATATATATTTTTGCATTATTACTTCATAACTTGATGTTAGTTGTATTGTTAACGAGACTCTGAATAACAAACTTTAGAGTGAAACTCTAAATAACTTAACTAAATTGTTTCTCACAAGTGGATTGTATTCAGCAAGATGCATAAGTTATTTAGTTTCATTACACTAACTTTTACAATTTAAAAATAAAAAATAAGGGTAGAAACTAAGCAGATTATTTTTACTTCCATGTCCCATAAGGAAATGGAAGTATGGTCATGGCGAAAAAAATCGTGTTCGAGATAATGGCAGATTCTGATTGTACTACCCTCAAAACATGAAAAAAGTCATTTTTCAAGAAGTGTCTGTGTGTCTATGTGTAGAATGTTTCTATGTCAAACGATAACTGCCGCAAATTCAAACAGAATCAAATAATATTTTGCATACAGTTCTGAATTGTAGAGGACTCGAGGTCTACTGATTTTGGTGAAGATCGGTTAAGGGGAAAGGGTAGTTTACCTGCAACATTTTACGTTTTAACAAGAGTAAAGTGCTTAATTAGGATAAATAAAGTATCCTTAAAAGAAGGTCATAATAATCTACTGTAGAAAGGTAGATGAAATATCTATAAATGAAAAGGGTAGTTGAAGGGGAAGGGGTAATTTTCTATAAATTAAAATGGTACTTGATGATGGAGAAAGTAAATTTTATAAGTTTTATATGTGTAATACGTTATTGACAACAAAGAAGTAGTTTCTATGGAAATATTTTATTTCACTTTAACAAAATTCTATATTTTTTCATTTTAATTTAAATCATGTATGAGAGAAAATATATCGTTCGTGGCAGGCAAGCATATCTCAATTATCTAATGTTTACGTTTCCATTTTATTATTATGATTACCGCAATAAAAAGGCAGGCAAGACACACACACACACACACACACACACACAATTCGCGTTATTTCTGGCCTCACTCATGTTTATTTTCTTACATTTGCACGCTTTTGTTATCGATTTGCTTCCTGTGGATCGCTAGGCAGTGTAACTGCACGTGTTTACAGAGGAACGATTCATAGACAGACTTTTCGTCTTTAGGGAATGAACCCTCTGCAAGATGCTCAGGGTCCATGAGTGACTTCGGAGCGCTTCGGAGGAGGGATGATTATCTGCTTAGTCCGGTTTCTTTATAAGAATAAAGTAAGCCTACCTAATTTTTATGGATAAAGTGACTGAAAATAACATTACATTAAACGACTACCCCATAAGAACAAAAAATATCTAGAAATAGTGAAATTAGTTTGAGGGTCGACGATATTTTTTTAGAAATTACCGAACCGAATTCAAGTAAATTATTTTAAACATAAATCTTACAACATGGAAGTCTCCATACCGATTTTTAAAACTGGAACCCGCCCAAAACATTACGGCTTGCAATGAACAGTATTTACTTTTTGTATAAACTTTATTTAACCGGCACTATACTATATGGTCGTTCTTAGACTGTTGCAGACTATTAAAGACCTGTTTTATTTTCTTCCGTTCTTTTACTTTTTCTTTTGGTAACAGTTAACTTTTTGTGCTATATGTAGTAAGTTCTTCTTCTTCTGATAGTTCCTATCCGTTTCGGATGTTGGATATCATGCAGACTGTTTTAACTTTCTGTTCTGCTGCACGGAATGTCAGTTGTACTCATGCCAAATCAGGTCCTTAAATTTCTCAGCCATGAGTTTCTCGGTCATCCAACTTCTCTCTTTCCAAGTATTTTTCCTGTAGTATGGACCGGAATAAGTAAAATCTCTGTTCATTTCTCATGAGATGTCCCAGATACTGAAGCTTTTTTATCTTCACTGTGTTAATAACTTCCCTTTCTTTTTTCATCTTTCTGAGAACTTCAACATTAGTTATATGCGCTGTCCATGAAATGCTCAGTATTCTACGGTAAAAGCACAATTCGAAAGATTCCAATTTTTTAGTTGACTTCAAAGTACAACATTCTACACCGTAGAAGAGGACCAAGAATACGTAGCAGCGTAAAAGTCTCATATTTCTGTTTATTGTTAAATCGTGACTTCTGAATACCCTTCAAAAGTAGGGTAGTGTACACAGCTCTTGCCTTTTCAATTCTGCTCTTTATTTCTTGAGAGTGGTCCCCTTGTTCATTGACTATAGTACCAAGTTATGTAAATTTGCTTACACGTTCAACTGGCCTTTGGTTTATATTAAGGGTGCTGTTTGTGAACTTGTTCTTAGATACAATCATTAGCTGCGTTTTATTAACATTGATGTCTGGACCATATCTGTGGCTGCTTTCTGTCACTCTATTCATTAGTTGTTGCAGCCCCTCTAAGCTATCAGCGAATATGACGGTATCATCCGCATAACGTATGTTATTTATGCTTTCACCGTTCAGAGAGATTTCCACATCACATTCATCTAAACCTCCTCTAAAAATACCTTCCGAGTAGATGTTGAATAAAAGCGGAGATAGTATACATCCTTGTCTTACTCCAAGCAGAATCTGCATTAATTCTTTAGCTTTCTCTTTATCTACTCTAACTACTGCAGATTGGTTTCATACAGTGTAGCTATTGTCTTTAGGTCTTTTCCATATAAACCAATATTTTTCATGAAATCCATCATTTAAACTAATACATGAAAAGTAATAAATAATACTCTATCAACCAGTGATAGAGAGTCGACAAGTTAATAATAACAAAACCTCACGTAATGTATGATCAAAAGACTAAATAATACAAATAAACACTAACTATGAAAAACATGCAACACTCACATTGATCACTTGAATAAGTAATTAATCGGCATTCCGTACATAACACGTTGTTAGGAAAACTAATCTCCCACTTACATTGAAACCATCATTACATTCAAGACGAATGTTCCTATTGTACACGACTGGCTTACAAACACGTAACTTGGTATAATAGCTTAGGAACATGCTGGGCTCACTCAGTGCAGTTGACTTGAAGCCAGCCATTCAGGATCGTGTCACTTAATTACGTACACAATGGTCAGCTGGTCGATACCCGACTGCAACGTAAACTAATCAGCTGATACGTAGCAAAGTCGTCATCAACAGTTTAATGACGTCGTTTGAATTTTTTTAAATTCATTTTGCACGTCGCTTTTCAAGTTGCAAACACAAACCTAAGTACGGTAGTAAACAATATTTACTTTTGTCAAATTTTGCTTTTTTAAAACTTCACGTGTTTTGTAAACTATGTGTTTTAGGGTCACCGTCCCGTCGTCTTCGGCTTTGTCTCTTAAGATAAAATCAAAACACTAAAAAACTATAAAAAAAGAGTACAGAAAAGAAAACAACTATCAGAATAAAATACTGTCCGGCTAGTCCTTATTCGATACAATTTAGTAGTGAATATGACACCTCGATATGTTACTAGCATATCGCAGGGTAAGACGTATAGTGGGGCTGCCACCTTCAGGCTTAACGTCCAACCCGATCTTCTGACTGGATGTTCTCTCTTAAAGTGGCTGTCTTACCAAACTAAAGAGACCAGTTTTCCCTGTTGAGATATCTATAAGGATCTTTAATGTGGTGGTTTCTCCTTGTCTTCCACATCCTACGTCGTTGACCAATGGAAGGTCATCCGTCTTTAGGGGCAATTTCTCACCCGAAGTGCAAGAGGGTGACGTAACCTCTACTTGACAATGACAAGTAAAGTACTGTCTTTTTAAATTTTATTCAGATTGTTATGGAGTACTATTTGCTCCTGTTGCTGTTTATAATGTTTTTATAAATTTACCACCTCATATCATGCTGGTATGAAAGTCCATATAAGTTGGCCTTCTTAGACAAAATACATAGTCTCTATCTCGTCACTGGAGTGAATTGACGGACACCGTGCCAATTGTTACCGACACTGATGATGGATGGCCTCCGATGCGAAACGTCCGTTAGCATAAACTCTAGACCACGGCCTAACAGCCGGGCTAATAATAATGTTTCCAATTATGTGGACGCCGCCCGTAAAAGCCTTAGGAACTCTAATCTTAATGTAAGTTAAGTTTGGGCAAATTCCAACATTTTGGGAACTCAGATACCCCCCAAATATAAAAAAAATAAAAAAAATTGTGAAAATCCAGCCGAGTGTGGATGAAAACTAAATCCGTTTGTTTCAAATTTTTATCGTTTATTCTATGATTGTGTGCTCTACAATTGTTCTGTTACTAAAGAAATAGTATAGAGTAATCGAGATTTTTGTGATTTTTCGCAGAATTGAAAAATTACCTAATATCGAAATTTATGTAGGCCTAATAATATATGTAGGCTACTGTCTTCAAAATAGTGAGCGAGTTCTGAAGACCATGGAGCTTACTCGTTATCACTTGATAACTTGTACAGAATGATTCAAAATTGCACAGCAATCTCTCGGGAACTGATTCTATAGTTAAGAATAAGAAAAAGTTCATATAAACATAGGTCCGAAAATGGTTCGTTACCGATTTACGGCTCGCGAACTAGTTCTGTTTTTGGTATGTTTTGTTTTTAATTAAAGTTAAACTTTTCTAATTTCTATTTACTTTTAATAGATTTTATACACATACATTTTCTAATAATTAAATTCTCTACAATGTTAGTTAGCAATTTGTATTTGTTTATTGGCAAATTAACTAAATTATTTTATCCCAAATCTAAAAATGTGTGTTTTTCGACTCCAATGTTTTGTGTTTTACACAGTTTTTTTAGAAACTAATTGAGATAGAGCTCTAGGACCTCTTTTATTAAATTTTTCAGATAAATGAAAAAACCACTAAATTTATTCTTCATTTTATACCTCAAAAATTTCAGTATGGCATCATTTTACCGTGCGAGCAGAAATCGGGCATACTAGTTAGCGAGCCGTAACTCTTTAACGAACCGTTTTTGGATCTATGTTTATATGGACTTTTTTCTTATTTTTAGCTATAGAATCAGCTTCCGAGAGATTACAGTGCAATTTAAAAATTTTTGTGTAATACACACACGCGCGCGCGCGCACAGAGGTAAAAACCTAATTAAATTTAGTGAACGTATTGATTATTCACATTATCAGCAGATTTTTTTTGTCTCTTACATACTGCTAGATCTGGCGTGCGAATCGCTGGATGAGACGGTTCCTCTACCCTTTGTAGTCCTTTGGTCCGATTACCTCATCATTCAATATGCAGACAATGAAAATATTGATTAATTCTGTTGAACGAATGGAGTAGTATGCTTTTGTAGGCTTAAAACGGAAATTACCTGTTTTTAATTAAACCTAAAATGAGTGGCGGAGCTGGGCAAATGAAGCGGGGATGCAGATATGTTTTATGAACGAACGGTCACAAATGGGTATTATATACGACTTTTAGTGATTAAAATCCGAGTAGCCGAGCGGAGGGGTGGATTAATTGGAGGGGAAGCCAACAATGACTGCCACTACGTCAGCGTTCTGTAAACATCAAGCAAACTCACCCTACTCTACTCTAAGCTATTTGTGTATTTGTGACGGTAAAAGCCATTAAAATTAGACAGTTAATGCCGATATTTAATTTAGTGATTCAGAATGGTTAAGTAAAGTTAGGAGAATTAATTAAACACATTTCATATTTGAATTTGCCTAGAGAAATCAATAAGGCAAGCACCAATATACACTGGTGACATAATTGTGAATAGAAGGTCGCAGTGCATTGCATATACTGAAGATTTGTTCTTGTGACAAGAGACGAACAGCTACTGGAAGAGGCGTACACCTGTCTGGAGCATGCTTCGACCAACCTTGGGCCGCAAGTAAACAACCAAAAGACAAAATATATGCCGCTGAAGAAGAATGTCTGAGAAGAAAGAATCCCTAAAATTGAAAGTTAATAGCAGCGAAATTGAGAGGGTAGATAGCTTTAGGTATCTTGGGCCCCTCTTGACGTCAAAAAATCGGATAGCAATGGAAATTCAAGACAAACTGGCCATGGGAAATAGGCGCTAATTTTCTTTGCTGCCTATCCTAAAGTCCAGAAACATTTATTTGATCCTCCAAGGTCTAGATTTACAAAACCGTATAGCGGCAATTAGTACTGTATGCTTCAGAAGCGTGGGCCATGACCTCAAACCAAGAAGATATGATCAGAAGATGGGAAAGAAAGATTCTGAGGAGGATGTATGGAGGTGCACTAAATGCCGGACTGTAGCGTATGAGAGGACAAATGCCGAATTATACAAAATACACAAGGGACCGGACATTGTCACAGTAATAAAAACAAGGTAGAATTAGGTGGGCGGGTCAATTACAAATAATGACAGAGGAATGGGGAGTGAAAAATGTATTCTTTGGAGGAACAGGAGGAAGAAGAGCAAGAGGGAGGTCAAGAAGAAGCTGGGTGGACGATGTAGATGAAGAAGAGTTGAGAACACTGGGGGTAGAAGGTAGCGAAAAGTCTCACAGGATATAGAAGAGTGTAGGCACGTAGTTCTGGAGGCCAGGGCTGTTAATGAGCTGTTAATGTTAATGAGCTGTTAATGAGCTGTTAATGTTAATGAGCTGTAGGGTGATAGAGTAGTAGTAGTAGTAGTAGTAGTTATATTTAAGTTAAAGGTTCAGAAAAAAATTAGTTTTGGCACAATTATAAGAACACGTGTTCCTGTGACACCTGTTGAAATTTTACTATAAAGTGAGTGTTTTTAAAGGTAGTTCTGTTTTGAAGTAAAAAAACAAAAACAAAAGTGAATAATGACACGCTGAGGAGAAAGATAATACTGCACCGTTGCGTGAATACGTGACGTTTTGCACGTATAGTGCGCGCGGCGAACTTACATAACGGTCTAGATCATTCGAGATGCCCTTTGTAGTTCATGTTACCACCGGCATCCGGGCCCGCCGTGTCACTACAATACAACAAGGCCCTTATCCGTAAAGGGTCAGATTATTCTGGGACCTCAACGGGGTATATATAAGCACCTGCGGCCGGCTTAGTGATTCAGTTTAGTTAGACCTGGCGATATTTCGAGTGCGGTTGCGAGTTATTTTTGTGGATTAGTGGAAAGTGATTACAAAGTTAATTACTGAAAAACTGTAATAAGGTGACGTTTAATCTCGTATGTTGGACAAATTTAACTTAAATTGTTATTGTATATAAGACAGTCTTTGTTGATTTCTGTTGTTTGTGTCTGATTAAAGTTTGTTATTAGTGACTTCGTTGGTGGCAGTTATTCTGTTTCCACTGTAAAACACGATGATCCGTATAAACGTTGTAACAATAATACGTTGTGACTATCTATTCCGTGCCTAGTCATTGAAATTGCGAAAAACCGTGTTTTTTGTCTTTGCATGCACTACAATGCTCAACTAAGTGCGAACGTATGAGACCTAGTAATAAAAATTTTTAAATTTAAATTTGCAAAATCGAATTTTACAGCCCAAACACGTGAAAATTAGATTGCATTTCGATGTATGTATGTGTGTGTATATATATTATCAAAGTGTAATCACTTCTGCAATATTTTGTACTATTCGTTATCGTTTTATCCAACCTGGCGCACGTTTCACAAAAAGTATCAGTATCTTGAGAAGTTTTAAATAAGTTAAAATAGATTTTGTTTCGATTTTAATATAAAATAAGGAATAATCAATTTATTTTGTTTTAAAATTTCGATTGATGTAATGGTTAATTAAAACTATAAAATATATTACAATCTACTTGCAGAAGTAAATACAATTAGAATAAGATAGTATATATATATATATATATATCTAACAATAAGCTGGTATGGTCTTGGTATTAGATTCAGCTAAAGTTTTGGTGTATTCAAAAAGTTAATATATACACATCAATCACACACAATAATACCAGTTTAAAATATCAAAACCATCAGAAAACCATAACAACAACCAACCAAAACACAAGTACTCAACAAGATACAAAATTAAGAAGGCTGAGGATGGAAACAATATGATTCCCGAAACATGTTCCAAATTACGGAAAAACATCTTGATGTAAAGCAATTATGAATATTAAATAAATTATTTATATATTTAATGAATATAGAATTCTGTAAACATTTAGTTTTTATTTCTAAACGTTTGTTTGTATGAATACATAAATCTAGTATTCTCCTTTAGCTGTACAACTCGCTCACTATTTTTAACCAAGTATATTTATGATTAGATAGCTCTTGACTTTAGATAATGTTTCAATTATTAGAAAAATTACAAAAATACCGATTATCCTACTATTTTTTGTTTAGTAAAGTAACAATGACTACAGATGAATCATAGAATAAACACTAAGAATTCCAAACAATCGGATTTATGTTAAAATTCCTATTTGTCTTGACACTTGGGTGAGTTTTTACATTTTTCCAAAATTTTGATCACATTTTTGGGCCCTATGGTAGAAAATTTTTGAAATTTAGAAAACTCTACACTATATTCAGATGTCTGTTAAATTTTGTTTCATTTCATATGCCATCTTGAATTTGCGATTTCAAGAACCTTTTGGACTAATTTTGCAACGCTGGTATACGAAAATTTTAAAATTTCTAAAACCTAATTTTACACTTCATGTTAGTTAAAATTTCCTTTAATTTGATGCGCCACTTGAAGATTTTTGATTTTTTCAAACTTTCCACTCACTTTTGGTCCTAAAAATTTGAAAATTTCAAAAATTAAGTTAAATTCATATTTTGGTTAAAATTTCCTTTAATTTGATACGCTACATTGACTTTTGCAATTTTTTCAAAGTTCTGCCCCTCTTACATTTTTGTTTTCCGCCCTTCCATTATTAGGGCCATTACTTTCGAAAACTATACGGTCTGTAAGGTAAAAGTATGGACACGGATGCCAAGTTTTACGAACATCGATGGTTTCTTGCGTGCAAAAGTTATCGCGAGATGTACCACACATAGTCAGACTGGTAGGTGGACACAGACAAGTAGCAAACGGCCGAGTAACAACTAAGAACCCCGTTTGTCGTACAAAAATATACAAAAATTAATGTTTTAGTGGATGGTTAGTGAGGATCGGTCAATAACACAAATTTTAGCTATTTTGCGTTGACGTTTCGACAATATTTATTGTTGTCTTCAGGACCTGTGTATGAAATACAATAGAAATATCAATATCAAACATAACGAAACAATTAAATATTTGGGTGAACGTGTTAGTGATGTGAGTGTGTGCGTGCGTATGTATGTATCATTTTATTTGTGAAGACTTATGATAGTTTGTTTACATCTTCAAATTATCTTTAAGAAAACGAGCAAATTATAGTATGAGAGAACTTAATTTATACAGTATTACAATTTAAATTACTAAATGTAATGTTATTTTAATTAATTAAACAAACAGTAATCAACAATTGGATATTGCAATCAGAATGATCACTGTTGCACACCACTATATAAAATTATTCCGATTAGCGCTTTCAAGCTTCACAGCCCATCGTCAGATCGAAATAGACAGGAAATATGTAAAAACAAACCCTTCACCCCTCTCCTCCACGCTGCTAAATAAATAATAATTTATTTCCTGTCTATTTCGATCTGACGATGGGCTGTGAAGCTTGAAAGCGCTAATCGGAATAATTTTTATATAGTGGTGTGCAACAGTGATCATTCTGATTGTGATTTCAACCACTAACACAAATTTCTTCATTAAATTGGATATTAGATTGGTACATAAATTGTTTATACCTACAACAGTCAACATATAGCAAAGTAATATATTACCTATAACTAAAACAGATTAGGGGATGTTCACTACGTAATTATTAAAAGTTATTTTTACCATGTTTCACTCCCTACTGGTGTTAACATAATCATAATTTAGAAACATACAATTTACACAATAGGCTACTGTAAAACATTACGACTTAAATTAGATAGTTGACAAAGGTTACAAACAAACGTTTCTGGTAAATTTTACTAACAGGTAAACTTGGATAATAATTGTAATCATATTATAAAATATAGTCAAGAGTACTATAGAATAATGTAATTTATGTATGTGTCCACAATCACCCTTCTCTCTCACCCATTCTCCCCCTGCCAGTCCCAGTGTTCTTTTGTTACTTTTCTAGCCCATGGATCCCAGAGACGGCCACTGCATTATTTGTCTCGAGGGGTGGGCAGGTAGATCGAGTTGTGTCCTTAATGACCGCAGCACAACCGTCGACATTATGAGTCGTCTCCAACGTTACCATTGCGCCGGTTCGCGCCACAATGGTTTTGTATCTCTTACTCTTTTTTATATCCTCTCACTTTACACTCTGGGAGGGGGCAAATCGTTTCATCTTTTTAATCGTGTTCGGCACATAGGCCTACACTTCAGAACTTTACAAACGTCTCTTGCTTCTTTACGTCCATGGTTCAAGAATTATTAATAAGAGTAAGTGAGCCATGTTTGTGTTTTACAAACCACAAAAGATGGACGACTCGAAGTAAGGTGGAGTGGTCATTGTGGGTTACTGTCTTCTTCTGATAGTTCCTATCCTTTCCGATGTTGAATATCGTACAGACTATTTTAACTTTCTGTACTGCTGCACGGAATAAGTCAGTTGTATTCATACCAAACCAGGTCCTTAAATTTTCCAGCCATGATATTCTCGGTCGCCCAACTCCTCTCTTTCGAAGTACTTTTCCCTGTAGTATGGATTGCAATAAGTAAAATCTCTGCTCATTTCTCATGAGATGTCCCAGATACTGAAGCTTTCTTATCTTCACTGTGTTGATAAACTTCCCTTTCTTTCTTCATCTTTCTAAGAACTTCAGAATTAGTTATATGTGGTGTCCATGAAATGTTCAGTATTCTACGGTAAAGCTACATTTCGAAAGATTCCAATTTTTTAGTTGCGGCTTCAGTCAAAGTCCAAGATTCTACACCGTAGTAGAGAATCGAGAATACGTAGCAGCGTAAAGGTCTCATCTTTGTGATTATTGTTAAATCATGACTTTTGAATAAACTACTCATTCTAGAAAAACGGTTACTGTACTGGCCTTAAATAATACTCCTACAGTGCTATAAACGTTTCATATTGTTATGTCAGAATAACAACACACGCGCGCGTCCTCACGCACCCCCACACACCCCCACACACAACATTCCATGCGCTGAATATTAATTAGTTATTTCTGTCAGTAGATTTATGCAATGCAAACAATAAGTTGAGAGTCGATAGCGAACAATTGTGATTACGCTCGCTTTGTGTGTTAATTACCACTATGTCTATATTTGAACCCCGTGACTGTTAACATCCACACGTCTGAAACAGACGTAACCGACATCCAGCATCCATCGGTTATAAGTTGAGTGGTTATTTATAACGTTCCCCGTCCTTCCGGGTTGGGGTACCCCCTCACACACACAGACACTCAGACATGGGCCGGATACAATCACATGAGCCCAGTGCTGACGTAGAACACAAACTGTGTTTAAAATATAATATAATAATAATAAAAATACAATAATACATATATTTAATATTAAATATATAAATATTATATTTAAAAAATTTAATATTAAAATTCTAATTCTAATTTGAGATGGTCGCAACAAAGTCTGTATCAGACGTTCTCAAGGGTGGAGAGACGACGACCTGCAGGCAGGCTGGTCCTCGCTTGGTCGCGATTTCGATTCATTCATAACACGCTGTTGTTGATTCTGTACACAAAGAGTGCACCGATTATATCTCTTTGTCGGTTGATTACAAAGAGATATACAAAGAGATCTTTGTCAACTGATTTCGGACTATCGTCTTGGTCCCAATATTTCGTGTTGATTAATCGGTTGGCAGATTTACACAATACACGTTTATGTTAAAAGGAAACGTTACTTCTGTTATTATACGTGTGCAAGCGCGCGTGTGTGAATATATTACATCGGTTTATAGCGTCGGTCATCGCTGTCCGATTTCCAGACTTTCTCTCCAATACTTTTGTTCTGACAACGTTCTTCTGTCAGTTTCCTCGCGCTTAGAGCTTTCTGGATACTCTCTCCCCATGGTCGTCTGGGTCTTCCCCTCTTCCCCTTCTCCGGGCGTAACGATTCCATTATCCTTTTTGGCACCTTTCTCCTCCCTTCCGTTTAACATGTCCAAACCAAATTAACTGTTTTGTTTCTATAAAGTCTACTACTGCATGTTTCACATTTATCATTTCCCTAATCTGTTCATTTCTTATTTTCTCTCGTCTTGATATTCTGCATGATCTCCTTAGTGCATCCATCTCTACAGCTAGTATTTTCCTTTTGTCCGCTCCTGTCATTCTCCAACTCTCAGCACCATACAACAGAATACTCTTTACGATAGTATTGTGTGTCTGTACTTTCCTTCCTCTAGTTATCTGGTCATGCCACCATATACTATTTAGCCTTTTCATAGCCCTCCGTCCCATGCCCACTCTCTCCTTTATTTCATCTGTATCTCTGCCATCCTGCTTTAGCTGTACTCCTAAATACTTATATGCCTGGCAATTTTCAATTTCTTCATTATTTTTCAATTGCAAATTGGTTTCAGTACCTCCCACGCATAAATACTTGGTCTTTTCTAGATTTATTGACAGTCTCCAGCTCTCGTATTCGTCTTTGATCTTCCGAATCATATACTCCAAGTCCTCTTTGTCTTGTGCTACTAAGACCTGGTCATCCGCGAATTGTAATGTGAAAATATGGGTTCTATAAGAACTGAATATGTAAAGAGTAAAAAAGGAGCCATTATTATTATTATTGTTATTATTATATAAGAAAATGAAAAATGAATAGAAGACATAAACTGATCACGATAATACTACATAAGTCATTGCAGTATCTTTTAATTAATATTCCATTGTCAATGTAGTTTATCACCGGTAATAGTAATTGAATTGTTGGCTGCGTAATTTAATTTCCTACTATTGTTACAATTAATTTACACAGCCGCCAATAGTTGTAAATCAATCAGCGACTAACGGGGCAAAACGAACAGCAATGTCATCTAGTCTGTGATTGACGCCACGGAAATTAAGTATGCACCTCGCCGCGAGAAATCGGGACTTGTCAAAAGAGAGAGAGAGAGAGAGAGAGAGAGAGAGAGAGAGAGACAGAGAGAGAGAGAGAGAGAGACAGAGACAGAGACAGACAGACAGACAGACAGTGTGTTGTTTTTTTTTGGTACATTTCATAAGCGATTTACGCGTATTTATGGTAAATACTGTTACGAAAAACTCACGAATAGCGATCTCTCGACAAAGTGAGAATTATTGAACACCAGAAATTTTATACTCAGAAATTTTGCTAACGCTTTAGAAACAAAACAATCGTGTTACAGTACTTCCAGTTGCACACGGCATCGAATTAGAATTGATTTCTCGTCCTATAGTCCGTACGCAGTAACTAACATTGGGTTATGTTTTAACATTTGGTCTTAACAGCATGTTTTACCGCTTCGACCCTGGGAACTGAACTCATTACGGAGGCGTGATTTTACTTTAGACAGAAGAATTACGAGGTTTGTCTAAAATTAATGAGACTAAATTTCTTTCCCAAAAAGTGGCACCACTGTAATAGCAACAATGCAACAGCTGATAGCTGTAACATTTGTTTACATTCGTAAAAGTTTTCAGCTGTGCCATTGTTTTTTTTTGTTTTTTGTCACCAAAATGGCAAAATGGAGCTAAGTAATATTGAGCAGCGTTATCCAATCAAATTTTGTGTGAAACTCCAAGACTGCAACACAAACATTTAACAAGTTAAAACAAGCTTACGGAGACGAAGCCATGTTCTAGGCTCAGGTTTTTAGGTGGTACAAAGAATTTTTGGATGGCCGTGAAACCAGGGAGGATGAACGCCGTTCTGGACGACGAAGCACAGTACAAACTGCCAAAAACGTGTTGAAAGTGAGAGATCTCATCAAGTGAGTCGTTCACACTGGTAACGGTGTGAAGTTTCTTATGTAAAAAAAAGACAATATTAATATGAAATTATACAAATTTCAATAGGGTAAATGTTATAATAAAAAGAAATTTTACAAATAAAAGCAGAATCCTGTGCTGAAGCTTTACAAAGGTTAGGCTCTAGTCATTTTTCCATATGGATGTGAATGTCGGACACTGACGAAGAATAAACGGAAAAAAAGGGAGTCCACAAAAGAGGGTTTATGAGATGGTGAGACAAAGTCTGTACCTTTTTTACATACGGAGCGAAGTGACAATATTAGGAATAAATTAAAGGAGAAAAACTAAAAATACAAAATGATCTAAACAAAAATTAAAGGGACAAACTACAATCACTGGTATAAATGTAGAATGTGCAACGTACTATACTGTACATTATTGTATGTATGTACTGTAATGTATTGTACTGTAGAATCTATATATATATATAACTCAAAGTCTGAGGATTTACAGGTACTGAATACAAATCCACACCGTTGCATCGATTACCACCAAATTTTGCACAGGTAATCTTTGACACAAGGCAAAAAATACTGTCTAACTTGGAATGTGATATTTTGTCCCGTTCGCACGATTTAGGCCGTTTTAATTATGCCTTTTCGTTTACGAGTATAAAGATGTCAACAACACCATGGAGACAGAATCAAATACCATAGTAACAAGTAACTAAACAAAGCTATTTAGCAGCATCGGAACTGTACATTTATCCATTCCTGCAGTACATTTTCGATGTTTTATATAATATGGGACTGTATCGATATATTATGATGTGGAAAAAAGAAGTGTACTAAATGTAAATTGTCCTGTTACTTAATGCAAAGCGAATATACGTGTTGTTTTCATTTGTGACATTATGTGACAACGGTTTTTGATTTTTAGTTTACTGCTGAAGTAAATAAAAGCCATTGTTGAGGAAAACATAATGTTCAATGTGTTATTCAATGCTTCTAACACAGTAGCACTTAGAATAAAGAATTTAGCGTTTTTGATTTAACAGGTACTTTATAAATATCTTTAAATGTAAATGGGTACTTTTAAATCTCCAAAGCCTGTTGCACCAACATAATAATTTAGTACAAGTTAAAATTGTACAAGTGTTGAAAACAGCTTTGGAGAGAATTTGACTAATGAGTACAAAATTGTTATAGGAGCTGACAGAACGCCGTATAGACTAGGCAATAAAAATTATATTAACATACTTATTAAAAGTCAAATATTTGCGAAGCCGCGGGTAACAGCTAGTGTAGTATAAAGATCGAAACTAGAAAGAATATGTAACATGAGTTGGAAAAACGGGACAAAAAAAAATACTAGAAGGAGAAAAAAGAAGTTGTGAGCGACCGACCTTTAATGATGTACTAGTTTCAGCAAGTAATGTGCAGACGGAACACGCTCAAACATTTTACCAAATACCTAACGTCGATGGTTATGATGACGGCGACCACGAAAAATATCTTTTACCAATTTATATGCTAAATTCTCTTTTATTAGAGGGCGACTAATTTTATTTAAATGCCACATTGATCGAAGAATTGTAGATATTGTTACGACGGTGTCATTGATCGCCTTACGGTATAGTGGAAAAACAAAATACAATACAGCAATTAAGTCACTAACAGCCATCCTTAATTATCACAATTAACCGTTTGTAATCAACAAATTATTCAGCAAGCATATATCCGTACAATAATTCAAGTTAATCTGCCCACATAAATAATAATGTCAACTATAAAGAATTGCGCACTGTAATCACTTTCCACTAATACACCTCTTGAGACGCACTGTGTAAATCGCCCGACAAAAACTGAAAACCAAGCGCCAGTTGTGGGGTATTTATAGTCTACAGGGGTCCATAATGTGCGTCCTTAACAAGCAATCAAAAATTCTAGAGGATACTTTAGCGCGGCCTTGACAGAAACACGCACCGTTGGGCTAATTGAGAAGCTTGTCGAACAACAGTATCGAATGTACGAGAACGTTCTGTATTACGTAACACTGCCTCGCATGTTAAGTGTCGCGTACGCACACAAACATTACAGCTGGACTCTGCTGGGATAGCGGGGAAACATGTAGAACGTTCTGTAATGGCGAACAGTATGTTATCCTTCAAATCACCTAGCAGCATTCTTATCTTAGGATCGTTTTACACACTTAGTGTTCTAGTTTACCACCAATATGTTCCTCTCCCTCATCCCTCTTCAATAGTGAGATTCCATTAACTTTCGTTTTCCTGATATAACTTAATAAATGTCTTCTTCTTCTTCTTCTTCTTCTTCTTCTTCTTCTTCTTCTTCTTCTTCTTCTTCTTCTTCTTCTTCTTCTTCTTCTTCTTCTTCTTCTTCTTCTTCTTCTTCTTCTTCTTCTTCTTCTTCTTCTTCTTCTTCTTCTTCTTCTTCTTCTTCTTCTTCTTCTTCTTCTTCTTCTTCTTCTTCTTCTTCTTCTTCTTCTTCTTCTTCTTCTTCTTCTTCTTCTTCTTCTTCTTCTTCTTCTTCTTCTTCATCTTCTTCTTCTTCTTCATCTTCTTCTTCTTCTTCTTCTTCAATGATTAAACATTTACTTTCACAATTTCCACTACCAAATAAAAGTTTTTATAGTAACCACTGAAAAGATTACAAATATAATAAAAATATAATTTGACGTTATCAGAACCAAAGTTTCCGATAAAGACAAAAAGATACCGTTGGACCTACTTAGGAAAAGACAAATAGTTTCAAGTTTAAATTTTAAAATTATTTACTACTTGTTAACCAAAACCCATTTAATGCCAAAAACTGTATAAAATTAGATTCGACAATTCTTACTTGCTTATTTATTATTCTCACCACTACTGATTATTCCGTCGATGAATATGTAGAGACAAGAGGGCTGTTGGTGGTGGTTTAATTTTTCAACAGGAAAGTGAGTCATGTTTTTCTTCGGCTCGTAAATAGGTTTTCCAATAGTTATAAAGGTTTTTCAATGGAACTTAAAGTTGTAGATGTTCGCACGTACATTACTTTGAGTTATAGAGGTTCAGTGGCATGAGCAGAAACTGATGAAAATTCGACTTATCAAGGTTTCTTAAAAACATATTCGATTTGCAAGGCTGAAATAACATGGAGCTGTATAATGATAGTGAAAGGAAATAAAATATCGGTATGACGACCCATACATGACTTCCATGTTCTAAGATTTATATTTAAAATTATTTTCGAAATAAAATATTTCCACAGAAACTACTTCTTTCTTCAGCCTTAACCACAGTACTGTGGTGACTAACGTATACCACCTCACGTTAGCGCAGTCGATTTTCACTGATGATGGCACTGCCGAAACGTCTGGTTTTGCAGAAAACGCTGTTTCATGGCCAAACAGCCAGGGAAGGAATTTTAACAACAAAATACTCTTTATTGGAGATAACGTAGTACACATATAAAAAATTATCCCCTCCCCCTCCAAATATCATTTTCATTTATAGATATTTCACCTACCTTACTACAGTGGATTATTGTGACCTTCTTTTCAGGATACTTTATTTACCAAAATGAAGTACTTTCCTGTTGTTAAAACATAAAACGTTGCAGGTATACTACCCCTTCCCCTTAACCGATCTTCACCAAAATCAATAGTCCTCTACAACTCAGACACATATGCAAAAATGTATTTGATTATGTTTGAATTTGCAGCAGTTATCGTTCACCATAGAAGAAATTCCACACACACACACACACACACACACACACAGTCACTTTTCGGAAAATGCCTTTTCTTCATGTTTTGAGGGTAGTACCATCAGAATCAGCCCTTGTCTCGAACATGATTTGTTTTGCTATTACCATACTTTCGTTTCCTTGTGGAATATGGAAGCAAAAACTTATAGATATATTAAGGAATTCGAGTTATCGAGTTTTTCCTGTATTACTATCGTATCAAGGTAATGTATAAACTGTGTAACCCATATGACCGATTTCAGGCTTGTGTTCGCGTTGCGCTTGCCTGCTATTTAAAGCATCGTATTATTATTAATATTGAAAAATATAAACGTTGAAACCAGCGCAGGAACAACGTACTCCACGGTTATGACGTAGATAATCTCTTTTAATTGAACTGTTTTAATTTGGGTGGATTTGGAGTGAGTCATCCGCTCTTACAATACGAATCGCCGAATGAGTAATGTTTTATGAATGGATAAAATCGTATATAGGAGTTTCAGTGATTAGATTGTGTAACTGATGCGCAGGTGGAGGCGGGACGGGGGCGGCTAACGGTAGGGCCGGCTTTCCAATCGTTGTCGGTGCTTTTATTCTGTTAATTTACTGCCTTCTCTCCCACTCCCGTAGGACCATCAAACAACACCCATCTTTCACTTCTGTTCGCAGATTTGATAGTTAAAAAAAATTATTAAGCTCTGTGGCCGAACTAGCGCGTAGGCCTGAGAAAACGAAATAAAAAAAATTCTAATATGTCAAATAACTACAAAATCATCATCTTCACAACACGGCATAGGAAGGTGACGCCTGCTCCGCCTTCAAAAATCATGCAGCCATATCTCTTTCTGGGTCTACCCACACACCCGAGTCCCATAGGTTTGTACTTGCAGACATGTTTGACCACAGTCTGAAATCTGACTTTCTGTCTAAGTGTTCTTTCCACCGTTGTTTGTAATCTTTTAATTTTTCATTCAAGTCAAACACTCGTATCTGTTCTCTTGTGGCCGCATTCCTTATACGGACAAGTTTATATCACCTGTCTACTCCTCTTAAGTACACCATTTCCGAGGTCTGTACTTTACCGTCTTGTTGGTTGGTCGTTGTCCATAATTCACACCCGTAGGTCAGTAAAAGAGTGCCGTAACTTTGTAGAACTTTAATTGTGTATCTCGACGTACCTTGTTTATAAAAAATACGGTTGATTGTCCCACAGATAGTCTTGAACTTACGTAACTTAACATCAATATGATAATTCCTATCTCAGCCAATATCATTTCCCAAATAATTAAAGGGGCTCACCTACTTCATGTAATTTGTTACCACTACACTGGCATTCATACGTTGACTCCACCTTAATGTGTATGTTGTTGTGGCACTGTGTCTACACTACGAGATAACAATTGTCCCCCCCCCCCCCAAGAGTACGAAAGATTATTCTGTACGTAATTATTATGTATTTGCGTGCGCGCTTGCGTTAAACATCTATTTTGCTATTCATTCGGGACGGGCAGTTAATTATTGAATACACAGCATTTACATACTACTAGAATAATCTCAAAATTAAATATTAAATCAAATTGTGTATTACAGAATATTTGAACTGTATGACTTTAAACTTAGAGAGAAGAATATAATTAACCCAGTGAGCCATTGTACCTCCTGTAGAAGGAAGTTTGCCATTTTCAAGACATTTTGCTACGTTGAGGTGATAAATTCCTACGTGACGCTTCACACGCTGCAACGCTCGAGGTTGTAAGAGACACGCATTCCAGACGTTTGTCAATTGTTCTTCTTTTATTCTTTTATTCGGTCTGTGCGACGTGTATCAAGGTCGTACATTGGCATAAATTCGGGAGCGTTCTAGATAGTTTGTAACTACGCAATTATTTCTTGATCCATCGCCAGGAAAGTAACAGATGTTCTCGAACCTCAGCGAGGATACATAAGCAACCGTCGGTCGCGGCCGGCCAACTTCAGTTTAGACCAGCGATATTACAGCACGATTCGGAGTGATTTTTATTGTGACTTGCGGTTTAGTGATCATTGTGTCTTACTTAGTACAAAATTGTAATAAGGTGACATTTATTGTTTGTGACATAGTGTATGTTGGACATTTTCTAGTTTGAAGAACTGTTGTTTTTTGAATGACTTTGTTTAATTCTAATTGTAATTAATGATGTAATTAGCGACTTCATCTGTCATTCCGTTTCCGCTGTCCAACACGACGATCCGTAAGACCAGGGGTTCCCAACCGGTGGTACGCGTACCACTAGGGATCCAAGGTGGTACGCAAGAAGACCTAGCTAGGAAAAAAGTATTTACTTAAAAAATAATAAATAAAAATTTATGTCCAAAACAACAATATATTTCCATACTAGATGATTTAAAACAATTTTATCCTCGTTAAAACACAACCTAAACACTTTAAATATTTTATTAGATGTCTGCTCTTATCTTATCTGCTTGTATTTTGTTTTCTTTATTCGCGTTTGTTTACACACCGCTTTATCACGTTCCTGAAAGGGATTGTATACATAACTAGAAATAATAAGATATACTATTCATGATGTATCGAGTTTTTTGTTGAGAAAACCCCAGTAACATTTTTTTTTAAGCTCCGGTCGGTGGTACTCGAAATAAACGCGGAAGACCAACGTGGTACGCGGGTCCGGGAAAGGTTGGGAACCACAGTGTTGGACCATCGTAACAATGTGTCCTTCAGGACTGGATGTTCTTTGTTGAACCCTAACAGGAAAAGTAGCTTCCACTTAATGTCTCATAAAGCAGTAGTGCAAAATGTATTGTTACGACGGTCTAACTGATCGTCGTATGGTACAGTGGAAAACAAAATACAAGACACCAATTACGTCACTAACCACCAGCTTTAATTATCATAGTTAAACAGTTTGTAATCAACAAGATAGTCTGTTACAACAAATCAAATAAGAATTGTTCACACGCAATAAAAATGTTTACTAATATAAAACATAACTGTATTAAAATTGTCCCGCACAATCATAAAACACATAACATTTCGCCACAATAATTACTTTTCAGTAATAACCACTTGAACGCACAGAGTAATCGCCCGACAATAACTCGCAACTCAAACGGAACTGAACGTTGCTGAGTGCTTGTATTTATACCCCTCCGAAAATCCAGAAACATCCATACAATAAACAATAAAGGAAAACATTAGAACGTAAATCATTGCGGCCTTGACACAGTGCGCGCGGATTCTGTCACAGTCTAGCTAACGCGTTGAGAATCAGGTACGCACACGCACATTACAGCCGGATTCCACTGGAACATTCGATAAACTTGTAGAACGTTCCGTATTACGTAACAATTTTTCCGCATTACGTAACAGTATGGAACTAATTTTTCAGAAGAGGTCATCAAAAATAATGGAATATAAATCTGAGCGGGAACTTTAACAACGAGTTAAGTTTAACGACCTTAACAACATAACCTCAAGTTTGCCGACATGACAGTAATCAAAAGAAGAGAGGAGCACGGGAATTAATGAGGGAGTGACGCAAAGAAATTTAGGTATAAAATGTAACATATTCTTGTAATATATAAAACGTATAAAATTGTTTATATATATTTTATTTAATTTTTAGCAACAATGTGTAAAATATAATGTTTAAAATGATTGTAAATATTTTTTTTTTTTTGGAAACTCAAAAATTAAAATTCATCAGCTGTGGAAGAATATTAACGTACGCTGTTATTTCGTTGTTACGTTTGGCTAATTTTAATTTCATAATGTTATTAATTAAACAAATAATATATTAACAACAGCCAGCGGAGGTATTTCAGTGTCGCGGTCCGACGGATGAAAATATTTGACTAATCCAATTAATTAAATCTGTATGTATTTAGCAGAATTATTTATAAAGCTAAAATGCTCGTCATTCAATTAGTGTGTAATTTTTGTATTTTTTTTAGAACAGGGAGCGCTGGATAATACTCGTTTACCGAAATTTAAAAAAATATTATCATCATTATTAAGTAACGTCATTATGTATGCACGTTATTGTTCAGTTTAATTTAATAATAAGTATTTTATAATAAATTTGTACAATGTGAGCAGTCCTGGTTAAATGCGTTTGCTTTAATTTAATATGGGATATTGACAAGTGGAGAGAGAGAGAGAGAGAGAGAGAGAGAGAGAGAGAGAGAGAGAGAGAGAGAGACAGAGAGAGAGAGAGAGAGAGAGAGAGAGAGAGAGAGAGAGAGAGAGAGAGAGAGAGAGAGAGAGAGAGAGACAGGCAGGCAGACAGATAGAGATAGACATACATACAAACAGACAGAGACAGAGAGACAAATCGAGGGAGAAAGAGAGAGGTAGAGAGGGAGAGACAGACAGACAGGCGAGTGAGAGAGATGGGCAGACACACACATACAATCACGTTACTTTAAGGTGGCCTCTCCATAGCTGCGCGAAAAGTGGGGGTATTGGGGAGACTCAGTGTGCTAAGTTGTAACACTTCATTTCAAAAACGTCCGTCTTACTGTTGCTACAGCAGGCTGCATTTAATTACTGGTGCCCTTAACTATTTAATTATTACAACTCGGGTTTTACACATTGTTGACATTTCCCGATTTCATTCAACTAACTACTATTTATAATTCTACTCAGTATTACTCGAAATTGTATCAAATATGTATTTGTAAAACCACAACAATGTTATTTGTTACATAATGTAAATAATAAATAATTACTAGTGTAAAGCAAGCAAGTGGAATACTAATAGAAGAAACAGAGAAATATAAACCTAAAATGACCATAAATATGCTTTATGCAAGTGCTGCTAAAATAGGACCTAAACGAAATAGTGGGTAAAAGTGGGTAACCACGCATAAAAATATGCATACTTTTTATAAAATATCATATAAAATCGAGCCCATTAATTTTTCTTGCATTTAATACAATTATTAATATAAATTTTAAAATTAATATGTAAGTAATGAATGTAAGTAACTTATCGACTTATAAAGAAGTAGGCTTATATACGAAGTCAGAATGAACTGGGAATTCAGTATCATTCTTCAAGTCCGGCGATGTTTCTCTGTCCAAAATTGCTTCAACACCGGAGATATAGCTGCCATCATCTGAAGAAGATTGAGCGCTTGATAGGCCATTGTCGTCGTCATCGTCATCATCATCTTCGTCTAATTTAATTATCTTGCATTTCATATATTAATCCTTCTCTTTCCAAATATTCGTCTTCAATTTTAATTACATATTCACACACTGATGTCCAGTGTTGTTTTTCTATTGATTGGCATGCTTGCCTAGTTAAAGCTATTATGTTTTTATTATCAAAAGTGGTGTTGTTTTTTGCAACAGAGTGTTTAAGTTGAGCCCAAATAAGTTCTATGGGGTTTAGATCAGGATGATACGGAGGTAGACGAATAACAGTGTGGCCGTGATTTCCTAAAATACTATCTATTTTATAGGGGTTTTCTAACGGTTTATTCATTTTTACTAACTTATGTAGCTCTGGTTTAAACATATTAGGTGTAAAAGGAAATTTTTATTAGATAACCACTGCATTAACTCACTTTTTGAAGAATTTGATGTGGGACATTTTTCAGATTGGTAATTGTGGTATGGTGCATTATCTAATATTAACACTGAGTTTTTTGGTAATCCCGGAATTAGCTTTCCAACTACCCATTTCTCGAAATTTGTACTATTCATATCCCCATGATAATCACCTGTTTTCTGTCCCGATTTAAAAACCAATAAGGCACCATCGATGAACCCTTGATCTGTACCCGCGTGAACTATTATGAATCTGTCTCCTTTATTTAACGGTACACTCGCTCCTTCACCACTTTCGTCGTACAACGACTTTTTTACTGCATGAGACTTGTGTATATACTACGTCTCATCTGTGTAAACGATTGGCCGGTTTTCTGTCCTGAATTGTTTTATTTTCCTAAGGTATTCAATTCTTTTTACCCTTATCTCTTGACGTTCATTTAATACACTTCTATTATTTCTAATCTTCTTCCACTTAAACCCTAAGTTTATAATAACTTTCCTCAAACATGATAAGCTACCTTGGAAGTTCACACTAGACGTCAGAAATTGATGAAATTTTCGTAGCGTAGGATATGTTTTTTGTGTTGTCGTAAAATTGTAAATTGTTCGTCTTATCAAACATTTATAAAAATCATCAATATTAGATTTTGTTGACCTCCTCTTTCTTTCTTTACGAGGTGTTATAAAGTGTGATGACTGTTCATTATCTATTGTTATACCCTCACTTTTAATACGGCGAATCGTTCTTTCAGAAACTCCTGTTGCTGACGCTATTCGTTTTTGAACCTTTTTTAGTGGAATACTAATTTCATTTTTTTCACTTTCCATAAATTTACATACATTAGAAATGACTTCTCGAGCTTGGCTATGCACAATCTTTTTACCTAACTTCGATTTAATAGGAGGCATTTTTTCTTATTACGTAATGAAATAAAATGTACTGTAAAAGTAACAATACGTTAAGCAAAATAAAATTCAGTTTAACTTAACGTGATGTCTGAAAACACAACCACAGACAATATTAAATGATATTAAATGTAATTAGATTATTTATCACATGTCACAGTCCCAAACTAAACACTAGTAACGATACAAACTAAGTAATTAAATGAAATACAGGCCTACAAGGTAAATGTTTTTGAAAACGCATCAACATTTACGCATTCAATGAGACGTACCGTTACACTGACAAAAGTTCTGCGCGCACTGCTTTCACCAAGGTTGGCGGCCATCATAAAGTACACAAGTTGTACAAGGAGTGAAAGAGAGATAGAGAGAGGGCTACAGAGACAGAGAGAGACAGAGGGTGACAGAGTGAGGCAGAGAGGGAGATAGAGAAAGAGAGCGACAAACAGTCAGAGTGAGAGAGATGGGCAGGCACACACATACAGGCAGTGTGAGGGAGAGAGGGGTACAGAGAGAGACAGAGGGTGACAGAGAGAGGCTGATAAGGGGATAGAGAGAGATAATGAAGGAGATAGGATGACACACACTTACAGGGATATGTGTGTGTGTGTGTGTGTGTATGTATATATATTGCAACAGTACACAGGATATGAAGTTCATTTAAGTGCAATACTAATGCTATATAACATTTTCTAATGGCCATAGACATGTTTTAAATTGATTTTGGTCTTTCTTTGTAAAGTAGTCATAAGTTTTTAACCAAGCTATGTTTAAAAAAGTGTGTTATGTAAAAATGTTCACAATTTTATTCTCTTTTACGTCATGTGAAATATTTGTGTGTAAGTGCGCGGGTGCGCGTGCGATTTACATTTTATTTAATATAACTTCGAGGAAAATTAACATTTCGTTCTAAAACTTGGACAGAGTATTCTCATGGTTATAAGCTACATTTTCCATATAATCAATTCTCCACAACTATGATTTTTATATGTTTTTTTTAATGAAATCAATCTTCTTTTATTCTTGTTGTCTTCAAGAAAGTAATAAATTTTGTAGATTAAATCTAGACAGGCCTTTGCAGAATCGGACAAAGTTTAAGCCTGATTTCAGTCTATCTGTGTTCTCATCTGTGACGTTGCTAAAGTTTCAACCAATCAGAGTGTCTACTTTGCTCAGTTTCTTCTTAGGACTCGTTATAACTCGTTATAGAAAGACGTACTCTCTGCCACGAGTTTTTCGTGACAAGACAGGTGTTTTCCTGTAGACTTAGAATTTGGTTCACGGTTCGAGGTCTTCGAAACCATACCACTTACAGAACTTAAATAATAAAAAATAGATCAGTCTAGTGCTTTTCGGGTATAGTAGAAGATATCCGCGAGAATACTTCAAGAATCGGAGTTTGTATAAGATGAATACACACTGATCTATTTTACCCAGTTTTAAAACCCTGAGATTAAGGTTATAAACAACAACAGTTCGTACCGCAGTGTGGGTGGGTGCAAAGACATAAATTGTCAGCGTTAGTGATCTTCGAACGGTCGCCGAGCAGAGTTCCAGCTGTCCAGTCGAACTACGTGCGAGGAGCGTCTTGTGGGTACGCAAACAGTGGAATTCGACACATCAAGTAACATAGTTGTAAAGCAAGCCATAGACTAAATTTTGAAAGACAAATTTTAAATAAACAATTTTATATTATGAATTAATAAGACAATAGTAAATTTTTATGTTTTAATTTAATAAATTTTCCTACCTCCAGATATAGACACTGTTGTAATTATTTCTTTATTACCTATCTATGCAGTTTTAAATTGTATCGTTGCAATATATATATATATATATATATATATATGTATATATATTGCAACGATACAGCCATACGCTGTATTATGCATTAATTTGAATAAATATAAAATTTGTAGAATTTTTATAAAATTTGTAGAATTTTTATAAGTTACGGGTAAATGGACAGGTCTGAGATTGTAAAAATATTTCATTGATAGATTAGGGGAGAAATTAACCTGTTCCGACAGGCAGTGAACACCTGCTCAATTGTACGTGTGTTACACGTGTATCTTGTGTGTGTGAGTGATGCATGTAAAGACAGGAATCTCAGCAACCCGCTCCAAGTAATTAATAAAATAATTATTTTAATTCACTGTGCGAAAACTAATTATTGTATGAACAAACCAAAGGCACCAAAGTGTGTGTAAGATTTATAGTTATCCCCAGTGAAAAGATGACGTTAATAGAACACGCTATGCGAAGACAGTGCGAAATAAACGTGCCAAAAAATACGCAAATTACCCTAAGACGCTCAAATATAAATAGTGAGTGCTTAATCGAATTAGCTATGATTTGTGCTGTCTCGATTCCGTGCAAAGCATTGCTATTTGCTAATAATTGCAAATAGATGAAAAGGTTCGGGAGTGGGGGCTATCACGCGATATGCAGGTATCGACAGGACGATTTTGGAGCCAACTGGCGCGGAATCTCGAGAGGGTATAAATTAAGGGTTCGACCAAAAACCCTTCTCTTCATTTCAAGACACAGTTGCAGTCGGACATGCTGTCCGTCGGCAGAACAGTTTTATTTTTATTTCTATTACAAGTCGCAGTAACGAAAGAATAAAACGTTCGTTAATTTTGTGACAATATTCCGGAAAACGTAAATACCGGAATCGTAAGTCTACCAAGAGTATCTACAGAAAAGCTACCAGAGCGACGAGGGATGCTGGACGTTAGACGAGGTTTAAGATCTACCTTGCAGCAGATAACAACTCTCTGATGAGGAACACACACTGCTGTAGAACGACAGTGGACTCTAGACGTATCCAGGACCACACACACTGCTGTAGAACGACGCTGGACTCTAGACGTATCCAGGACCACACACGCTGCAGGAGAGCGACGCTGGACTCTAGACGTATCCAGGACCACGCCAGGACAGGAGGAATGGAAAACTAACTGTGTACAACGCTGGGCCCCCGACAACAAGTCGTAAGATCATCAGAACTCGAGGTGACATGCGTAATGCATTTTAAATGATTTTTAAAAAGAGCTCATAAAGGCTATATCAAAAGACAATAAATTAAAACAAAGAAAAATTTATACTTAGTAATAATATTTTAGAAATGTAGATAAATGTTTAGGTGTTCAAAATAACGTTTTTTCAGCTGTTTTTTTGTTTGTCCTATGTAACATTTATTGCAATCTTGGCATTCAATTTTGTATATACCGTTAGTTGTTGTGTTATCTTTGTTGTGTGAGCTATTTAGATTTTGTAATTTATTTTTATTAGTTTTGTATGCTATTTTTATATCAGTGTTTTTAAATAGTTTTGTTAGTTTTGTCATTTTATTATTTATGTATGTGAATGTGGCCCATTTTTTGTTGTTGTTATTATTTATGTGTTGTTCATTTTGATTAATTCTTAATTGTTCAGTTTTTATTTTATATTTGATTTTATTTTCTATTTTGTTTACAGTATTTTTATTGTATATTTTATTTTATTGAACACCTAAACGCATACAAAAAAACAGAAATACTGTATATAAATCCAATTTAGCCACACATGCAATAAACACAGGACATGAATTCCCAGACATAACCAATGTGTCACTAATAAATCATATACCACACAAAGGCACCATAATGAACATTTGGGAAAATTTACAAACATAAAACACAAAACAAACTAATACCAGAACAAATACAAATCAATACAAAACATGACACAATATTCAAAGCACTCAACATCGAAAATACACAAAATACAAATACATATACCACAATCACACACAATGACACAACTTTAAAATACCAAAGACCAACAAATAACATTTATAGCATCCAGCAACCAACACACAAATACTTCACCAGACACAGGATCACAAAGGTTGAGGATGAGAGAACGAGAACTCTCGAAAATGTTCCAAAAAGGAAAAATAACATCGTGAGGTAAATTTAATTATAAATATTAAATGTATTATATACATCAAGAAACGGACTGTAGCAGAAAGTGATTGAACATATTATAATGTCACCTCTCTTCGTCCTTATTCAATCGTCTCTTCTTTATTTTCAAATAAACGATGTCGTACTCTCAACGTCTTACCAAGTCGTCGTCAATTTTTAACGTATCTCACGCAGATTACGTCCGTCGCGAACTCACGAATTACCAGTACCAATATCTCACGAGTGTAATCCTTACCTGTCCTTTAATGAGTAAATTTATTTCCCGGGTGGTGCTAAATTGTTTATGAAAACAATTAAAAAAATTAAACTGAGCGGTCGTTCTATGCGGTGATGACTAATTCAAAATTACCCTCGCAACTGGCGGGCATTTGAATGTCGCTTGTAGTTCGTCTAGTCTATTCACTTATTTATTATTCTTGTTTACAAGTCTCATTTTTCTTTCTTAATTCCATTTTATATATTTTTTTTCATTATTATTCATTAAATTATGTTACCCTTTATCATTTCTCTAATATTTGTGGATCCCCTATAGGGTCTGATTTCTGCAACGTTAATATATATATATATATATATATATATATATATATATATATATATATATATATATATAGAGAGAGAGAGAGAGAGAGAAAGCAGCACGTGTGATCGTAAATCCCTAGGTCTGTCTGTCTCTATATCTGTCTGTCTGTCTGTCTCTCTCTGTGCAGTTCCATTCAGGTGTGCGTAGTTTATGAACAAACCAGTGTCTATTTCAATTATACAGGTAACAAAATTAAAAATGAACTTTTCTGCCATGATGAACTCATCATCATCATCATCATCATCGACGTCGTCGTCGTCATCATCATTATTAGTGTCATTGCTTTAATACGGTTATAAATATCATGAAAATATTCTAGAAGAGGTTTATGGATGTACGAAAGAAAGAAAAAAGTGTATATTTTTAAAATAATTTTATTGTTGAGATATTTATGGATGACACAAATTACATACGGAATGCTTCCATCAAACTAGTCGTCTGGTCTTCACTTCGATTCAGATCGGTAGGAGATAGGAGATTGGAACAACAGAAGCTGGAAACCAGGCGGCGTCGATGGACGTTACGAATCCGGATATGCCTACAAATTATGTCGAAGTACAAGAATGACGACGACAGGGGAGAATAGGATAGAATAACAGAAGGAATGACGGAGCCAAACAAAGAAATACAAATATTTAACTGATTCAGAACTGACACCACGCCGTTCGGTATGCACAGCAAAAAAAAAAAAAAAAAAAAAAAAATCGCCGTATGGTGATGGTGAAAAAATGGTGTTCGAGATAAGGGCTGATTCTGATTGTACTACCTACAGAACATGAAGAAAAGTCATTTTTTCAAAAGTGTCTGTTGTGTGTCTGTGTATCTGTCTGTCTATATCTATGTATCTGTGTGTCTGTGTGTAGAATTTTTTCTATGGCGAACGATAACTGCTGCAAATTCAAACACAATAAAATAATTTTTTGCATACGTCCTTGAATTGTAGAAGAGCCTATTGATTTTGGTGAAGATCGGTTAAGGGGAAGGGGTAGTTTACCTGCAACGTTTTTTGTTTTAACAAGAGTAATTTTTTCTATGACCAACGATAACTGCTATAAATTCAAACAAAATCAAATAATTTTTTGCATATGTGCCTGAGTTTTAGAGGACTCAAGGCCTATTGATTTTGGTGATGATCGGTTAAGGGGAAGGGGTTGTTTACCTGTAACATTTTACGTTTTAACAAGATTAAAGTACTTAATTTTGATAAATAATGTATCCTGAAAAGAAGGTCATAATAATCCGCTGTAGAAAGGTAGATGAAATATCTATAAATAAAAAGGGTAGTTGAACGGCGTGGAGGTAACTTTGTAGAAATGAAAATGATAGCGGAAGGGGGGGGATAATTTTTTATGTGTACTGCGTTATCGGAAACAAAGAAGTAGTTTTTGTTAAAATTCCTTCCCGGACTGTTTGGCCGTGGTCTAGTGTTTTCTGTAAAACCAGACGTTTCGGCATTGCCATCGACTGCCATCATCAGTGAAAATCGAGTGCGCTAACGTGAGGTGGTATACGTTAGTGACCACAGTACTGTGGTTAAGGCTGAAGCAAAATGTAGAAAAAAGTAGTTTCTATGGAAATATTTCATTTCGAAAATAATTTTAAATATAAATCTTAGAACATGGAAGTCATGTATGGTTCTCAATACCGATATTTTTGTGATTTTATAAATCTGATAATGTCTATGTCCGTACTAATTCGGAACAAAAACAGAACTACAGAGCTCTATATTTGGAGTGGCGGTCTCACCGAACGAACCCCACATCTTACACCCATTATGTGTTAAGTGTATTATTCTGTAAACTTCAACTTCAGCTTTTTCAAACAAAAAGTCATTTTGACAATTATTTGTTCAACATGGCAGCAATTTTATTACAAGTGATACATCAAGTATTTCAGATTATTGTTAGTGTTGTTATGCAGCTTTTATGGCGGGGATTGTTCTAATTTTTGTCCTACGAGTTCGTTTCAGCAGACGGCAACTCTACCTTAGTTATTATTTGTTTATAATGATTGTAAATTTTTGTGTAAATTTATCACGTCAATTATAATCAACCCGGCAAGTATACAAATTTCTTGTGATTTTAGTGTAGCGTTCGTCGGGAATCGTTTAGACCCCGTCAGCTTTTTCTTCGGTCAACACAATTTGGTCAGCCGGGAAGTTCCTCCTACGCTAACTCTTCTCTTTACCATAAAACACTACAAAGGGCAGACTAAAAATTGCATTTCAGCGCTCACATTATTTGTTCATTGTAATCATTTTTGGGGGAAAAGAACAAAAAGGAAGACCGGACTAGCTTTTCAATCGGCACCGACATTAGCAAAGCAACGGTTTCCTGTTTTGTTTTATTAAACACTAAGGCATCCTCTTCCCCACCCCACGATCGCTAATCACAACAGATGTTGGTCGACGAATCTGTCTGTCTGTCTGTCTCTCTCTCTCTCTATCTGTCATCAAACAAGCATTTCCGCTATTCTGTTTATCGCGTACGAGACGCACACGTTTTAATTAAAACCAGTATTTTCCATTTTAATCCCACCTTACTTATTCTTCTGCGTTAATCAACGTTTCATCAATGTTTTTTGACACAACTTCGACTTCATGTTCTTTTGTCTGCAAACGTGCGCCCCCCTGCACACACACACACACACACACACACACACACACACACACACACACACACACACACACACACACACACACACACACACACACACACACACACACACACACACACACACACACACACACACACACACACACACACACACACACACACACACACACACACACACACACACACACACACACACACACACACAGAGAGAGAGAGAGAGAGAGAGAGAGAGAGAGAGAGAGAGAGAGAGAGAGAGAGAGAGAGAGAGAGAGAGAGAGAGAGAGAGAGAGAGTTGTATAAAAACTAAACTATGACGTGTGTGTGTGTGTGTGTGTGTGTGTGTGTGTGTGTGTGTGTGTGTGTGTGTGTGTGTGTGTGTGTGTGTGTGTGTGTGTGTGTATTTGTTAAGGTATTGTAACTAAAAAAAACAAACGTGGACAATTCCTAATTTTACATGCCATCCTATTGTTGCAGCAGTTATTCGGCTCCCCTTGCCGAATGCAACAAGCGTCAGTACCAATTCAAATAAAATAAAGTTTATATAACCGCGCGATAGTAAATTACCCGTCGATGGTCAGCCGTTCCCTGACGTCAAGCCCCGTGTCCTTTACAACGAAGCCGTTGTCTCGGTTAGTTCCATATTATTCTAGTTACATTGGGTTAGTTCATGTAGAGTCGTACACCAGACCGGCCATGGGAGCAGAGCCGCCCGTCGTCGAACTTTCGGCGATTTTGAAAGCCTCGATGACCAAGGTAATTATAATTATTCAGTCATCATAAATCAATACTGGTAACAAATTATTTTCGTTTATTACCTTTTGTAAAAATAAAACTTGTATATTCTGTAAAAAACTGTTAACCAACCATATGGTATCTTGTTGTAATAATTAGCCTCGAGCAAAAGAAAAACTAAAAAATTCAGTCAGTTGATTAAAAGGAAAAAACAGAGAGATGTAAGATTCGATGTCAGTAATTATTATGTATGATTTAAAGTTGTAATTTTGTATGTATTGTGATTGTAATTTTGTAAAATCTTGAGAACTTGTAATTTATTGTATGGACGAATGTGTGCGTGTTAGTTAAACTGTGTGACTACCTAAGGTGTACTAAAAAGTGTGGAACTTTTAGTTCGTAGTTTGGTTCAACGTACGGGAGTAAGGAATCCGAACATCAACCCGTCTGCTGCATTTTCCTTTTTAAGATCTTCTGGAATGGACACAACATCAGTCCACAACATGAACTGAAAAGACATGCGGACGTTGCGACGAGCTGCGGCAGGCCGCGAACGGAGAATCTCAAACTGTCAAGTAACTGTAATAATAAATAATTAGTAACACTCTGCAGGAGTTACGGTGCAAAAACAAGAAAGAGTAAATCAGATTTCTCACCTTAGGTGATGTGAACTAATATCTTTTCAATTCAAGTACTTTGTGGTGTAAGATAATACAAAAAAAAACTTTCATGAACAATTCATGGCTTGGATGTGTATGTTGCCTGTTGTAAACTGGCATTGATTTATGATACTATTTAGTTCTTGTTAGTCGATTAACCCTGCTTTAACTTAAGTAACTGTTAAATTTCAGTAAACTATTTAATCTGTATATAACCTTTTGGTGTATAAATTGAACAATTATAATTAATTTATTTATTAATTTTTCACTGACTGATTTACGATTGCAAACATCTTCTCGTGGCTCATTTTGAGATTCAAATAAACGGGCTGTGGCCCACTCTGCACACTGATTGCTGATATTGAGATTTTTTTAAATGCACTCACACCCCTCCCCGTGATATTTGTGTAGATATTATAGGTGTTTTAGGTACATTTGTAGCAAGTAAGGAAATATTAGTAGTAGTAGTAGTATTCTAATTATTTCTTGTGTATTTTGAGTGCCACGTTTTTTGGGGCTCAGCAGTATAACGTGCCGCACTATTTATCCATTAAGGATACGTGTACATTGTAAGGCGTCTTATTGATGTCAAGCTGAACAGGGCTTCCATTACAACTGACATTTTCTGTACCTGATTTTATTACGGTACATATTTATTTTATTTATTTTATACGCGGAAAAGGTACAATTGTATAAGCAAGTAGAGTATTTTTCAAGGAAAGATCTCTTCTGGAGTCCAGAATCTTGTCCTTGGAAACATCTTCTTCTTAACGGTTTTAGGCTGTAGCGCCCTGTTTCTATTCCACAGTCCACCTTTTCTTAGGTCTACCAAGTTTTCTTCTGCCTCTAGGGTTGTAATCTTTCGCCATTTTCGGTATTCTACTTTCTTCCATTCTACCTACGTGGTGAATCCATTTTCTCCTGTATTTTTTAATCTTTTCATAACTGTAAAAATATCTAAATCACTTCTTATATCCTCGATTCTTATGTGATCTCATCTATTACTCCTTTTAACTGATCTCAGAAATTTCATTCCTGCTGTTTGTATCTTCTGTTCACATTTTTTCTTTATGACCCAAGTTTCAGAACCATACAATAGTGTAGGTATTGCCATTGTTTTTTAAAATTGTTTTTGGGTTTCTTTTTTACATTTATTTTCCAACGTTCTCCAAATCGTTCCACACGTTCTTGTGAAATTCGTCACTTTATTTTCTATATCTCTATCTTGATCGTAAGTAACGTCACGTCCAAGATAGTTGAAATTTCTTACTTGTTCTATGCATATTTTAGTCCAAACCGGTTCATCTCCTATAAAGGCCATAACTTTTGTCTTTGATTCAGATATGTTACAGTTATATTTTTCCCTATTTTATGTAAGATGTATATTGCTCGCTGGAGATCATCGTCTCAAGTGGCGAATATAGCTTGGTCAACCGCGAAGAGAATGGTTTTCAAGTTTTTATTTCGGTGAATTTTAATACCGTCAGGGGATTGTTCTTTCCATTTTTTTGAGGAGATCATCTAGATAAAGGTTAAAAATGTAATGGTGACAGACAACAAACTTGTCTTACGCCTTGGTTTGTTTCAATCGGGATAGATTTTTCTCCGTCCTCTATGATTATCGCGGTGTGTCTATATAAACTTTTTATGGCCTGAACTAGGTGTTGTGGTATACCTTCATTTTCAAGTAGTCCCATAACTTCGCTCTGATCACTCTATCAAAAGCTTTGTTGAAATCGATAAAGACAATTTTCCCTTTATCGATATTTGTTGAATCGATAGGGCTGGTTGCCCTGTACGGCGGTCTCAATCAACAGCTCACAATTCCAACAGCCCTTGGAAACCAGAAAGACATTTTAAAGGGGTTCATTTGGAGCATATGCACACCTGTGAGCAGTTTGAAAAGGAGCTACGTTGAAGCTTTTGAGATGGGGTGCTGGAGGTGAGCTTTAAGAATATTGTGGACGAAAAGAGAACCTAATGATGAGGCTGTTTTTGAAGAGAGCGGGTGAAAGAACGAAGTTGACTGGAACCACCGCGGAAAGGAGAGGCACTGTGATTGGTCACCTACAACTCATTCAAACCGATTCACTACCCTGATCGAGGGGCGTGGTGGAAGTGGAAGGTCTAGTCACGAGTATCGGTGAGAGAGATAAAAGAGGAATAAGTTTAGGGGTGCCTTCGGGGGGGTCGTTTCGCCATTGGCGACATTTAGAAAAATTGGGAGGGACTTTTTTAAACTATTGCATGAAAAATCTTCCCAAATTTTACAAAACTGTAAAAAACATATAACGGACACTTATCAGACGCACAATAAATCTACCCAGCTGACTTTTTCGAGCGGGCTGTAGGCGCGGTGTGCACGGAGAAAAGGGTCTAGTCTTCTACTCGATGCTTCAGACAGGCTACAGATCGAGTTCAAGGTGTCACCGTGTGGCGGCATAATATTGTTCATATTATGATAATGTAATTTTGAAATACATTTTATTTTTTATTTACTAATTAATTTATTTTTATTTTTATTAATAAAGTACAGTGTGCAATAGAATTTTGTGTTTATATTTTTTATTTATCTTGCTTTCTGCTATATTTTAGTGCACTACGAACAGATCCAAAAACAGACTGAAATTTTTATAGCATTTTATCAATAAAAACAGATTTAAGTGAGACGCGTAAGTTGGAAAACTAAGTATCTTTTCAATAAAGTCATAGAGTACTGGTATTGTAAAACAAATCACGTGTTACTGAAAATATTAATTTGTGATTTATTATTAGAAATCCTTATTTTTTTAGTTTATAACTACCTACAATCAATATATCGTTTCGGTAAAAGGCAATATTTTGTAATAGTTTTGAGTTAGAAAGCTTTTGCTCGATTAGGTAAGAAATTTTACTGTAAAAGTGAGAAAAGGTCTTGTCATAACAAGGGGGGATTTTTATAACATTGGAGGAAGCGTCATAGGAGTTGGGGGGCATCGGCACCCCAGAATAAATTATGTGGTGATTAAGAGATTGTCAACGGTAAGGAAGAAATTGCAAATCCACCAACGTCTGGATTGTGGAAAAGAAAAAGAGAAGAGATATGCTGGAAGGAGAATTGTTACGTCAATTATAAGTTGGGTTAAGAAAATTATTAAAACTTTTTGTGTGTGTGTGTGTGTATCGTTTCATGTTCATAATTAATATAATAAAAATTTTACTAGTACGCGCGCACGTGCGCGTGTGTATTGGCTGTAAAACACACTCCGACTATTGTTAGCGAAAATAATAACCCTTCTATTATTGCATTCCATAAAGCTCTCAATAGCACCCATTCCATCATTATTTTCAAACACTTTAAGGTACATGAAACTGCCTCAAGAGCGTTAAGAATACATAATATTAAGTCTTACTGTATAAATAGGGGGTTCTCATATCTATTATTGAGGCTTTCACAACTAATGGTGCACCTCCAGAAAATCAGGCCACACCGTTTCTTACTTTTTAAAGCTAATGTGTTAGAAGGTCCTCCTAATTTCTTCTTTTTTTTTTCACAATCTTATTAGACGACCATGGTTATCCTTTTAGGCGCTTTCCTCACATAACTCTATGAAGCTATTCTTCGATTGTTTAAACGGAATACTTAATTCAATTGCTTCAGTGCTTCCTCTTCTATTTTCTTCTGAGAGTTTATTGATTTTTGATCTTCTTCTTCTCAATTCATTGTACTCCTATGAATCATCATCTTCTTCTTCTGATAGTTCCTATTCGTTTCGTATGTTGGATATCATACAGAAGATTTTAACTTTCTGCACTGCTGCACGGAATAAGTCAGTTGTATTCATGCCAAACCAGTTCCTTAAATTTCTCAGCCATGAGATTCTCGGTCGCCCAACTCCTCTCGTACTTTTCCCTGTAGTATGGACTGTAATAAATAAAATCTCTGTTCATTTCTCATGAGATGTCCCAAATACTGAAGCTTTCTTATCTTCACTGTGCTAATAACTTCCCTTTCTTTCTAAGAACTTCAACATTAGGTACATGTGCTGACCATGAAATGGTCAGTATTCTACGGTAAAGCCACATTTCGAAAGATTCCAATTTTTTAGTTGCGGCTTCAGTCAAAGTCAAAGATTCTACACCGTAGAAGAGGACCGAGAATTAGTAGCAGCGTAAAAAGCACTGAGCCTTCTCCTCAAGTCCGCAATCACATCACTTACACACGCCAAAACTGACTCAAGCGTTGCCTCCTTTTTCTAGACCCACCGTAGTCCCGTTATCGTTAACGATGTCTGACTTGATTCATTTGCGATTTGGGAACAATATTTAAAGTGATTTTTTCGAATCCTAGCGTGCAAAATACGATCTTTCCAATCTTCATCCTTCAGATTTCTGTGTGCCATTGCATTCCTTATGCCTTCTGATGAGCACGAATTTTTCTCCCTGCAGAACTTCCCTGTTTCATTCTTGACTGAGGTCGTCAATATATAACTTACACAATTGAAATATTAATATGGGCGAAGGAATTGTTGGAATTTACTTGTATTTTATAGGCTATACGACGTTAACTCTTTAAAACTATTTTACCATCATTCAAGAAAAAGTGGAAGGGGTCCCACATAACATTCATTACAGCCTAAAATTACTTGTTAGATATTCTTTGTATACGTACTGAAAAATCATACGACATGTGATATGATTATATTTATGTTAATTGTAAATAAACATTTCTTATAACAATGTACATATAAACACTACTATGCCCTCGTCTCACTCAATTATCCCTTCACTCTTATTTGCATCTTAATTCTTTATAGCAAAGATATATCTTACTCCAAATACATACGAGCCTTCTTTTACACCTTGCATCAGTTCACTCGCCACTCGACACTAAAGTTCTCACTTCTCGCGTGAGTCCCACAACACAGCCTTGATAAAAAGTATAGTGTAGGTATATAAAAAAATAACAATTTTTTGTTTTCTCCAATAAACCAGAAGAACATTGGTTGAGTTTCACATACCATTCTTCCCAGCACATACGAATTTCAGTCAACATTCAGAAGCCATCATTTTCGGTACATATTAGTACATATTAGCCACCTATTATTAGACCCTGTCCCACCATCCTCACACACACACACACACACACACAATATCCGATCGACTGGACGCAATTGTCTCACCAGTGATTTACAGGCATTCAATCAGGCGTAACCTAATTACTGTATACTGTACACGAAGGCTTGCTCCATTCAATATACACTGCGCTAAATAATACAGTAATTAATGTTTGTTGGTTAACGCTCAATTGTTGTAAAATCGGTTGCGTTATAAACAGTTATACATAAACCAATTGTTTAATCTACATTAAACAATTGTAAATCTTACAAGTAAATCTTACTTGTATTGAACTAGAAATTAGAATTGTACATTCTCTAAGGTAATCTGAAAAAAGTGCATATACATGACGTGCATTTATGTGGATAGACTTAAAAACAATTTTGTAGGAGTATATGAGATTATAAAAAGTAAACTAAGATACGGAACTGAAAAGTGGAGAACGGGTGAAAAACCGTCGTAGAGGTGGAAAAGTGTGTTAAGATAGAAGCGGTAGAAGGTGTTGAAGTGTTCAAGAAGAGAAAGATTTAGAAACGATGAAGTAAGAAGAAGAATGGGTGTGGCCAAAAATATTGTACAAGAAATAGAAGGCGGGCAACACAATTGGTATGGGCAAGTCCAGAGGATGGACCATACACACACACACACACACACACACACACCTGTGTCTTATAGGTTTACAGTTTCAGACTTGTTTGGCCAGTCTGGAATCTGGACATTCTTTCTAAGTGTTCTTTCCACCGTCGTTTATAATCTTTTAACCTTTCATTCAAGTTGAAAACTTGTAATTTTTGTCTTATAACCTTATTCTTTATACGGTGAAGGTTAGAACGCCAATTCGGAGGCCTGTATTTTACTTTTCTGTTTCTTGGTCATTGTCCATAATTCACATCCATATGACAGTACAAGGAGTGCCACGACTTTGGAAAACTTCAATTCTGTATCTAGGCATACCTTGTTTTTAAAAATACGATTGATTATCCAACACATCGTCTCGAACTTGCCTAACTTAACATCAATATCATAACCCTTATCACAGTGAATATCATTTCCTAAATAACTAAATGGCTCACCTATTCTAGAATTCGACGATTAATCATTATTTTTGTTCTTATTGGTTCCTTGCCTCGAAATTCCATTACCTTTGTTTTTGCACTGTAGATTGTCATATTACATTGTTTGCAAAATCTGAAGAAGCTTAAAACCAGATTTTTGCAAATCACATTGTTACGACGGTCTACTTGATCGTCGTATGTTACAGTGGAAAGCAAAATACAAGCCACCAATTAAGTCACTAATCACCAGCTTGAATTATCGCAGTTAAACCGTTCGTAATTAACAACACAGTCTCTTACAACAAATCAAATAAAAATTGTTCACACGCAATAAAATGTCAACTAATATAAAACACAATTGTATTACAACTATACCGCCCGATTATAAAACACAACACTTCGCCACAATAACCACTTGAATGCACAGAGTAATCACTTGTTATCGTCCGACAATAAACTCGAACAACTCTGTATAATATATCGCAACTATAACTGAAACTGAACGTCGTTGAGTACTGGCATTTATACAACGCCGAGATATTAGATTATTCCATACTGCGCGTTAGCTCTACTGTACGACGTAATTAATTGCGGCCTTGAAACAGTCCGCGCGGCTGGCGGCTTCCATAAAAGTCTCGCGAGCGCATGTTGAAATCACGTACGCCACAACATACAGCCTTATTCTACTGGGTCGTTCGAGAAACACATAGATTTTTCTGCAATGTCGTAACAATATTCTGTACTTTGAAATACAAGCAAGAGGTCAGCAAACAACAGCACATTAAAATATCTGTCTCGTGATAAGTTAATACCAGGGTTTACTAGTCGCTTCTATTTCTTTATTAGATCGTCGATATAAATGTTAAAAAGAGTATTTGATACACTGCAGCCTTGTCTTAACACCTTGACTGGCAGATATTTGTTGAGATATCCTACAACGAGTTTTAATATAGATTCTTGTTCCGTTATATAAGCCTGCTGCGGGACTTCCCGCTGCTGGGCCCCGGAAGAGTTCAGCATACACACAAATAACATAACATAATATCTAAAGCCATCAAAATGCTTAAGACACTTTTGCTGTGTTGTGACTTACTTCTCAAGTATTTCTGTAATTAATATAATTCTGTAAAGGGAGGAGGTGTAAGTAAAAGAAATCGTTGAACGCGTCAATCTGTGAGCAGAGTCGGATGCGACCCGTTTATTTCAAAAACATTACGAGCCTCTAAAATTTATCTAACTATGTGCCAGCCAGCAACGGTCAGTACTGAGCTAATTTTTTGAAAAACTGAATATAGAAAATGTTAAATGCTAAATATGGGGGTGTCGCATAAATCAATGCTAGTTTACAAGATGTGTTCAGCGTACACGCTGTGATCTATTTATAAATTTCTGACACTGTTATCTATCGCAAACGTTTATAAAATTGTTTCAGACACTTATGGTAAGTAACTAGTTTGTCTCGCTTTTGCTTCGTGATTATGCAACACTTGCCACCGTAAGTTATTAAAGGTAAAAATGTTACTTGGCAATCCAGATAAGTCCTTTTGCAACCTGCTGTATCTGGTCGCTACGGCTGCGTGTTCCTCAGTACCTGGTTTGAACCACTGCTATGTCTGTGCTGGAAGATCGTGTAAAACCTGTACGAAGTTCGTGTTCTCGTGTCTTCGGTCCGGAACGTTGAACCAAGTTTTGAACTGAAAGTTTTCACATCTTTTAGTACACTTTATATTTACATTGTTCGATTAACACGCACACATGCATTCATACAGTGCGTGTTACAATTTACAATATTACAAAATAGCATTACAAGGTTACGACTTCAAATTACATATATAACGAGTACTGACACTGAACCTTACATATTTTAGGTCTTTTCATCAAGTTGACTGACTGAAATTTAATTTTAGGCGAGGCTGACTATTACAGACAAGACACGTCTTGGTTGGTTATGGATAACAATCTTTTTACATCTATTACAAGTTTTCTTCTTTTCGTTACAAACGTAATATACAAAATTATTAGCCACTAGCATTGATTTACGATAGCTCAAAAACAATCATAGTTACCTTGGTTATTGAGGCTCCCAAACTTGACGAAAGTCCGGCGATGGGCCTCTCTGCTCACAGCGTTTGATGGGAGACTGACGAGATTTAACAAAGCAAACGATAGGGTTAGTAAAGGGGAGGGCGTGACGTCAGAGCGTCGGGCAAGGTACAATTTGCGGATTGTTGCATTCGGCAGAAGACGAATGATTGCAACAAGCCGTGTGTTGTACTTACAAGTTATTAGGGGTATCTCCGTTCTTCTAACACTTGCCACAGATAGTTTCTATCTACTGTATCAAAGGCCTTCTCATAATCAATGAAAGTTCCTTCCAATTTTTCCACATTCAATTAATTTATTATACTGTATCATTCAACCTACAGGTATAATATAAATGTATAACGATAAATGTATCGTTCGGACCAAATTCATTACCTACTTTTCAGATCTATTCAGCTTAGTAAAAGTATTACATTACGTATTAAAATTAAAAAAAATTATTTTCTGGCAATTAGTAGAAAGTGAAGAAAAATCTAAAACAGCAATAAAAACTGAAAATAAATAAATATTTTAACAACAAACTACTTCTTCGTTGCCGCTAAGGTAGTACATATATAGAAAATTACCCCTTCCCTTCAACTACCCTTTTCATTTATAGACATTTCATCTACCTTTCTTCAGTGCATTATTATGATCTTCTTTTCAGGAGACTTTATTTATCAAAATTAAGTACTTTCACTCTTGTTAAAACATAAAACGTTCCAGGTAAACTACCCCTTCCCCTTATCCGATCTTAACCAAAATCAATAGACATTGAATTGTCTACAACTCAGGCACATATCCAAAAAAATTATTCGATTCTGTTTAAATTTACGGCAGTTATCATCGCAAAAATAATTCTACAAACAGACACACACACACACATACACACACACACTTTTTGGAAAATGACTTCTCTTCATGTTTTGAGGGTAGTACAACAAGAATCAGCCCTTACCTCGAACACGATTTTTTCGCCATCACCATACTTCCATTTCCTTATGGAACATGGAAGTAAAAAGAGAGAAGTTAAGAGACAAAGAAGTACAAAGAAGAATAAAGAATGTTGATTTCAAGACGACGTACCGTGCAATACAATGTCACTTAACAATTGATTATTGGTACTATTCATCATTATTAAAGAAAATTGAATTGTTCAATTCGTAATTGAATTTCCTACAACTGCAATTAACTTGTTCACTGCAACAGTTGTAAATTAATCAGTGAGCAGCAGGACATGGTCTAAAGTTGTGTGACGTCACGGAATTTAAGTATGCAAACCGCCAGACGTACGAGACCGCGGACTGATGGTAGTATGGATGAAAGGGGGTGAGTGTGGTGGCACTGGGAGCCAGGGGGCACACATACAAACATTGCTCGAGGTAAATAGGACTTTCGTAATGGCAGGGATTGACGCTATTTAACGTCGTCGTGACGAAGAAAAATCAGCACTAATGTTTCTGCTAACTAATGACGGACACGGACATTGCTAATAACTTAACCAGAGACACGGACATTGCTCTAGTTAGAGAAGAATTTGGTCATCCTTTACGCCTTACGCTAGTAACCGGTTCTAGTCTCAATGGAATTCATTCAACCATCGCTTACGGGGCCTACCCACACTTCTCTTTCCTCTTGGATGATAGTCAAGGGCTTTTCTTGAAAACCTAGTTCGCTCCTACGTGTAACCGCCACTCCGTTTTGTACCGGGAAATTTTCTCATTTAACCTTTCAGCTATGCCTAGCTCTATTGTAATACGATAATTTCTAATAAGATCTCTCTTGGTACAACCATTTACAGCCCTCAAGAACCTCATTTTACGCTCCTTGTATTCTAGATATATCTTAGGCCTTTCTAATCCAAGTCTCACTACCATATAGAGTAGCTGAGGTATGGCCATTACATTATTTCAATTGCGTCTCTTTCCTTGTTTTCTTCTCTAAGTGTTTAATGATACATCCACACAGTGACTGGAAGAGGCTAGTTTTGCTTTCGAAAGGAATTTGGTTATGGCAGAAATTTACGCTATTTAACGTCGTCGTGACGTAGAAAAATCAATGATTCTGCTAATCAGTGTCGGGCATTGACCAGCTTTGTTATATATTTCTGTTGATGTCTTCAAAATTTTATGTCGTCTTGACAATCGTATTGTAACGTTACGAGGATTAGTATGAACCATGACCTTAAAATTATGAAACGAATCATCGAAAACAATCCATTAACTTATTGGTGTGGACAAATTAACTTGAATGATTGTTTCCTCCTCCTCCTCCTCCTCCTCCTCATCCTCCTCCTCCTCCTCCTCCTCCTCCTCCTCCTCCTCTCCATCATCATCTCCTCCTGCTCCTCCTTCTCCCACTCCTCCTCTTCCTTCTTCTTCTTCTTCTACCTCCCTCAATCTTTAGCCCATGGCTAAATGTGAATTATTGTCATGGAACAATTTGCACCAGGCGACCCCTTGCAGTGAACCGCATTCAATGACGAACGACGGGGAAGAGTAATGCGTTGCGTGCGTGTCCGTTGTCGCCGTTGTTAGTGACTGCGTTCCGTCGTGTCAATCACACTGTTGTATTGCCCCAAAAGTGGGTACACGTGTTTGTTTTGATTCACTCGACCTTGTAGAGAAGTGACAGGACAGCAGTATGACGAATGAACTCCATGCTATGCAAGATTTCGTGCAAAAGGTAGATTCTTCTACACAATCTAACCCTTCAGCATAAAGCAGAAGAAAGTGTGCAAATTATTACATTCCAATGCATGTTTTTTTGTCGACTATAATTGTTTTATTTTTGACAAACAAGACCGACCGGATTGGCTTCAAGAGACATTAACAAAGCAAGCGTTTCGGAACAAGTAATAAGGAATCCTGCTCCTCGTCCTGTCTATGTAGCAGTCGTTAATCGTTAAATCTCTCCTCCCAACCCTCCCACTTTCTCTCCCTCTCCCCTCTTTCTCCCACGTAGATATTCGAATCCTCGCACTCATAAAACATGCATTTCTGTTGTTTCCAGTTATCGCAATCCTGTTTGCGCTCGCGCGCTCGCCCGTTTTAATTAAAACCAGTATTTTCCGTTTTAATCCCACGTTACTTAGTCTTGTGCGTTAATCAATGTTGTCGACGGAACTGTTGTTTGCAGTGCGCGCGCACGCGCGCGCGCGCACACACACACAACAGGATAAACGATTAATGCCGTGCGTGCGCGTGCGAGCGATTGTGTGTGTATTTATTAACGTATTGTTATGAAACAAATGTGGCGGTGCGTAGGGGGGGAGGGGAATTCCAATTTTACCTGCAATCCTACGCATTTAGGAGTCTTGCCAACAAGAGAGATATTTTGTAACGCGTAATATTGCTTGCTGTGGAGCTGAATGGGGATTTTGATTCGAATTGACATAGCCTACCTATGTAAGCCAAGGATTTTATTGGATTATTATTGTAGGTAGTTGAGAAGAAGAACTGCTGCTTTAACGCTAAGCTGGATTAGGAGGTGAATATAATTTGGGTACTGTCCCAATAACTGTACCCGCACTCATTTTCGATTATGCAATTATTAGCATCGATATGTAATGAATATAGCATATAATTTTAGTTAGATATAAATTTATATCGTGAAAATTTATTTGTTTATGTTATAAAATAGTTTGTTCACTATGATAATCGTGTTTTATTGTCATACTTTTTTTATGAAACATTTATTTAGCGATAATATAACTGCGATGTGTGCCTGTGACGCCAAAAGTTGGCCTTCTTAGGTTAGCATGCAAATTGAAATTACACGTGAAAACCATTATGCCTCTGAAATAATACACGCTTTTTGTTAAATCCATTGTAAAGAACCAACTCGAAGGAAGGCAGAGAGGCCCAAGGACCACCCCTTGCTTGTTACAATACATGTTTTCCTTTTTGTGTAGATCACTGAAAAACCATCCAAATCGAAGAAAGGTAGAATACTATATATGTCTCAATTTTGTTTGTATTTCGCACAAAATTTGCTTGCAGTGAAGGTTTCAAGATTTTACTGAATAAAATAAAGGAGTATTGACCACCTAACGAATAAAAAAATTTGTTTGCATTTGTTAATACGTTGTTTTTTCTTGTTTTACTATTGAGAAATAATTGTATATTTCACTTTACATTTTCAGTTGTCGTTTTTTGTTAAGAATACGTTATGTTCTTTGTTTTTAATGTTTCTCTCTTTCAAGCATTGTGTAGACATAATAAGCGTCATATTTTTCCTAATCATGGCTTTTATTTCTTTAAACAGTAAGCGAAAAACTGAAAACCAAACCTCGCAAATCAAAACAAGACGTACTTTTGCTTTACATTAAGAAATAGAACAATTTACAATTAGTACACTTACTTCTTCTTCACATTGTAGTATATCGATGTAATCGCGTATTCTTAACATCGAAAATGTAGTGCGGGTACGGATATTGGGACAGTTACAAAATTTGTAATTAGTAGACGATAAAGACAAGGCAACTACTAAAATAGTACTGCCGCAGATGACGTCACAACGTCTGGTTGAAAGGAAAACGGTGGTCACGCCCTTGCACTGGGTAACATAATATTTAGTTATTTTCCTGTAGGATCGGTGTACCGGTGTGGGATCGGTACCGATTAATTTTACATTTCCTTATGTTAAAAACATTTATAGAATATAAACATTCGACTCGACATTTCTGTAGAAGATCCAGATTTCTCTTCTCCACTTATGATGTGTTTATACAGCCCCCCCCCCGTCACACAAGTTTTATTTCCTGTGACGATCCGTTCAAACAACCCATTCTCTTAATTTTCAAAACAATTAAAAGCCTGTTTGAGCTGAAACCGAACGTTTTTGTTTGTACGTGTCCGTTAATAAAATTCGCCACCCACAGGATATTTCATTATCCCACAGGATTCCATTGAGTGCACTTATGTCTGTCTTTTTTTTTGTATTTCTTTCTGTAAGATTTTCAACTAATCTTCCGTACTTCTGTAGTTTTTAGTCCCAGGTAATTATAGTTCGTGCACCCGTTTGAATGAGCAAAGGAGTTCTCAGTGTTAACTCGACCGTTTGGCGTCTACAATTAATAATAATACACACCACTGATATGGTAAGATTTACAAAGAGTAGAAGGATAGTTTGGCTAGGGCACAATCCGAAGGTGGACTACAGAATTGCAAAAAGGTTTCTAGAATGGAGATAGATACGGAATCAAGACGAAGGCAGACGCAGAGATGGATCTAGAATGTTGAGGAGGATCTGAGGAATATTTGGGTAGTAAGAAGGTAGAGAAGACTATGTAACGGGAGAGCTGAATGGAGGAAGATTTTGAAGAGGCTAAAACCAATGTTGGGTTGTAACGTCAGTAGAACAGATACTATAGTAAATAACACGTCCTATATCTGCTCTTTCACTATCTAAGGAAACTGTTACTACTCGGTATAGAGAGGTTTCCTAATATCACAGTCACTCCAAAGTCTTGCGTATATCAACACTGTACATCGACTTCAAGTAGACAGGTTGGCGTCCGGATACGGCAAGCTATGTGTTGTTTGTTAAAAACAAGACTACAGAATCAGCTCAAATCTTAGCAGTGAACAGAACTCACAAATACTTCGATTCAAATCGTTTAATGTTATTGACAATACACTGTGTACAAGATAAGCTATGGAAAAACAATTCCACATAAATGCACCATAGTTGACATATTGTTAGGAAGGTCGCACGGATCGCCGCGTTCTACAGTGGAAACAGAATAGCCGACACCAATTAAGCCATTAATTACAGTTTTAATGTAATTAGACAATACAACAATTAGAGAAATCAACAATCTTAGAAATTAGAAATCTTATACAACGATTCAAGTTAAATTTGTCCAAAATACAACAAAAAATGTCCCCTTGTTACAGTTTTGCACTAATTAACATACATGGTAACTTCATCAGAATACTAATTAACATCACATTTTTTGTTGTTTGAGGACGATCAGGCTATTCTGTCGTACTCGGAAAACTGGTTGCAGATGGGTATACAGTTGTTAAATCGAATCTGTAAAGCTGTGAATTACAAATATCCACACTTAAGACCAAGGTGATGGCTTTCCGTGGAACTGATCCCGTACGAGCAAAAATTGTTACAGATGGTAGTGTCCTTGAACAAGTCAGCAATTTTTAATACCTGGGCTACAGTGTGTCTTATAATGCAAGCAACGACGTTGTGAATAAGTTGCAATAAGTTCAACCTTATGTGCGGGACCATCAGGCGATCACGTAAGTCAGCAAGTAAAGAAATACGCCTAGAATTCTACAATGCGATGGCCCTTCCCACACACTTCTTTATGGATATGAGAATTGGACTTTAACGAAAGTGCAGGTCAGTCGTATCCAAGCGGCTGAAATGAGATTTCTCAGGCACGTGGCAGGGTATACTCTCCATGATCATAGAAGAAACACAGATATGCGGAGGGAACGGAATATTATGGGTATACTCGACAGGATCACCCAGTATCGGCTAAATTCGTAGAAACATCTTTGCCGAATGGATGACTGTCGCATCTCCAGACAATAATGGAACTATAAGCCGAAGGGACGGAGAGGTGTAGAATGTCCGAGGAAGCACTGGAGTGAACAGCTCTAGACTTTGCCTGTGTGAGACTGGAACAAACCATCCTTGGTTTAATCTTTGCAGATGATGATGGTGATGATTAATATCACATTTCACTAAACCGTAAAAATAACTCCGAACAGCAGTCGTAATATCGCCAGGTCTAACTGAACTCAGCCGGCCGCTAGCGGTTATACATTTATATCACGCTGAGATCCGAGAATACTCTGTCACTACCCGGATAGGCGCTCTGGAACTCGATAGAAACTGTGTCAATGTTCGACCTTGATAAAACCACGCAGAATGATCGCCCAATGTCTGGAAAAGCCTTATGCGTTCCTGCGTGTTGTGAGTCACGTAGTAGCAACACGTTAAACGCACGTTGTTAATACAAAAATAAATTTTAGCCAATTAAACTGTAGGTATTTTATTAACGCGTTAATTATCGTAGACAGTATAGTGTACGTATATTTTTAAAGTGGAAAAAATTATATACGATCTTGTGTGGCGGCCATTAACTACGGGAGTGGAAAACTTTCAAAAGAATTTCTTATATAATAGAGACTTTTAATTAGGACTTTGTTACACTACGGAACTAATTGCATGCAACTGATTTCAAGGCTACGTGAAACTAGTTGCGTGGTAGTAAAAACAGGCTGCAACTGCTCTGCAATCAGCTGGAGACTAAGCGTGTCGTCTATAGGCCTACTATTATTAGGCCTATAATGACATAAAGTTTGGTTGTTTCGTTGTCCGGTCTAACCATAGAAGCTACTGATACGATACAAAATTGTTTATCGCCGTGTTCCTTGTAGTTTGAGGATGGTTTCAGACTTAAGTTTGAACCGATAACTTTAATAATTTTCAAGAACGGCACCTTAAAACGGTCCAATGTCATGAAATTTATTTTTAATTTGCATGTAGTGAAATTTTCGGCTTGTGGCAAACTTTCGTTCTATAAGAGATATTGATAGTGCCAGCAAATGAAAAAAGAAAATTCCAAATTTTATTTTGGTTTTTGTTTTAATAAAATGCTCTATTTAGTTTTATAGATACTGGCGGACTTGTAAAAAATTGCATATGTTGTTTCCCGTATCATGAAATTTCTCCGTTGTCCGTAGAATGCGCGCGTAGCCAAGTTGCATGCAATCGTTTGCATAGTGTAATAGGCTACATTTAAATCAAGCGCGTGAAACTAATAGTTGCACGAGCAGTTACATGGTTTGCAACTGTCTTGCAATCGATTGTAGACCGTGAGACCGATTGGAGTAAATGTAATAGGTCTCGTTTAAACCAATGCCCTAAAACTTTTCTGCACTCAGTTGTACGCAATAGTTACCTAGTGTAATAAAGACCTTTGAGTTCAATAACGATGTGTCCGAGTCATTGCTGAATCAATTTGCATACTCTCAAAACGATAAACGAGTAAACTATCTAAAACAAGTGAGACTAACACATATATATGAAAACTGAATACACACCAGAAGAGTTACACGAAGCAAAAAAAAAAACATGATTTATTTGAAATTTACTCTACCAAACTAATTACAACATACTATAGCTGTTGGTGTTTGTGTTAATGAATGCAGCAGACATCAAAACGGGCAACAGCCAAAGTCAAATTGCAAACGAGCATGACAGCTCCTTTTAATGTCACCAGACGCTTAAAACAGGGCGATGGGCTGGCACTAACACTGTTCAACTTAGCACTTGATATGTGATCAGGAAATTGTCAATTGGTAAGAATTCAACATTAGAACATTAAATGGTCCAGACTGTGGGGTATGCAGATGGTATCAATATTATGGCAAGATCCCAAGGAAGAGCAAAAGAGACATTCCAGGAACTCGAAGGTGAAGTAGAAGAGATAGGATTGCAGGTTAATACAGATAAAACAAAGGTTATGATTACCACACGGAAGAAAACCAGGAAACCTGACAATTTGAAATTGAACCACTAAACCTAGAAATAGTGAGTCAATTTAAATATTTGGGATGTTGGATGGCAGAAAACAATGAAGAAATAAATGAAATAAGGAAAAGGATACAGGCCGCAAATAGAACATATGCTTCGTTGACATCTATATTCAAGACAAGGAATATCCACCATCAGTCAAGGTCACATTATATAAAGTTATGATTAGACCGGTGATAACATATGATAGCGAGACTTGGACTCTAAACAAACAAGCTAACATAGCCAATACCTTTGAAAGGAGAATTTTGAGGAGAATATATGGACCAATCCAAGTAAACGGGATATGGAGAATGCGTCACAATGAGGACCTATACAAGCTGAATAAAGACAATGATCTGGCCACCACCATCCGACTTCATAGCTTGCAATGGGCAGGGCACATCATTAGGATGGAAGACAACCGAATACCTAGGAAGGTACTGTTTAGTCGAACCGAAAAAATGGAGGAGGATGATTATGGAGGCCAAGGTTCGACTTCGAACTGTGATGCCATAGAAGAAGAAGAAGAAGAAGAAGAAGTAAACAAACATTCAACAATCTAAATAACACAAGTAGATTATTCGTTAATACAGTTCACAGTCTGCGATGATGATGGATAATCAAAATGCCAAAATAGTACGGAAAACAAGGCAGTATTACATTGCCGTTATTATCGTATATAATATATGTGGGAGACAGCGCGCGCACACACGCGCATCAAATGAATGTTATTTGACATCAGACCACAAACACGTTGTAGCAGCTAGTCGCTCAAAGTGACGGTTATTGATTGATGATTACGTACATGACACAATACCGGCGGCTTGGGGTTGGGGCAACACCACTTTACTGTAGTCATATTATAATGGCAGGTTTGTCCCCGCGGTATACAAACCACAAAAAACACACTGACTGCATGACAACATATGAAGAGTGAAAAAATGTATCGGCGTTCTCTGTTTACCTAGTACATTACGTAAATGCAAGGGGGCAGGTACACAAACGCGCGCGCTCACCCCCTCCCCACGCATACACACTCACAGACAACACGATATCCGAAACCGATCACAAGTTTACATCGATTCTTCTTACCTTTGCGACGTAGATTCACGTGGGTCTCTATATTGTGATATCTTCCTGCTGATTGTCTATACTATTTCCGTTCTTAGTTAGTCCAATCCGGGGTCCAAAGGGTGTGTGAAGCGGACATATGCTTTCATAGAAGAGAATTACACCAGCCTCTCCACCTCAACTCCACCCACATATACACGTCGGTGGGCCCTGTTACGCCGAGCAATCCACTCCAAGGTTGTGGTAACCAATCCCTTCGGCGGAGTGGATCGGTAAGCAAACGAGAGATGGGGGTTCTGTCAGGGCAGTCTGGGGTGTCCTGGGCTGGCAGGATGGTGCACATCGCCAGAAGGGTGTGCATCTGGTGTGGAGGCGGAGGAGGCTATAGTAGCCCAACGGCTGCACACATGGGCTGAGTCAGTTAGCCTACTGCGACCGGGCAGAGAGAGCTCGTCAGCTGAGGTGAAAGCAACTCTCTAGGGAAAGAGCACCTCTAAATCAAAGTTTCTGGTTCTTCAAGTTGGCGGTTGGATCGGAGAATTCACATATCTCGTCCGTTAAACCCTTTTATGTGCAGAAACCTATTATTCTCTCAGCCAGTTAGTTATACAAACCCGGAACTGGAGAGCAGTTGCTCTTGACCGGGACAACTGGCGGAGGCTGTTAAAGGAGGCCTTGACTCAGTAATGGTATGTCGCGCCGCTGAAGAAGAAGAAGTTAGTCTAATCCTGATGTAAACACACCCACGTGGTAAATCTGAAACGCTATTGGGGGCACTGTTCACACAGTAATGTATTACGCGCATGTGCAGAATGTCTGAATGGTCATGCGATAGTTGTCTAACCACTTAAATAGGGGCACGTTGTTTTATGACGGTCATCCTTATCACTGTATTCTGAATCATATTGAATTATTATGGAGCCAGTGGAAAGGATATGTTGCCCGTCACAAACAACACATATAAGCTGCCTCATATAAAACAAAAAGCGTTAAATGAAACGACAGCGGACAAGTGGCGTCATTGTGTCGAACATATTATAATCAAAGAAGAAGATAGTTCTAGCACGTGACCCACATTACTGTCGTTTTGACAGTCTTATCAGTAATATCGGTGACTCAAGTGATGACACAAGTTACGACACAGATATGTAAGGGATTGAAATACGCTTGGCAACAACTGATAATATACAGTACAGTGGTAATTATAACAGCTTCTATTTTAATTTTAATAAATTTTACTTTATTGTTTTGCTGCAAATTTTAAAGGTTAATAATAAAAGCCATTAACTGGTGTTATAAAAGGTTTCACTGGTGGTCTGACACAGTCACACAAATTTTGCTTTGATCAGGACAAATAATTACAATTTACATGTGTTTACACAGTATCAATGTTATATGTACCCTGTCTATATTCCTTCTGTCAGAGTGACACGCCTCTAATTCAAGAAGAAAATAGCGTTCCAGATGTACTACGTCTGTTTGTTTACATTAGGATTAAACTAAGAACGGAAATAGTATAATTATTTATGGAGGAACGTTTGTACAGTCACTCGCCTAGCCCAGTCACCCATTTCTATCAGAGCGTACTCTTCTTCTTGTACTAGTTAGTGCGTCATATTTTTCTTGAAGAATCATCCGATTCTTCGGGATATGCCAATATCGTCAGTAGGTCGACATTCGCTTCAAACTCTTGAAGGATCTCCCCTGAACGCTGTCGCCTTGCTTTAAGTTGAACACGGTATACTTCCCACAAATGCTGGTCACCCTACCGTAATTCCAGAGCTTTTGTTGATTCGGCATATATGTTCTGACCGTCAGATGGCACCTTCTGTATTAGCACAGCGGCAGGTCCTTTTAAAGCAAGAATTAGTGAAAGTCCTTTCTCTTCTTCCGTCCATTTATTTAAGCGAGCGGCAGCTTCAATTTGGCGAATATAAGTTGCCCAATGAGCGCTTCCATCAAACGTTGGGGCCTTTGCGTACACTGGCCCTACTACAGTTTGATTTCTCTGATATTTTGAATCTTCGTCAGCATTTATTGATGGTCTTCTTTATCAACTATTTCTTTGACTAATTGTTCGACTTCCTTTTTAATTTGTTTTATTGAATTTGTAATAGAAACTTCTAAACTTGAAATATTTGTTTTCACAGATTATTATATTTTAGATATTCTGTCAACTTGTTTGTTCAGCTCACCTCGTAACAGGATAAATTTTGCAGTGGTATCCTCTTGTACGAACGCCTTAACGTCGTCTGCTTGACGACTAAATTCTTCTTTTTTCGTCCATCTGATGTTTCATTTTCACTCTTAGGTTTTTCGTCTTGCCGTTTTTCTGCTTCGTCTCTATCCTGTCGTCGTCGTTCCTCTGCTTCTTCCGTTTCCTGTCTTCGTTCTCCTTTTTGTTGTTTTTGTCTTAGCTGTAGCATTACTCGGAATGCTTCTATCATATGACTGGTATCCATTTCACCGATTAATTACGAATTTCACTCGTCTTGTACAAAGTGTCCACTGTTTCCACTGTTAACGGTTCTATCCCAGTTCTGACACCACTGTTACGACGGTCTACTGATCGTGGAAAACAAAATACAAGACACCAGTTACGTCATTAATCACAAGCTTTAATTATCGTAATAAAACGGTCTGTAATTAACAAGACAGTCCCTTACAACAAATCAATTAAAAATTGTTCACACGTAATAAGAATGTTAACTGATACAAAACACAATTGCATTACAATAGTCCCGCACAATTATAAAACACGTAATACTTCGCCACAATACTACAAACCGCACTCCAATAATTCGCAACTCAAACTGAAACTGAACGTCGCTGAAGAAGAGGAAGTAGAAGAAGAAGAAGAAAAAAAGAAAAAGAAGAAGAGAAGAAGAAGACAAATTTACTACTTGACTGGGAATACATATACGTTTCTGTTACGCGTATGCAAGTTTTCTGAGAAAATATATTTTGTTAGTAACAAGTTTAGAAACTAATTCGCACGTCATCTTTAAATGTATATAACAAAAGTTAATGTCATGTTTATGTTGAGACATCGTTATGTTGTAAGTTGAATGCTTTTACTATACACTATTATTATATAAACAAACATGTAACCCCATTGTAATACTTGCTGTGCTCAACAAAGCTGTCTTGAAGCCAATCATTTAGATTGCGTAACCTAATTACGTACACAAAGATCAGCTGATTAATATCCGTAACTAGCTAGCACTCCACGGGACTAATCAGCTGTTTAATAGGAAGATCAACTTTACGAGCTGCTTCACAACGTTAATTAAATTTTACCTTGAAATGCCATTTAAGTAAGTTATTTAGAAACTATAACAATAACGAAGGACCTATAGAGAAAAACATGCTCTAGTTCCGGCTGTTATGTTGTGCAGTCAACTGAGCGTTGGTTAATAAAACACACAAGGATACAAAAGTAAGGTTTAATAAAATCACGGGTCACCAATACTTATGTGCGGCAGCAAGCTGGATACACAAGAAAAAGGATGACAGCAAAATACAGGCAGCGAATGACTTTTTTGGGGTGGAAGAGAAGAGAAGAGTGTAATAAGCAATGAAGACGTAGAAAGTAATGTAAACATCATTGTATCATTAAAAATTTAAAGAAGAAAACAAGGAGAAGACGTAAATGAAATGTTATAATGTAACGGCCATATCTCAACTACTGTTTGGTAGCGAGACTTGGATTAGAAAGGCCAAAGATATATCCAGAATAGAAGGAGCGGAAATGAGGTTCTTGAGAGGTGAAAAGGGTTGTATCAGCAGAGATCTTATCAGAAATGATCATATTAGAATGGATCTAAGCATAGCTGAAAGCTTAAATGAGAAAATCTCCCGGTACAAAACGGAGTGGCGGTTACATGTAGAGAGAATGGATACAACTAGATTTTCAAGAAGAGCCCTTGACTATCATCCAAGGGGGAAGATAAGTGTGTGAAGACCCCGTAAACGATGGTTGGATGACTTCCATTGAGACTGGAACAGGCTACTGGAAGTAGCTAGCCTAGGCCGGAAAGAACGAGGACGATGACCAAATTCCTCTCTAACTAGAGAAATGTCCGTGTCTCTGGTTAATGTCCGTCATTGGTTAGCAGAATCATGGGTGCTGACTTTTTCTTCGTCATGACGACGTTAAAAAGGGTCAATTCCTGCCAATATCAAATTCCTCTTTGACTCGAGCAATGTATGTGTGTGTTCTCCTCCCTCCCCCCGTGCCAACACACTAACCCCCAATCTCTGACACTTCCATCAGTCCATCTCGCGGTATATATGTCTGGCGGTTTGCATACTTAATTTCCGTGACGTCACACGACTTTAGTCCACGTCCCGCTGCTCACTGGTTGATTTACAACTGTTCCACTGTACAAATTAATTGCAGTTGTAGGAAATTCAATTACGGATTGAACAATTCAATTTACATAGACACTGATGAATAGTACCATTAATCAATTGTTAATGACATTATATTGCACGGTACGTCGTCTTGTTGTAATCAACATTCTTTATTCTTCTTCGTACTTCTTTGTCTTTTAACTTCTCGCTTTTTTCAGTTTTTATTGCTGTTTTAGATTTTTCTTCACTTTCCACTAATTGCCACTAAATACTTATTTAACTTTAATACGAAGAGAAGTGTTGAAAGACTCCGTAAGCGATGGTTGGATGACTTCCATTGAGACCGGAACAGGCTACTAGCCTAAGCCGTAAAGGATGCTGTCGACGAGAAAGTAATCTTAAGCTTATTGGGTAGACGAGTTGCGTGGAACGTAGATACTGTTACGACGGTCACACGGAACATCGAGTTTTACAGTGGAAATACAATAACTGACACCAGTGAAGTGGCTAGTTACAACTTTATCTAGACAGAAACATCAGTTGAGATCAACAAAGGCACTGTTATTCAATAGATCAAGTTAAATTTTCTCTAACACAGAACAATAAATGTCACATTCTTACAATTTTACAATAATTAACGTCTTTCCACTTATCAGCAACAATCGCTTCGATGGGGACTTGAAATATCGTCAGGTGTAACTGATCTCGGCCGCTTCTAAATCCAGTATTTATATCTCGGTCGCCTTGCATTGTAGTGGACGACAATCAATAAACAAGAAAGTAAACACAAGCTTCGGAAATGGCTTTTTTAAGAGGAGTTAAAATGTGTCCTTAACTTGTAAGAATTGACAAGTTTACAACTTGAGTGAGAGATTAGAAGACGGTGGAAAGAACATTTAGGAAGGATGTTAGATTTAACACTGGCCAAACATGTCTGAAGACTCAAGCCTACAAGACAGTGGTGTGTGTCGGTAGACGCAGGAAAAAGAGCTGGGGGATCTTTGAAGGCGAAAAGGCATCATCTTTCCTATGACGCGATAAGAAAATGTTGATTATATTGACATTTAAGTTTTAATTCGAATTGAATGTAAGGAATACTCTATTTTTACTAAAAGTTTTCCATGGAAAATTCTTATTAAGCCAATCAAACACTTTTCCATAATGAACGAAGGACATATTATATTCCTTTTCCTATTTGGTTATTAATTTTTTTTAGAGGTGTAATGTCAATTACTAACCTTCGCTTCCTGGAACCATTGTGATCATCCAGTATAAAGGCTTTAGCTAGTGGTTTTCGTCGATTATCAATGACTTTATTTACAGCTTACTGTATGTATCGTTTTTAGGATCCTTATTCCACCATAATTTATCGCATTATAATAATTAATATAATAATGATTTGAGAGATGAGATGTTTAAAAAGTGAGATGGAGACGAAAGAATTCTGTGAAGACGAAACAGGCAAAGCGCCCACTCCGTGAGGTGCAGAAGAAGAAGAAGAAGAAGAAGAAGAAGAAGAAGAAGAAGAAGAAGAAGAAGAAGAAGAAGAAGAAGAAGAAGAAGAAGAAGAAGAAGAAGAAGAAGAAGAAGAAGAAGAAGAAGATATGATGATAATGTTTTAAAATTAATGTAGCCGCAAAACAGATAGTGATTGCTGATGTAATCGAACCGTTGGGGAGCGATGTCGACGTCTATAATTAAAATTCAACATAAGAGCCAATCTAGTTTTCAAAAATAAATCATCTTCAAGCCTTCTGCTGTGAAACACAACAAAGCCAACTGGAAGTGTTGTTTTTTCAGCGTGTAATAGCATTTTAATAAAAGATTATTTTCCATTGTTCATATACTCTGTGTGTGTGTGTGTGTGTGTGCACGCGTGCGTGTGGTAGCACCAGCTGTTTTATGTTTTGTATAAATAAATACTGACCTTGAATGTTTTCCATTGTTACGATATCGTCACAAAACCAACCCCCCTCCCCCAACTCCCGCCACCACAATTTACGCTAATATTATTCACCCCTCGATACGCTTTTGATTTTATTTTCATACGTTAAACTGGCCGCGTGACGGATAGTTTTGCGCGCACCGAGTTTCGTAAAAACTAACGCCGGCTTTCTAATTTATAGCAATGACCACTACAGCAACAAAATCCTCTAAATGGTTAGCAAAAAATGTGTTCCCCCTATGTTAAAATAAGAAATTTATTTAAGCTGAGCGTGTGATTTGCGAAAAGAAATTTTACATTTTCTACTTTGTACATACCTTCTACTTCTTCCGTTCCTTCTTCTTTTTTTCTCCTTCTTCATTTTCTCTTCTGTATTCTTTGACTCTTTCTTCTTGCTGATGTAACAGAATATAAAGGAAGCAGCCTGTTCCGTTTTTAAAGTACCTGTATCATTTTTTCCTGTCTACGTGCATAGATGCATGCCCAATTGGGCTATTTGTATAGGATTTTTTACATCCTAGGATTGAACCAAGAACGGATATAGTATACGTTGGCACAAGGCAGCGCAGAGCAAGAACACAGGCGAGGCAGTTGACAGGAGCAGTCGCGCAAGTGTTGGCGCCAGAGAAGCACCTTCTGGCTAATGACTAATGTTTGATGAGACAATGGAGCGAGGAAGAAAAATGGCCGCATTTTCCAGTTAAAACCGTAAAATATTTTTCAAGATGACTTCTCACACGAAATAGCAAGGGGAAAAGAATGACATTCGGCAGTATAACTGAAAACGTAGTGATATATGGTACAGAAATGCGAGCTCCTACAATGAAAATAAGTAGTATAGTTCAAACTGTAGAACTAGATTGTTTGAGAAGATCCACTGTTATTAATAGTTTCCAAAGTATAATGATGAAAACATTAATTGCGATGTTAATCAAACTCAAATATATAACAGAATATCTAAATAGTAAACAGTTTGTAGACACTGCGGTGAAGTTATATAAACATGTTAATGTGTAGTTTGTATTGGGTACTGTCCCAATGACAGTAACCTCACTAATTTTAGATATTTCGATTATGCGATTATTCGCATCGATATGCAGTGAATATCGAATATAATTTTGGTTGAATAATAGAAATCGTGAAAACGTATTTTTGTATGTTATAAAATAGTTTGTTGACAATTGAAATCATATTTCATTGTCATATTTTTTAAGAAAAATGTTTCCGGAAATAATATAACTCCGATGTGTGCCTGTGACGCCACGAGTTGGCGTTGTTAAGTTAACATGCAAGCTAACTAACTATTACTCATGAAAACCAATATGACTTTAAAATAATACTCGCTGTTTGTAAACTCCACGTAAAAATAAAAATAAAACAACTCGAAGTAAGGCGGGGTAGCCCAAGGATGGACCTCGCCTGTCCTATACATGGACAAGGGTGGACCTTTAACGCTTATACATATCTCCCTTTTTAGTGACAAGAACTCGTTTTCCAGTAGTAAGGTTACTCGTTTTTTCAATAATATTCGTCTTTTGTGCGCCTCACAGACAAAGAAACCAACTCGAAATAAGGCGGGATGCTATGTATGACCCCATTTGTTTTGCGTTTCGCTAAAATTTACTTCCGGTGAAGTTTTCTAGATTTTACTGAACAACATAAAAGAATATCGCCCACCAAACAAATGCTGTTTTCATTTGTTAATACGTTGTTTTTTTGTTCTAACCTGAATATTAAGAAATAATTGTATTTTTCACTTTTGTGCTCTTGGTGTTTTTGTTAAAAATACGTTATGTTCTTTGTTTTCAATGTTTCTGTCTTTGAAGCATTGTGTGAACACATTAAATGTCATATTTTTTCTAACCATCGCTTTTATTTCTTTAGACAGTAAGCTACAAACCAAAAAGCATTAGTACCTAACAACACGTATTTTTGGTTTACATTAAGACTAGAATAGGCTAATTTACAATTAGTACACGTCTTCTACCTCTTAACATCGTAGTGTATCGATACAATCGCATATTCAAAACATCGACAATGTAGAGCGGGTACAGTTGTTACAACAGTTCTTTGTATTGCTTCATGGTGTTGATCCCATGGTCAGGTTTTTAGATTCGCACAAAGTTCAGAGCTGCAGACTGCAATACATCGAATTGTATAAATAAGCGTGCAGTACAGTCCGTAAACACGGACAGGTCATACGGTCTGCTGCATTTGACAGATAACATGGACGGTAACAATAAGCGGGTATTGTTAATCTCAACAACATGTACATTCCTTCCGACTGTGATGCTTTGAGCGTATGGAAATTAGCGTACAAAATAACGAGTAAACATATCGTTGTGGTGGCAGAACTCAATGCGAAGATGAAAAATCTCGTTTCAAATTTTTATTCCACCATATTAAAAAAGAAATAGAGAATATTAACTTATGCCCGCTTTATAAAATAACACTATAAAATAATTACAAATTTACAAAACAAACGGGTAGCGTCAGAAAATTATTTATACCAAACTGTCATAATTGTTCATTCTGTGACACTAGTTTCAAATACGCGTAGTTAGACCTACAGAAAAACGTATTGCATTATATGTTTTTGTATGTAAACAAATAAAAGAAGAGAAAATAGGCAGGTGATAAATGGATACAAATGTCAATAAATTTGTAACAGCCCTGGTAAGCAAGAAATAAGACAGAAATTAATTTTTCTTAACGGAAACAGTACATAGTAAACAGTTTTATTCTCACATAGGCTACCGCGACCGTTGTCCATTACATTTTGGAAGTCTTCTTTCCGGTATGGACCGTGTCAAAACGATGTTATCCTTAATAAACACAAAAATAACATCAATAGGGTAGCAGTCACACAAACAAAATACAAGACACCAATTAAGTCACTAATCACCAGCTTTAATTTTCACAGTTTATTTCCGGTATGGACCGTGTCAAAAGGATGTTATCCTTAATAAACACAAAAATAACATCAATAGGGTAGCAGTCACACTCAGCACAACTTAGTAGCCTTTACTTTCTGGTTTTACTGTACGCGGGTTGACTGACCGCACAAATAATACTGCTACGACGGTCTACTTGATCGTCGTGGGTACAGTGGAAAACAAAATACAAGACAACAATTGACTCACTAATCACCAGCTTTAATTTTCACAGTTAAACATTTTGTAATTAACAACACAGTCTCTTACAACAAATCAAATAAAAATTGTTCACACGCAAATAAATGTCAACTAATATTAAAACAGGATTGTATTACAATATACCGCCCGATTATAAAACACGGCACTTCACTAATATCCACTTGAACGCACACAGTGATATCGGCCGATAATCACTTGTAATCGCCTGACAATAAACTGAACTGAGCGTCTCTGAGTAATTGGTTTTATAGCCCGCCGAAAATCTAGACGATTCCACATACTACGTATTACCTCTAAAGTATGACGTAATTGATTGCGGCCTTGACACAGTGACAGCGGCCACGCGAATTCTTGACCGTCTAGCAAATGCGTCGACAAGCATGTACGCCACACGCGTTACATTCCGGATCCCTCTGGAACATTCGATAAACACGTAGATTGTTCTGTGATGTCGTAACACTGCCCCCTCCTTAAGCCTGTTCATCCCGAACTGGCAAACCGTCTCTGAAGTAATACTTAGCTAGGCGATCTAGGCAGACAACCTTGAACTTTCGCTGTCCTTCCTGTGGAATCCGATAAGCAACATCGTTGATTCTTTTTTCACAGTATAGGGTCCTTCCCAGTTAGTTTGCAACTTTGGTGAGCGACCAAGACGACGCTTTGGGTTGAACAACCAGACCTGATCTCCTTCTTGGAAACCCACACTATTACTGCGAATGTCATACCGAGTTTTCATTTTATCACTGGCAATCTTCAGCCGTCCTCTTATCAAGCGATTTATTTCTCGCAGTTGGTTTTCTAATTGCAAGGAATAGTTCTGTGCCTCTTGCGACTGAGTCTCAGGTGATCCGAACATCAAGTCCCCAGGAAGATGAGTCTCCCGCCCAAACACCAATTTTGCTGGAGTCATGCCGGTTGTGTCGTGTACTGATGATCTATACGCCATGAGGGATAATGGTATACGTTGGTCCCAGTTTGTTTGGTTCTCGTCAACAACCTTCGAAAGATGCTGGTCAAGTGTCCTATTGAATCTCTCATCTATCCCGTCCGACTGAGGATGCAGAGGCGTTGTCCTGGTCTTTTGAATTCCGAGTAGACGGCGTAATTCTTTAAACACTCCTGATTCGAAATTTCTCCCTTGATCCGTATAGATTTCCATAGAAGCTCCATAACGGCAATAGAAGTTGTGAACTAACTCCTTTGCCACAGTGGTAACCTCCTGATTTGGAATTGCGTAGGCTTCCAGCCACTTAGTAAAGTAGTCAGCTACAACCATGATGTACCGGTTTCGATCGTCAGTAACTGGGAATATTCCAGCAATGTCTATGGTAATTCTCTCGAAAGGCAATCCAACGTTATACTGTCTCATTTCTCCTCTGCTTCTGGTTTGTGGGCCCTTGCTTGCAGCACATATTTCACACGTCCGAACCCATTCCTCTACGTCGTGGCGGAAATGAAGCCAATAGAATCGCTTCTGTATTTTGTCAAGCGTTTTGTTAACGCCAAGATGGCCTCCAGATGTTCCATCATGCATCTCCTTCAAAACAGACTGCACTTTACTGCATGACTATCAACTGCATGACCACGTCTCGTCCATCTGCACTTTCCCAAGCCTTTTTCAGCAATCCGTTTTCTAAGGTAAGAGATTCCCATTGTGCCCAGTAGCCCTTCAGCACTTGCGAACCATGGCAGATATCTTGCCAATCCGGTCGGTGACCTTCCTCTTTTGCTGTCAAGATCGGTCCGATGTCTTCATCAGTCAACTGTTCTTGTCGACAGTCTTGTGTTGTCCAGCCGTCTGCCAGTAAATCTACAGTGATAGCTTGAACATTTTCGCTTGAGTTTTGTTCTTCCATTCTGTGGCAATGTCGGCAGTCTTCCGGACACGGTCTTTGTGTTAAGCCATCTGCACTACCATGCAGACGCCCCTGCCGATATTGTACCTTGAAGTTGTACTCTTGCAGACGTTCGAGCCACCTTGCCAACTGTCCTTTCGGATTTTTAAATCTCAAGAGCCATGCATGCGCGGCATGCTCGGTACGTAGTGAAAACTCTCTTCGCTACCAGCACTACAGGAGAAGATCAAGCCCTTGACGAAGGTTCGATTACTCCCTCTGTCAACATATACTGTACTAACCGAGACATTTCCTCTTGCTTAGATAATGGAGGCCTTCGAGGAGGTTGCCGTATCGGTGTTGTGTCCCCGGTATTGATGCGATGTTGTACAAGAGAGGTTCTTCCCAGTGACTGTCCCCGAACTGCAAAAGAATCTTTGAGTTCATGTAAAAACCGTCTGAGTTCTTTTACCTCACCACTTGAGAGGTCGTTAGAAGATCTCTTCAATAATTCCTGCAGTTCCTGTGGCAAGTCGGAATTATCCGAATCACTGGATCTTCGTTGGGTCATTCCGGCTACCCAGGCCACAGAAGTCAATTTGCCTAGGAGCGTATTGCTTTGTAAAGTGACAGCTTGATCCAGAATATTCGCCACTCTAATAGGTACATTTCCGGTTTTGTCAGTACTAAACTTCTGGCAATTAGTATGGCCGGTGTGCTGACTACCTGGGGTTCGAATATAGAGTCCTGGTTGCCCCTAGTATCTACCTCGGTTCTAACCATGATGATCTTTTCGGAGTTTGGCGGAACAGTTACGGGCACTTGGTTTATGACGTCCATCGATTTTTCTGATGCCGCCAGCATTACCTCTTCTCCTCCTATTCTCAAGACATTGTTTTTGAAGTCGACTGTAAATCCGTATGCGTTCATAACGTCCACACCAAGAATTGCTTCATCCACAATGTCTGCAACCAGTACTTGATGATTAAACTCAAGTCGACCGAGGCGTAGGTATATCTTCACTTTTCCAAACACTTTTACAGGCTATACAGTAGCTGCTCGCAAGCTGCAAGAGCACCAGATTAGCTTAAGATCTTTCACCACGTCGGGCAGCACAATGGAAACTGTTGCACCTGTGTCAACTGTAATCGAAGTTGTCCTTTCTTGAACGAATCCGGTAACCACCAAGCTCCCGCTGTTTTCCTGAAGTGTAGACATTGTGAATTGTCTAGGTGCTTCGTTCCTCCAGTTAGTCAGCACACCCCCAGTTGTACCGATCATTGCTCGTTTCCCTGCTGCTGAACTCTAACCTGACAATCCCGTCCAGGTTTCCCACATCGATAACACTTCGGTCTTCCATCCTTTCTTACTTTATTCTGTGGCGCCGACCGTCGAGTCTCTTTTCCTTGTTCTTCTTCCTCATCGTCTGTGCCGTCGCGATCTTTTAGCGCGCGCACTTTATGACTTGTCCAACCAGACGCTGATTTTGCGGCCTCAAATTGCAAAGCATGTACCTGGGCGTCCACACTGTTCTGGTGTCTTGCCATGCGTAACACTTGCTGTAGTTCGTTATCTCGGACACCGGCAGTAAATGTCTGCATTGCAAAACTTGTTCGAAAACCTTCTGCCGCTTCAGGATACGCCAGTCTAATTAGTCTGTCGATACTTGCTTCAAACTCTTGAAGGCTCTCCCCGGCATGCTGTCGCCTTGCTCTCAACTAGGTGCAGTACACATCTCGCAAATGTTTATCACCATACCGTAATTCTAGAGCTTTTATCAACTCGGCATAGATGTTCTGGCTGTCAGATGGCGCTTTCTGTAGTAATTCTGCCGCAGGTCCTTTTAATGCAAGAACGAGTGAAACCGCCTTGTCTTTCTCTGTCCAATTATTTGCGCATGCAGCAGCTTGGAATTGGCGTAAATACGTTACCCAGTACTGCTTCCGTCAAAGGTTGGAGCTTTGACATGAACTGTCCCTACTGCAGGCAAAGTTACTTTCTCTATTGACTCATTTTCAGTATCTTTTTCTGTCTTTATTATTGGTACAGACTGTTCAGAAATTTGCTTTGGTTGTATCTTTATGAAGTGCTCAATTTCACTTTTAATTTGTTCTCTTATGTTTGCCATTGAGTTTTCTTTTTGTTGACATACCTTCTTCCACAGTCAAGACAGATTTTTCTACTTCAGCTATTTTGTTTGACATGGATACTCCTACGTCACATATTTTTGTAGACATCGATTCCTCAACACTCGAAACAGATTTTTCTATTTCAACTATTTTTAATGTCATTGATTTTTGTACCTCCGTTATTTTAGTAACTTGCTTATTAAGCTCACATCGTAGGAGACCCAACTCTGAAGCGGTTTGTTCTTGTGTCTGCTTTAGCTCCTGTATTAACTCCTTGATGTCTTCTGTTTAACGCTTCCGTTCTTCTTTTTGTCTTTCTTCTGTTTCTAGCATTTTTGCTTTCTGACGTGCCTTAGGCTCTTCTCTTTCCTGCCTGCGTTTTTCATACTGTCGTTTTTCTGCTTCTTCCGCTTCCTGTCTGCGTTTCTCATTCTGTCGTTTTTCTGCGTCTTCTCTTTCTTGTCTTCGTTCTTCTTTTTGTCGTCTTTCTGCTTCTTCTGCGTCCTGTCGTTGTCGTTCGTCTGTCTGCAACAGCAGCGCCTGGAAATTTTCCATCATCTGACTGGCATAAATTGTTTTCCGATTAATTATGAATTACACTCGTCTTGTACACAGTCTCCACTGTTAACCGTTCTATCCCACTTTTGCACCACTGTTACGACGGTTTACTTGATTTTCGTAGGTACAGTGGAAACAAAATACAAGACACCAATTAAGTCACTAATCACCAGCTTTAATTTTCACAGTTTATTTCCGGTATGGACCGTGTCAAAAGGATGTTATCCTTAATAAACACAAAAATAACATCAATAGGGTAGCAGTCACACTCAGCACAACTTAGTAGCCTTTACTTTCTGGTTTTACTGTACGCGGGTTGACTGACCGCACAAATAATACTGCTACGACGGTCTACTTGATCGTCGTGGGTACAGTTGAAAACAAAATACAAGACACCAATTAAGTCACTAATCACCAGCTTTAATTTTTACAGTTAAACATTTCGTAATTAACAACACAGTCTCTTACAACAAATCAAATAAAAATTGTTCACACGCAAATAAATGTCAACTAATATTAAAACAGGATTGTATTACAATATACCGCCCGATTATAAAACACAGCACTTCACTGATATCCACTTGAATGCACACAGTGATATCGCCCGATAATCACTTGTAATCGCCCGACAATAAACTGAACTGAGCGTCCCTGAGTAATTGTTTTTATAGCCCGCCGAAAATCTAGACGATTCCACATACTACGTATCACCTCTAAAGTATGACGTAATTGATTGCGGCCTTGACACAGTGACAGCGGCCACGCGAATTCTTGACCGTCTAGCAAATGCGTCGACAAGCACGTACGCCACACGCGTTACATTCCGGATCCCTCTGGAACATTCGATAAACACGTAGATTGTTCTGTGACGTCGTAACAAAACATACAGCGTAACGCCTACAAGGCAGGGTCCACTTAACAGACAACCCACCGCCACTTCTACACTATACAACTGAGTTCGCTTGCCAGCTTCATCGTCGCCTAGCCTTGAGGATATTCATTGTAACATGAGTGAAACGTTGTCATACAAGACATTTTTGACGCGGTCCGTACCAGTAGAAGACTTCGAAACCATAATAGTAAACCGTTTGTTTATTATTAAAATTTTTGTTACGTTTGGCGGATTTTTAATTTCTAGATTTAAATAGATCCACGGATTGATCACGTTTGAAACTAATGTACAAGAATACCACAGGTAATTGCAAAATATATGCCTGAAGGCAGAATAAGTCTGGGACGGCCGATGAAAACATGGAGAGATCAGTTGTAACGACAGACGAACAGGCTTTAAGACTTGTACTTGCAAAGAAGAAAAAAAATAATAAATCCACCATTTTTGCTCAGTTCTTGTTATTTGATAATTTTACATTTTTTAATTAATGGAATGGTTGTGTTCGCTGTTTTGTAGTGTCCAACTATGTAGTGTTAAAAATCGTATTTAATTTTTTTAAATCGATTACGTAATAAAAAGCGACATCTTAGCGTATAATCATATCGTCCTTAACAATTAAACAGTTTTATTTGTTATACTTTGATAAATGAAAATATTTAAATCAGTCTTGTAATGTACGAATCCTTAACACGAAATTGATTGAAATAATATAAAGAGGTTTAAAGTAACTGAGACACAACATTTTGGTGTCGTAGAAAATCGTGGCAACTTCAAAATAAGAACAAAGAAGAAATTAAACCTTTATATAAAAATTTAAACTTCTGGTGGGCCCTGGTATTGAGTTAGCACGAGACAGATATTATAATGTGCTGTTTGCCGACAACTTGCTTGTACTTCAAAATACAGAGTCTGATTGGCAAAAATCTGTTTTTAAGCTTCATCAGGTTTGCAAACGATATGAAAATCTCTTCTATTATACCAAAGGTATTGTAAGAACAAAAATAATGATTAGTGATCAAATTTTAGAACAGGTGAGTCTCTTTAATTATTTGGAAAATGATATTAGTTATGATAGGAATTAGGATATTGATGATACGTTATATGAAATTGATGTTAAGTTAGGTAAGTTTGAGATACAAGGTTAAAGTTTTACAAAGTCATGGCAGTCCCTGTACTGTCCTATGGATATGAATTATGAGTAACAACCAAGAAAGAAAACCTTAATATACAGGCCTCGGAGATAACGTTTTTAAGAGGAGTTAAAAGGTATTCTAAACTCGACCGTATAAGGAATGAGGCCATAAAAGAAGATTTGCAAGTTTTAACTTGAATTAAAAATTAAGAGATTTCAGACAACGGTGGAAAGAACGCTTAAAATGTATGTCAGATTCCAGACTGGCCAAACAAATCTGGAAATACTAACCTATAGGACACAGGTGTGTGGGTAAACCCAGGAAAAGGTTGCTGGAGGATCTTTGAGAGTAGAGCAGGAAGCACCTTTCCTATGCCGTGTTGTGAAGATGATGATTTTGGTTTGTTTTATGCTCATAAGAAACAGTACACAATCGTTGTATACCAAATTTCAATGCCACATCTCATTCTATTCAGATGTAATTAATTTTTTTAAACAGAAATACATGTAGACATACAGACGGAAAACGAAGCATCTTTGGCATATGTTTATTAGACAATTTACCTTCAGCTTAATAAGTAGAATTATTTCCCAAAGTTTGGCATCATCTGTTGCAAACATTATGTGTATCTTAATGTTGTTTACTTTCGTTGCTAAATTAAATTCATCATTATTAAATGTGTACTACTCGCTCACACGTGTTTATGTGATTATTATTTGCACTCTAAAACAAAAGATTACAGCTGTTCTCAGAACATTTGTTGTTACGCACGGACAAGCGCGCGCACACGCGGTATTGCACGTAATACGCCAACAGCAGCGGCAGTGAACATAAGAAATGTTCCGACCAGATTGCGCCCATGATTTCGATTCTGGACTGTGCGAAATAACGTTAACTCTGTTCTATTTGTTACGGCGATTTTCATAACATCGGCAAAAAAAAAAAAAAAATGAAAATGGAAAAAAGGAGGGAAATTTCGTGCCGCGAAACATAATGTCGCGCGATTTGTTTAAATCAAGGAAGCATTATGGGGGACTCGGATTCCTTCCGGCCGTGTAGCGTATTTACCAAATGGACCGATCAATCGTTGATATCGCTCAGTTTATTTATCGCCGTTTGTCTGCTAGGAGTTTTTTAGTCCGTCTTTTGTTATATCGGAAACATCACAAACCGGATGACTGTGTTTCGTTGTGATTATTGACAGATAAGAAATTTTTGCACTCTAACATTTTTTCTACATCAGAGTGTTTTAAAAGCATAAACAAGGCGTGACAGTTACGAATTTGCAGTTTTGTTGGTACGTTGTAAAATACTATGCACAACTATTTAAAAAAAAATTAAAAATACTTCTTTACTGGGGCAACAGACACACGTAGCTGCCCTTGGCCTGCTCATGCGAACTACAAACGAACTACTGTGCTGCGGCGCGAACGACTGTAGTCAGTAGTTCACTTGACGGAGTAGTTCTTTTTACCTAGGTCGTTCGCGAACGACCCACCACTACTTTCAATTAGACTTTGTCTAATTCCGACTCAGTGTTCGCCGAGGCCGGGCCCAAGATTCACTCAGCACTTGACCGTTAATATTAAAAACAATAACCGTGATTTTAATGAATTAGAATGGAACAAGGCATGTGGCATATGGTCTAACAGCTGGAAAATATTAATCAATTAATCTGAGTATGTTTTTTATGACTTACATCTTTACTAGTACAAGAACTGATACCTTAAATGTATACAGGAATATCAGAAATGTGGACTAAAGATAAATATGAATAAAACAAAATACATGGCAATAGGTGACTTTCATCAAGACTTGGTATTGGAGGAAGACATGGGGAAGATTTCATATACAGAGAAATACAAGTATTTAGGGGTGAAAATTACGGCCAGTGGGAAGCAAGACAAAGAAATACAATTCAGAATTAATTTGGGAAAGATGGCTATATCTACATTAAATGGAATCCTGTGGGATAAGCAAATTACAGCAGAAACTAAAACCACTGTTAGAATTATCATGACTTACGGCTCAGGAGTTTGGACTACTGATAAAGACACAAGGACAAAATTAATAACAGCAGAGATGGACTTTTGGACACGTTCATCAAGTGTATTCAGATGTGAGAAAATTAGCCATTAAGGATAGAATGAATTTGAAAAATTCGATTGTTGATTTTATCCAAACAAAAACATTACAATGGTAGGGACACACGAAAAGAATGGCACAGGAAAGATTGCCAAGGAGAGTTATGGAATGGACCCCACAGGAAGAAGGAAAAGGGGAAGACCACATATCACTTGGACAGAAGAAATTCAGACAATATTGAGGGATCGAGAAATTCAAGAAGATCTTTGTATAGGCAACCAGCAGTGGAATTCAATCACTGCTGTAATCTTTGGTTCCGGAAAATGCGTAAACATTGTATAGCCGGAATAATATAATATATTTACTAGTTAGCATCAATGTTTTGGATATAACTTTTAACATTTCATTAAAATTATTTTTTTTAATAATTTCGACTAATACGATCTTATTTTTATTTCATGAATTTTTGTCAATTGATACATAATATACCATAATTTATGTACTGAAAATATGGTGTATTTGCTCTTCTGGTATTTTATTGCTTAACAGTCCTGTTTTATCTCAGGACACGTTTGTCTTTGATAGCTAGCCATTCTGTTTATTAGAAGAGATACTCTACTTGTGGAACCAACATATTAATAGAAACGTTTAACGTATTCAGAAATGCTTTTAAAGCCGCAATGTTGTACTACGAGTAAAACATTTATATTGTTACAATGCAGACAAAAAAAGTATGGTGAGATAAGACATTTTAAAAAAGGGAACTAATGTACAAAATTCTCGGGTGACAGTGTATGTTATCTTTTTGTGGTCAAAACTGCAAAGAGATTTATTCTGTCAATGCTTTTTGCTTTGCTTTAGGCGGTAGTGAAACAGTATTTAAAGAAAACAAACACACACGAGCACTTGTGACAGGATTTTGTTATTATAATTGTTAGGCATTTTTTTTCTGGCCACGTTGTGGCTGGTTTTGACGCGATTACATTTTTGTTAGGTTAATAAATTCATACAATTTTTTAATACAAAAAGTTGTCGCTAGAGGTCGACACCGTCTACTTTAGGTTTCGTTTGTTTGCAACAATCCACCTAGACCGTGGGGGGGGGGGCGATGTCATAGGATACATATACATGACACACTCAGAGACGTTAAGAATAACAGAGAAAAACAAGTGTAAAAAATATACAAAGCGTCAAGTCTAAGCGACATATATCTCTCTTGCACAGCAGAAAAATTTAAATATATAACTCAGTTTTAAATTTTAGTCTTCTTTGTGTCATTTAATTTTTCAAGAAATCTACACGCACACGCGCGCACGCACACACACATACAATATAATATAGAGAAAAATTATAGAGTCAGTTTGCAAAAGTTCACAAAATAGACTTACCTTGGTCTCTTTCATTACTGATGGTGTTCCAGGTTTGTCTACTAAAAAACTGTGTTTCCTGGACGTTTTTCAGTTCGGCCTTTTTATATCTCTCTAACATTGCCAAATATATGTACCATCAGTTACTTTATTTTATGGTGTGTCCACGATGAACCTCAGGCAACTGGTATATAAAGGGTGTCCCATAATGTACGCAATATTTAAATTACGCGCCACTGTCGTCTTGTTAGGTTGGTAGCACTGCAACTGTTGTATTGTTGCCGTTTACTCGCCATTAGTCGTCATGGAGCGTTACACGAAAGAACAGCGCGTTGTTATTGTGAAAACACATTATAAGAACGGTGAATGTTATGCGGAAACCGTTCGTAAATTGCGTGGAATTTTTGGACGACGAAAAGCACCTAATCTGTCAACTGTGCAGAGATTGATTAAGAAATTCGAAGAAACAGCTTCGTTATTAGACGTTAAATTAGCGTCCTCGCGCTACCCGTTCTATTGAAAACGTCGCGGTAGTGAGAGATAGTGTCGATGTGAGTCCAGGGAAATCAATTCGCCGTCGATCACAACAACTGGCCATTCCAAGAAGCACAATGAAGCGAATTCTAAAAAACGATCTTCATCTGAATGCCTACAAAATCCAACTAACACAAGAACTCAAACCGTGTGACCATTTGAAGCGCCGAGAATTCGTCAGTTGGATATTGGGTAAACGTGAAACGGACGGTAATTTTTCCCACAAAATCTTTAGCGATGAGGCAGACTTCTACCTCAACGGGTACGTAAATAAACAAAATAGTCGGCTTTGGGGTACAGAGAACCCTCGTATCATTCACGAGAAGCCTTTGCATACACAAAGAGCAACTGTTTGGTGCGGGTTTTGGGCTGGTGGCGTGATTGGGCCGTATTTCTTTGAGAATGAGGCTGGAGATGCAGTAACAGTGACTGGCGAACGTTACCGGAACATGATAATGGAGTTTTTGTGGCCTCAACTGGAAGGTTTGGAATTCGAAGATATGTGGTTTCAGCAGGACGGCGCAACCAGCCATACTGCCCGCGAAACAATTGCTTTGTTATCTGAAAAGTTTCCTGCACGTCTTATTTCACGCAACGGCGATCAGAACGCGCTTATGTCCGCAATCCACGAACAATTTTTCAACTCAAGGAACAGATTCAACGAGTTATTGGTGAGATTGAGCCGGAATTGTGCAAGAAGGTCATCGAAAATTTCGATCGACGGACAACAGTGTGCCAGCAGAGTCGCGGGGGACATTTGTCTGATATTGTGTTCCACATTTAACCGCAGTAAGTGTACTTTGTATTAACATTAAAACATCTGATATTTTTCAATAAATAAAAGTTTTTACAAGATTATTAAATCTTGCGTACTTTATGGGACACTCTTTACAAACGTATATGTAAAATGTCATCGGATATTCATTTATTCAGATACTGATTTTACTTTACACTTATGGATAAATTAAAGAATTAACGCAGGAAAAACTTAGAGATAGCAGTTGAGAATCTAAGTTAAAATGGTATTTAAAGTACGCCATGTTAAACTAATTAAATGAGACGACATTCACGCGCTTGCGCTTGCGCAGTTGTTGCTAAATTTCAAACTCTTGCTTACAAATAGGTTTTCTGCAGTTATACTATAATAATTTGATAATTTAACACGTTATTAATTTAGTCTGTGGTGGGTACAAAATTGTATTTTATGCAAGTCTGATTTTTATTTGTGTTCCTTAAAATATCGTCTACATTTTTTTGTATACATTTTTTTAAATGGAATCTGCAAAGACTCTGGATTGGAGATATCCACAATTAAAACCAAGGTGATGGCCTTTTGCGGAACTAATCCCGTACGGGCAAAAATTGCTATAGACGGTACTGTCCTGAAACAAGTTAGCAGTTTTGAATACCTGGGCTACAGTGTGTCTTATAATGCAAGCAACGACGTGGTGAACAATTTGCATAAGTTCAACCTTATGTGCGGGACCATCAGGCAAACCCTTAAGCCAGCAAGTAAAGAAACACGCCTAAAATTCTACAAGTTGATGGCTCTTCCCACACTTCTTTATGGGTCTGAGAATTGGGCTTTAACGAAAGGCCAGGCCAGTCGCATCCAAGCGGCTGAAATGAGATTTCTCAGGCACGTGGCAGGGTATACTCTCCATGATCACAGAAGAAACACAGATGTACGGCAGGAACTGAATATTATGAGTATCCTCGACAGGATCGGACAGTATCGGCTGAATTGGTGGGAACTACTTTGCCGAATGTATGAATGCCGCATCCCCAAACAACTGTGGAACTATAAGCCGAGGGGACGGAGAGATGCGGAACGTCGGAGGAAGCGCTGGAGTGACCAGCTGTAATATTTGCCTATTTGAGACCGGAACAAACTATTCTTGGTTTGAACCTTGAGGATGATGATGATGATGTTGAAAATATCGTCTGTGAAAACTTTTCTATCGTCAGTATAGAAAAGCAGACATACGGCAGGAACTGAATATTATGAGTATACTCGACAGGATTTCCTAGTTTCGGGTAGAATGGTTGGAATATCTTAACCTAATGGATGACTGTCGCGAACCTATCCCCAACAAGTATTGAATTATAAGCCTATAGGACGGTTAGGTGTTGTGGGACGCCAGAATGACCAATTTTAGTATATCAGCTTGGGACCGGAACAAAGAAAAATTTTTTTTAATTAATAAACTTGTGTTACAGGTTATAATAACAAACAGAAATTATAATGTTGCACACTACTATAGAAAAATCTCCGATTAACGCTTTCAAACTTCACAGCTTCTCGGTCAGCTGGCCAAACTTTCACATAATGTATATTTCGACTCTCTTCTCTGCTTTCTCACGAGACCATTGAATACTCTGATAAACCATTCATCAATATTACTTTAAATTATGTTTAAAATAGAGGATTTTTAAAGAGGAAATCAGCACTTTCTGATGCTCCTATTGATGCTATGCCACTAATGATATACAACTTTAGTTGTATATACAAACTCAAACAAAGGTCTATGTGACATACTCCGTGCCACATATATGTAGTAGCAATTAACAATCTGCACTGAGATCATGGGATTCAGAATGTGGCTACCTAAATATTAAAAGTATTTGCACCTACGCATGATGCTTGTTCCACCAACACGATAATGTTTGAAGCAGTCCAATTTCTTGGAAATGAGAATCTTATCCAGAGAGATGAAGAAAACAAAGCCCTTTGAACTGGTGTAATGTATTGTAGTGCACAGTTTTGTGTGTATAGTTCTTTAGTTGTAACTGCAGAATACCATTGGATGAACAGTTTACTTCAGTACTTATTTACTTGTAGAAATAAATTATTGATTAGTCTTTAAAACTGGTTTTAACATGAAATCCATCTCAAAAATATGATAACAAAGATTTGTTAGCCTCTTCAGTCTTACCTGTAGGAAATAAAATGAGCAACCCAGTACCATAACTGTCCAACCAACCCCTTTGGCAATTATGTCAATAACTAACAAGCGAATGGAACTCTCAAATGAGAGTTACAGTACATCCAGGTTAGTGCTGTCATTTGCATACTTGGTACCTAATTCAACAGGAAATAAAGTTAGCTACAATAGCACATAAATGAATTGAGTTAGAAGGTTCACTGTAAGATGAGCTGTGAAGCTTGAATGAAAGCACTAATCGTAAATTTTTCTACAGTGGTGTGCAACAACGTAATTTCTGTTTGGGTTTAAACAATTCTTGGTCTAATCTTTGCAGAAGATGACGATGAGAAGTCGTCTAAAAATAATCCCTGTGAAAACAGCTTCTACGAAATCTGATACGATTTGTTGAAATAACTGCAATTTGAAAATCACATACCTTATAGCAACTGGCAAAAAATTTAAATAAGTTTGATAAGCTGGATCGGATTACTAATTTGTAACAGAAAACAATGGCAAACGTGATTTTACTGATAACGAAAAACCAAAAATTTTTATTAACTTCGTCTTGTAAAATGCTGACAGTTTAAAAGTACCGTTTCAATGTGTGTGTGTGTACCAGTGTTCACTGTATTAGTAAATTTTGTATTACAGTATTAGCTCTACTAGTATAAGACTCTGTAGTACCCTAAAGTATTAGGGTTACAAAGGTTTTTAAATTTGGGTTTTGACAGAAAAATAATCATGTAAATATAATAAACTTGATTTTTAGTCGCGAAGAGGAAATAAAAATTTATGGTCATTGCATACGTACGAAAAAAATAATAGAATACGTAAAAAGAAATGTAATGTTTTCGTTGGTATTCAGATATTGTTTGGGGAAACGGTCCCCGTTGCATACAGAGGCAAAAGGGAAATGAAATGTTAAAGTAAGCAAAAGGGCGAAATGGACCCAATGTGTGGTGGGATACGCATCTGTATATATGCGTGTGTGCACAGCATGCGTTTGGTTGGTTCTACGTAAGGTATGTTCAGCTTGAAGAAAATTGATTTATTTAATATTCGAAATAAAAATTACTCGACTCTTAATAAAATTATTATTATTATTGATCTACAGAGACAATTCGATCGCTCAAAAGGGACTTCTTTTCTCACTAATACACGTTATCACTGACATATAGACCTATGCAAAGTATGAAATTGAAATTCAATACACAGAAGATTATCAAAACAACTATACCATTTGAGATGGCTATACAACACAGGAACTCATCATGCCATTACTTTTGAATTCAATTATATATGAAATAATCAAAATCGTAAAATCATTAACGTATATCGTAAATTGAATAAAAGTGAGATTAGTATCATACGTTATGCAAAAGATGCCTTTCTAATAACTAAAAGTGTAGATAACTCAAGAAGACTACGTTCCAATTTGTGCGAATCATCACCATCATCTGCAAGATTATTCGCTAAGATTATGATCCAATACGTTGAAATCTTCACTATCATCCCCGTGTTAATTCACAAAGACTATGTTCCAATTCGTTTAAATCATCACCATCATCTCCAAGATAAATTACAAAGATTATGATCCAATTCGTTTAAGTCATCACCATCATCTCCAAGATAAATTACAAAGATTATGATCCAATTCGTTTAAGTCATCACCATCATCTCCAAGATAAATTACAAAGATTATGATCCAATTCGTTTAAGTCATCACCATCATCTCCAAGATAAATTACAAAGATTATGTTCCAATTCGTTTAAATCATCACCACTATCTCCAAGATAAATTACAAAGCTTATGTTCCAATTTGTTTAAGTCATCACCATCATCTCTAAGATAATTCACAAAGATTATGTTCTAATACGTTTAAATCATCATTACCATCTCCAAGTTAATTCACAAAGATAACGTACCAATTCGTTTAAGTCATCACCATCATTTCCAATCTAATGTTCCAATACATTCAAATCATCACTATCATCTCCAAGATAACTCACAAATTGTATATTCTAATTCGTTTAATCATCACCATCATCTCCTAAACAACTCACAAATACTATGTTCCAATTTGTTTAAATCATCACCATAATCTCCTTAACACCTCACAAATACTATATTCCAATTCGTTTAAATCATCACCATCGTCTCCATGATAAGTCACAAATATTATGTTTCAATTCATTTAAGTCATCACCTTCATGTCCAAATGACTCACAAATATTATGTTTCAATTCGTTTAAGTCATCACCATCATGTCTAAGATGACTCACAAATATTATGTTAAAATTCGTTTTAAGTCAACACCATCATGTCCAAGACAATTCACAAAAAGTATACTCCAATTCGTCTAAATCATCACAATCCTCACTGAGATAACCCCAAAAAGACTGCGTTCCAATTCGTTTAAGTAATCACTGTCATCTCCACTTTACATTTTATAAATTGTTGCCAGTTACTGTTTCCATCTTTTTCTCAGTTCACCTTCTTTTTACATTCTTGCTTTTAAAGGTAATCTATTTTTGACTAGGTTGTACGTGACCTGCCGGATGAAAACGGATCATCCATCTGCTCTAGGCTAGGTGACCTAGCCACTGTATTCGTTGAGCTTTTACAAATCTTACAATGTCCTTGTGCTTCAGTAGTTTGTCTATGTCCTGATTATTTCTTATTCTCCACTCAACATCTTCCTTAATGAGGTCATAAACGCGTCGTACAATCTTTCTTTCAAATCTTCTTACTGTTCTTTGTTCCTTTTTTGCTAACGTCTATACATTATATAGATTACCTGAGCAACGTATATAATCGAAGAAAAAGATTCTTTTATTTCATACATTGCCTAAAAAAAGTTAGGCACTGTACATAATGCCTAGCCATTATACAGGATGCGGGATTATACATCTTGCCTGTAACAAATACAAGTCGTTACTGATAGTAGAACTTGTTATAGAAAACAAAACCCATTAATTTTAATTAAGCTTAATACATAACTGTAAACATTAAAAACAACACTGTTGTTACCTTCCTAATGCTTTTTTTACCACACAAAGACTTATGCTCAATTCTATTCAGCATCCACAAAGGCTAAGCTGACGGATGTGGACACCGCACCGTAGAGCAGACGGAACGTTTGACGGTCTAAAAACTATTTCCGGTTTTACGACAAAAGCCTTTGAGGTTGAACCAAGGGAGCGGAAAGGAACAGTGGATACGTTCAAATCCACTTACGGGAAACAAGAAAAAATTTAGAGCTGTAAATTTTTTGTAATATTTTATTCTGAATATCCATGTTAAATAAAAACAATCAATCACATTCTAAAGATACACAAACTATATAACTAGAGACATATGGTTGGTTGGTTGGTTGATTGGCGTTGTGGGACAAAGGAGCGTGTGGTAGGCCTACATCACAAGGTGGAGGTGGTACGATTGTGTTAGTGTTAGTGTGTATTTACAATATAACAGTGAGTGTGAGAGTGACTCTGTATTGGTGTTTACACTAGGAGGGCGTATTGGTGGTGATGTGTGCGGCAGAGAGAGAGAGAGAGAGATAGAGAGATAGAGAGAGAGAGAATGACAGAGAGAGACGGGTATTACATTTTCAGTCAATCGCTTATACACATATAAAACAAGTTATTATTGTTATTGAGTTTGTGTTGTTTCCGAGTTGGTTTTGTTGTTTAACGGTGTTACTACAGTAGAACGTCGATCATTTCCGAGTCTAAGGGAGACTTGCCGTAAAACGATTTTACAGATAAACAGTCGATAGTCAAAGTCACATAATGATTAATTTTTTTAGAACTGGATACCACATATCACTATTTTATCTAGAAACTCGAACAGGTCAAAGAGCCTAATACTGCTTTGGGGAGGAAAAGAAGAATCCTCAAGATTACGTGATAAGACGACATCTGCACTTCTCGTAGTTTAATTATTATTAAACTCACCTTCACCAAGGTAACAAAAAAAAAGGATAGTTGTGTCAGTACTGTAGAAACTCTTTGGAAGCCAATGTAGACAACTTTCTGACCTGCTCAAATATATGATGGAAAGAAGAAATTATGAGTAATCAACTGTAATAAAATGGAATAGTCACATGAAACTAAGATAAGGCTGCTACCATTATCAATAATATAATACCAAATAACCGTCAATATTATTTTAAAAAGAACAAGTATAATAGTCTAACAGACCAATATCATAATACTTGTTTCGTTCATTCCATACCACAATTGTGCTACAAATGTTTCGTATACCATGCTAGAAAAATGTCGTTCGATTATTTCGCAAATTCTCGGAATTAAAGGGAAAATTCTCGGAAAAAAGGCCCAATTTCAAACCTATTTTTTATTTCAATTTATTTTTTCATGTGTAACGCCAAGGAGGGGGTCCAAACGGAGTGTGACGCGAGCATATGCTTTCATAGAATAGAAATGCACCAGCCTCTCCACTCCAACTCCACTCTCACCTACACGTCGGTGGGCCCTGTTACGCCGAGCAATTCACTCCAAGGTTGTGGTAACCAGTCCCTTCGGCAGAGTGGATCGGTAAGCGAACGAGAGCTGGGGTTCTGTCAGGGCAGTCTGGGTCCTGGCTTGCCAGGACGGTGCGCAGGATGTGCATCTAGAGTGGAGGCTACAGTAGCCCAATGGCTGCACACATGGGCTGAGTCAGTTAGCCTACTGCGACCGGGCAGAGAGAGCTCATAAGCTGAGGTATAAGCAACTCTCTAGGTCCCTGAAATCAAAGTTCCTGGTCCTTCAGGTTGGGGGTTGAATCGGTGAATTCGTATTTCCCATCTGTCAAACTCTTTTATGTGCAGAAACCTAAAAAAAGGAGGCCTTAACTCAGTAATGGGTTGCTGCGCCACTGGAGAAGAAGAAGAAGAAGGTACTGTACATCTGTTTCATTTGTATGTAGATCATCACGATACATTCACCCTCTTTTATTGTTTTAATCATTATTTAGTAGTTATTTATGCTTCTAATTCGTGAAAGAATTTAATATTTTTGAATCGATAATCAGCGTATTATCAATGTTACGAGAAAATATTTGTTAGCTTGCCAAGAACGCCATAATAGAGAGAAGGTGAAATCGTTGTCCTCTAGTAAGTGCGTTGGCCTGTTACCTGTTTCGATTTCACAAATTACCCGAACACTTTGTTTTTGGTCGACCTACAAGAGGTATGGAGGCTCTGAGTGCCAACTCTTTACCTAAATCACACACTCCAATAAGGTGGTAACATACGTATTAAAGGAAAATGCAAACATATTTGAAATTTTCACAAAATAAAGCACTTCACAAAAACACATATGTTCCGCTCCCGGTGTCCTTCTCATCGCTAGGCCACACTGGGATCTGTGAGCCTATACAGGCGTTATCCACAGGCTGAAGGGGGGGGGTAGTATGCATACAGTACAGCCTGGACACGCTTTGGACGAGTTGTAAGTACGGAGGAAAAAAAAGTCGGACGGACTTTATGAAATCCGTCTGCCAAAAGAACCAATTAAAAAAATTAAGGTTTGGCGATTCATATAATAATAATATAGTAATAATAAGAATACAACTAACTCTTAAGGAAGAAACAATATACATTATAGGCGTCATACTCAGGAGCACAAAGGGCTGTCGTGACCTTCGTCAGGAGACTTCTGAGGCTGAAGAAAATCGACTCACAAGGTAAAGAAGAACAGCAAATTGTAGTAGGAGCCTATTAGGCGAGATTCGACGCGCCACCCTAAACTAATACAATCAATTATCCTGGGTGAACCCCTGTTTACAAATATGAGGTTTTATAGTGCGGTTAGAGTCCCACACACCATCAGGAAACCAATCTGAGGTCTCCTGACAGTGCATAATGCATTTTTGTAAAAAAAAATACAAATTAAGATATCAACATAATTGAAGCAATTAATATCGGCTCTTTCTGTGGTTGTTGGGGTCCAAAGGGGGGTGTGACGCGAGCACATGCTTTCATAGAAGAGAAATGCACCAGCCTCTCCATCCCAACTCCACTCTCACTTTACACGTCGATGGGCCTTGTTACGTCGAGGAATCCACTCCAAGGTTGTGGTAACCAATCCCTTCGGCGGAATGGATCGGTAAGTAAACGGGAGATGGTGGTTCTGTCAGAGCAGTCTGGAGGTATCCTGGGTCCTGTGTATCCTGGCCTGGCAGGATGGTGCACATCGGCAGCAGGGCGTGCATCTAGTGTGGAGGCGGAGGAGGCTATAGTAGCCCAACGGGTGCACACATGGGCTGAGGCAGTTAGCATACTGCAACCGGGCAGAAAGGGCTCGTCAGCTGAGGTGAAATCACCTTTCAAGGGGAAGAGCACCCCGAAATCAAAGTTTCTGGTCCTCCAGGTTGGGAATTAGATCGGAGAATTCACATATCCCATCTGTCACATTCTTTTATGTGCATAAACCTATCGGTTTCTTAGTCAGTCAGTTTTACACACTGGCGGAGGCTGTTAAAGGAGGCCTTTACTCAGTAATGGGTTGTCGCGCTGCTGAAGAAGAAGAAGAAGAAGAAGAAGAAGAAGAAGAAGAAGAAGAAGAAGAAGAAGAAGAAGAAGAAGAAGAAGAAGAAGAAGAAGAAGAAGAAGAAGTGGATGAGAGTCACACACACCGGCAGGAAACCAGTAGAAGGTATTCTGACAGTCCGTAATGCATTTTTGTAAAAAATAAATACAAATTAAGATAATATCAACATTATTGAAGCCAATAATATCAACTACTTCCGTGGTTCTTACTCTTATAGTATAATTTACAACACATTCAAAAAACGTGACGGTTTTGATAACAGAGGTTTCATTTAATTCGAAGAGTACTAGAAAATAAAGACTGTAGTGCGCAGAAAATGATCGACCTTCTACTGTAATATTTTTTAATTTTCAGAACTATATTTCAATTGTTACACTAACATCCATCATCATCGCCGACACCGTACTATATATATTTTTTAATCATCATCATTACCGTCAGATGATACACCATCGTAATCAGCATCAACATCCTACATTTTACCTATATATATATATTTGCCTATTATTATCATTTATACAATATACATAGTATGACAATTATCTTAATACATGTACAAAAACAAACAAACAATGATTTACCGTACTTAATTTTGTTTGTCTCATTGACGACACACTTCACGTCATAATCATATTAATAATAATAATAATCATCATCGTAGAAGTAGTAGTAAATACTTGATATGTTTTGAAAGCCTACAACGGGTGTCGTTAAATAATTGCTTTTATTCATTTTTTTTTTAATTTTATTTTACTAAAATAAGTCTTGCGACAAACTTAGAATACATTGTACGAGGAGATAGGCCTAAAAATATAATTTTGTAATCTTCAGTTTAGGCTTTAAAAGATGAAAAAACATTTCTTAATGTTTCATTTTTTCTTGTGAATCAGCCACATATTCAACAACACGATATTTTTTTCTTTCTTCTATACATAATATATATTTATAGTAAATTTATAGATTATAAAAATAAAATGTTGAATAGTGTTTTATAATAATAAATAATAGTTAATTGTTTATTGCACTGATATAGATAGATAGTTTATATATTTATATTATATATAAAAATAAATAATCTACAGTTCTCAGGATGAGAGTAAATTATAAATAGAAATATATATATTTTTAATTCTACTCAAACGTAAACATAATCTTAGTAAACAGTATGACCTGTATCAAGAAACTTTTCGCACGCGTCTGTACAGTTTGACGATGCTCATTAGTAGCAGTTAAATTCAATACAATAATAATAATAATAATAATAATAATAATAATAATAATAATAATAATAATAATAATAATAATGTTGTAAGTATTATTAAGAATAAAATTGGTTAAATATTTATTAATAATTCTATAATGATGATAATAAAAACTGTATTAATGCTGATATTTTTACAAACATTGGTAATAACAGAAATAGTAAATGTAATAATAATAATAATGATCATCGGTATCTTACTCGTAACAATACTATTCGACAATATTATCGTAATAATATTTGAATTGAATAAATAAAAACTCGGTATAGTTGTAACCTTTGAAGCTGCCATAACTGGTGAAACAATTACTGTATTAAGAAAATAAACATTAGGCGTATTTGCAAAACTATACCAAGTGTTGTAATATACTTCGTAGACTTACATGGCCGGAGTCAATGTTGTTAAAATTCATTCCCGGGCTGTTTGGCGGTGGTCCATTTTTTCAAATATAACAGACGTTTCGACAGTAACATCGACTGCAATCATCAGTGTAAAATTCGAGCTTTGCTAACGTATGGTGGTCACTAACTTCTACCACCCTACGTTAGCAAAGCTCGAATTTTTACTGGTGATGGCAGTCGATTGTACTGTCGAAACGTATGTTTTAGTTGAAAACAATGGACCTCGGCTAAACACTACGGGAATGAATTCCAACTACAACACCACGTGTTTATTTATTCAATTGAAGTATTATTAAAATGTTCTATCAAGTGCCGAGCAACCATTCGATCGGTGTAATAACTTTATTACCAAAAGTAGTAATGATAGCAAAAGTAAAAGTAATTTGTTTTCACCCAGCCTCGTAAAAAAAATACTAAATTTTTATTATCATCATCATATACAATATTATATCTGCGAAGACTCAACTGTAGAAAGAAACTGTTCAAGAAGTCGATTAACTTAATAGACGTAATCTGTATAAATACATACTCTATATTCACAACACAAAATAATGTTGTAGACTAACTAAAAAATAAAAGAAAAGAAAATTTACTAAAAATAAATAATTTAATCTAACAAATCTTTCATATTAAGTGAAAGTAAAACAAATAAATAAATAAGCACTTATTTACTTAAATAAAATCTTACCAAACTAAAATCAAGTATCACCAATGTTAAAAATATTTCCTGATTGTATATGGTTAATTATATAATATTAATCATATATTTAAATTATATAATTAAAGAATTATTACTTCATATGTCATTACACATTTGTGTCTGTGGTATTTAAATTTAAGAAGGCTTATTTAGTACATTTTTCAATTCATTTTGGTTGGTACTGTGACAGATCTTGCAGCTGTAAAACTTACATCGAAGTACTGACATAAACAGTTAAACATACATAGTGTTGTCTGTTTGTAAGTAATTAACGTTTTTGGCATGGTGTCGCATTGTTTTAAAAGTAACAGTCGTGGGAAAAGCAGATAGTAGTAGTAGTAGTAGTAGTAGTAGTAGTAGTAGTAGTAGTAGTAGTAGTAGTAGTAGTAGTAGTAGTAGTAGTAGTAGTAGTAGTAGCAGCAGTAGTAGTAGTATTAGTAGTAGCAGTAGTATATTTGCGGCCACAACACTCAATGTGTTAACAAAACGAGGTGTGCAGGCGGTCACATTATTTGATTGGTGAACAATTACGTCACCCGCAGTTCACTCAGTAATGTTGGTAGAATTTGGTTGTACGTCAAGTGTAGAGGAGAGGGGGATGTGACTATCCTCTGTGACATCAGGGTTCACGAGCAGGGTTGTGAGGTGGGGAAAATGAAATCATATCTGGGCACATGACAGTCAACCTTTGACGCTGGCATATTTCCCGTTTCGCCACAGAAGAAATATTTTGCCTGAGTAGAAACCATTGCAGCATAAACACAGAAGGTTCCACTTGTGAGAAAACTGAGAAAAGAACACTCCTATATAACAGTGGTATGTAAACCAGCCGTCGTTATTACCGGTAGTTCGCGCGGGAATATTTTCAGTTTCTCTTGAGGCAAGTTGTATTTTTCTATTCAGAATACGATTTGTTCAGAGCATCATTTCATAGCTTTTCATTTTATTTGTGGGAAGAGCTCGATTTTTTAATTTATAACATAAATACCATTCTCAGGAATGTTGAGCAATATTGGAGTGGCAACACTTTGAGACAATAATTAATTCCACTGCTGTTTTTATTTTTTTTGCCTTTCAGTTCCCACATAAGAATCAAATGGGCTTGTGATAATTTATATTCCTTCACAGTTATTTCCTTCATAGTAGTCTCTTGGATAACTAAACACCCAAATTAAATCCAGACGGTTTATTAAGAAAGTTGTGTTAGTGGTTTTTATCACAAATAGAATAATAACTGTTGCACACCACTATAAAAAATTATTCCGATTAGCGCTTTCAAGCTTCACAGCTCGGAAAATGTGACGATCAGCTGTGAAGCTTGAAAGCGCTAATAGGAATAATTTTTTACAGTGGTGTGGAACAGTTATTATTCTGTTTGTAAATCCAGACGGTAAGTACCTTTCATGGCACTGTCAAAAAGTAGATTATGGTTGATATTGTGGTGGAAGGTTTGGCCGTTTCGGAACTAAGACGACTAGCTGAGGGTTGTGGGAACTCGTCATCAATGTTTTCGAGGTTATATCTTTCAACACACACTGCACGAAGCAACTTATACGAAGAAGATTTCTGTCGAATTTCAGCGAGTACCAAAACCACATTTCACATTTTAAGCAATCGCAAAACTGATAGTTAGGTGTTGGTTTACATATATACGACTCACGTCACATAAAATTCGCCATCAGTTAATTATAATAAATTCCAAAATCAAGTTTAAATTTTAGCTCGACCCGATTATAGTATGCCGATGACGATAAGGTTGCCACGCACTTTCACTGTCGAAATTTATGCAGACTACAATACAATCATGAGCAGTTTATTCAAAAGTCACGATTTAACAATAAACACAAAGATGAGACTTTTACGCTGCTACTTATTCTCGGTCCTCTTCTACGGTGTAGAATCTTGGACTCTGACTGAAGCCACAACTAAAAAATTGGAATCTTTCGAAAAGTGGCTTTACCGTAGAATACTGAGTTTTTCATGGACAGCACATATAACTTATGTTAAAGTTCTTAGAAAGATGAAGAAAGAATGGGAAGTTATTAACACAGTGAAGATAAGAAAGCTTCAGTATCTGGGACATCTCATGAGAAATGAACAGAGATGTTACTTATTGCAGTCCATACTACAGGGAAAAGAACTTGGAAAGAGAGGAGTTGGGCGACCGAGAATCTCATGGCTGAGAAATTTAAGGACCTGGTTTGGCATGAATACAACTGACTTATTCCGTACTGCAGTACAGTATGATATCCAACTTCCGAAACGGATAGGAACTATCAGAAGAAGAGACAATACAATCGTCGTGACGTAAAATCCGGTAATGCCCGTCACAAATGGTCGTGCTAAAGCGATAAGGCTAAAGAATTACTTGTCTTGAATTACACAAAGTGACACTTCCTAAAATAAATAATGTCAATTACAATATTATACTTTCTAAAAAGAATAACGTCTGTTTCGTTTTTGGGTCATTATTGGGTTAAAAATATTAGCAGATTGTTCAAGGCTAAACAGTCTCGTGCGAAAGCTGGCTAGCATGTTTTGCCTCGGCTGTCTGTCCTGATCACATGTTTTCAATTTGAGAATATAGCTCTGTACAAAATTCAAGGTGTCTACTAGCGATCTAGGACGTGAAGATAAAAAAATTTCAACAGATCATATAGTAGCCGCAAAAGTAGTAGTACGAGTAGTAGGAGTAGTAGTAGTAGTAGTAGTAGTAGTAGTAGTAGTAGCAGCAGCAGCAGTAGTAGTAGTAGTAGTAGTAGTAGTAGTAGTAGTAGTAGTTCTGGCCCGGTCCAGTCAGTCCTCTTGTACAACGCAGAAGTGCGGGCGGGTGCAATGAACAAGAAGCTATGGTCCAGGTGCAGAGGAGGGGGGCGCTGAGGCTAGCCTTTGCTTACCGCACCGTCTCTGAATCAACTGTCACGTTGATCCCTGTGATTATCCCTGACGATCTTCTTGCCAGGAAGCGGAGAGCTGTACACCTCAGGAAAGCCGAGGTTTGCAAGGAGATGGTTCAACACCAACAGAGGCTTCGCACCCGTGACAGGTCGCAAAGAGTTTGGGGACAAGGAGACGAGAGGGCGACAGACCGCGCGATACTGATCAAACACGTGAGACGGCGGATTGAAAGCTTGGTGAGGTCGGTTTCTATCTGACACGACTTCTGAGAGGTCATGGATACTTCCGATCGTACCTCCATAAAATAGGTAAAGCCTTGTCTACAGACTGCCTGAACTGCCCTGTAGCCTACTGGGTATAAAGGATAACGCGGTGCAAACCTTCTTCAACTGTGATAGGTGAGCCACAAGAAGAGCGTCTCTAGTTGCGGATACAGCAACGATAGCTCCAGATAGCATCGTCGGAGCCATTATAAGAGGGAAGGACATCCGGTACCATGTGCCACATTACGCAGAGGCATCCTTCGGTTGAAGAAGGGACACTCAGAAGATCTATAATGTAAACAAAATGTTGACGTAAGCCCGTTGGGTGCAGCAAAATGGCCTACTCTGAAGCAGTATAATGAACGGTCCCAGACTCTGTATTTCAACAGAGGAGAGGTTTTATTGGGCAGTCCACTTGAGACGGGAGTCCCGCACTTCGTGCGTAAATGCATTTCCCCTCTTCCTTAATAAATTAGTAGTAGTAGTAGTAGTAGTAGTAGTAGTAGTAGTAGTAGTAGTAACAGCAGAACCACATTAGTATTAGTAATAGTACGTAGCAAACAATCAATCTCTCTACACACTGCACAGGACTAAAAATTAATGTGGGAATTTTTCAATTTTCGTTCTCGCATAGAAACAACATTATCAATATAGTAATTAGACCACTAAATTATTTTTATAATAATAATAATAATAATAATTGTGTTGTATAGAATTCATCTTCTTCATCTCTCACGGCTAGTATACATTGACGCATGAACTAAGGTAACACACTGAAAATTGGATTACCCAGCTGATGCAAATTTGCACTGCGAAAAAATTTGCAGGTCTCTGTACAAAATATTATCTTCGTATATTTTTTTAACTTTTTTTTTACTAAATCACCAAATTTTTATTTATTTATTTACCTTTACTCTTTTTTTTTTAATTCTTATTAAACTTTTCTTTTGGTGCAGATGTGAGGTACATTGAAGATTCTTGAAAACTAGAATTATTACAGTTCATCTCAGTTGATACATGTTTAGTTCTCACTGTCTCCGAGAGAGGGAGACGGCACTTGTGGGGGGCGGTGTCGTTTCTAGCCGCAGTGGTCGGACGCTTCCGGCGACCAGGACAGTTTCACCCGGTAGTCCGAGTCCAGCACTAGGTCGGAAATACAACCCTCCATCCCCCTGTGGTACTTGTAATGTGTCGCTTGTTCTAAATCTTCCACTCCCCCTGTAACGGAGAAAACGCTTTAAAAAATTTACAATTTAACCGGAAAATTATTCTTAAATGCTGAAGAATATTGTATCACTAAAATTAATGTACACATTAATGAATTTTTCAGTGAAGGGTTTGTGAGGATCGGACAAAAATATAAACAAAAATTTTTAAATTATTTGTGTCGACGTTTCGACAATGTTTTTGTCATTATCAGGACCTGTGTATGAATACAAAAGAGATGTCAGACACAACAGAACAAATATTTGTGTGAACGTGTTTGTGTATGTGCGTGTGTGTGCGTACACGCGTGTGCGTGCGTATGTATATATCATTGTATATGTGAAGGAGTTGAGATAGTTTGTTTACATCTTCAAATGTTTTCTTTAAGACACGAGAAAATTATAATATCACAGAACTTAATTTATACACTATTACAATTTAAATTACTATAAAACACACAAACACGTTCACACAAATAATTGTTCTGTTGTGTATGACATTTCTTTTGTATTCATACACAGGTCCTGATGATGACAATAAACACTGTCGAAACGTCGACACAAATAATTTAAAATTTGTGTTTATATTTTTGACCGATACTCACATACCCTTCACTGAAAAATTCATTGATTGACGGTCACTACGAATTTAAGGATACACATTAATATTATTTTTTCTCGTAATAAATTTTTACCCGAAATATTTCAGGAAACATAAATTCTTAAATTATTTACTATTATCGTTAAAACACTAAACGCTGAATGCTGTACATTCATTGAACCGAATTTGCAGGTATTTCGGATTAGAGATCTCCACATTGAAGACCAAGGTGACGCCTTTTCATGGAGCTGATCCTATACGTGCAAAAATTGTTGTAAATTATACTACAATTAGCCCGTCAGTAATTTTGAATGTCTTGGTTATAAAGTGTCTTACATTACGAACAGTGATGTGAAGAAGGTGGCAAAGTTCAACCATGTATGTGGGAACTTCAGCAGGAGAACTCTAAAATCATCGAGCAAAGAAACACGCCTGAAGTTCTACAAGGTGATGGATGGCCTTCACCACACTTCTCTATGAGCCTGAGAATTGGGCTTTATCGAAATCCCAGGCCAGTCGTATTCAAGCGGCCGAAATGAGATTTCTCAGGCACGTGGCAGGGTATAGCCTACTCTTCAAGATCTGAAGAGAAATGTCGACGCACGGCAGAAGCTGAATATTATAGGTATACTTCACAGGATTGCCTAGTATAGGCTGAAAAGGGTGGAACATCTTCACCAACTGGGCACTGCCGCATTCCCAAACAACTATTGAATTATAAGTCGAAAAGGCGGAGATGCGCTGTAGTGACTAATTGTAGGCCGGGACCAACCATTTTCTGTTTAATCCTTGATGAAGATGATGATGATAAATTATCTTCAGTGGTTTAAGCTTATAAGTAAAAAATCTCAATACACAAACAATCAGTAACGTCTCTGGTTAAAATCTATCCTTACGAAGCGATGCCAAGAGGTAGTGTCGCGAGGATATTATAGACTAAGTCGACATTTAGGGACGACATTTTTTTATATAAATATTCAAGCACACACAGTTAAAATGGGTATGTTTTGCACTCATTAAGTACTCATTTCCCGTTTCTGTAAATAGTTTGGAACGAGACGGGTGTGCATGTCATCAGTTTCGCGGCCAGGGCAAGCAAGTGTACTTCTTCACGGTCTGTTTTCTTTCTGTAGAATTTATGTAACTTCTGGCATTCATTACAGTCTTGCTACGATGAAATTGCAAAGGCCGTTCAAACGTTTAGCTGCTAACCAACCATGAACCCAGATTCTACACTAACGATTACCAACTGGCAACCGGCCACACCTTTTTATGCAGCCTGCGACCTAATATTGGAAGGCAACTCAATAAGTATTCTATTTAATTTACAATGTAAACAAATAATAAAATATTATTTTAACTAAGGATAGTCTTACAGAAGAAACCTCTGAAAAAATGTTTCACTGATTCACTAATAGACTTACTCGACTAAAATGTTGTAAGGTAATGTCTATGCCAATGTTGTACGTTCCTGAAACTTGGGGTTGTCTGGTGAAGAAACATCGAAGTACGATACAGACATCGGAGATGAGATTCTTCCGATCCATTTAAGGCTGAACACGAAGAGATAGACTGTACAGTGAAGACATTCGCAAGGGGTTGAACATTTCGAATACTCAAGATCGTACTTCAAAAAACAAAGAAAGGTGGCTTGCTCATCTGAATACGATACCAGATGACAGATTGTCCAAGGAAGTTTGACGATACAACCATACTGGACAACAAAGTATAGGAAGACCTAGGCAGGGTTAGTGAATTGGATTTATTTTTTTAGGGACCGGAACAGACGATTCGCCTAGTCTCTGATGGAATAAGGAGAAGAATAATAGACATACAGTAGATTTCAGTTTTCAGAACGAAGATTTTACGTAAATATAAAAATCTGTACCTAAGGCTTTCTAGGCCGACGTCAAGAGTGTTAGGAACAAACGGACTAAAATCCTGGCCATTGGGGAGTGATTCACTTCTGTTGTTACTAACACACGTTTTGCCCTCTGCTCTAGAGGCCATCTTCAGTGTATAATAACAATTCGCCAACTGACACCGTCTTTGTCAGTTAACCACAGTACTGTGGCAAAAGGATGACGAAGTACTGAGTTTTTAGTACAGTACTTTGGTTAACTGACGAGGACGGTGTCAGTTGGCGAATCGTTATTGTACACTGAAGGTGGCCTCCAGAGGAGAGGCCGAAACGTCTGTTAGTGACAACAGGAGTAGACCACGGCCCGATAGCCAGGATTTAGTCAGTTTGTTTCAAACACTAAATATAAAATCTTTAAAATCTTTCTTATATCTTCATTATTATACTGACATAATAAAGATTGCACCTTTAAGGATGTGTAAAATATGCTATATGGATAAATTATTTCTTTTCACTTACAATTATATTGTCTTTTTTATTTTTACATTACTTGTCAAAAATTTGTGATTGCTTTTAATGCCGCCTTTCGGCGGATTTCTGAGCTTAATTGTGACCTTCAGGCGCTTTATGTAGGAAACTACTGGTCAACACCATTAAGTCAGTGCTGGGGCATTTCAAATACTCGTCATTGATATTATGAAGAAGAGTGAAGATGATTATCCCTTCTAGCTGGTTAAAGACAGTGTTAATGTTTAGTGATGAAGTCGTAATGAAGATAAAGAGAAATGAAATCTTAGGACGGTACTTGCTAAATCACAAGTTTTGTAAAAATTTTAGTTAAGATTCGGAAACAAATTAATACTTGGCCTTCGGACTAGTTTTCATCCATGAACACGCACACACTGACCTACGCGTATACTGACCTACGTATAATCCTGTGTTTGTGTTCAATTGCTTTAGTTTGCCCGGTGATCGACTGGAGACAGTTTCACCATTGTCAACGGACAGCCAGCCTTCTTGTTCGTTTCTGTAAACAAGCACAAACACAATGCATCGTAATTGTTTACAACGTTAACAACATTTAAGAAAATATAATTATGCTCTTGAATAACAGCCAAATGAAATTATGAAATTGTGAACCATAAAATATGAAGCTACAAAAGAATAATTTTTATAAAGTACGTTCGTCTACAAATTTTGAAAAAAGCGAATTCACTGACATGAGCAACAAGGAGCATTTTTTGTTAACACATTTCATGTGCCTCAGTTTTTACCCTGGCCCATTAACTGGAACTCATTTTGTATGTTTTTGAATGTGTATGTTATTGCTCTCAAACACTTTAGATGCCACAAACGATTAGTCAGAGGCTAACAAATGGTGGCAAAGGCATGCAAAGACCTTTGCTACAGTACTGTGGTTTACTGACGAAGATCTTGGCAGTCGTTTTAGAAATCGTTTACTGAAGATTGCCTCCAGAGGTTTGGCCAAAACGTCTGATTATAACATCGATCATCAGCATAAAAATTGTAGTAGATCACGGCCTTACATCCCGAATAATAATTTGAATAATAATGAATGTTTGTGTTTCGATACGATCCGTAGAATCCGAGATAATAAACAAAAATACCGCAGAAAGAACAATAAAATATTTTTGACGTAGAATACGTCTTACCTTTTAGGCCAGCAATAGACACCCCTAACCAGAAAATCGAGCGTTACGTTTTCACGTCACGATTGAAATTGAAATATTATCTAAACGACAAAAGATTCACGCTTATATAAGATACCATTCGACAGATAAAAGAACAAAGATAATAAATAGCAGAATACAAGCGGGCTATTGCATCATCCAGCGCAGGGTGAGCGGGGGGAGAAATAGAAATGTTTTGCGCCGCTCGGCGCGCACTAAAATTAGTATTTCTTCGGTTTCCAATGCGATAGAACGTTGAGTGAGGTGTCGTTAAAATTGTCTCATTGAGTACTATCTACATAGTGTACCGTAATAGCGGTGATATTATTAAGAGGTTTGAATAATCGTAATTCAAGTTGTAAAAATCATGTGTTTGGACAAAATGTCGCGGTATATGGATGCTAAACGTGCTCAAAAGTACCGTAAACGCATACAGGATGACCAATGACCAATGCCGAACGTCAGAGGATTTACCGACAACGCTTAAGAGACAAGGAAATAAATACTGAAGTCGAGTTGGATGAGGAAGAGCGCCCGACTTCGCAAGTGTATTAGCCGATCGAATTCAGCAAAACGTGGCAGTTGGCTAAATATGTGTTTGTTCATTTTATTCATAACACATTAGCAACCTTAAAGCTCACAGACGTATTCTACGCTCTGAAGATTTGCGGCCGTGGCTCCGACACAGCCCCCGCCGACTTTTTTTTGAAAAAGGAAGAAAATAGGGTCCCAGTCATGGTCCATAGTAGACAAAATCGGCAGCGGGCTCTTAAAGATGTTCACACAAAAATTTGCTTTCACATAGAAGATACCGTTTTCTCGAACGGAGAGTTTACGATGCGTACCTGGTGGTCTTGAGTCTGTGCCAGTGGCCGTCGTCCACTCTGGACGTGTTGTACGATATGAAGGCTTCACCGCTACCGAGGTTGTACCGCAGGTGTACCAGACCGTCCTTGATGCCGAGCGCGAAGAAGTCGCTTGCCGCCCGCGTCTGTTCAGTCCGACCGCTCCACAACAACAGCCCCGACGGCGCCGTCGTACGGAAGCGCATGTTTATGCTCACTTTGTCGCTCATTATTCTGCAAACACAAACAAAAATAATATTACGTATTCTATTTCTGAGGTTTTTACACGGCCGGCGTCACCACCGTTGGAAATAAACAACGGGCTGTTAGGTCCGTGGCCCACTAAAGTTATTATTTTCAGACGTTTAGGCCTCGCTTCTGGACGCCATCTTCAGCGAATAAAACGGTTTATCACAAGAATGCTTTGCCACAGTACTGCGGTTACTGACGAACAGCGTGTCAGTTGTATCGAATCGTTTTAGTCACTGAAGATGGCCTCCAGATGTGAGGCCGAAATGTCTGCTGAAAATAATATCTTTAGAGGACCACGGCCCAACAGCCCCAATAACATAACGTATACTTAAATCAAATTTACTGTAATAATAATCCTGTCATAATGCAACCTTGTACAATTTTACAGTGCAAGTTTTTCAAGTTAGTTTATTGCAGTAATTGTGGAGACGGATATTATCTGCTAATAGGTGTTACTACGGACTGGTGAAACATTTTAAGTCAAAATTTATTATGTTATTAGAGTAACAGGATAGGTTAGTAACGTACCTGTGTACAATGTCGGGGTCTGTGTAGTGGAGGAAGGTGGCGCCGGAAAAGGTGGCGACAGAGGAAGTGGCGGCGGGGTCGGTGTCGGCGACGCTCTCCTGGCAGTGGCGGTCGCACTCGCACTTGTAGGCCTCGCGGTGCGGCACGCAGCGGGCGTGGTCTCCGCACGGGTGGGCGACGCACGGGTGCGGGCAGTTGTCCACGTTGACGCCCGCCAACGCTTCCGCCAGTATCTGCAGCGGCTGATTGTTTATCACCACCTGTTGCACACAACACAACACATAAAATAAATAAACTAATAAACTAATGTGAGAAACTTCCCCATAGCCGGTCCTAAGGCCGGTCGAGAAAGGAGGAGGGTACAGTATCAGAAAAAGAGATGCAAAGCCACCAAACCCTATCTCAGAAAGATAAGTGTGAAGGCGAGTCTCCTGCCCCCTCCCAAAAAAGAGGTTTTTAAGTAAGGTACGGTAACCATAACAGAAGCGTCTGGTTTCCTGGTAGGCACTGACCAAGGGGGTATGCGGGACGAAGGGCATGCCCGTCGCCCGTTCATATACTGCGTCCCGAGCTTCAACTCGATAGGCTGGACGATAGATAGGGGCTGGATTTAGGGCGTGGCCTGCTACCGGCCGTGGGTGTTCAATTAATTACTAGTTAATTGAGGGTAAGAGTACGCCGAGGCCGGGTCCAAGATTCTCCTGGCACAGATTGGTAGCGACCAAGGGCGCTAATGAGGTGGTTCCCCTGGAATCGGGAGGTGCGGCGATAGAATTTTCGGAACAGTGTCAATATAGTGGCGTCCAGAGAACGGACACGCAGGGCTTCACGGATGGTTCTATTAGATGTTAGATAGTGGGCTTTGCACGAATAGCGCAATCGTCGGGCAAGGAGTGACTGAAGCTTTCGCTTATGGATCTTGGTCAAGTAGCCCCATACGGGGATCGCGTAGGTATCCATTGGCACAACATAAGAGGAGACGATAAGTTTCCCTGTGGTAGGCGGTTGTTGTGCAGTAAGCCAGTAATATGTTCATGTGCAACTATTAGACACTTACAGCACCCAAAGAATTGAAACGTGTGTCTTCCAAGGATGAGATGAGTGCCAGAACAGATTTTTATATGATCTAGTCATTAGAGTGGAGAAGAAGAAGAAGAAGAAGAAGAAGAAGAAGAAGAAGAAGAAGAAGAAGAAGAAGAAGAAGAAGAAGAAGAAGAAGAAGAACAACAACAACAACAACAACAACAACAACAACAACAACAACAACAACAACAACAACAACAACAACAACGACGACAACAACAACAACAACAACGACGACAACGACAACGACAACAACAACAACAACAACAACAACAACAACAACAATAACGTTACACCTACGTTATAACATCGGGAACCTGTGCATACTTACCTCTGATCAATTGCACGGGCTGCCATACTTGTAATTAACTTTTAATTACTAGATAAACCAGCAGTAGTTATAACTAAAGGAACTTTTACATGGGGGTCTGATGATTTATTCACTCACTGTTTTAGTGTAAAGTAACGACATTTCTTTATTAAATCATTACTACAACAGCTCTACATAAATATTCCCATATAAGGTTTTCTGAATAAAAGATTACAATTTATAAAGATTTTGGTAAAGAACAGGGGCCAAAACATATGGATTTTTCAGTGCTAGCATTATCCACGGATCCGGGACCTTAAGCTTGTTTATGAGTTAAGCTCGCTTATTTATATTCTATAATACCATTTGGAGAGGGGGCACTTGAAGAATGGACTTAATCTAAAAATTTATATCAGTGAAACTATACATATACATCACCATTATTCGGTACTACAAATATTTTGAATTCTAAAACATACTACATCATATAAAGTGGTTATCATTAAAGTCTTTCTATTTTTTATTTCAACTGTCTTTAACAATTCATTGGTTAGAATTTTAATTAATCACGGAGAACAAGTCTCCGTGTCACCTGCCATATCCATCAGTTTACTCGTAGTCAGGGTCCTTGGTCCTTAGGGTGTTCGTCAGCGGTTGATCTTAAGTGGAGTTAACTTTTCTGTTGAAGTTGCTGAAGTGGTTAGTTCATAATGAAGTAGCGTGGAGGTTCTCAGAAGTCTCGTAGTTAAACATCGTTAGTAGTATAAGTGCCGTAAATGTCTTGTTTGTTGCAGAATCGCACGTCACATTATTGTTTATAAAAGTTCTCACTTTTGGTAACTCGTACCATATTATTTAAAACAACATAGACATCTTACAAATTAAACAAATGAGATGTCATCCCTTACACAGTTATTTATGCATTTCGGTTTTTTAACATTTAGACTTACTACCACACTAACTTGCCAATACTTTTGCTACACGTTGTCGTATACTTCTTCTAAATAAAAACATTCTGTCTTTCGCTGAGACATGGTTCAAGCGGGTGTCTTCTACGCGAGCGCTTCATCTCGACTCTCTACACAATGTACGAAGGGTCAGTTAATCGCGCGGAGTTTACGCGTCGCAACAAAATAGTTCCACATTTATCCTCTATTTAAGGGGTTAAAGTTTGACCTTTTAATTATCCAAAGATATTCTTAATTACAGAATTCATTATAGTACACTACTGTGGTCTTGTTTATTTATTTAATTAATATCAATTTACAAGGATTATTAGTTTGTTTAGGGGTCGGTATTCAAGTTAATTCCGGTTAGCGCATGTCTATACAGGGTTAATTAACAAGGGTTTCCCTATCTGTACACTCGTATTCCTTTTATTTTATTATTAAAACTCTTTATTAAATATTATTATGATTTATGATAGCGATAAAGCTTAGTTTAAATGTGCGATTTATTAAAATTTAAATTTCTCAGCTTTTAACATTCCCTACTTATTAATTAATTAATTTTTAATTAATGAAATCGTCACACAACAACAACAACAACAACAACAACAAATAAAAGGTTAACAGAGGCAGTGGTGAAAGTATACATAGAACAAAAGGCAAACAAGCACCCCCAGAATGTGAGATATTAATATTGGGAGTGTTCTGGGCTAGCAGAAAAGCAACACTAAACACAAAAGGATAGCATTTAAGTTTGGATTCGGTAGGTACAGACACCTACTAATAAGCAATTACACAACCAAACAAATAAATAAGTCAGTATACAAATAGATAAATGATTAATTTTATTAATGTAATAATCAAAAACTAATTATTAAAAGGAATCTGTCGTCGTCTTGTTTCACTGGTTATTTGTTGTCGATTAAATCTATGTGGATTTATCTTTCCTTACTTGTGAGGTTATTCGAAATTGTTACATGGATGGGATTCTAACCAATCACAAACTTCTCAACCATTGACTTGTTTGATTTTGATTTTGGAATTTGATTTCGGAGGTATCTTCTCTTAGGCACAGTTGCTCGTCACTGCTCATGTTTACTAGACAGTCGATATCTCTCTGGAACGCAAGATACATGGCAGTTCTTGTACTGTCTGTGGGTTTGAATTATAGGCAACCACCAAGAAACAAGATAGTATAATACAGGCCTTAAAAATGGCGTTCTTAAAAGAAGTTAAAGGTCTTTTAAACTCGATCGTATAAAGAATGAAACCATAAAAGGAGAATTACAAGTTTTGGAATCGAACGAACGAGCAAAAGATTATAAACAACGGTGGAAAGAACACTTAAAAAGAATATCAGATTCAAAACTTTCCAAACAAGTCTGGAAATATAAACCAATAGGACACAGGTGTGTGGGTAGACCCAAGAAGCGATGGGTGGTTGATCTTCGAAGGCGAAACAGACAGGACTTGCCTATGCCATGGTGTGAAGATCATGATGATGATGATAATTATAAAGTACAAAGTGAGTGAAGCCAGAATGCCTATATGCAAGTGAATGTCTAGGATTGAATTATAATTTAGACAAACTAGAAATATTGGAAAGACGAATGCGTATTAGGAAAATATTAGGCCCACGAAAAACTTCAGGAGATTGAAAATTAAGAAGTAATGATGAAATATATCAAAATATAGAAAATATAACAAAAACCACGAGGAAAAGCAGACTATTATTTTTTTGGACATTTATGTAGAATGGACGACAACAGGTTGACAAAGCAAATCTTCACATATCTGTGGTGGAAGAAGTCAACATCAAGTTGGATTAAAGAAGTCCAAAAGGATTTAGAAAAAAATAATATACACGCAGAAGAAGCAACTGAAAGAGCAGTTTATCGGCCAAAAGTGTTAAAAATGGAGGGAGTCAACGGTAGGAGAGAGAAAAACGCAGGTTAAAAGGGGACTGAAGACAGGAAGAAGAGACACAGTGAGAAGATGAAAGAATATTGGAAAAAAGAAAAGAACAAAGAGTAAAGAATTGAAATTGGCATGTGGTCCTTAGATGGCCGAAAAAAAGTCCAAAGTGCTGTGAAGGAATGGTTAAAAAAAAACTTCTTTCAGGAGGGTATAAAGTTGCTTGTCCCACGCTGTAACAACTACGTGGATAAATAAGTTATGGTTAAATGTAATATACGCTAGCAACAAAGTATTTAATTAGTTAAAAGATTTTTTTAGTAGCCTACCGGACCTTACTTTCCGAATGACCGTCGTGTATGTATGCATTTCACATTGTATAGATAAAGACAAATATGTTCATTAGCGCGCACTACTAACTACTAATGGAGAGTACTATGAATACCACTATTACGGCTGCTCTTTTTGTTCGACTTCGGCCTCAGGCAATAATTACAGAAGGCTTACAGAGAGTTAGAGATACGGACCGCACAACCTACTACTGCTACTGCTGCTGCTGGCCCAGTGAATGGATTCGTTCGCATTTATAACCGACCACACTGGCGATCGGACATGATATTAAAACAGGTATCATCATGAAATTAATGTGGCTTCTGTCCGGCTCTGGATTTTAATAAAGCACTACATATATGTGTATGTGTGTGTTCATTTGAATTCATAATTTAAGCCACATCCAGTATTAGTGAAACAGAGTTCTGTTGTAAGCCCCGTATATAACGCCCAGATTTCCTCTCTCTGACATGCACGCAGAACATGACGTAACATTGGATTAAACCGTATTATGTACGTGTATATAAATATAATACAGTAAGAGGCGGCTCTGTACAGGAATAAAATGTACGTTGTGTGTGTGTGTTTGGTAAATATTGTAAATAACCACTTTATGAAATAAGCTTGTCTAGTCATGCCCTCGGTATAACACTAGCACTGTAATTAAAAGTCAACCGTATGATAAAGTCGCATATAAATAAATAAATGTGTGTGTGTATGTGTGTGTATATATATATATAATATATTTAATATTTATAATAACTTTACCTCAAGATGTTTTTCCCTTATTTGAAAAATGTTTCGGGAAACTTATTGTTCCCAACCTCAGCCTTCTCAATTGGGAGTAAGAACAAAAACATGTTCTTAATTGTCATGTTTGAACAAAACATGACACAATTTTCAAAGCACACAAAATTAAAAACACACAAAATAATAATATATACACCACAATCACACATAAGAATACCAGTTTAGAATACCAAAAACCAACAGGAAACCATAAAAACAACCATAATAAACTTGAGTCAAAACACAAGTACTCCACAAGATTCAAAATTAAGAAGCCTGAGGATGGGAACAATAAGTTTCCCGAAACATGCATGCATATTATATATGCATCAAGAAAGGGACTGTAGCAAAAAGTGTTTGAATATATAATTATGTGTGTGTGTGGGGGGGGGGGGCTATCCTATGTATAGAGCTTACAAAGAAAGGAAATTCGAGTCCAAATTGTTGTCAAGGGCAAAAAAAGCCTTCTGGTTGTCCCAGTGTGCTGCTGTATGCATCGGAGACAGGCGTTCTGAATAGAAGCACTGAGAATGCACAGGGAATATTTGAGAGGAGAACACTAAGACGACTGACTGCGAGGGGTTGTGTCAAGTCAAGGGCAAAGCCCGTCGCTCGCTACTGCGCCGCGTCTCGAGCTTCTTGCAGAGCTCCACGGAGTCTCAGGATATACTAAATGTGGACTGCTACCGACCGTGACTGAGACGAATATACGGGCCAGTGAAGAGGGACGTGTCTGGAGAAAAAGAACCAATGAAACCTGCTACACGACATGACTATTATAAAAAAGATAAAGATAGAACTGTTTAGATGGGCAGGTCATGTTGTCAGGATAGAAGTCCAGAGCTCTGTAGAGCGCCTTTTCCTGTATAACCAGATTAGAAAAGGAAATAGGGACCACCAAAGCTGAGATGGCGAGATGGAATACAGTAGTATACAGAATGCCGGAGTTGCAGGATGGTTGCGTCGGACAGAGACCGTTGGCGAAATCTCCTTTAGGAATACCCGTCCAGGGTTGTAGCGTTCCTGATGGTGATGATATATATTGTTACGCGATTTTGTCGGCTGTCCCAGCAGAACCAGCTGTAATGTTTTGTGCGTACGTGGCTCTTAATACGCGTCAACCTGACCGAGGCTGTTCCAGACTTCACCGGTCCGCGCGCACTCTGTTCAAGGCCGCAAGAAATTACGCTCTAGAGTTTTCTAGTCGTGTTGACGCGTATTATAGGTTATTCTGGAATCTCAGCGGGATATAAATATAAGCATTCAGTTTCAGTTTAAGTGGCGATGTATTCAAGTGCGGTTCAGTTATTGTCCGGCGATTTACACAGTGCGTCTCAAGCAGTGTATTAGTGAAAAGTAATTATAGTAAGGAATTCTTTATAGTTGACATTTGCGTGGAAAGATTAACTTGAATTATTGTACAAGTATAATTTTGTTGAATAACTTGTTGATTACAAACTGTTGATTGTGATAATTAAAGCTGGTATTAGAGACTTAATTGGTATCTTGTATTTTATTTTCTACTGTACCATTCGACGATCGGTGAGCAAAAATGATGTCAAAAGTGGGATAGAACCGTTAAGAGTGGAAACAGTGGACACTTTGTACAAGACTAGTGTAATTTGTAATTAATTGGTAAACAATGGATGCCAGTCAGATTATGGAAAATTTCCAGGCGCTGCAGTCAGAGGAACGACGACTACAGGAGGCGGAAGAAGCGGAAATACGACATGATGAGAAAGCCGAAGAGAGACAGAAAACTCTACTGCTGGAAACAGAAGAAAGACAAAAAGCACTGTTGCTCGAGTCGGAAGGACGACAGGCAGAGGAACGGAAGCGCGAAACAGAAGACATAAAAGACATATAATGTTAATATGTGCCGGGTTTTGGAAAAACTCGGCTGTTTTCTTGTTAACGAAGTGACGGGCATTGCCGTACACGTTAATTAATTAGCTTAACGGCGCCTGCTCCGTTATCAATACGTTCGCTATGCTGATCCGCGCGCGCTCTGGGGTCGAGGCGGCGTAGTAATTTTTTCGTTGCAAGCTTAGGCAGTTGACTTACAGCGCTCGACCTGGACAGTCCGTACTCCTCCCGGCTGCCGTGAGATTTGGATCTTGTAAATCATCTATCTACTATGCATAAATAATCGCTACGTGACTCTTCGGATTCCTGATGAGGTCGATCTCCTGATTCACTCCAGCTGGTGGCCGATCATCCGCCACCCATGCCATTAAACTAGTGACTTTCCGTGTTAGCCGCCGGGAGGAGGACATGGACAACACGCTACAATTACCTCAGGTTTTGCGACGGACTATAACCAGGTGACATTTATACCTTTCAGAAATATTTTTGGGCCGCTACAATGTAGAACTTGTGATATCATTCCTGGAACAGCTCCAGTTAAAGGTTTTGTTTGTGCACAAGTTCAGCGGGACATTTAGTGATTATAAAATTTTGTCAGATTAATTTTTCAAACGCTTACGCCCCCAGAGTAAGTGTAAACCCGGACGGGGTCATGCGTCTCCCGAATTTGTTGTTAAATTTTTCTCTTATTGCAATAGTGTGCGGAACTGAATGTTACTGATTTGTATGGGTGTTAATTGTGCTTGTATGGGTGCCGGTGTATCTTGTTGGGGATTTTCTTAGTTATATTTATAGATCTACATGGGTTTTGTTTTTTTAAATTATTTAAAGGTTTGGGGGTGCTTTGACCTGCCACCGTCACCTGTTGGTGCCTTCATCCACAGTTTTCTGACTTGTTAAATTCTGTTGCATCTCGTTCGGGCGCATCGCCGTGCCTGTGGTCAACCCAATTCTCTATGAATGCCTCAAATAGGTTTTATTAGGTTTTACATTATAAAATTTTATTTATTAAAATTTTTATTATACATTTTATAAAATTTATGTTAGCTGTTTAATAATTCAGTAATAAGTAAATTTTCATCATTTCTTTTACTGCCATAGCCAGTGCGTTAATTGTTGAGTTGTTAATATGAGCACACTACCGGTTCGTACTTTTCAATTATAAATTTTATTATACATTTTATAAAATTTATGTTAGCTGTTTAATAATTCAGTAATAAGTAAATTTTCATCATTTCTTTTGCTGCCATAGCCAGTGCGTTAATTGTTGAGTTGTTAATATGAGCACACTACCGGTTCGTACTTTTCAATTATAAATTTTATTATACATTTTATAAAATTTATGTTAGCTGTTTAATAATTCAGTAATAAGTAAATTTTCATCATTTCTTTTACTGCCATAGCCAGTGCGTTAATTGTTGAGTTGTTAATATGAGCACACTACCGGTTCGTACTTTTCAATTATAAATTTTATTATACATTTTATAAAATTTATGTTAGCTGTTTAATAATTCAGTAATAAGTAAATTTTCATCATTTCTTTTACTGCCATAGCCAGTGCGTTAATTGTTGAGTTGTTAATATGAGCACACTACCGGTTCGTACTTTTCAATTATAAATTTTATTATACATTTTATAAAATTTATGTTAGCTGTTTAATAATTCAGTAATAAGTAAATTTTCATCATTTCTTTTACTGCCATAGCCAGTGCGTTAATTGTTGAGTTGTTAATATGAGCACACTACCGGTTCGTACTTTTCAATTATAAATTTTATTATACATTTTATAAAATTTATGTTAGCTGTTTAATAATTCAGTAATAAGTAAATTTTCATCATTTCTTTTACTGCCATAGCCAGTGCGTTAATTGTTGAGTTGTTAATATGAGCACACTACCGGTTCGTACTTTTCAATTATAAATTTTATTATACATTTTATAAAATTTATGTTAGCTGTTTAATAATTCAGTAATAAGTAAATTTTCATCATTTCTTTTACTGCCATAGCCAGTGCATTAATTGTTGAGTTGTTAATATGAGCACACTACCGGTTCTTACTTTTCAATTATAAATTTGGTTATACATTTTATAAGACCGTGCAGTCATGTTGACCTTGCGATGGAACATTACTATTTGGGGGAACATTCCTAAATTTTGTATACTTGTAATAATTTCATTTGTCGTAACTCTGTTCCAATCTGATGAGTTAATGGATTTTTTTTTTTTTAAATGAAAAGTTTTAAAGCAGGCTGGGCACTTTATCCGTTTACGGTAGTTTGGGATGGGGGTCTTGGTGACAGATACTGGGGTTATATTATTCTGAGGTATGGTGGAAAATATATATATAGGCTGTCCGCCAGGTGAACATGTGTGTGTGGTATATGTATATATATATATGTGTGTTCTATGTGTATTCATGTAAGTATATTGATTGATGTTGTATTTATGTGTATTTATGAGAAATTATTTAACTATGAACTATGATGTTACCTGTGTATATTTTCAGAATGTTATAATGTCAGGGAGTGGAGTAAAGTTTTTTTAATGAAATTTTTTAAATTCTATCAAGGTTATATTGAATGTCAGGACTTGAAATTGCTAATAAAATTTGTTATTGTTGTTTAACCATCGAGTTTAATTGCAAGTCCCGTCCCACTGGACCCAGCGCATTTTTGGCTTCTCTAGGCCCTCGGCCTAGTTTTAAATAACTAGTGGCCCCCCTTTCAAAAAAAAAAAAAAAGTTTTTTTTATAAAGCATAAAACTAGAAAGAGGGGTTACAAATACAGGAGCAAAAGCAGACGCAAGAACAAACCGAAGCAGAGTTAGGTCTTTTACAAGGTGGGCTTAATAATCAATTTACTAGGATATCAGACGTAGAAGATTCAATGTCTAATAAAATAGCTGAAGTAGAAAAATCTGTCACGAGTGTGGGAAAAGTTAAGTCAACAAAAACAAAAAAAAACTCGATTACAGATAAAAAGAACAAATTAAGAGTGAAGTTGAGCAGTTCAAGATACAACCAAAACAAATTTCTGGACAGACTGTACCAATGGTAAAGGCAGAAAAGACAACAGAGAAAGCCAGTTTACCTGCAGCTGGGGCAGCCCATTTCAAGGCCTCAACTTATCTTAGACAATTTGAAACTGCCGCATGCGCAAATAATTAGAGACAAAAAGAAGCCAATCGTTCTCGCTTTAAAAGGACCTGCCGCAGAGCTACTACAGAAAGCCAGCCAGAACGTCTATGACGAATTGATTAAAGCTCTTTAATTACGGTATGGTGATAAACATTTGCGAGATGTGTAGTACGCTAAGTTGAGAACAAGACGACAACGTTCCGGGAGAGTCTTCAAGAGTTTGAAGCAAGTTTCGACAGACTGATTGGTTTAGTCTTATAAGTGTAGAAATCTTATAATTTCTATTCCTTCTTACATTCGTAACATTTGATCACCAAGTAATTGAAAAAATTGGAGGAAAAGCAGTAAGATAAAGGAAAAGAGTTAATAATGTCAGTTATTGAAGAATAGAAAGGGAGTTATTGAAGAGCGTTCAAAAGTGAAACGTGAAGGGGACGAGGGGTGCTTATTAAGCTGTAGAGTACCAACAACATGGGGCCACAGCAATTTTAACTATTTAAAGTTTTAGAATTTAGTTACTCTCTTGCAGAACTCTCTTGTAATAGATATACAATAAAAAAATGACTGACTGACTGACTCTGGCGCTACAGCCTATAATGAGCCTTGGCCTCCCCGAATAGCCGCATCCAAACACCTCGGTCCTCCAGCCTCCACCTCCAATTCCCGATACCCATCCTCCTGAGATCATCTTAATGTCTCCTACTACTGTCCCGCTCCGGAGATCCGAGTCTGGGACTATTTTACCTCCGGATATTAATTTAACAAGAGCATTCACAATCTTCTTCTGCAAACCTTGGTGACAAGTCTTGGTTACCGGACATTGCTGTTTTACAGTGTAGGTTGTCATTTCTACGCCAAACCCCCAACCTGGAAGACCAGGTAATTTTATTTTGGAGGTTTCTTCCCCTAGACCGGCCGCTTTTTCTACAGCTTAGAGTTCAGTCTGCCTTTGGTTTTATATCGGAGTATCCATTTCCTAGTCTTTGGGAATCCAATAAATAAAAAGTATATTATAAAAAAATATTTTAAAATTATGCCAAGAACTGCAAAATTATTATCAAAATTTTTGGTTATTTTATAGGCCTAACTAGTTTATACTATTTATCTTTTTCACTGTAAAAGAAAATGTATATTAAAATTTATAGTAAATCAATTTAGTAATAATTAAAATGTCTCGAATTCTAGGGAAGTAATTTTTGAATCTTTGAATTTTTTTAAATTAGGATAAATAGAAAACACTCACCTTCTGAATGCAACCAATAAACGAAGTTCTGACTTTCACTTTTGGCGAGACCATGTCAAAGTTGGGCACTCCGCCGATGTAGAGGTTGAGCGGCAATGAGAGCTGCGTGAAGGCGCCGGGCGCTAACACCTGGCTGGGCGGGTGTTTGTCCACCTGGAGCACGGCCAGTCTGCCGGTGCGGGACAGTCTTAGCTCGTGCCACTCACCCAGGCTGACCGGTTCCTTACTCCTGCACATGCACACACAATACGAGTAATACAATAAATACGTTATACCAAACGTAATGTATAAACACTAAATATTGAAGAAAAAAATATCCTTAAATTCGCAGTGACCGTCAATCAATGGATTTTTCCGGTGAAGGGTTTGTGAGGTTCAGTCACAAAATATAACAGAAATTTTAACTTATTTGTGTCGACGTTTCGACAAATAAGTAGTGAGTGAAACATGATAAAAATAACTTTTAACAATTAGGGGAAGGTTGCCATCAATGGACCGGTTCCATGGATGGACCTCTTACGTATTTCCTCTACCAAAGGGTGCACATGCGCGGTAGTAGTTGCAGAATCTTTGTTTCCTTCACGCCAGGTGTGTGGAGTGCTGTAAACGAGTTGGAATTGCGTCGCTGCTAGATAAAAGTTCATGTAAGATTTCTGTACTCTGTGCTATAACTATTAGTCTTTTTTAATATCAGTTATCACGAATTATATATTACTGAACAATTTCACAATTTGTTGACATTAAAAGCAGTTTTTTAAGTTCTAAATTTTATATTGGTTGTTCCAATTTGAATCGTCATTTCGGCTGTGTTTATCTAAAGAATCCAATATGGCGAGTTGCCATCATTGGACCACTTGGCGTTTCCATGAATGGACCAGTTTATCAGGTGGTCCATTCATGGAAACCTGAACAAATTTTTGGATTATTATTATTTTCCTTGACACGCTTTACGTTAAGTATCTTTTCTCTTATATTTTGACTACAAGTAAGACTAAATTTTATCATTTTAAGTTTTACCTCTTACATGGAACACAGAAACCTTGTCTGCTTGGTACTTTTCCGTTTACTGATATTTTGTGATAGGCCTGTTAATAAATTTTATTAACCTATAATCTACGGTTTACAGTACAATTAACAACCTGTTAAATTGCAAATATTAATTTTTATAACGCTAAGACTGTAGGAGATGCGAGGAAATAGCGTATTATTGTGTGTGAGTTGGTAGCTGCGTTAGTGTCTAGAAAGACGTGTTATAATACTCAATTATACACTGTGTTCAATGTAAGTGCTATTTTTTTTTTTACAAATAACCTAACTATTAGCCTAAAGTATAACCTACAACTACATATAAACATTAAACTCTGTAGACTAGCTTGAAAAATTTACATCATTATATTCTAGCCCGAATATTGAGTCATTTGAAAATACGTTTATAGCAACAATTGGTAGCAAATTGAAAATAAAAACGTTTCAATACAAACATATTGAGTCTCACTGTACTATGATAACACTAATAAAATTATAGCCTTACAGTTTTAGTCACAAACCCTTCACCGGAAAAATTCATTGAAGAAAATAGAAACTGTAATTTTTAAAATAATTCATCCTACAATTGTTACAAGGGATTGACAGTTAATGGGGTTGATTGGTATGATAAGTGTGTGTAATCACTATTTTATAGTGAAATTAATCCGATTGTTGCTGTAGTTTTGTTGGGTTATAGTAGCAGACAGGACCTGTAATTACTCGTGACTTTGGCTTTAAAGTTGATTTAAACTATCGTTACGCCGTTACATAATACTCTACGTATTTCTCGGCTATCCCAGCGGAGTCCGGCTGTAATGCGTGTGTGTGCGTACATATTGTTTGCTACTTGGAGATGAAGGACAATTACGCGTCCGCAGCCGACTCTGTTCCAGACTTCACCGGCCCGCGCGCACTGTGTTCAACGCGGCAAACAATTACGCCCTAGTGTTTTCTAGTAGTGTTGACGCGTATTCTGGATTATTCTGGAACACTTGTGTTATCTATTTAAACAACGACAGCTGCCGCTTAGTATCAGTTTCAGTGGCGATTGATTCAAGTGAGGTTCGGAGTATTGTCGGGACGATTTAAACAGTGCGTTTCAAGTGGTGTATTAGTGAAAAGTGATTATAGCGCGGAATTCTTTATAGTTGATATTATTATTTGTGTGGACAGATTGACTTGAATTATTGTACGAGTATAACCTTGTTTAATAACTTGTTGGTTGCAAACTGCTAATTGTGATAATTGAAGCTGGTAATTATTGGCTTCGTTGATGTCTTGTATTTTGTTTTCTACTGTACCATGCGACGATCAGTGAGACAGTCGTAACACTATTATAAGCGATGAAACCCTATCGAACAGCCGACAGCGTCCTCCACCCGTCCCTCTGCTAGTCAAGCACGTGTGTAGCCTTAGTCAAGGCCGCACTGAAGTACGTTCCAGATTGTTCCAGAAAGCACTTGAAATACCCATTATGCTGGCAGCTGCAGTAAGGATGGAAAATTATTCTGGAACACGTGCGCTACTTATAAAAGCGACAAAGGCTGCTTTCTAAGGCAGTGATGTTGAGCGATTTCCTTAGTGCGGATCGAGTGGCGGTTGAAGTTTAGTGGAAAGTGTTTACTGTCTAATAATTAGTGTAAAACTCTGTCCGTTATTATTATTGCGTGTGGACAAATTTAACTTGAATTATTGTACGAGTTGTTTACAAATAATTAATTGTGATTATTGTAATAGTGATTAGAGGAGATAAGAAGGGATGTAGATATTTTTGCAGTTAATGAAAGGATTAAAAAATACAGAAGAAAATGCATTCAACACATAGATAGAATGGAAGAAAGTAGAATACCGAAGATAGGGAAAGATTACAACCCTAGAGGCAGAAGAAAAGTTGGTAGGCCTAAGAAAAGGTGGACTGTGGAACAGGAACAGGCCGCTAAAGCCTAAAACCATTATGAAGATGATGATAATTGTGATTAATTAAAGCTGGTAATTAGAGACTTCATTGGTATTTGTATTTTGTTTCCACTGTACCATACGACGATCAGTGAGCCTGTCGTAACACTATAGGCCACTACGAATACACACTTATTTGCGGAAATATCTTAAAATGCTGATATTCAGTAAAGTCAGGACGATATAAGATACAGTAAAACTTCGATTAACTGTCAATCGATTGTTAATGACTTTATATTTTCTACTTAAGATTTTGCCCATATAACAACAATGGTCTAATAATTATATTAAATCATATATTTAGGTATAATACTCAACCATTATTTTTAAAGCTTACGAAGCAAGTAGTTTAGCACCTTGGTCGTACGATAAGCATGAAACCAGACATACTGTACTAAATTCTCCAATCAATAAAACGAGTTTATGTTCGTATTTTAATCTTACAAGTTGTGGGACATAATTGAAAATAAAGGTATAGCACAACAGCTAGTTAAGGCCAAAAAGTGTTTATATAGACACATCGCGGTAATCATAGACGACGGAGAAGAATCTATCCCTATTGAAACAAACCAAGGCGTAAGACATGGTTGCTGTCTGTCACCACTACTTTTTAACCTTTATCTAGATGAGCTCCTCAAGAAATGGAAACAACAATCCCCTGACGGTTAAATCCACCGAAATAAACGCTTGAAAACCTTTCTCTTCGCGGATGACCAAGATGACCAACCTATATTCGCCACTTCAGAAGACGATCTCCAGCGAGCAATATATATCTTGCATACAATAGGAAAAGAATATAACTGTAACATATCTGAGTCAAAGACAATGACCTTTATAGGAGATGAACCGGTTCGGACCAAAATATGAATAGACAACGCATGCATAGAACAAGTAAGACATTTCAACTACCTTGGACGTGACATTACTTATAATCTAGATAGAGATATAAAAAATAAAGTGACGAATTTCACAACAACCTGTGAAACGTTTTGGAGAACGTTGGGAAATAAATGTAGAAAATAAACATTAATAAAATTTTATTAAACAATGGCCATACCTACACTAATGTATGGTTGTGAAAGTTGGGTCGTTAAGAAAAAAAAATGAACTGAAGATACAAACAGCAGAAATGAAATTTCTTAGATCAGTTAAAAACTGTAATAGACGAGATCATCTAAGAAATGTGGAGATAAGAAGTGATTTAGATATTTTTTGCAGTTCATGAAAGGATTAAAGAATATAAAAGAAAATGGTTTCAACACGTAGATAAAATGGAAGAAAGTAGAACATCGAATATAGCGAAAGATTACAACCCTAGAGGCAGAAGAAAAGTTGATAGACCTAAGAAAAGGTGGACTGTGGAATAGGAACAGGCCGCTAAACCCTAAAACCGTTAAGAAGGAGATGATGATGATTTTATTCTTACCATACAGGCGGGTACCTGTTTCATTGACCAAGATTGAAATGTTGCTCTTGGATATACCAAAGAATTAGCCAGAACCATAGTGCAGTATTATCATTTTGTAGAAATAATTAATAATTCTAAGATAGCCATAGAGAGAGCTAAAAAGGTAAAAAAGGCTTGCTTTCATGGGTTCCCATATTTCTGTTGGCTCTGTTATCAACACTGACAGTACAGTTACAGATTTAGTTCTTACCTTAGCGTTGCCGCTCCCGTTCCCAAGTCGAACGTAAATTCCGGATGACCTTCAATCATGTACACTGCCATGAAGTCGCCGACTCCGTCCGTCCTGTGTCCGTTGTAGATGATGACGCCGTCTTTCGCGCTCGGCTTGAATATTATCATCAGGTCTAACCACGACAGAGCCGAACCGGCCAGTCCTGGGTAACGCAGATAACTTGACCCGTTGAACGAAGGAACCTGCAACAGAGAGGCATCCATTCGTTTTATGTAAACAATAAAAACAACAATCATCGCAAAGGAAGAAGCAAAAATTGTGCATACATTCAAATATTAAATTAATTTTAGATACATTAAATTCTCACGTAGGCTTCCCCGGCCGGTGTCCATTTTGTTTTTGAAGTCTTCCTTTATGGACCGCGTCAAAAATGTCTTATATGACAACGTTTCAATCATATTAAAATGAGAATACTAAAGACATTTTTGACGCGGTCCATATCGGAAGAAGACTTCAGAAACATAATTTAGATACACTAGATTAGATTTATTTAGATTATTTTATAAATTTTCTACGCGTTTAAAAAAGACAATCCATATAAAATCTCATAAAGCTTAGCTCTAAAAACATTTTTTATTAGTCCTGACAATTGTTTCATCACTTACGGGTCATTTCACAGATGTTTATAAATTTCACTGACTTATTATTTAAGTAAATAAACTTTTCGTACATACAATACATCATGTCGCAGCTACTGTTTTAAAATTTAATTGCCTACAACTATCTACATTTTAAATGGATGTTTACTTACTAATGTGTTTCGTTTTGTAGCGGAGACCTTTAGCTCATAAATTGGTAGAACGTTATTAAGTGTTAAGTATCACTGACCCCTGTAACTTTGTTATACCCCTACAGTCTTTTATTCTGTATTACAAGAGCCATTGAAAAGATTAACCTTCAATTGGCGGATATACACAAACCTGTTGCTATAGCGACACGGCAAACGCGAAGTGGTGACCAGTATCCGTTTACAGAAACTCAAAGGATAACGGAGATGTTCGAAGCTAGTAGCGTATACCATTCGCGGCTCGCCATCGAGCGGGCGGTCGATTGTTCTGAACGCTGACCAGGCGTCTGACGATGTTATGGCCAGTACCATTGGGTTTTGAGACATGCAACTCTATCCCTCCGCGTGTCCTGGAAGATCTACTATATAGGATTATCAGCAGAAAGAACATCCAACTCCACCACTCAAGGTAAACGGAGGCGACGCCACACTGCCGAAACCACAGACCAACCTCGAGTCCAACTCAATGCATCGGAAATGAAACCGAGTAAACCCCGTGAGCACCGCCGAATGACGGCCAGGGCGTACCCTATTGCGGGGCTCCCCGGCCCCCTAGGAGTTGATTTGGTCGGGCCAGTAGTAAACTCCTGATAGATCCCCACCAACCACGGGTCGGCCACCCATTCTCAGGGACCTACCATTGCCGACGAACCCGGGGCTTCGGGTGGCTCTTATCGGTGTAGTTTAGAATTACTGCATACTCTGTCTCGTTCGTTTCCAAAAAGCCCTGGTCTCTGACTGGCCTATACTGCACAATGAACATTTCTGAGGTTCGCCGCGTAAGAGCAGTAGGCCCCTAGCCGTGTGCCTCCGCGCCCGGTTTTGGCAGCATGCGCCCGCGACGGTGCTGTGAGTCGCCTGTAGTCTTTCCAGCCTCGCAGCGATTGAGACTGAGTATTCGTTTACAGTGTGACACACAGAAATCCGCGACCCATTTTGTTTATATATACTCAAGTAGTGACCGGCGAAACATGGAACCGGTCATTATCTCTCCCGCCAGATGTAAATCGCGTGGCTATTCTCATTGTAACCTCCCTCATCGTCTGCTGAGTATGTTCTGGGCTGAGTCCTGAATTGATGGACGTCGAAGTTCTCGGTTGATGGAAAGGCGGGAGCGAAACTATGCGGCCGCTGGCGGGACCTAATGGGACCGCGTCCCTAACGACCTACTGTGGGCTGCGGTAATCGCGATCAGTCGCCGCCTGGTCAAAGGTAGTACTATGTGACCAGTAGTCTTGTACCGTATTCAGGCGTTGGACCCCTTCGTCGAGGACTGACCGTCCCCTTGGTCTTGTATCGTGTCAGATTCCGCGCAACCACTTCAGGTATTTTTACAAACGGGACTAGCGGTTGATCGTGTGGGTGACATGTCGCTGGCCGGATCAAGGCCGGTACACCTTCGGAGCAAGTGTGCCATCGTATAATCAAGATAAAGTTTTGGGTGAATATTCAGGGCGTCAGCTCTTGGCTGGGTATCTCAGCGGTTGCTTTTTTCAATGAAAGACTGAAACACCTAGTGCAACGGTATATCAATGTACGTATTTGGATGACAATTCTGTGAAAAATTAAAAAAGGTAAAGAATTAAAGAAAAGGTAAAGGAAAACAAATATTAAAGGTATGTACGTAGACTTGGTAAAGAAAATCACCATATTTAAAAATAAGCGTAGCACAATAATTATAAATACTCTGAATAATAAAACTCGCCGAGATTTGATGTTTAAGTTTTATGAAGTGGTAGCAGTACTTGCTTTTCTCTACAGGTATGAAATGTGGACTTTAACTATGAAGGGGCTGCGGAAATGAGTTTTCTGCGAGATTTTGTTGGGTTTAAGAATAACGTCTATAAGGAGAACGTAAATAACACGGCATATTGTGCTGACGGTAGATTATTGAGATGCAAACTCATTAATCGTAACAAAAAATAAAACTTTACAAGACACTTATCAGACCGGTAATACTTATGGAAGCGACACATAGACACTAACAAAAAATGAACAAGAAACACTGAGAAGCTTTTTGGAATAAAGATCGTACTACGTGTTTATGTCCCCGTTGAAGAAACATTAATGGAGAAGAATAAGGAATAACCGGGAGATAGATGAGCTACAGTGAAGCATGAGGACAGTGTAAGATTTGCAAAAGGCTCAACGAATAGCCTACAGAGGCTAGGTCATCCTCCAGACTGGTTGGATGATCAGCGTATGCCAAAGAAAATCTTGAAGGCGCAAGTCTATAAAAGCAGAAATAGGGGCCGACCTAGGATAAGATGGCTGGATGACGTGCTGAAAAATCTAAGAGAATGTAGGGACGAGGGTTTACGGTGAGATGGGTAGGAGACATTGGAGAAGATTGTTGTTGGAAGCCATGGCTCACGTTGGGCTGTACTGCTAAAGAAAAAGAAGACAAAGAAGAAAAAGAAGAAGAAGAAGAAGAAGATGATGATGAGGAAGAAAAAGAACAAGAAGAAAGGAGAAAAAAAGAAGGAGAAGGAGGAGGAGGAGGAGGAGGAGGAGGAGGAGGAGGAGGAGGAGGAGGAGGAGGAGGAGGAGGAGGAGGAGGAGGAGGAGGAGAAGAAGAAGAAGAAGAAGAAGAAGAAGAAGAAGAAGAAGAAGAAGAAGAAGAAGAAGAAGAAGAAGAAGAAGAATGTACATAGGGCTGAAATGAATATACAGAATATAATATTTGTAGTAAAATAAAAGAATATAGACAGAAACGGATAGCGAAACTATAGCGACAACCATCATCTAACAGCGAGTCCGATGCTGCACTACGTTGCAAGAGGACGGTGCAGTTTGGGATGGATCGAACAGAACAAGTGAACCGTGTGGGGCCTAATCCTTGGAGTATATGATGATGATGATCAGGTGTGTATGTACCTTTTGTGTATCATAAAATAGTTTTTGTTTTTTCCTTTATCAGCAATTCGGAGGTTGATATTTTTGAATATTCAACGTATTACTTTATAGTCTGCACAAAAACTCGTAATTGTGTCACTCGTATTAATTGTAATTATATATCCACCGGTCTGTGATGAGCGCCTCTATACTGTGTAACAATCCCAATGCAGCAAAATTCTTAATAAGGAGAAACTAGAAAAGTGGCGAAAACAAGACGCCTACACACACAAACGCGCGCGCGCGCGCACACACACACACACTGTTGCTACACGTAACTGAAAATATTATACGCTGCTTATAATAGTAGCCGACCTCGACAGGAGGGACAAGGAGGCAAGGGGGAGAAACGCCTTAGTACATGCTGTTCGTTTATCTTCATTAACTTATGACATAGTTAATGAAGATACCGTATAATATGATATAGTGTATGCAAGGCATAATGTTTGCAAGTTATGTATTAACACGTTCATAACAGTCTTTTGTGTTTTACATTGTGAAGAAATAACAGGTATTCATTATAAAGATGTTAGAAGAGAGCGAAGTTTACTTTGCTACACACACGCGCGCGCGCGCGCGCGCACACACACAAATATTATATTATCAAATAATACATTTTTTCTGCCAGTATATTTTCTATTTTTTTAATCAAATATAGGATGTATATTGATAATATAAAATATACAACATTTACTTATTATGGCAACGTAACTAAGTAAACTCATTAAAAATACGAATTTAAAAATATCTTATAATATATAGATAATATATTAAAGAAAACATAAAACTATATCCAATGTTCTCATTAAAAGTACCGTACTTTTCCCTAGAAGTACGGTTTGATACTTTCGAAGTTTCGGTGTTGGGCGTTTGCAGGCTGCTGTAACCAGACTGAGAACCCCATCATAGAAGATCCCGTTGGAGTGGGAGTTCGAGCCGGAGAACGATCTAGTTTATCGACGCTGAACCGCGAAAAAAGTTTTCGCTACACTAGGGTGTATTCAAGAGTTCAGTAAAACCATTACACGTGAGACAAGAAAAGGAAATTAAGGAGTATAGTGTAAAAGGGAATAAACATAAAACTGTTTACAAAACAACGACTATTTCTGCTTGGTTCTACGAGGATTGTTCGATAGAAACACGTTTAATCTGCGCAGCCGTGACTTCGTCGCCATGCCAACGGAATTCATTTGTTTATATTGTCTTTTTAAGTACGAGTGACGCGTCTGTCGAAAATATTTGCAGTTTGCTCTTTTCTAAGCGTTGTGACTGGGTTGAAAAATGGCATCTATGATAGCAAATCCGTTCAAAGATAATTTGCGTACCGTTATTTACTTTTGGCCGCTGAGTGGTGTCAGCCAATGGAAATTTATACGAGAATGAAAGTTGTATATGGTGACTATAGTTATTCTCATACGGGAGTGGTTGAATGGTGCAATAAATTTCGAGAAGGAATAAAATCCACTAAAGATTTGGGTCGTCCCGTACCTGTACGTGTTGCAGCATCAGACGAAAATGTGAGACAGCTGGAAACTGCTTTACGCGCAAATAGGCGCATCAGAGTTAGAGAACTTTCTCAAATGTTGAGCATCAGCGTGGGAACTGTTCATTCCATTATTCATAGTATTGGAAATAACAAAGTTGCTGCTCAGTGGATTCCACGACTGTTTACTGATGAGCAGAAAAATTTGCGTTCGCCCTTATCATTACACAATTTGATGCGCCACTAGCAACAAGGTAATGCCTTTCTATACCAAAAATGTTGCCGGTGATGAGTCTTGGTGTTATCACTACGAACCAGAATCCAAACGTCAGAGCATGCAGTGGAAGCATGCACAGTCTCCGAAGGCGAAAAATGTCGGTATCAACCTTCGGCAGGAAAAGTAACGGAGACCCCGTATTTTTTTATTATCAGAGTGTATTGCTCTTAGATTTTAAAGAACCTACATCAACGCTGAGCGATATGCAGACACCTTAAAACGCTTACGGATCAGCATAAAGAATAACCGTCCCGGGAAGCTCACAAATGGTGTCGTTCTTCTGCATGATAATGCTCGACTCCATGTAGCCCAGACGATTCAAGATCTGCTTGAATCTTCTTGGTCCTATGAAGCTGAAAGTCTTACAACATCCACCTTACAGTCCCCGTGCGATTATCATGTTTTTGATCCCATTAAAGAAATCACTAATAGGACGGCGGTTCAAATCAGACGCTGAGGTAGAGTTTGCTGTAAACGAATGGTTTCGCAAACAGCCGCAAGGATTTTACCAGGAGGGAATCTACAGATTAGTGCAACAGTGGGACTCATGCCCTAATGTTAATGGAGATTTCTTTTAAAATCGTTGAATAAAAAATGCTTTACAGCATCTAAAAGTGTTTCTATTGAACAATCCTCGTATCACTGAATGTAAAGTGAAGACTTAAAAACGACATTAAGGCGTTGCCGATGTATAAGATTAACAAATGTCACTGTATAGAATGTTGCCGTATCTGTTTTACATAGGTCGGTGGAGCACAATAAGCTTTACACGAATGAGAAACTTCTATTAAGCCTTACAGGATCCGAGGAAAAAACTTTAAAACGTTTTGACAGGGATGCAATGTTTTTACTGACTTCTATGGTGACAACCCACAGCTCACTGTAATTGATTGAAACAACGGCAGCTGCTGTTATAATAATGCAGTCTTCTTCTTCATCATCATCGTCTTCACATCGTCTGGCAAAGTGCTGCCTCTTCCGCCTTTAAAGATACTCCAGCTCTCTCTTCCTGGGTCTACCCATACACCTGTGTCCTGTAGGTTTGTACTTCCAGACTTGTTTGGCCAGTCTGGAACCTGACATTCTAAGCGTTTTTCGCCGTTGTTTGTAATATTTTAATTTTTCTTCCAAGTTAGAAACTTTTAACTCTTCTCTTATGCCTTAATTTTGTATACGGTCAAGTTTAGACTACCTTTTAACTCCTCTTAAGAATGACATTTACGAGGCCTGTATTTTACTGTCTTGTTTCTTGGCCGTTACCCATAATTCACATCCACAGGACAATACATGGACTGCCATAACTTTGTAAACTTTAATTTTGTATCTCGACGTACCTTGTTTCTAAAAATACGGGCGATTGTCCCACAGATGGTCTGCATCTTACCTATCTTATCAATTATATCATCGTTCCTATCATAGCCAATATCAGTTTCCAAATAATTAAAATGACTCACTTGTTTTAAAATTCGCCCATTAATTATTATTTCTCTTCTTATTGGTTCCTTGGCTTGACATGCCATTACCTTTGTTTTTATAGTGGAGATTTTTATATTGTATTGCTTGCAAGTCTGATGAAGCTTAAAAACAGACCTTTGCAAATCAGATTCTGTATTTTGAACTATGAGCAAGGCTTCAGCAAACAACAGCACATTCAAATGTCTGTCTCTTGATAACTTAATACCAAGGTTCACTAGATGTTTCCATTTCCACTAGGTGTCGTCTTCTTCTTTAGTAAAATTCTACGACAGGCTTCAACCGTATGCTCTACATTTTTCACGGTTCTGTCCATGTGTCTGCATCTGTCTGTGTTATTGCTCCTTCTGTTTCTGATGTTGTCAAGCATTTTAACCTATCTCTTCTCTTCCAACTTTCTCTCTATGAACCTTAACGTCAGGCAGTTTCTACGCAACATACGCCCCAAGGAAAGATGTTGTCTCCTTCTTATTACTCTTAGCAGTTTTTTTGTCTCCTATTCTCGTCAATACTTTATCGTTTCTGAATTGATCAGTCCATTTCATCGTAGATATACTTTGCCATAACCTCATTTCAAGCTCTCTAGACACCTCATCATCATCGTTACCACTCCAAGGACTATAGGCCTTAGACCTGTTCCGGAACCCATCTCCTCCTCGGTATACCGACATCTCTCTTCCCAGTAGGGTGATAACCTAAGGCAGCCACAGGTAGACGGATATCAGGTATGCGATTCAAGTGTTCACACCATCTCCTTCTGTGGTCTTCAATCTTCTGCTGTATTGATATAATGTTTAAATCGCGTCTAATATCCTCGTGCCTACTCCGATCCAAGAAAGAACAACCTCGCGTCACTCTTAGAAATTTCATTTCGGCTGCCTGAATCCTCTGCACGTCCCTTTTACCAAGAGTCAATGTCTCACTAGCATACAGGAATGTGGGGACAGCCACAGTTTTATAAAATTTCATTGAGTATCCTTCCATGTTTTATTTTTCAGGTACCTATGAATCGTTCCACAGATGCCTCTAAAATTTTGTTATATTACTATCTTAGCAATATCAGTTTCATATAAGATATTACAACCCAGGTAAATAAATTAACTAACCTGATTCAAAATCTAATTATTCACGACTATCTTAGTTCTTATAGGATACCTGGCCTGTAATGCCATCGTTTTAGATTTTGTAGCACTCTAGGTCGCTTTCTCATATTTTTTAATAGTACATGTTTCACTGCCGTGTAAATGCCACTATGTGTATCATTATGTGGTAGTGAATACACAACGTAATTAAATAAATGTTCACGCAATCGTATCTGCATAAAATGTCTGCATTCCACCTTTAATATTTCCAGACTACCCACTCTCCGTCATTTTACACAGTGCATTTTTTTTGAAACTCTATTTTTGTGCTCAATATCTCTTTATATATATTTACCTTGATATTTTCGTACAAAATTCGCTGTATATATTGCGAGCGAAAAAAGGGAAAGGCAGTCTCCGAGGATTCTGTGCGTACGAAATACAATCTACATAGCGGAGTCACCTAGGGAATATGTCTTAAGTAAATGTTAGTTTCGTCTGCGGAAGACATCGGAGGGTGAATAATCTCTCGTGTCAAAAGTAGGAAATCAAATTACGATGTGAGGGAAACGATAAAAGTAATAGAACACAGAATCCACTGTTATTAAATAACAGTTATTGAAGAACAGGAAATAATTTCAGCATATGTTGTATTGGTAAAATAAATAAATGAGTTAATACAATCATTTGTCCAGAAACGTTTTCAAGAAAACACAAATTTTTACAGTAAAATTAATGCTTTTATATGATTTTTGGCAACATATTGTGTAAAAATAGGCATCATAACTGTACCTCCAGTTTCCGATAAGTGCTGGAAAGCCTAAACAATTAATATATAAAATACAATTTTTTACGTTTGAACTTTTTAGGTTTGAATTTCTTCTTCTTCCCCTATAGGATTTATTCCCATCTTTTCTTTGGTCTCCCTCCGCTTCTTCTTCCATCTGGTTTGTATCTACTTGCCGATTTTGTTAGTCTTCGATAATTCATACACTCCTGATAGACCTTTTAATTTCTTTTATGCAACTCTATTTGTTTCATTTAAATTGTAAATTTCCAACTATTCTCTAATCTCTTCATTTGTAAATCCATTCTGTTTAGAACAACCTTTGACCGGTCTTAGAAATTTCATCTCCGCTGCTTGAATGAGGTTTTTATCTTTCTTTCTCATTATCCATGACTCATTTCCGTAAAGAACCACAGAGACAGTCATTACCTTGTAAAACTTGAGGTCAGTATCTTTCCGCGTCTTTGTTTTTAGTGGTCTTCTTATGGTGCCGCACATTCTTTTAAACTTATATAGTTTATTGTCTATGTCCCTATTGTTCTCATATGATATATTACACCCTGGGTAGCTAAAGTGAGAGACTTGTTCAATTAGTTGGTTGTTAATCATTATTTTGGCTCTTAAAGGATTACTTCCCAGGAAAGCCATCACCTTCGTTTTGCTTGTAGAAATTCTTAATTCTGAATCAAACACCATTGTAAATTACGTAGCGCTCTTTGCAAACCATTTTCGGTAGTATCTGTAAGCAGCAGGTCGTCAGCAAACAGTACCGTATTAACAATTTTGCTTTGTCCTTGAGAAATACCTGTTGATGTGTAAATGCTCTCCCACCTACGAGTGACATAGTGCAAATATATATTAAACAGCCCCGTCTTACACCTTGATTTATCCTTAGAACCTTCTGCTCTCTTCCTCTTTGCAGAAGTATCTGTGCGTCCCAATAGAGACACTTTACTGCTGAAATAAGTTGCTTAGGGTACCCATTCTTTGTAAAATTTTCCATAACATTTTCCTGTATACCTTGTCGAAAGCCTTTTGAAAATCCACAATCGCAATATGTGTCGCATAGTTGAATTCTCTCCTCTCCGCTTCTGTTTATTATTTGAATATTATCGAGAAGGATCTTCCTTTTCGAAACCATTCTGAATTTCAGCTAATTTGGCCTTTGCTCTGAGTTGCAATTGAGTGTTAAGTGTCCTAGCATATATTTCCGGATATATTGCTGTAGGTTTAAATTCATTTTATTAAATTGGCAATTAAGACTACAAATTTAAAAAAAAATTAAAAAGCGTTTAATCCTGAACAAATTTATGTAACTAAAGTTAATTGTACAAAAAAAATAGTATAAGAAACTTGAATTTTGTTTAAAACAAAACAGGCCAAAAAACGTGGTAGAAAAATGTTATAATTTTAAATTAAAAGTTAAATCTTTTGATATAAGGGAAAACTGTAGAATGAACACTAATGAATAATAATAATGACTCCTTTTGGTGTTACCGAAGTAGTTTAAATGTTACACAGCACAGGCTACCTATGTTAGCCCTTTTTAGCCCTTAGAAGTGCGTTGTGTAGATCGTGAAATGCATTATGAAACATTTCTGTAATTAACAATTTGTAATAACCTCTGTTGCGTAATTAGTAAATTTTCTTTTTACACATTTTCCCATTATCAAAGAGATTTATGTTTGATTTAATTATGAAACGATTAAATTTTAAAATAAAATAACATTGTAACATTAATTAATTATTATTATTTGATAATTATTAAAATTATATAGTAAACATTTTTAAATATTTCATTAAAATTTGTTTAAAAATATATTTTTTTACACAGTATTCTCCATACGTGGATGTGTGGATGAATCTACCATTATTACATATGTTAGGTGATAATACTCAGAGTTTCGCGCGCATGATAAGCTACGATGAGATGAAAGACAACTAGGTGACACTTGAAGCACGACACCATTCGAAGCTGTTCCTGACGGCATTCGGTCGGCACAATGTGTCAAGGGCGTGCACTGACCTACTAGCTTTTACCGAATTCCAGAGCGCTAACGCAAATCTTTTTGACTCGTCGGTCGGAAAGTGGTAGATGGGCAGGTGGAACCTCTTGGAGGTATATATAAGCGTCAGCGGCCGGCTTAGTAGTTCAGTTACACCTGGGGATATTGCAAGTGCGGATCGAAGTGACTGTTGCTGTTCAAAGTGATTTTTGTGTTAATTAGTACGAAACTGTAGTAAGGTGACATTTATAGCTATGTATCGACACAGTTAACTCAAACTATTGTATAAGACTTCGTCTGCTAATTTCTACCTGTTGTTTGTTTGTAGTTAGCAAGTTCGTAATTACTGACTTCATTGGTGTCAATTATTCTGTTTCCATTGTACAACACGACGATCCTTACGACTATCGTAACAGTATGTTGTGATGTTATGTTATGAGCCGAGTCCGTCATGGAATCGGGCTTCTGCCCCACCCCCGCCAAAATACGTTGAAGACGTTTAGGGGGATTCGCCTACGACATCTTATACCGTTGTTTATTTAAACATAATTAATGCGGTCCAAGTCACTGTATGATAATGATATAATTTACCTTATAATTTCCGTCAAGTGACTTCTAGCGTAATTTGAGCTGGGTTACGCGTTTCAGGCCATATGTCCCATCTTCAGACCTTCACTCCAAAGGAGCTCGTTATATATTAAAATCAATGGTAAAACAAACACACAATACAGATAAAACTAAATAATAGTGCCCACTGACACAGTCTTGACATGCTACACGCGGTGCACCGTGTCGGTTACTAGTACGCTTATAATATGTCCATTCATTGTATTCTACGTTTTTATTTATTGTGTGTTTGTTTTACCATGGATTTTAATATATAACGAGCTCCTTTGGAGTGAAGGTCTGAAGATGGGTCATATGGCCTGAAACGCGTACCCCAGCTCAAATTACGCTAGAAGTCACTTGACGGAAATTATAAGGTAAATTATATCGTTGTTTATTGGTTCAAATCAAGTCCAACACGGATTCAACCACCTGTTTATGAAAACATGATTCCGTCGAAATATCATTTAAACTCGTTCGTTCAGAGAGTAAACACACATGCGGGACTCGGCCTGTTGCATGACATAATATCTGTAAAACTCTTTCCGTTCTTAGTTCAATCCTGATGTAAACAAACCCACGTGGCAAACCTGAAACGCTATACGAGGTCAGGGGCGTTTACACTGTTCACACAGTAATGCATTACGCGCATGTGCAGAATGTCTGTGTAGTCATGTGAGAGCTATCTTGCCACTTAAATCGGAGCGCGTCTTTTTGAGACTTCCTCCTTATCACTGTATTCTGAATCGTATTGAATTAATATGGAGCCAGTTGAAAGGATATGTTTTCCGTCACAACACAACATTAACTGCTTGATATAGAACAATTTATTGAGAAGGCGGTAAATGAAACAACGGTGGACAAGTGGAGTCATTGTATGGAGCATATAATCAAGGAAGATGTTAAGCTATAGCAACTGGCCCATATTACCGACGTTGTGGACAATGGACAATCTTATCAATTACTCTGACTGAAATGACGATACAAGTTCAGACAGAGATCTGGAAGGTACTGAATTACACTCTGACAGCAAGTGATAGTATTCACTGGTGTGATATTACACTGGTAATTATCACAGCTTCTATTTTCGTTTGTTTGTTGCGATATTTAAACGGTTAATAAAAAAAAGGCATTAACGGGTGTTGTAAAATATTTCACTGTCACACAAATTTTACTTTGGTCAGGACAAATTATTACAATTTACGTGTGTTTATATAGTATCAATATTATACGTATCTACCCTGTTTGTACTGCTTTTGTCAGAGTGACATGCCTCTAATTCAAGCAGTAAATAGTGTTTCAGTTGTGTCACGTCTGTTTGTTTACATCAGGATTAACCTAAGATTGGAAACACTATACATACTATATGCGTATATAGTTTCAGCAACATTCTGAATGAGTCAGACTTATATGTACTGCAACTTCTAAAAAGAAAACACAAACTTCTGCAGTTCAACGACACCAGACGTTCTATTACTGCGCAGACTCGCAGACGTTTCAATGGACATTACGTGCAGCCGGTCAACACAAACGTGACCAGACACAGAATGTATGAAACAATTTTGTTATCATGTCGGCGGTGGAACTCATCACGTACAGCTGATAGAATACAGCTGTCGCAGAGCGGACAGCAACTGTATGCTACGGTTACTTACAGAATACAGTATACCATAAATAAAACTAATAATAAACTTTCTTTTTATTTTATGAACTTACGGTACATTTATTATAACACTTATTGTTATATAAGATCTGTAGGTGTATATTAAATGAAAGAGAGGCCATGGATCTGACACTCCCTTTTAAAGGACGGACGCTCAACGGACATACTAATATTATAATATCAAGATTTGTCGATTTAGCAACCAAAGAAAACTTATTAAAAATTAAAATACTTTTTTCTCGAAAGAAAAACCATAAATTTGTAAAATCTAACAAAACTTTCAGAATTTTTGTTAAATCGTGGTGTCGGGCTGTTTGGTTGGCCGTGGTCCAGTGCTAAAATTTCTAGCAAACGTTTCGACAGTGCCATAGACGGCGATCATCAGTGCAAATTATGAGCTTGCGCTAACGTAAGCTGACACAAGTTAGAGACCACAGCACTGTGGTAACTAAGGTGTCAGGTTACGTTAGCACAAGCTCAAAATTTTCACTGATGATGGCTGCCAATGGCACAGCCGAAACGTTTGCTAGAAATTTTAGCACTGGACCACAGCCATCCAAACAGCCCGAGATCACAATTTTACAACATTGACTTCGACCGTGAAAGCCTTCGAAGTTAAACTTTCAAAACTTACAGAACATAACGAACTCCAAAAACATAACTTTATCCGAGTCCTCATTTTCCGAGAAGTTTAATTCAGAGATTATATTGTCAGTGGTTATATTTTGTTGCGTTGATTGCACAGATCGTATAGTCTCCATACTGTGTGTAAATTTTATTGAACGCTAGAGAAATCAATCATCATGATTTGTATTAACTAATTTCTAATGGCGCCTTTATTTATCGCCCAAGCTGTCTAGACATTAGGAAAGGTAGACCACCCTTAAGTGAGCCGTTAGGAATACAAGTAAAACTGTATAGCCAGCACTACGTTTCAGCCGTCCACTGTTACTCCAGGATGTTATTCCAGATACTCATTCCACTGGCTGAGTCGATCTGCGGGCTCACGAGTGTACTTTGTTTTAACGGTGTGCCCTAGGCTTTCCACAATAGTACCGTGAAGAATTTCTACTTTCTCCAAAACAATGACTCGTGCTACAATAAAGAAGATAAGAAATCTTCAGTATCTGGGACATCTCATGAGAAATTAACAGAGGTTTTACTTATTGCAATCCATACTACAGGGAAAAGTACTTGGAAAGAGAGGAGTTGGGCGATCGAGAATATCATGGCTGAGAAATTTACGGACCTGATTTGGCATGAATACAACTGACTTATTCCGTGCAGAAGTACAGGAAGTTAAAATAGTCTGTATGATATCCAACATCCGAAACGGATAGGAACTATCAGAAGAAGAAGAAGAAGATTTGATAAGTGTCACACAATCAAAAGAAAATTATAATTGTTCGCAACACAAATAAACAATTAAAATACTATCACCTCAGTGACATGAAGGCACGATCTACTTAGCGGAACTGCGAAACTCAACTGATCGAATTCCCGACACACGGCCAATATGTTGATTTACCTCTGTTTAAACGCCTCACCAAACTCGTTTATAAAACTACATGGTTCAAGAATCTTTACATCTCTGCCACTTTACGTAATCAACCGTCCTAATCATACATATTTCATTCTGAAGACGCGTTTTGAAATTATTATCTACATTAAATCTCAAAACATCTCTTCATTGTTTGCTTCTCTTCTCAAAGTCTAAGGTGTAGAGATGTCAGTACATACCATATCGTAACACGCCACATATGCGTACTGTATTGATATTATCAACTTATATTACCTGAGACTATATTACATCGGGCGACGGTTGATAGCAGATCTCTTGGATGTGACAAAATAGATAGGTTATTGCATTTAGCACCCGCAGAAATAGACGAAAATATCCAGAAGATGGAAGGGCTCTAAAATGCCCTGAAATCAACATTAGGTCCTGACTTCTTCAAAATATGAACTTCTACGTCGCTACTGAATATCCACTGTCGAATTGGAAGAAAAAGAAGAATAACATTTAGTAGAAAAAAAGGGAATAGAGAAAAATAAAAGCAGTAAAGGAGTTAATGAAGAAGTAGCAGAAATGAGAGAAAGGAACAAGAAGATAAAAATATAAAGAATGAATAGTAGAAATAGGATAATAATAAGAACATGTAGCAAAACAGGGTCGTAAGGAGAAGAGAAGGAGAAGGAAGTAAACATAATAAAGAAGCATAAGAAGATGAAAGAGGATGCGGAAAAGTAGAAACAAGGAAGATTAAAAAAGAAGAAGAAGAAAGAGAAGGAGAAGGATAAGAGACGATTGAAAAGATGACGGCGTAGAAGAAGAAAAGAAAAACAATATAAGGAAAAAGCAATAAAAAAACAAGGAGGTATACAGAAGAAAAAGAAATAGAGAAGAAGTAGAAACCGACAAACAAGGAAAAGAAGAAGAACGTTGAAAAGGAGAATATGGTGAAGAAACAGAAGAAAAAGAAGAAGAGGTGGTGGACGACGAGGAGGAGATAAAGAAAAAGAAGAAGTGAAGGAGAAGGAGCGGTAGGAGGAGGGGAGGAGAATAGGAAATGCTTCGACTGAAATAGCGGAAGCATTTGCTTCCACAGCGACTCAGTTAAAGTCGGATACGTTGTAACGTATGAGTTACAACTTTGAGTTTTAATTCATCCCGTTACGTTACACATTCTATACGCCAACCCCTACTCGAACAACAATGTTATTAAATTAAAACATGGCACTTGTGGGTGGGGGTTGGAGGGCGCCACTCACTAACCTACATTACATTGTCACCGCCCGGCTTCTTTGTCTGTGGCGTTTGTATTGTTACTGTTACGACGACAGTGGAGCGTGCGGGGTTGGTGGCGGCAATCTGCTGCTCCCAGCCTGATTGTTGTTTGTGGCAAATGGCTTGGAACAAGAATGGACGCTAGGAACGCGTTCTATACGTCGCGTCGGTAGAGGTGTTAATAAGTGTAGGGTTGTATCATCGTATGGATATACCTTAAGACACATGCGAGCATGAAATTCTCTCACTCTCTCTCTCAAAGTCAACTCATTTAAAAATAAATAAAACACACACACACACACACACACACACACACACACACACACACACACACACACACACACACACACACACACACACACACACACACACACACACACACACACACACACACACACACACACACACACACACACACACACACACACACACACACACACACACACACACACACACACACACAGTATTTATATATATATTTACGGCACACTTGGCAGTATATAGCAACCTAAACGCACTGTCTTTATTTTTTTCTAGTGTGTTTGCTTAATTCTCCTGTATCTTTTTTACATTAATTCAGCCTTTATATCGTATTCTGTCGATACACAGTCGAACAACATATCCGTATTCATCCTGTTATTTAAATTAGCAGTCTCTGTAATTCCAACTTCTTCGTCTTCTCTTCAAGGATTAGGTTATATAAACCTGTTCCGGCACCCATCTCATCCTCGGACGACCCACGTCTCTTCTACCAATGGCTTTATAGTTCAGTGCCGCTTTCGGCAATCGATCCTCTGTCATCCTTTGCAGATGATCCCACCATTGTCTTCTGTAAATTGCAACAATTTCATTCATGTCCTTCGCTTCTAGATCTGCTCTGATTTCTTCATTCCTTCCTACAGTTTGTTCTGCAAGCTTATTCCTCTGTAATTACTTACATCTGTTCTGTCTCCTTTTTTATATAACGAAATCACTTTTGCCCGCCTCCATTCTTTCGGAATTTTGTTTTTCATCCAAATGTTGTTTAGAAAATATCCAAATTCTTAAATAACGGGCCACCATATTTCATTAACTCAACATTTATTCCGTAAAGTACTGGTGCCTTTCTACTTTTCATTTCATTTATTTCTTGTTGTAGTTCTTCTACAGTTAACTCATCTAGACCTTTTCCACTGGGCGTACTTATATATTCCTTATCATTTTCTATTGCCCTGTCGAAATATAATTTTGTCGTGCTTAATATAACTTTGAATGAATATAATTCCAACTTTGTCGTTCTTACTTGGTGAACGACGATGCCTTTCAGCGTCTCCACCATTATCAAGTCCTAAACCAGGACAAACAAACATACTACTGGAACCCGTATATATACCCATGAATCCGCCTTCACGGCTGGTCAATTCGTAAACAGCTCTACTTGTCACTACCCTATTGGCTCAGCTCCGTTAAGCCACACCCCTTCTGCCTTACCCACCACTTATTATGCTAGTACTAGTACAACAAGTGTTAGGTAAGCAGACAAAGCTGGGTGTGGCTTAATAGGGTAATTGAGAGAGAGACAAAGCTTCGTAGTAGGTGGCAGTCTGTAGCCTCGTCCGGAGCATGATAGGTAGCAGTCCAGCAAGTCGGCACGACGATACGTATTGCTAAAATGTGGTATCCGGAAATAAATGCTCTGAGATATACTCATTTTTAAGCTTAGCGTTTTTTTTGTCTATATAATCTCCCATTTATCCAACACAGTAATCAGACCTATAGTAATATATGAAAGTGAGCCATGGGTGCTGAAGTTGGAAGTTATGAAAAAACTTTAGTGTTTTAGAGAGGAAAATTTTAAGAAAAATTTATGGATCAGTGTGGGAGGGACGGATGTGGAGGATAAGAAAGAATCGCGAACTAAGAGACCTGTATGAAGAAAGCGGACATAGTTGTGGCAGTGAAGGCGTGAGAATGAGAAGTGATCGATGCCCAAAAGTGGCATTGAAAAGGAAGCCGGAGGGAGTAAAGAAGAGAGAGCGTCCGAGGAGGAGATGGTATGAAGGTGTGGAAGGGGATTTGAGAGAGACGCGAGTGGCGGGTTAGAGGAGTAAGGCTTTGGACAGAGAAGAATGAAGGAGACTCATTGAGCAGGCTAGGGTTCTACAAGGACCTTAGTTCCAGAAGAAGAAGGAGAATGAATAATCGCTCAAACAGCGAAACCAATTTGAAGTATGGTGCATAAATTCGAGAAACTCGAATGTGGAGGTACCTGGGTCTATCTGTGCTCGGTTATTCCGTTCAGCTCAAAATCATTACCGCGGTCATGATGCAAGAATGTCAATTCCACATCTTGGCAGCAACTAGACCACCGCAGCAAATTCTTCTTCTTAATCGCCATCATTTTCAACAAGGATTTCAGACATTGTTTGTTCCGGTCCCAAGTGGACCGTGGACCAACTAGAACTGGTCAGTCCAACGCTTCTTCGGACGCTCACACTTCTCCGTCCCTTCGGCCTAAAATTCAATAGGTGTTTATTGATGCGGCAGTCATCCATTCGGTTAATTTACCACAACGATTTCAGCCGATGTCGGGCAATCCAATCCAGTATACTCATAATATTCAGTACTTGCTGTGTATCTGCGTTTCTTGTACGATCTTGAATAGTATACCTTACACGAGCTCGAGAAATCTCATTCCGTCTGCTTGAATACGACTTGTCTGGGATTTTGTTAAAGTCCACTTCTCAGACACATAAGAAGTGAGTGTGGAGGCCCATCACATTATAGAATTTCAGACGTGTTTATTTACTGCTAGAATTCAGATTTCTCCTAACGGTCCCGCACATATTGTTAAACTTGTATAGCTTATTCACTTAGGCCGGGCGCACACTGGAGCGACATTTTGTTTCGCGACATAACCGTTTTGGCGCATTGTGTCGCTAGGCGTCGCAGACGACTCTACTGCTACTGGGATCTATGGAGCGCTACGCACTGGCTGCGACAATGTCTAGAGGCATCGTGAGGCCTATGGAACACCAAAAACAAAGCTCTTTCAATGTACGTCTCGTAACAAAAGAGCTCGCGACGTTTTGGACTGCACATGCGCTGGAATCTAACCACACAAGACTTCTTTATTTATATTTATATACATTAAATATACATTAAGACTTCTTCTTAATTTACATACACTTATATAGTCCATGCCTTCTATTTTAATGCCTGTCATGAACCCACGAATCACGCACTTTTACAGGTCAAAAACAGCTGACGAGACATTGTTTTGTCGTAGGACAATGTCTCAAGCCTATCTTCACCGAAGCGACGCTTTGCAACACGAAGCGTCGAAAAGGTTCTGTCACGAAACAAAATGTCACTCCAGTGTGAGTCCGGCCTTACGTAGCCCACATATTCAAAACTGCTGACCCGCTACAGAACAATACCTCCTATAACAATTTTCGCTTTATGGGATGTGGTTCCTTGAAAAGAAGCCATCATCTATAGCACCCATGTATCGCCAATACTTTTAATTAAAATAAATGTACCGAAAATATTCAGTTACATCAGGGTTTCCAGTTATGTCCATTTATTCCTCAAGTTTTCTCTTCATATTTCTAGTTGAGTGTCTAACATTTTTCATTAACCCATCTACTGCTGTCTCTGCCTCAAGGATTCATTGCAAGTTAATTTATTTCATTATCTTAACCATAATTGATCCTAGTTTGATCCCTAATTTTTGTCAGACTTGACACTTACTTATATTACCTTCATTGAAGAGTTCAACACTGCATCATGTACAGCTAAAGCCAAAGTATCCAGTCAAACAAATATAATTTTTTACAATCTATTCCAAAACAAATGGTTCAGCGACTCGTTAACAAATTAGGATGACTCATATTTAAAGCAAATATTAACTTTATGACAGACATTACAGACACTGGTAGTGAATGTATATTAAAATTCCCTTTCCAATGGTAAAAACCGCATGTCTCTACGATTTGTTGTAACGGAGTTACAGATTTGTAAAAAAATGTCAATATTTTGAGGACTTTTGACAGAACGTTTCTACGACTCAATTTTTTTTAATCAATTTTTTTAATTTCTAACAATAAATTTTTAGGTGTATTCACATAAATTTGGTATCAAATTACTTAGAAAATGTTAAAGATTGTTTTGAGACAAAATACGAAGAATGGATTTTTTGGTCAATTTGCCGGATATCAATGACCTAATTGAAATTTTCATAAAGGAAAACCCAATTGCTGGTGAGGATAGAGTATTAACTGAGTTACCCTCGTGTTAGTCAAGCTAGAGATAACGGCTACAGCACAGCCATAACGGCTACAGGTGGATTTACAGTATCAGCGGACAATAATAGTAAAATAACGTAGGAAAGGCGGCGGATAGGATACATTACTCTATCTCGCGCCGTAATACAGTAGAAAAGCTTAGCATAGAGCGAACGCGCGGTCGGTAAGAATATTAAAGGTATAAATCATATGGAAATTATGCCGCGGCAATGTTGAAACATTAATACGTGGCACAAGCGGCTCACGCGCACAGAAAAACAGATAAATGTTTATTACCTGCTATTACATACGCTGGAGACAAGCAGCGGAATAGAATTTATCTGCTGACTGTGTTAATATAGCCAGCCAGCCAAGGGTAGAGAGGTTTTCTCTCGTGCTATCAAGACCATTACAAAAAATTTTTTTTTGTTTCTAACCAATGTTGTGCAGAATTTATTTGTGTAAAATATATAGTACTAATGTAGAAATTAAAATATTTGCTAAGAAACCGTATGATAACTAGTACGGTCTCTGGGCTGCAGAACTTGATAACTAATTTGAATGTAGTATAAGGTTTGATCAATAAGTTCGTGCCGTTTTGCAATTTCCACCGCTACAAGTGTCCGATTAAAAAACTTTTATTATGTGATGTTCGTACACATGTTAGTGAAAATCGTCTAAAGTTTTAGTCCTTTTCGTGCAGGGTTTCTTAGTTTTGATTTCATAGCTAATTGAGTAAGTCGTCCTTAGGTGTATTAGGCGGTTTTTTGTCATTCTGCAACGCAAGACTCAAGAACATGGATTAAAGCTTGTGTAAAATGTGAAACAAACTGCTCTGTCCTAGTAAACGCGTTCAGAAGGCTTCTGGCGAGACTGGTGTATGTGATAAAGCGGTTTACAAGTTTCAAAGACTGCCGTGAATGAGTTGAAGATCGTGGTTTCTATGAAGATTATGTTTTTATGTTCCAAGAAATTGCATCGCTAGGCACAGTGGTAGGTGTAGAGTATTATTCGGACATTTTACACCATTTTTATAAAGCTATTCGTAGAAAACGGCCAGACTTACGGAAGAATAATTTACGAAAACTGCAGCCTGGGCGCAGGTCATTGCTTGTTAAGAATTTTGTCAGGCTAGGCAAAGAAAACGTCATAATGATGACACGGCAACTGCAGATTTGTCCCAACATGATATTTTCTCCACCTAATAGTGAAAATTTCCATGAAAGAACAACGTTTCGCGACTGTTGAAGACGTAAATTGCTAAGCGAGCTCAAGGCTGTACCAAAAAGTGTATGCTTGAGATATTTTGAAGACTGCAAAACGGTTGGCTTAATCGTGTTACTTTCGACTGAGACTACATTGAAGGGGGCAGTATAAGTGTCGATGAATGAAGGCCTACGTTTTAGAATAAACAAGAACTGCATGAACTTTTTGACCAAACCTTGACATTTATTGAAGTGAGCACTTCGCTGTACGAGACTATGGTGGCCGTCTCACTCCGTACACCTCGCGCTACTAGGACAATGAACTGATTCAACGTGTAACGAAATAGATGAAGCGGAAAAGCAGTGTTGTCAGGTCAATCAACTATTTTTCCCACATAGCTACCCAAAATCTGTCCACTGCCACAAATATGTGTGCTTGAAGCAGGTGATAATATTTTTAAAAATATGGGGATATTCTAAATGTTGAAATACTAAAACAAGAATAACGTAAATATTGTTACGACGATCTCTTTGATCATCGTATGGTGCAGTGGAAAACAAAATACAAGACACCAATGAAGTCACTAAAAACCAACTTTAATTATCACAATTAACAGTTTGTAATCAACAAGATAGTCTCTTACAACAAATCAAATGAAAATATTGTCTACACGCAATAATAATTTCAACTAATAGAGTCCCGCACAATTATAAAACACATAATACTTCGAACCTCGCTGGAATAAATCGACACTTAAACTGAAACTAAGCGGGAGCTGTCGTTGTTTAAATAGTTAGCACAAGTGCTGCAGAATAATCCATAATACGCATCAACACTTCTTGAAAACACTAGAGCGTAATTGACTGCGGCTGTTCAAACACAGTGCGCGCGGACCTGTGAAGTGTGGAACAGCCTCGCATGTTAAATGTCACGTAATTATCTTTCTTCTCAAAGTAGCAATACGTACGCACATAAACATTACAGCTGAGCTCTGCTGAGATAGCCGAGGAAAGAGTTGAACAACATTCTCCAATGTACTAGAATGTTCCGTATTGCGTAACAATATTAAACATAAAAGAAAAAATGTACTCACATGCTGAGAGATAGACTTGAATACTTTTGAAATCTTTCTTGGACTTAGTTTATTATTAAGCCTAACTTTCAATTATTCATTGGCTAACTTAGCCTAACTTTTCATTATATTTAAACAACTTTCCAATTATTTAATTTATAAAAACAATTTAAAATCATTTATACCGATTTTTATTATAATATTTATAATTTATAGTATCGTCAATGAAAATGTTTGGGTACATTTATGAAATGTCGAAAGAGTATAATTTTTCTTTATGTTTCAATTCTTGTACTTAGTTTATTATTAACCTTAAACACACGCGCGCGCGCGCAAGTTTAAAACTTTACAATTGTTTAATTCATAAAAACAATTTTAAATTAGTGACCTATTTTTTATTATAATATTGGTAATATAGTCAATGAGAATGTTTGGGCACATTATGTTTTAAAACTCAAAAGAGTATAATTTTGTATCTTTGTTTACTTTATACGGATTTTAGTTGATCGATGAGTTCGATTCTAGCTTTTATATTGTATTTAGCTGGAAGTTTTTTATGTTTATAATTTGTAAAAAATTGAATTATTATACTGCGCTGCGCATATACTGTTCAACTAAATTTTGCGTAAATCATATTTTTACATTGAAAAAATTATATTATGATGATAATCATAAAAATGTGGTCCGTAGTCTTCTACTTGTTAACTAAAGGTAACAGTAGTGCAAACTACGGGGAGCCCGTGATTTTCGAATTTTGGATACGAAATACTCGAGAAAATCTATTATCTTAAGATTGTCTTCTTACGAGGTTTTATCAACAGGTCATTTAATGTTGTTTGTTAAAATATCGGTATGGAGAACCATACATGACTTCCATATTCTAAGATTTATATTTAAAATCATTTTCGAAATGAAATATTACCATAGAAACTACTTCTTTCTACTTACTGCTTCAGCCTTAACCACAGTACTGTGGTCACTAACGTATACCACCTCACGTTATCGCACTCGATTTTCACTGATGATGGAAGTCGATGGCATTGCCGAAATGTCTGGTTTTGTAGAAAACATTGGACTACGGCCAAATATCCCGGGAAGGAATTTTAACAAAAACTACTTCTTTGTTGCCGATAACGTTGTACACATATATATCAGTGGCGAAGTTACATGGAGGCAATTGAGGCAATGCCTACCCTAAAAAATTCTGTAGAATAAAAATTATAAATACGTATGAACTACATAACGTAAAGATTATACATTGTTACTGCGACTGTCAAATTTATTAAACCGAAACGTGCTTTATTGAGCGACCGCTAGATGGTGACAGGTGAGATTCGGCATAGTTCGTTTAAAGCGAATGAGGCAACCTGAACTTGCCTCAGCGTTTTTTGTATACATCGTATGTAAGCAATGTAGTGGTGTGATAGGGAAGTGTAGGGAGGGGGGATTGTCCCGCGCTGTACACATAGAGCGTTGAGGCATGCCTCACTTCTGTGGTCCAAACAGTTAAGTTAAAGCGCCTGTGTTGTTTCTAAGTGTTTATTTTATGCGGTTATTAAAAGTGTCACTGTTATTCCGCTGAACTAACAGATGATCAAGATTGTTATTTGAATTATTTGTAACATTAAACATATATATAGAAACTAATCAAGTTTAAAAATTTGAAGTACAATCAGTTGTATTATTGTGTATGACTAATACAAGGATTGTTCAATAGACACACGTATAGAGCTGTAAAGCATTTTTTATTCAACGATTTTAAAAGAAGTCTCCAATAACATTAAGACATGAGTTCCACTGTTGCACTAACCTGTAGATTCCCTGCTAGTAAAATTCTTACGGCTGTTTGTGGAACCATTCGGTTACAGCAAACTCTACCTCAGCGTCCGATTTGACCCACCGTCCTTTTAGTGATTCCTTAAAAAAAATTTAAGATAAGATTTTTGCCTACCCATTCATTAACTACTAGCTTCGCCAGTAAGCAAATTGATGTCCATTTTTTCGGCTTGCACGCGTTATGTTGGTGTGGGTTTCGGCACTTTCCATTTAAAAAGCGTGCAAACGTAAGAAAATAAACATGATTGAGGCCAGAAATAACGTGAATTGTGTGTGTGTGTGTGTGTGTGTGTGTGTGTGTGTGTGTGTGTGTGTCTTACCTGCCTTTTTATTGCCGTATTAAATGAAAAATATTATATTACATTAAAATTAAAAAATTTTAATTTTATCGCCTGGCAACAAAATTATTTTATTTTTAACAATTACCATTGTTTCAAAAAGTTTAAATAAATTTTCAAGTACTTTACTCTTGTTAAAACGTAAAAGGTTGCAGGTAAACTACCCCTTCCCCTTAACCGATCTTCACCAAAATCGAAAGTCCTTGAGACCTCTACAATTCAGGGACGTATGCAAAAAAGTATTTGATTCTGTGTGAATTTGCGGCAGTTATCGTTTGCCATAGAAAATACGCTTGATAAAAAACGTTGCAGGTAAACTACCCCTTCCCCTTAACCGATCTTCACCAAAAACAATAGGTCTTGAGTACTCTACAAATCAGGGCTGTGTGCAGAAAATTATTTGATTCTGTTTGAATTTGCGGCTGTTAACGTATGCCATAGAAAATACCCTTGTTAAAAAAACGTTGTTGGTAAACTACCCCTTTCCCTTAACCGATCTTCACCAAAAACAATAGGTCTTGAGAACTCTACAATTTAGGGCAGTATGCAAATAATCTTTTGATTCTGTTTGAATTTGCGGCTGTTATCGTTTGCCATAGGAAATACCCTTGTTAAAACATAAAACGTTACAGGTAAACTACCCCTTTCCCTTAACCGATCTTCACCAAAAACACTAGGTCTTCAGAACTCTACAATTCAGGGCTGTATGCGAAACATTATTTGATTCTGTTTGAATTTGCGGCTGTTATCGTTTGCCAAAAAAAAAATTTCCCTTGATAAAAAAACCGTTGCAGGTAAACTACCCCTTTCCCTCAACCGATCTTCACCAAAAACAATAGGTCGTGAGTACTCTACAAATCAGGGCTGTATGCAAAAAATTATTTGATTCTGCTTGAATTTGCGGCAGTTATCGTTTGCCATAGAAAAAAATCTACAGACACATAGACAGACAGACACACACACAGACACACAGACACACACACAGACACTTTTCGGAAAACGACTTTTTTTCATGTTTTGAGTGTAGTACAATCAGAATCTGCAATAATCTCGAACACGATTTTTTTTGCCATCACCATACTTCCATTCCTTAAGGAATATGGAAGTAAAAATTATGTCTTTATTCGTCTATATTCAGGTTGCGATCTTTAACGCTTTGGGTGCCGGACGTTTCAGCACAAAACGTCTATAGAGTGCCGGCTGCTGACGAAAAATACTTCTATAGAATGCCGGCAGTTTTTAATGTTTTTTAAAAAATTCTTGTGAAACTATACCATAACCTAGAAAAATGATACTTACCTTGTTTTAAACGTTGGGCCTTTCGATTCATAATGAAATATAAAATTTTATTGTTTTGTATAAACACTATCAATGAAACTTTACTTTTCTATACACAATTTTTATTAAAAAAAAGTTGGCGAAACTGTTATAGCACACTAAAAATGTTATAAATCACTTTAAATTACACAGAAGTAGTACATTTCACTATTGAAACACAAAACGTAAGAAAATGTATCACTAACATTAGTTTGTATAATATTTTTTTAAATGAAAACTTTGAAGCATGAGTCTTCAGTTTGGCTTAGATGAGCTACCATCTGCTGACAGTTTGGAGAACTAGGAACACTAGCGAACATTACACAACAGCGAAAATGACGTCATTAGAAGTGATCCCGTATTTAAAAGAAACATAAAACTACTTCGTGTCAAATAACGTGTTGGCACTCTATAGATGTTTTGTCACCACGTCAAATGACATGATCGGCACTCTATGAAAGTTTCATCACCGTCTCAACTGACGTGTTGGCACTGTATAGAAATTTTGTCACCACGTCAAATGACGTGATCGGCACTCTATGAAAGTTTCATCGCCGCGTCAACTGACGTGATCAGCCACTCTAAGTGTTAAGGGTACCCGGAAAGCAAAAAAAAATCACATTTCTATTTTTAATGAAATATTAAAATACAAGGTTTCCTCTTTACAGAAATATATAATATATAGGGGTTTAAAGATTTTTCATATTTAAATAAATTTTTGAAATATATCTTACACACAGTATCGAGTGACGTTGAACCAGCTCATGGAGTGTGCTCTACTGGTCCCAGCTCATGGTGCAAGTACAACAGGTCGATGCATGACAACACAGAATATAGTCACAGACACAGTATGTCGCCTGCAATTATGTCTCAAATCAAACTATTTTTAGAGATTTATCTAGTAAAAATCTTCTAATTAAATGCCTTCATCGGAAAACTCAAAACATGAATGAGAGCGTGAATCACATAATTTGGACACGGATTCCAAAATCAACATTTGTAAGCTTAAAAACACTTCTATTTGGTATTTTAGATGCTTCATTGTGGCATGCTACAATGATGGCAATGCTGTTAAATACTTAGCTTTAGAGAAACTGGGAATTAACCTGGTACTCGCATGAATTAACCTGGTATGGTCAACGCATTGAAAATGCTTGATGAAGAAAGGATACGCACTTTGACAAAGCTATATCAGAGTATGAAACAAAGGCTAGACAACAAAGAAGACTAAAAAAAAGAAACAAGAAGAACTTAGTGATTGCTGAGACTATAATCCAGGAATGTTCTAAGTTAACTGAAATATGAAGTTATTATAAAGTACGTTTTTTGTTTTTCTTGTTTTTTACAGATTAAAATTTTTTCAGGAAAAGGAACATTTCCTCAAGAACTATTTAACCAATCTTGTGAAAACTGTAACAGGATATTTACTAAACAAAGTCGCACATTTTAATGCGTCATTTAAAAAAAAATAAGTTGTAAAACTAATTTTACTTTATTTATAAAGTAAATAAAGTTTTTCCTACATTTAACGTAGATGAGAAAATAATTTTTTTGGGCGAACTAAAACTTCAATTTAAAAACAGTGCCGTTGAAATATATAACAAGGATTCATTATATAGTACAAAAATGTGACTGCGTTAGTGGAAATCATTTCTGAGAAAATGTTCCTTATGTTACCATTAACTGATATAGGGTACCCTTAAAATAATACCTCTTTCTTAATGTAATAATTTTTTCCTGTTTCAATGAATTTCCGGCATTAAATTATTATTGATTTAGTTTGACCTTACTTGGTGATTTGTGTTTTGTCTTCAACAGTCGCAAAACCACATCTTTCCATGTTTGTTTTATCGTATTCACAAGAAGAAAAATCCTTACGGGGGGGGGGATTTGTGTTTGGTGAATACGAGTGGATGTGGCATCATTACGGGCTTACCGTCGTTACAAGACTATCGGCGGTAATGTGAAACGAAGTTTTCATTGACGATCTTGCCTTGATAAAAACAGTTTCATTTACATTTAATTAAGAAAGTTGTGTTAGTGGTTATAATCACAAACAGAATTATCACTGTTGCACATAGCTATAGAAAAATTATTCCGATTAGCGCTTTCAAGCTTCACAGCTCATCGTCAGATCGGAAATAATAACAGCAGGACAAACAACCTCTTCACAGCCCTACCCACCTCACCGCCCGCACACACCTCCCGCAAACAAGTTATAACTTAAATGTTCTTTCTTAACTAGCGAGTTCAGTCACCTATGTCTGTACAGTTACATATTTTTCTAGCACATTCTGCGTGTATGTGTATTGTGTGTGTGTGTGTGTGTGTGTGTGTGTGTGTGTGTGTGTGTACATTCTTTTCAAACCTGACGTTGTGAAACCTTTCTTATTCACACTTTTAACTGGAATTTCCTTTTCGGTACAGTTTTACAATGCGTTATATTGTCAAAACCATCCCTTTTATTCTTTCTATATTCAACACAAACAACAACCCTTCTCGTCCCTTCCTATCACCACCTATGGGCGCGATCACTCACCCTTATTTCAAAAACATCCATATATTCAATTTAATTCTTAATGTTATCTATCCGTCCTCTACCTTTTACTCCTTAATTTTATTATAAAACATTTCTTCATTATCAAATTTAGTTTTAGTATTCATTAAATTGTCAAACCCTTTCTCTCTTTCTTTCCATATTTCTAACTTTTAAAATGTCATAGTCTTGCAAAGGATTAACAAACTTATGGTTCCCTTCTATGAAATGTCTCGCATATAACGAATTTGCTGTTGTATTACCTTCTCCACGTTTGTGGTCAGACAGCCTGCATACGAATTTCTGTCCTGCCTCTCCTAGGTACACTTTGTTGCATTCTTTATATTTTAATTTATAAACTCCGCTTCTCTGTAATATTGCTGTTATTATTTCCGATCTGACGATGAGCTGTGAAGCTTGAAAGTGCTAATCGGAAAAATTTTTCTATAGTGGTGTGCAACAGTGATCATTCTGTTTGTAGTTTCATTTACTGTAAAATAAAAACAAGTTTCATTTAAACGAAACCAAACAGCATCAATAAAAACAGATTCATCATTGTAAACCGACTTTCTAAACCTTTTGTCAATTGACGCGTAGTACAAACAGTCGATATTCAATCTGATTAGGACACGAAGAGTTTGTTGACACAAGGCAGAATTTTATGACGACTCATCACAGTAGCCGCGCATTCATATTCTGCTCGCTGGCAGTTGATATTTTTAGTCTCGTTCAAATGGTTTTTCATTTTAACAAAGCGACACACAGCGTCGAAATTTCGCTGATCATTTGCTACGCTCAAAGTGCGCATGTACGACTAACCTCGTTATTGGAAAAGGAATGATGTGGTGTATAGACTTAGTCTCGTGGAAGGAAAGTAATGTAAAATTGAAGGCAAACAGCTGCTGGTTGCAATGACGTCATCCAGTCGCCGCCAGCTGTAACACCAACACCACGCTTTGCTGCTGCGTACCTAATCATATACACCAAACTTTGTAATAATGCTGAAAGGCACTTTCAGCAGTTTGGATTTTTTATTTCCTAAAATATAAATGCAGAATAATTATAATGATTTAAAACAACATAATTTTACTTCTGCAGTGTCCTTCCGGAACCGGTCGTATCTCCTGCGTTAATGCTTGTCATGGTATTTATAAACGCAGAATTATATTTGAACAAGAGGAGTAAATTCTCAGTTTTAACTTAACATTTCGGCATTTGTCTGTCTGGTCTTTCTGTTTGGTTACATGCCATGATAACGTTTGAACGCATCATTAGACTTTCTAAAACTTAGGATGCGTGCCCATAATTTTATTCCGCAAACCCTACTTTCTTTTACATAATGTTATGACGGTCTCAGGGATCGTAGTATGATACAGTGGAAACAAATTACATACACCAATGAAGTCACTAATCACCAACTTTAATTAATCACAAATAACAGTTTTTAATCAACAAGTTATTCAACAGGATTATACTCGTACTACAATTTAAAATACATTTGTACACACGCAATAATAATGTCAATTAATAGAGTCCCGCACAATAATCACTTTTCACTAACAACCACTTGTGACGCACTCAGTAAATCGCCCAACATAAACTGAACTGACCGTCGCTGGATGCTTATATTTATTACCCCGCTGAGATGCCAGAATAATCTGTCACATTTAGGATGACGTGTTAAACAATCCACTAGAAATAGTGTCGTGTCTGGTCTCGAACACAGTGCGCCAACCGATGCTGTCTGGAATAGCCTCGATTGTTGACGCATGATAAGTGTCACTTAATTGTCTGCCATCTCAAAGCAGCAATATGTACGCACACAAACATTACAGCTAGGCTCTGCTGGGATAGCCGAGAAACAATTATAACGACACTCTCCATTGTTCGATAACGTTGTGTAATTACGTAACAATATTAATCCCGAAAATATAGAAAGGAAGACAAAAATTTAAGGGAGAAAATTACGAAAGACAAATCACCAAAATCCATGCGATGAGTCAAACCAACAAGCATTTTAGCCAGAATTTGAATATAATGTTCAGCTTTTGGAATTTCAAAATTTTAGACACCACGCCCCCCCAAATTGATCAAAATTTTAATAGAATTGCAAATATCCATGACGGATAGAAGAAAGTTTAAAGAATCTTGTTTGACTTTTGAATACAGGGATCATTTTCAAACTCATTTAACTTTAGGAGCACTACGTGCCAAAAATGGAAGTAAATGAATAAAATTACAAAAGCCTAGTGGAATTATGAGAGATTTCATTTGAAATTCAAACTTAGTATCATTTCTTAATGATGTTTGACAAAACCATTATCAGTCCACATATTTCACAAATTTTCAAATATCTGTAGAAAAAAGTTACATATTGTTGTCACTTGAGTACTTAACTGTGACAAGTATTAGATACAAGCCGATGCAATACAAGGTCGGATAATTATGTAGTTTCTAGCAGGTTGCAGATCGGGTGTTGTGACTACGTAATTTTTCACAACGCGTCACCCGGAAAGTGACAGATTTTTCTCGAACCTACGCAAAATACAAATAAGCCCCAAGCGGCCGGTCATGTTCACTTTGAAAACAACGACATCCAAATATAACTGATTCGGGGTGTTTGTTATTGTGACTTGGGGTAAGGCGCATATTTCCGGGGGGCGAACGAACCCGGACCCCCCAGAGGGTAAACAAAATTGACAAATTTTGTTAATTTCTTAATTTTTAGGCTCTTTTATTATATTTTCTGTCTGCGCACGCTAATACAGTAAATATAAAACTTAATATTTGAAATATACGAACAAGCATATTACAAATCATTGGTTTATACGTAGTATCATGACTTACGGCTCGGAAGTTTAGACTACTACTAAACAGACAACAAGATTAATGACAGCAGAGATGGACTTTTGGAGAAATTCAGCAAGAATATCCAGACGTGGGAAAATTAGAAATGAAGTCATTAAGGACAGAATGAATGTGAAAAATTCGATTGTTGATTTTATACAAACAAACAAATTTCAATGATATGAACACACGAAAAGAATGACTCATAAAAAATACCCAAAGAGAGTTATGGAATTGCCCACCAAGAAGAAGGAAAAGAGAAAGACTACCTATCACCTGGGTAGAAGAAATTCAGACTATATTGAGAGAACGAAAAAATTAAGTTGGAAAATTAATTCAGTCAATAAGTATCTTACAAACAATGTTTTAATAAAGCGTATTTTTATTGAGTTATTGCCGTTTACTTTAATGGAACTGATTTGAGGATTTTATCATGGGGTTTTCAGCCACTTTAAAGATAGTAAAGTTGATTAGTCTCAAGTTGTTTTTTCTTTTCTATAAAGCCGATTCGACCCCGGACCCCCCCCCCCAAGACGAAATTCTAGATACGCCACCGCGTAGGGTTTAGTGCAAATTGATTATTCTCTACCTAGTACGACACTATTGATAAGGTGACATTTATTGTCTTCTTCTTGTTCTTCTCCTCTTCAAGGATTAGGTTATATAAACCTGTTCCGGCACCAACCTCATCCTCGGACGACCCACGTCTCTTCTACCAAAGGCTTTATAGTTTAGTGGGGCTTTCGGCAGTCGATCCTCTGTCATCCTTTGCAGATGATCCCACCATTGTCTACTGTAAATTGCAACAATTTCATTCATGTCCTTTACTTCTAAATCTGCTCTGATTTCTTCATTCCTTATTTCCGTTTGCAAGTATAATTAAAGTATTTTGAAGAAACTGTATTTCAGCACTCTGAATCTTGCCGGTTTCCTTTTTTGCCACGACACACGCCTCACTTGCATAAATCAACGTGGGTATTGCAATTGACTTATAAAGTTTAGCCCTTGTGCTGCGCCTTGTTTTTTTTTTTTGTAACATTTCTATGAAACGTACCCAAAGTGTTCCTAAATTAATTTATCTTCTCTCTTATATTATAGGCCTATTCAGATTTATAGCTTACTGCACAGCCGAGATATTTGAAACGGCTCACTTGTTCTAAAGTGCTGTTGTTTATAACTATCTTAGTCGTCACTGGATATTTATCTTCAAAGGTAATGGTTTTTGTCTAACATTTATTGTTTGACAGCTATTATATATATTTTTCTGAGTATAAAACTACGTCAAATTCTTTTAATTTATTCTGCGTAAAAATTAACAACAACACATCGTGTACAAAACGTGATACGTGGGAGTTCGATTATCCGAGCGTAACAACGTACTGAAATATTACACTCAGCAGTGTTAACAAAGTAACAACAACACATCGTGTACAAAACGTGATACGTGGGAGTTCGATTATCGGAGCGTAAAAACGTACTGAAATTGTACCCTCAGCAGTGTTAACAAAGTAACAACAACATATAATAGATATTTACCATATATCCGTCGTGCGACTTCGTTTTTCTCGTCTTATTTTGACGCGTTTCGGCAACGAATTGCCATCTTCAGAATCTTAATCACTCATATGAGATCGTTAAAAAATTAAAAACACTAAAATCATTACGGTAAAAGTGCACTTTTACGATATTGGAAACTCACAGACGCGAACATGAAAGTTTATGTTTCTCGAGTGGACTATATCGATCGACTGCTTTCGCGTGGACAATATCGATCAACTGATTCACTGTTTATATAGCCACTGATAAACCTGTTTTGCTTATTATAGCCCATATGTACTGTGACATTTCATTTACTGGCGCCCGTGTGCAAGTATTGCCGTGTCGTACAACATGTTATGTGAAAATGTAAGTTTATCATTCAAGACATAATCACTGTTGATTTTGACGGCTTTATATATTTCGTATTCCTCAAGCGCGTCCATGTATTTTCCTTTCCTGCAGCAATGCAAAGGCTGGAAATTTGTCTCAAAATCACTGTAGTTATGATTAAATAGTATCAGGTGCCTGGCAAAATTAGATGTTGTTTTATGTAATTCCCTTCTGGGAAGATGTTCGTTATATCTTTCTTCAAATGGTCTGCCTGTTTGGCCTATGTAGAACATGTCGCATGAGCTGCAATTCATCTTGTATACGCCGGTTCTTTTTCTTTCTGGTATACTGTTTTTTCGGCTAAGAAGTCTCTGAATGTTGTTATTTGTACGAAAGGTTACAATTACATGGTGTTTCTTGAGTTCGTTAACTAGAATATTTGGTAAAATGTTTGTGTAATCTGCAGATATGTATTTATTAACCGGAAGTGTGTTATCATTGTTCGACTTTTTTAATTTCTTCTCTTTGTGTTTACTTATTAATTTATCCACTAATGAACTTTTATATCCGTTAGCCGCTGCTATGTGCTTGATGGTATTAACCTCTTCAATGTAGTCTTTTTCACTTAACGGTATAGTTAGCAATCTATGCACAAAACTATTGTAAGCTGCCATTTTATGCGAGGTGGGATGATATGAATCGGCATGAATCGTGACGTCCGTTGTTGTGGCCTTTCTATAGATTTTAAATTGAAGTTTTCCTTCGTTTTTTAAAATGGTTAAATCTAAGAAATTTAATTGATTTTCTTCTTCTATTTCAGATGTGAATTTAATCTTATGGTGTATGCTGTTTATGTGACTATTTAAGTTTTGTATTTGCCTTTTTGTTCCATTAAATATCATAAACGTATCGTCAACGTATCTACAATAAAAAATGATTTTATTCTTGTATAATTTATTCGATATTATGTTCATATTCTCATAATAATTTAAATATATATCAGCTAATAGTCCTGACAGTGGCGAACCCATAGCCAGACCGTCATCTTGTGTAAAAAACCCGTTGTCAAATGTAAAGTAATTTTGTTCCAAGACGACTGTAAGTAGTTTTATAAGTTCATTGATTTTTTGCATGCTAAGTTGAGCTACTTCCTTTAAATTGTTATTTACAATTTCTATAGTTTCCCTCACGGGGATATTAGTGTACAAATTAGTTACGTCTAACGATACTAATTTATATTGTGGTAGTATTTCTATCTTTTTAAGTTTTTCAACAAACTCATAACTGTTCTTTATACTGTAATTATTTGCTATCCTGATATTATTCTTAATTAAAGTCACTAACAATTTAGCAGCTTTGTATCCGGGAGCTGTGGTGTAGTTTATTACTGGTCTGATTGGTGTACTTTCCTTGTGGATTTTAGGTAGTCCTGTGAATTTTGGTGCCGTGGCATTAATTGGTTTTAAATATCTGCGTGTTTTCTCATCTAACAAAAAATTACATTGATTAATGGTGTTATTCAAAGTTTTTACATAAGCCTTTGTGGGATCCCGGTCTATTTTCTTAATATTATTATTATTTATGAAATCAAATACCTTTTGAGTATACTCTCTTTTCTGCATGACCACCAATGTGTCACCCTTATCTGCCTTACTTATAATTGCATCATTTTTCTCAAGTTTACTTTTTATGGTTTTAAGATTCATGATATCCTGCTTATATTTACTTTTTAAAAAATTGTTTTGACTTTTACATTTATTACTATTAATTGCGTTATTGAGTTTGTTGTTGATAAAAACCCTTGCTTCATTCTGTGCAACGGAACCATTTAATCTTTTAATAGCAGCTTCAGCATTAACTACCTCATGGACAATTTCGTTTGTCGTATTAAATCTTGGTACATTATATTTCAGACCTTTATTAAGCACGTTTATTTCTTGGTTAGTGAACTCTATGTTGGTTGTATTCGTTACACGTTCATAGAACACATGTTTACAATCTATTGGTCTATTTTCTTTTTTATGCTGGGTAAGATATAGATTTCGTATTTTCTTATTATGGGTTAATACTTTATGATAAAAATAATTGGATATTAAAGCATTAATTTTGGTCATGATAACATCTATAACTGCAGGGTGAATTTCCTTTAACATTTCTAAATGCGCTTTATAAAGATCCGTATTTAACCTGTTTTTCTTTTTGTATAATTGTCTAATTTCTTGCGTTAACCACATTTTTTCTGCTATTTGTTTCGTCTTTTGTCTCAAAATTCACAGGACTACCTAAAATCCACAAGGAAAGTACACCAATCAGACCAGTAATAAACTACACCACAGCTCCCGGATACAAAGCTGCTAAATTGTTAGTGACTTTAATTAAGAATAATATCAGGATAGCAAATAATTACAGTATAAAGAACAGTTATGAGTTTGTTGAAAAACTTAAAAAGATAGAAATACTACCACAATATAAATTAGTATCGTTAGACGTAACTAATTTGTACACTAATATCCCCGTGAGGGAAACTATAGAAATTGTAAATAACAATTTAAAGGAAGTAGCTCAACTTAGCATGCAAAAAATCAATGAACTTATAAAACTACTTACAGTCGTCTTGGAACAAAATTACTTTACATTTGACAACGGGTTTTTTACACAAGATGACGGTCTGGCTATGGGTTCGCCACTGTCAGGACTATTAGCTGATATATATTTAAATTATTATGAGAATATGAACATAATATCGAATAAATTATACAAGAATAAAATCATTTTTTATTGTAGATACGTTGACGATACGTTTATGATATTTAATGGAACAAAAAGGCAAATACAAAACTTAAATAGTCACATAAACAGCATACACCATAAGATTAAATTCACATCTGAAATAGAAGAAGAAAATCAATTAAATTTCTTAGATTTAACCATTTTAAAAAACGAAGGAAAACTTCAATTTAAAATCTATAGAAAGGCCACAACAACGGACGTCACGATTCATGCCGATTCATATCATCCCACCTCGCATAAAATGGCAGCTTACAATAGTTTTGTGCATAGATTGCTAACTATACCGTTAAGTGAAAAAGACTACATTGAAGAGGTTAATACCATCAAGCACATAGCAGCGGCTAACGGATATAAAAGTTCATTAGTGGATAAATTAATAAGTAAACACAAAGAGAAGAAATTAAAAAAGTCGAACAATGATAACACACTTCCGGTTAATAAATACATATCTGCAGATTACACAAACATTTTACCAAATATTCTAGTTAACGAACTCAAGAAACACCATGTAATTGTAACCTTTCGTACAAATAACAACATTCAGAGACTTCTTAGCCGAAAAAACAGTATACCAGAAAGAAAAAGAACCGGCGTATACAAGATGAATTGCAGCTCATGCGACATGTTCTACATAGGCCAAACAGGCAGACCATTTGAAGAAAGATATAACGAACATCTTCCCAGAAGGGAATTACATAAAACAACATCTAATTTTGCCAGGCACCTGATACTATGTAATCATAACTACAGTGATTTTGAGACAAATTTCCAGCCTTTGCATTGCTGCAGGAAAGGAAAATACATGGACGCGCTTGAGGAATACGAAATATATAAAGCCGTCAAAATCAACAGTGATTATGTCTTGAATGATAAACTTACATTTTCACATAACATGTTGTACGACACGGCAATACTTGCACACGGGCGCCAGTAAATGAAATGTCACAGTACATATGGGCTATAATAAGCAAAACAGGTTTATCAGTGGCTATATAAACAGTGAATCAGTTGATCGATATTGTCCACGCGAAAGCAGTCGATCGATATAGTCCACTCGAGAAACATAAACTTTCATGTTCGCGTCTGTGAGTTTCCAATATCGTAAAAGTGCACTTTTACCGTAATGATTTTAGTGTTTTTAATTTTTTAACGATCTCATATGAGTGATTAAGATTCTGAAGATGGCAATTCGTTGCCGAAACGCGTCAAAATAAGACGAGAAAAACGAAGTCGCACGACGGATATATGGTAAATATCTATTATATTAATATAAGCGACTTGGAGACAACTAACCTAAAATGTATAACAACAACACATCGTGTACAAAACGTGATACGTGGGAGTTCGATTATCCGAGCGTAACAACGTACTGAAATTGTACACTCAGCAGTGTTAACAAAGTAACAACGACACATCGTGTACAAAACGTGATACGTGGGAGTTCGATTATCCGAGCGTAACAACGTACTGAAATTGTACACTCAGCAGTGTTAACAAAAGTAACAACACATCGTGTACAAAACGTGATACGTGGGAGTTCGATTATCCGAGCGTAACAACGTACTGAAATTGTACACTCAGCAGTCTTAACAAAGTAACAACAACACATCGTGTACATAACGTGACACGTGGGAGTTCGATTATCCGAGCGTAACAACGTACTGAAATTTTACACTCAGCAGTGTTAACAAAGTAACAACGACACATCGTGTCCAAAACGTGATACGTGGGAGTTCGATTATCCGAGGGTAATAACGTACTGAAATTGTGCACTCAGCAGTGTTAACAAAGTAACAACGACACATCGTGTACAAAACGTGATACGTGGGAGTTCGATTATCCGAGCGTAACAACGTACTGAAATTGTACACTCAGCAGTGTTAACAAAAGTAACAACGACACATCGTGTACAAAACGTGATACGCGGGAGTTCGATTATCCGAGCGTAACAACGTACTGAAATTATACACTCAGCAGTGTTAACAAAGTAACAACAACACATCGTGTACAAAACGTGATACGTGGGATTTCGATTATCCGAGCGTAACAACGTACTGAAATTTTATACTCAGCAGTGTTAACAAAGTAACAACAACACATCGTGTAGAAAACGTGATACGTGGGAGTTCGGTTATCCGAGGGTAACAACGTACTGAAATTGTACACTCAGCAGTGGTAACAAAAGTAACAACACATCGTGTACAAAACGTGATACGTGCGAGTTCGATTTTCCGAGGGTAACAACGTACTGAAATTGTACACTCAGCAGTGTTAACAAAAGTAACAACACATCGTGTACAAAACGTGATACGTGGGAGTTCGATTATCCGAGCGTAACAATGTACGTACTGAAATTGTACACTCAGCAGTGTTAACAAAGTAACAACAACACATCGTGTACATAACGTGATACGTGGGAGTTCGATTATCCGAGCGTAACAACGTACTGAAATTATACACTCAGTAGTGTTAACAAAGTAACAACACATCGTGTACAAAACGTGATACGTGGGAGTTCGTTTACCCGAGCGTAACAACGTACTGAAATTTTACAATCAGCAGTGTTAACAAAGTAATAACAACACATCGTGTACAAAACGTGATACGTGGGAGTTCGATTATCCGAGCGTAACAACGTACTGAAATTTTACACTCAGCATTGTTAACAGAGTAACAACAACACATCGTGTACGAAACGTGATACGTGGGAGTTCGATTATCCGAGGGTATCAACGTACTGAAATTGTACACTCAGCAGTGTTAACAAAGTAACAACACATCGTGTACAAAACGTGATACGTGGGAGTTCGATTATCCGAGCGTAACAACGTACTGAAATTGTACACTCAGCAGTGTTAACAAAGTAACAACAACACATCGTGTACATAACGTGATACGTGGGAATTCGATTATCCGAGCGTAACAACGTACTGCAATTTTACACTCAGCAGTGTTAACAAAGTAATAACAACACATCGTGTACAAAACGTGATACGTGGGAGTTCGATTATCCGAGGGTAACAACGTACTGAAATTGTGCACTCAGCAGTGTTAACAAAGTAACAACGACACATCGTGTACAAAACGTGATACGTGGGAGTTCGATTATCCGAGCGTAACAACGTACTGAAATTGTACACTCAGCAGTGTTAATAAAAGTAACAACGACACATCGTGTACAAAACGTGATACGTGGGAGTTCGATTATCCGAGCGTAACAACGTACTGAAATTGTACACTCAGCAGTGTTAACAAAAGTAACAACGACACATCGTGTACAAAACGTGATACGTGGGAGTTCGATTATCCGAGCGTAACAACGTACTGAAATTTTACACTCAGCAGTGTTAACAAAGTAACAACAACACATCGTGTACCAAACGTGTTACGTGGGAGTTCGATTATCCGAGGGTAACAACGTACTGAAATTGTACAGTCAGCAGTGTTAACAAAGTAACAACAACACATCGTGTACAAAACGTGATACGTGGGAATTCGATTATCTGTGCGTAACAACGTACTGAAATTGTACCCTCAGTAGTGTTAACAAAGTAACAACAACACATCGTGTACAAAACGTGATTCGTGGGAGTTCGATTATACGAGCGTAACAACGTACTGAAATTGTACACTCAGTAGTGTTAACAAACTAACAACAACACATCGTGTACAAAACGTGATACGTGGGAGTTCGATTATCTGAGCGTAACAACGTACTGAAATTTTACACTCAGCAGTGTTAACAAAGTAACAACAACACATCGTGTACAAAACGTGATACGTGGGAGTTCGATTATCCGAGCGTAACAACGTATTGAAATTTTACACTGAACAGTGTTAAAAAAAATAAAATAAAATAAACCAGATTTTCTAGTTTAGCCGGTAACTGGAGTAGGAAACGTCCCGTCCTGTCCTCTGCCTACTGTCGTCTTTTTAATTATTAAACCCCGTGGGACCGTCGGCACGTCTCTTGTTACACGCGCGCACACTAACACACTCAGTAACCTACATTTGTTGTGTGAGAGCCACCCACCCACCCACCACCCTACTAATTTTTGTTGTATAATATAATATATTTGTAGATAATTTCTGTTAGTTTGTATGCTATTTTTAATCTACTAAAATTATTTACAAAAACTAAATAACCCACGCAACAAAGATAATACAACAAAAAATGTATATACAAAATTGAATGCCAAGATTGCAATAAATGTTACATAGGACAAACAAAAAAAACAATTGGAAAAACGTTATTTTGAACACCTAAACGCATACAAAAAAACAGAAATAAACAAATCTAATTTGGCCACACATGCAATAAACACTGGACATGAATTCCCAGACATAACCAACATGACACTAATAAAACACATACCACACAAAGGCACCATAATGAACATTTGGGAAAATTTTCAAATATACAAACATAAAACACAAAACAAACTAATACCTGAACAAATACAAAACGTGACACAATTTTCAGAGCACTCAACATCGAAAGTACACAAAATACTAATACATACACTACAATCACACACAATAATACCAATTTAAAGTACCAGAAGCCAACACGATACCACAATAGCAACCAACCAACACACAAGTACTTCACCAGACGCAAAATCACGAAGGCTGAGGATGGAAACACAACGGTTTCCGAAACATGTTCCTAATAAGGGAAAAAATATCTTGAGGTAAATTCATTATAAATATTAAATATATATATATATATATATATAATATATTTCCAGTTAACCAAAATACGTAAGGTGTTGTCGAATTGCATTATTTAGCCTTTGAAACGAAAAAAAAAACGAAATTTGCAAATGGGCTCGGCCAAGTACAGAGCACTTACAAAAATAAGTTTACACGTCTTCGTCAGTTTGCGAATCGTTTTTGCACCTGAAGATGGCCTCCATAGGAGAGGCCGAAACGTTTGTTAGTAACAACAGTAGTGGACCACGGCCAATAGCCCGGAGTTTAGTCAGTTTGTTCCCAACAACGACTGGGAAAATATTCACACATAGGTGAAAACAACAAGTAAAAAGAACGTAGACTTTCACAGTCTCAGTATCTCGCGCAACCTACCACCGCTTTCCTGTACCACTGAAGAAGCCAGTCGTGGGCACACCAAAACGTCTGGGTTTGTTAAGTTTTGTATATAGTTTACTAGCTGTTACACCCGCGGCTTCGCCCGCTTTATTGTTTTATTTTAATTGACATTTTTTAACATAATTTTTTAAAATCATCAATCGTCAAATTATCTTTATTTTTGTGTTTTCTCCGTGCTTTGTTTCTATTTAGAGGTTTCTGACCGCGTTATTACTTGCTCGTTTATTGTCATGGGTTGTTAGGGAGGTGAAAAACGCATTGAATTTAACACACAGGCAGCAATGAAATTGGTCACACGGACGTAGAAAAAACGCAAGATCGTCAGCTTTTCTGCATTTTCAAGGTCTCCCGCATCGAAACGGACATGTTGCATTTTAGTTACGTTTTTAACACGCACAAGGGTTGTCACACGCACTGTTTAAAGATGCCACTAAATAGCATTTGTTTATTTACTTGTTACTATGGTAATACATTCTGGTCTACATGGTGTTGTTGACATCTATATACGCGTCACACGGCGACTGTGAATAAAGCACATAATTAAAAGGGCCACAAAATGCAAATGGGGCTGAATATCATATTCCAAGCTAGATAGTATTTTTCGCCTTGTGTCAAAGGTTACCTGTGCAAAATTTGGTGGCAATTGGTGTAACGGTGTGGATTTGTATTCAATACACAGAAATCTTCAGACTTTTAGATGTGACAGATGTTGCTTTTTAATAACAACCATAATTGTAATAATGTTAGACGACGGCCTATAACATCTTGGCATTTGCTTTCCAGAACAGGTCAAGTGTTACTGTAATGACGTGGATCTTGATAACGTTCAGGATTTCCTGTGAATATGTTATTAAATAATGATGTAATTGACTGGATTTTAAACAACCGACGCACATTTTTGTTTTAATTACGTAAACTCATCAGTAGTATTTATATCTACTCCATATGTATCAATATTTGGTTAAAAAAAAATCATTAGCCCGACGATTCAGTTTGTAAAGTATTTTTAGTTAACAAATATATAAATACTTTCAAAATACTCTCATTGTGTGTGTGTGTGTGTGTGTGTGTGCGTGTGTGTGTGTGTGTTTAAATTACGTTGTTGAATAGTCAATCTATTTATGAAATCGACAATTCAGTGATTAGAGGATCAACTGCGGTATAAAATTGCAAATATTTAATTAAAATTACAATTTGTTTGTAACACAAATTGTTTTAAACTTATTTCGCTTCCAGACTTTTTTTTATTATGATCACGCATACCACAATAACGGACTTCATATCTATTTCAGTGGCATTATATATACAGTAATTATATTACTCTATATACATAATACTGTATTTAAAAAATTATTATTACTGTTATTATAATAATTATTGTGGGAATATATAATAAAAAGGGCATGGTAAGTTTTGGGGATTTTGGGAAACGTAGACCTAACAGCCTGTTCAGCCTTTGAAAGCTCCATACTCTATACATCCCTCTCCCATGTCTTTCATAATAGTTTTTGAGCATTCTGTCCTACCCCATTCTGTCACTATGTATTATCCGCTTTTCTTTGGTTTGTTTCTACTTTCATTTATTGGAAAATTGTAGGCTATTTCCAATCTGTTCATTCACCATCTTTTCCTTTTTAGTACACCTTCTCAGACGTTTAATTAATTTCATTTCCGTTTCTTGTACACCAATGGTAGCTTCGCTAGTTGATTCTCAGGATAATCTCTTCTACTTTAACACCGGAACAGCTACGAGCTTATAAAATTTCAGTTGTGTTTTTTATATGTAATTTTCTCTTAGTATTTTTTCTTACTATTGTACCGCACTCGCTTCAAAATTTCTACAGTTTATTATTCAGTCGTAGCCGCCTAGGTACGACTAGATACACAAAAATTTATTACATTGGTTACGTAATATATTACAGTATTAGGTACATTATTACAGTACGTAATACATCTATTACGTCACAGACTAGGTAATTAAAATATAATCCTACTAGTTTAACTGGATTGTCATTAATTGAAATTTTTTTTTGTACATAACAGATACCGTGGAATGTCGTAATCTTCTTTTTTATTGGTGCCGCCTTTAACTTACATTTCAAAGCAATTAGATTCAGTGTACATACTGATAATAATAGTCCATTCCCTGGGCCATTTACCTAAATATTGAGAAGGTCATCCACAAATATCAGTACATTCAGACTCATTCTTGTTCTTATTATTATTGTTTATCGTCGTCGTCGTCGTCATCACTTCACGGTCCCGTCTTCACTGAAGCCATCTCTTCCAGAGCCTACTCACAGATCTTCTGCCAACTGGTTTGCAGCCTACACCGCGCTTTATTATAGTCTCTGGTATCCATTCTGTATGATGAGATAGAAGAACGAAAGCAGCAGATGTGGAGCACATCCACTGCTGCTTTCGTTCTTCTAGCTCATCATTGATGGAGAACATACCTAGTTCGGGCTTTATATGTTCATTACGCATTCGATCCCTTAGACGATAACCACTCACGTGGCTTAAAAAATTCATTCCAGAGGTTTCTACATGCTGCTTACCTTTCCCAGTTATCGTCAATGTTTCACTAGCATGTGTAAGAACATGTATCGCCATTGCTTTACAGAACTTCATTTTAGTATCAGTTCTTGTTTTGTTTCTTAATGTTCGTTATACTATACCACACATCATTTGATACTTATTTACTTTTTTATTCTTATTGTTCTTATTGATACAATAAACAAGTAGACGCGCAGTGAAGGCGGGATAGCGCAGGAGAAGAGCTTGTACTTTACCTACCGTTCATTCGTCGCGCTTTGCTGTGAGTTCAGCTCAAAGTGCTCAAACTAGGCCAAAGTAAGAAGAACAATGTTCTTTTTGCAATAACAATATAATCTAGTAAAGACTCCAACTCACTATTGTTTAAACATTTGATCAGGAAACGTCTAATCACAAAAGCGCTGTACAATATTGAATGAAATATTTAAATAATCAATAATCATTAGGAAATTGGTAGTTGAAAGTGAAGAATTACAGTTGCATAAGTAAGAAGAGTACTAAGAAACCCAAAGAAGGAATCGTTACGGAAAAATATTTTAATCGTACAAACGAAAGTATAATAAGAAAGAATTAAAGAAGTGATAACAAAGACGAATACGTACCAGGTATAAAAAGTAATATTATATGTAAAAATAAACTAATTTGATTCAATATTCATTGAACTGTAACCACAAAATTTTGATCACTCATACTACATCTGTGTAGTTGAGTGATGAAACCAAACATTTAAACATTATATGTTATTGTGTTACACAAACAGTGTTAAATTTCAAATAATACACATTAAAACTAAACTGTATAAAATAAGTTTATAAATATAAAATTAAAAATGTAAGAACTAGTTTCGCTCAATGGGGGAATTCAATAGTCTCACTGAGACGACGGATCTCAGTCAGTAACAACTCGTCTTCTACATGCGTATACACAGCACAGCTCTTCCAATCGTTCAAATGATGATTGATACTGCAGGCAGATTTGCCCCTGTCGGTGGTGTAGTGTGAGTTCTACCAAGGCTAAAAGCGCAACAGCCATGGGTCTAACGCCTGAGTGAACGTGAAATTTAAACACAATTATATAGTTGTATGTTTTTGTTTCAACGCCCCACAGTTGTTAACTAGATTGTTGCTACTATAATTGGAGGGAGTTGGGTGCATGGCATGTGTTTTAACAAACCAACCGCTTTTGCAATGCGTTGTTGTCGTTTTTAGTTCCCAAATCCGTGTGACGTTTAAATCCTCTAATAAAATATATGTTCGCTTCGCTGTCATGCGGTTGTTTTATCGTGGAAGTTCCCTCCCTGCCCGGCGGATACCCGACCTTTTTACTAGCATTACGGATACTTTAAACTTTGTATACTTCAATATGACAACCACAAAATAAATTTGACTTTATGCAACAGTTTTGTTTATAAAAGTGGAATAAAATAAAATTAATAAAGAATTTCTCTTTGTGTGAACTATATTTGTGGCCTTCAAGATCTGTAAATTGCCTTCGCATGTTTCGTATTTCTTTCGGAAGTTTTAAACTCGAATGGCCAATTTTGTCAGTACTTATTGCCACACTGCTAAATACTTCGTTTTTGATGACGTCCTTCGGTGTCTCCACAATTTTCAGGTCTTAAACGACCAACCTTCGTTTAAGACCTGAAGATGGTGGAGACACCGAAGGACCTCATCAAAAACGAAGTACTTAGCAGTGTGGCAATAAGTAGTGACAAAGTTGGTGTTAAGAAAACTAACAAAACTGTAAAATCTAATGAATACTCGCATAAAATGATATACGTTACGATCCGTGTAAGCTTCAGATATTTGATTGTCCTTTCTATTCTAACTTTCTCTTATCACGTGTTAAACTCCGAGTAATTTCCTTCTTTAATAACAGCCTACTTAAACAGGCAATACGTTTTCATTGATTACCTAATCTGGGCTACGACTTTGAGAGAGGTTGCAGTAACAAACTCCACTAATATTAATGTGCCTTGTGTAGCACAATAGGAAGAAATTGAATAGGAAACGTGGCGTAGAAAATGCAGTTGAAATCTCACCAAGCTGTTAAGGACGTTTCCCTGCCACACAAGAGTCAGTTCATAAAACATGATCTTTTTGATTATTTTGTGTTCGTGAAATACGTCTTTGTTTTTACGGTTTTGTCATACAAGGGTTATTCAAAAAATAAGTTCCGGTTTTAAATATTGCCACGGTATCGATGCAGTCACTCTATTGCGCATGCGCGACCAGTTTGTTGATTCGTTGGCAAGCCAACACGCCATTTTTAAACAACTGTGCACTGAGTAAGCTTCGTTGGACATGTTTATAATGTCGAAGAAATTCGAGACGCCCGCCTCGTGTAGAAGTAAGTGTGTGATTCGGTTCTTGAAAGGCACTAAACAATTAAAATTCACCGTCCAATTTTCGATATTTATGGAGAAGGAGCAGTGAGCGTTTAAGTGGTACCAAGATGGATACAACCTTTTTGCTTAGTCCGATCCAGAGTAAGCGACGTGGGATGCTTACCTGGAACATTGCTACGAATCATGGCACTGCACACACACTGCCGCTGCAACGCAACATCTCCTCACAAAGTTTAGCTGGTAACAATTTGATCATCCGCCTTACAACTCAGACGTCATACCAAGCGGATATCACCTTTTTCAAGCACGAAAAATCTTTCCTTGATGGCCAGCGATGTCAAACAAACTGTTAATACATGGTTGAAATCACATGCTGGAAGTGTCTACGGTGAAGGTATACAAAGCCTGGTGCCCCGCTGCAAAAAGTGTTTCAAAAATGATGGAAACTATATAGAAAAGTAGTTTAATGTGTGTACTTTAAATAAGAATAAAAATGTTTTACAAATATATTCTTCATCATCAATCATCAACCGTGGCTCTACAACCTTCGGTGGGTCTTGGCCTGCTCTAAGAGTCGATTCCATTCCTCCCTATTGCTTGCCCTGGCTTTCCAGTTTCTTACGTTCAGCTTTCCGAGGCCCTCCTCTATTTGGTCTTTGAGTCTATTTTGGGGTCTTCCCCTTTTTCTACTACCCATTGGTTTCTGGTAGAAAATATATTTCGTAGGCTGTTTCCTCCAATCTCTCTATGTGTCCCACACATCTTAGCGTGTGTATTTTAATTATCATAAATATATTCTCAGTTTTCTTTAATACCATGTCGGAAATTATTTTCTGGATAGTCTTCGTATATTAATACTAATGAAAGTTCTTTCTGTTTAGTAACATTTATTCGGCTACGTCTAAGCCTTGACATTAGTCAATGTGCATCACTCTGAAAAACTTTACTATGAAAAGGTTAATATCTAGCAGGTCACGTAAAACTTAAAACTTTAATAGTTTTTGCAAAATACAACCACACGTGCCAAAAAAAATTAAATCTCTGTAAACGATGCAAACGTCTTTGTAAACATTTGAGTTAGAGTTTATTTTTGTAAATCATACTATTGTTACACAAACAACAGTGTTTTTCTGCTGTACAAGTATATTGGTTCGCTACACGTCAAGCCTTTTTACGGCACAGAAAAATGAATGGTACCTAATGTCAGAGTATGAGGTACTAAAAGCGGAAGATAACGAATTCATTTAAAAGTTAAGTGAATAATCAGAAAGGGATCGAGCATATTCAAAAATTAATTCAGTATTTCAACACTTTTTCGTATAACCAAGCAATTAATAAATGCGTGTTCCATTTATGAAAAAAGATATTGTAACGACGGAACTCTCTCAAAGAGTCGAGAGCGTCCTTCCACCCGTTTTTCCCCTAGTCGAGCAGATGTAGCGTCTCAGTCAAGGCTGCACTCAAGTCGCTTCCAGATTGTTCTGGAGAGCACTTGTATATACGCAATTATATTTGCACGGCATAGTAGGGATGGAAAGTTATTCTGAAACACCTGCGCTACCTATATAAGGAACAGCGGGTGGCTTTGTCAGGCAGTTACAGTGAGCGATTTCTTTAGTGCGGATCGAATGGTTGTTAAAGATTAGTAGAAAGTGTACACTGTGTTATAATTAGTGTGGAACTCTATTACTTAAAATTATTGTGTGTGGACTAATTTAACTTGAATTATTGTACGAGAGTATCTTGTTGATTAGAACTGTTATTTGTGACTAATAAAAACTGGTAATTAGCGACTTCATTGGTGTCTGTGTTTTGTTTCCACTGTACCATACGACGATCAGTGAAACTGTCGTTACAATATATTATTAATTTATTTTTGTTAAAAAGCAAATAGGAATTGTGTTCTCGGCCTCAGACAAATAAAGCACAAACATTCAGAAAAAAGGTTTGGAATAAGGTGTCACTTTGCAGTAATAAAATGCTTAAGGAAAGTGCATTCCATTTCATCTAATTTATTGAAAATTTATTCTAACGCAGCCTTAGGCTGCGGTTACGAATGAAGCGAGTAGAAGAGGGTGGCGTGTGAGCGTGTACGAGAGAATTTTTAAATTCATGAGTGGTAATGACGTTGGTTACGAATCATACGTTGTCTCGCGCGTGTACCAGCCTGTTTAAGCGTGTGGCGAGTGGAATGAAACAGTTCATTTCTTCAGCGCGTGTAGAGGAGGACAACTGCTTCCGTTTTGTCTAAAAATCTTACATCAGTACTAATTGACAACGAAATTTTAATAAATGAAGTGTTTAAAAGCAAACCTTTGTGGGACGCAGCGTGTAAAGTGGGGTTGGTCGAATCGATATGTATATATTTTCGATTCGCTATACCGCGAAAAACTTGCCCCTATGACAAATAAGTAAAATTAAAAAAAAAGAAATAAAAAATTGTTCAATATCTTCTTGACGCCTCAGCAGATCTTTCGGATTCCTACCTCTAGTCTCTGGAAGTCAGGCCCGAGTCTGTTTGGCAGGCTGCGAGTCGACTTGTTGGCGACAAAAGACCCGCCATCCTTTTAGAACACCGGATGAGATTCGGCGGGCAAAGCTGAGGTAATTGCCGACACCATGGAGGAGCACTTTACCGACCACAGAGCCGTCTACGATCCCGACCACTCGGCCGTGGTCGCAGGCTTCCTATCTGGATGCCTATTTGGTCCCCCCCCCAAATGATTCCCCTCCATCGTTCCACCTGGCTGATGTGGAATCGGGTGTTCGTCGACTGCATCCTAAGCGGGCACCCGGCGGCGAGGATAGTATCGGCACAGCGGCTCTACAACACGCTCCCCCTAGTCTCGTCTCTCTAGTACACGTGCTGTTTAATGGATGTCTTCGGCTTCATTATTTCTCCAGCCTATGGAAACCTGTAAAAATCTTATGATACACAAACCTCGCAAGCTGCGTTTGCTCCCAGAAAGCCATCGCCACATATCTCTCTTGCCAGTCATCTCGAAGTTGTTCGAGCGGCTCCTGCATGATCGGATTGTCTCCCTGGAGTGGTGCAACGTCAGCTCGCCATTCTTCCGGACTGGCTAAGGAAATGGCGGGTGGCAGTCAATATGGAGAAAACCGACGCGATTGCCTTTTCCCGTCAACTTATTTCCCGATGCCAGCCCCTCTTCCTCAACGAGAGTCCGATCGCATGGAAACGGTGAGTGAAATATTTGGGCGTCACTCTTGACCAGCGCCTTAGCTTTGCAACCCGTGTCTGTCAGTGTCATCAGAAAACTCGCTGCCTCAAAGCCAAACTATTTTCCTTTTTCTCAAATCGGAGTTCAGTGCCTGTGCCTACTAAACTCACCATCTACTTGCTCTGTCTTGGAGCAATCCTGACTTACGCAGCGCCCTCATATTGGTCCCTGCTACAACCTTACGTTGTTGCGCGCTTGGAAGCTTTCCAATCTCGCACCCTCCGTTACATCTCCAACTCTCCCTGGTACGTCCGCAATGACGTTATCAGAGGAGGGTTAAAGCTTCCTTCCGTTGATCAGTTCGTGCGTTCTCTGGCGGTCAAACTCTTCACACGTGCCTCTACCTAATCCTGCGCTCACTTCCGCCGCTTTCCAGATGACGGCCCACCTACTCGCAAATTTAAACGCCCCCGAGGTCTGGTCGATGACCCCCCCCCTTGTAAGCATTAACCAGCTGGAACACTCTCGTACACGCTCACAGGCCGCCCTCGCTTCATTCGTAACCGCAGCCGCAGGTGAAAAAGATACGCTGTCGTGAAATGCGGATATTAATAAACGTCAACTTTACGGTGGTGTTCTGATAGCATTGGACGAATCATTAACCTAAATTTACTAATGTATACTCCAAGTGGAATGATTGGAGTTACAAAATGCCGTGAACATGGCAAAATAGATGTTTTGCTATACAGATGCCGTGAAGATAGCAAAAGGGATACATACGCTATATCCGTTCAATACTACTCTCTTTCGCGTACGCCCCCAAACACACACACACACAAACACACACGAATCCACTCACATGATATCCGTAAACTCCATAAAAATACAGATCTTGGACATGACACAAATTGTGGAAAAAACAAACATATGTTTATTGAAAGTAAAGAAGCTAATGTGACAATAGATTTACATACTACATGGTGGGGCAATGAGAACACAATTTGTGTTACAACAACAAATAAGCGGATAGTTTTATAACCTCAATTAAACTATGACATTTCAGCACACATGGCTCAATGGCGAGTTGAACATCGTGCGTTTGCTGTAACGATTTTAAAAGTAATTATTCTTATATAATAACGCAAAAACTGTTCAGAAATCATCTTAACGTTGAGAGACATGGACGTGTTCCAGATCTTTCAACAATATCGAACTGGGTAAGAACATTTAGCACTGTCTCAACACAGAAAACGATTGATTGGAGGTAGTGTAAAAAATAGTGCGCACGTCAGAAAATGGATGTGTAAGGCTTGTGTTCGAAGAACGGTTGATCTCAAGATTTGGTGCAGTATCCTGGCCAGCGCAATCTCCAGACCTTTCTGCGTGTGCTGTCTTGTTGTGGGAGTATCTGACGTTTAAGGTCGTCCACTCACGACCGCGTGATTTAAATCAACTCAGACAGTGGATCGTCAAAGAAATTCAGGCGATTTCGCAAGTCATGCTGCAGAGAGTCGGCTTGAAGAATGCAAGCATGTCAAGGGGCGTCACTTAAGCGATGCTATTCCCAAACGATGAACATGGCTAACTAAAAAGGCTTCTTATTACCTTTTTATTTATACTATATGTGACTTAAAATGTTAAACGAGTTCCTGTCGTGATAGTTTTAAATCGTTGTGTTCACATTGTCCCGTCCGTTACACGAATAGTGTTTTTCTTAGATACCTTCAGGTGACTTTCAGAAAGAAAGATGACTTTAACAAGTGATGAAGACATCAATGGGAAATAACAAGGAAAAATGGCGACAGAGCAGATGAATTCTATGCTTTGGAATGTGTAAAAGTAACCCGCAAAACCGAAGTGATACTCTGCAGTCTTAGCAAACGCAGTCACCCTTGAGCCATATGCAATACGCACTACAGCCAAGTACGTCAATTGACGCTTTCAGCCTGGATAAATTAAACGTGTCACGTGTAGTATAAGACCTATTAGTACTTTACCGATGAGAAATCCTTATATTGCTGTACACACACACACACACACACACACACACACACACACACACACACACACACACACACACACCTCCTCCAACTCCTATGGCACTACAGCCCAAGTCGGGCCCTGGTCTCCACCACAATCTCCGCATCCAATCTACTCTATCCATTGCAGCCCTCCTCCAGTTGCTTATTCCGTGGCATCAGTCGTTTCCGATAACACTGTCCTTTCCGAGGCTTATTTGATGGTTTCGTAACATCATATTTTCCGGGAATGGGTTGTTAGCCCATAGCCTAACCTCCAACCTGGAGGGTCAGGATTGTGATCGAGGTTTTCTCCTCTAGGTAGGTTGCTTTCACTACAGCTATGGAGTCCCACCTACCCCCTCAGTCGTAGTACCACAGCCAGATGGGTAAAATTTTGACTACCGCCTGCAATAATCCAAGACCTAGGCCGGTCCAGGATCATTTCCTATACGCTCTACCTTGGTACTGGTGGGTACTGCTCCCCTCCACCAGGAATGTTTATCGACCTTCTGGTCTAGATCCGTACTGTTCTGCGCCAACGGGGTCACCTCTAGTAGGATGTGGCTCTTCACCACGCAATATGGTCTTGGCTGGAGAGAGGCTCATGGCTCCATTGGGAGCTACCATCACATCATCCAACCCTGGGAACTTGTGAGGACCAGTGCCCAGACAACCCGAAGCAAAGGTGAGGTACTACCTCTCAAAGTCACACACACACACACACACACACACACACACACACACACACACACACACACACACACACACACACACACACACACACACACACTTTTTTCGAGTAGTTAGACGGTTATTCCTTGGGACAAGTCTCGGGCTTTCCTGGGACAAAGCCCTCTTTAGCCGTACAGAAAGTTGAGAATAGACGTACGCCAGAGCGGGCCTGAGGCGGAGAACATTGAGGCACCCAAGAGAAAGAGTAGTGTGTACGTGTGTATATGTTTGTCGATGTAGTGTGAACAGCCAAATAGACGTCGGAAGATGCTGATGGGAGTGCCAAAATAAAAACTAAAATGAACAGTCAAGACGGGGTCGTTTATCGCAGGACGCTAAAGACGGAGCGGAGCTTCAATGCGGCGACAAGGTAAAGGCAGCGGACACTAAGAAGAAGCAAATATATGATGTGTTGACAGGGAAATTTAGGGAGCTTGAAGACGAAGAATTATGCAAGGTTCAGTATGTGTGATGTGTGGATTCAGGTGTTTCTGTAGCGGCGAGGATTCCCAAGAGTAGGGTCTTACACACACACACACACACACACACACACACACACACACACACACACACACACACACACACACACACACACACACACACACACACACATTCTGAACTCATTCTTTAGCCGCTTTCTCTAGTTCGAAAATGTGCTCTTGCAAACCGTCCTCACTTTCTTGAGTACACGCTACGTCATTAAAGAACGTTTTAAATTAACATTTGATAAAAAAAAAATTCTGTAACTGAGTAGAAATCTACACCACCGCAGCGTCTTCAAATATCCTTCGCTTGCACACGCAAGGGACACAGTTTTTCTTATTATAAATTGCATTTACTCTTACGCGCCCGATCGTATTTGCATATAAATTGTATTCTGACCATGCTATAGAGAGAACATTGGATAGTGTTATTGTTGGAAATGAAAACCCTTCGTCATCACTGTTATCTCGGCGATATCAGATACAAGAGTTTGCTCTTCATCACCGCGTGTTTATTATCCACTGAACACTTAGAACAAAGTATCTCTTAGTACGTGCTATAGAACTTTCTTTGTCTTTACGAACCAATATAATCATTAACCTCAATTTACTAATGTATGCTCCAAGTGGAATGATTAGAGTTACAAAATAGATCACATACATAACAAAACAGATCTTTAGCTATACGGATGCCGTGAGGATAGCAACACGGATACACGTATCCGTTTAATACTACTCCCTTTGCCGTACGCCCTCGAACACACACACACACACACACACACACACACACACACACACACACACACACACACACACACACACACACACACACACAAGTAAAGACATAGGTTATGAACAACGAAGAAGGATGGACCAAGAGACGCGATGGTGGAGAGGAACTGCCATCATCAGGATTAACAAACCCGGAGTCTCTCAAATAAAATATGAAATGAGATGAACGACCAAGTGTTACATGATCATTGCTAATATGTATAAGTAATATACATAAAAAAATATATGTATATCTTCAAATAAATACAACTGAAAGTAGGTTTATTTTCACCTCACGCACGTTTCAGTCATTATTCTGTATCTTCAGAGGTTTTTTGAATTGTAATTCTACAATTCTACAATAACAATTATAATTGTTACCATTTTTACGTAACAACCATTGGCGGCCGGTGAGTCGAGCGTAAGGGGAGGCTACGCGACCGTCACTTGAGGGGCGCTCAGTCATAGCAACCCACCCCCACCGGCACACGTTATTTCACTCGTAAGTAGTACGGTAGAGGTATCTGATTTCTTAGAGCATACACGTTTTATTAAAAATATACGCGTATTCTTAACAAGATAATACTGTTTATTATTGGGCAGTAAATTGAAAAACCTTAGGTCCAAAAAAATAAAAGGATCGTCGGAACCATGACTTATTTTCGATACTTGGTAGTCTTATACTCGTGACTTATACTCGTACTTCGTAGGCTTACACGGCCAGAGTCAATGTTGTTAAAATAGACTGATTGGCCGTGGTCTATTGTTTCTAACTAAAGCAGACGTTTCGATAGTACCATCGACTGCCATCATCACTGTAAAATGCGAGCTTTACTAACGTAGTAAGTTAGACCACGATACTATGGATAAGGCTGGAGAAGTCCCGTGAACACCATTCATACTTATAAATTCTCTAAGTGTCACAATGCAGTCATAAATCAATAACTAGCCAATCAGAAAGAAGAACATATATTAGAGGTTCGCAACACAGCATGCGAAAGACATGACAGGTTTTCACCCCGCCGATTCATAGCGGTCACAGCATGTTTCTGGATCTGGACGGACCCCATATGAGGGCGAGAGAAATACGCACTCACCGCCCACAGAAGTTTCGTGCCATCCTACAGTCGGCATTGCGCGAGCACGGGAATGAATTTTAACAACATGACTTATTTACTTTAGGTCTAAAAAAAATTTAGACCTAAATGTTCTTTCTCACAACAGAAGTAAAACTTTGTTGTGAGAAAAAGAGGAAAATCTGTAGAAAATTTGGTTTGAAAAGTAAGAATCAAAATTTACAAGAAAAGATGGATCGAGATCAATGAATGAAAACTGCTGAGTGGAGCTGCGCCACCCCATACGCAGTGCCATTCTGAAACCTCATATAAACGAGAGCGTAATATAGATATTTCAAAATGTAAAGCATTTTTACGAACAATGTATTGTATAAAATAAAAATGTATTAAATTTTGTCTTAAATTGGTTTTTAATTTCACCATGCATCTGGTCATATTATTTTATTGTAATTGATAATTCCTAAATCAGTATTCGCGCACGGCCCCAAGCAACGCCTTGTTCGCCTTTAGAGAAGGGCTGCCTCTGCAACGCGGTTATACAGTGAGACAGCGAACGAGCTTAGCCTCGTCGTTGACGTATTGCCGCGTGGTTGGCAACCGTCAGCTGATACCGCCGCAGCCGAACTAATCACGTCGCTGACGGCCCGTGTTGCCGCTACAAAGGCACTGATTTACACAGACGCTGACACTGAATCCTGCTTTGTTACGGGCGCACCTGCGTGGTACAACAAACATATAATCATACTTTATATATTTAATTGTTCGTGTAATGTGTGGACTGTTTTACAAATACACAAATATAAAAAAAAAAAAATATAAGAGAAAGAGGGAGAGAGAGAGAGAGAGAGAGAGAGAGAGAGAGAGAGAGAGAGAGAGAGAGAGAGAGAGGACAGACAGATAGACAGAGAGTTTGTGTTTTTGTTTGGTGTGTAGCCACAATTTTTTTAAAACTAATCATCATAATCTGCAAGGATTAAACCAAGGATGGCTTGTTTCGGTCGCAAACAGGCAAAAACTAGAGCTGGTCACTCCAACACTTCCCCGGACGTCCCACACCTCTCCGTTCCATCGGTTTATAGTTCCATAGTTGTTTGGGAATGCGGCAGTCATCCATTCGCCAAATATGTTCCGATCAATACAGCCGATACTAGGCAATCCTGTCGAGTATAGTTATAATATTAGGTTCCTGCCGTATATCTATGTTTCTTCAATGATCATGGAGAGTATACACTGCGACGTGCCTGAGAAGTCTCATTTCAGCCGCTCGGATGCGACTGGCCTGGCCTTTTGTTAAACTCCCTTTCTCAGACCCATAAAGAATTGTGGGAAGGGTCTTCACCTTGTAGAATTTTAGGCTTGTTTCTTTACTTGCAACCTGATGGTCGCGCACATAAGGTTGAACTTATGCAACTTATTCATAACGTCATTTCATGAATTTTAAAACACACTGTAGCCCATGTATTAAAAATTGCTGATTTGTTCCAGGACAGTACCATTTGTAATAATTTTTGCCCGTACGAGATCAGTTCCACGAGAAGCAATCACCTTGGTCTTAACTGTAGATATTTGTAATCCAGGTCCTTTGCAGATTCGATATAACAAATGTATACACATTTAAAATTAATACTGTCGTATTTACTTTATAAAAGCCAACAATTGTCTCCTTCGTTGTTTGCTTCGTGTCGGTTTCCTTTTTTCCAACCACTTTATGTGTCCTGCCTGTTTAAGTCATTGCAACTTTACCAAAATGCATCTAGCGTAATCCTTGTATAACTGTTTCAGGTTATGATTAAAGTGTGCTAGGTACGTTTTCTTTAACCGATCTACTCGTATATCGTCCGTAAGATCTTGCTTTCCTTAGTGAATCGTGTGAATTACACAGATCCGTACTTATGAGTGGCTACAGCTGTATTAAAGACAAGCGTTACATGCATGAAATAAGTGAGTGACTACGCTCCGGTTAGTTGATGGCCAGCGACTTACACTCTGGTAAATATTATCATCATCATCACGTTCACAACACGGCATAGGCAAAGTGATGCCTGTTCCGCCTTCAAAGATCCTCGAGCCATTTCTTCCTGGGTCTACCCACACACCTGTGTCCTATAGGTTTGTATTTCCAGACTTTTTTCACCAGTCTGGAATCTGACGTTCTGTTTAAGTGTTCTTTCCACCGTTATTTGTAAAGTTTCAATTTTCCATTCAAGTTAAAAACTTGTAACTCTTGTCTTATGGCCTCATTCCTTATACGGTCAAGTTTAGAACGTTTTTTTACTCATCGTAAAAACGCCATTTCCGAGGCCTGTGTTTTACTGTCATGTTTCTTCGTTGTTGTCGATACTTCACACCCATAAGACAGTACACGGGCTGCCATAACTTTGTAAGACTTTAATAATTACAAATAAATTAGGAATATTTGTGACACGATTCATAGAAATCTTAGAAATAAAACAAAACACAGCACAAGGATTAAATTTTATAAGACAATAATTGCAATACCCGCATTGATTTATGCGAGTGAGGCGTGGTTCATGACAGACAAGGAAAGCGGCAAGATTCAGAGTGTTGAAATGGAGTTTCTTCAAAATACTTCAAATTATACATTGCAAGATAGAAAAAGGAATAAAGATATCAGAGCAGAACTCGAAATAAAGGACATAAATGAAATTATTTCAATTCACAGAAGACAATGGTGGGATCATCTCCAAAGGATGACAGAGGATCGATTGCGGAAAGCGGCAATGAACTATAAAGCCATTGGTACAAGAGACGTGGGTCGTCCGAGGTTGAGATGTGTGCCGGAACAGGTTTATATAACCTATTCCTTGAAAAGGAGAAGAAGAAGCACAAACACAGCATATTGTCCTGTATTATCGGGGTTGTAATGTTTTAACGAATGATCGATTTAGTTTTCCGTTTAAATAAGTTTGCTCAGTAAGTGTTGGTATCAGAGAACAATTTTACGACGAGTTTAGTAGAGTTCCAGTAGAAATTATTTTTGTTAGGTTAAGTACAGTATGCTGCATGCTTTAGTTTAACGCGTCGTTCAGTGTCCAGAAGTTCTTTAACACGGCGTTCGTTTTCAGCATTGCATGCAGTTTGAGGATTCTCTGCGCGCGTTTCTTGTCAGACGTTTATAACATTTCTATTTACATTTATATTTATAATGTCCTTCTTTCATAAACTGACTACTCCACGCTGATACTTTTTAACATGAAATTACACTCTCACCGTACATCATCATCATCATCATCTTCTTCTTACGGTTTTAAGCTTTAGCGTCGTGTTCCTATTCCACAGTCCACCATTCCTTAGATCTATCAACTTTTCTTCTGCCTCTAGGGTTGTAATCTTCCGCTATCTTCAGTATCCCAGTTTATTCCATTCTAGTGATGCGTTGAATCCATTTTCTTCTGTATTATTTAATCTTTTCATTAACTGCAAACATATCTAAATCACTTCTAACCACTTCACTTCTTATATGATCTCGTCTATTACACCTTTTAACTGATCTCAGAATTTTCATTTCTGCTGTTTGTATCTCCTGTTCACCTTTTTTCTTTACGACCCAAGTTTCAGAGCCACACAGTATAGTGTAGGTATTGCCATTGTTTTATAAAATTTTATTTGCTTTTCTCTTTATACATTTATTTCCCAACGTTCTCCAAATCGTTCCACATATTCTTGTGAAATTCGTCACTTTCTCACCGTACACTTTAACAATTTCTCTGTGGATTTCTGTTGGGGTTTTTCTTTTGCGTTCAACAATCAAATAACTGCCTGCAATTCTACACTGGACAGGTTTTCAATCGGAATCATTTTTAAAACTGACTGACTTAATATACGTAAATTGCTACGAAGGCTGTCACGGACAGAGCGAACATTATTCAAATGTGTATGCTGAGCTGTGGTCGATTGTTTAAATTTTGACTCATTGTAAGATTTCGGCCGTTCCTTTTAGAACGCAGATAAAACTTTGGCGTTGTTCCATTGATTGAATTTAAATTAATTTAGAGAAATTTAGACAAATTATTACATTATTATTATTATTATTATTATTATTATTATTATTATTATTATTATTGTTGTTGTTGTTGTTGTTATTATTATATTCCGGCTGTACAATGCTTACACATTTTCCGGAACCAAAGATTACAGAGGTGATTAATTATCATCCTCCACTGTTGCTTGTCCATTCAAAGATCTTCAATTTCTCGTTCTCTCAATATAGTGTGAATTTCTTCTATCAAGGTAATCGGTGGTCTTCCTCTTCCTGGTGGGGTCCATTCCATAACTCTCCTTGGCAATATTTCCTTGTCATTCTTTTTGTGTGTCCAAACCATTGTAACTTTTTTGTTTGGATGAAATCAACAATTGAATTTTTCACATTCATTCTATCCTTAATGACTAAATTTCTAATTTTCTCCCGTCTGGATACTCTTGCAGAACGTCTCCAAAAGTGTATCTCTGCTATCATTAATTTAGTTCTTGTGTGTTTATTAGTTAGTAGTCCAAACTTCTGAACCGTAAGTCATGACACTTCTAGCAATGGTTTTAAATATTTTGGTTTTAGTTTCTGCTGTAATTTGCTTATCCCACAGGATTCTACGAGTATTTAATGTAGATAAAGCCATCCCAAATTAAATTTCAAATGAATTCTGGATTGTATTTCTTTCTCTTGCTTCCCATTGGCCGTAATTTTCACCACTAAATATTTGTATTCCTCTGTATAGAAATCTTCCCCATGTTTTCCTTCAATATCAAGTCTTGATTAAGGTTAACTATTGCCATGTATTTTGTTTGATTCATATTTACCTTTAGTACCCATTTCTGGTATTCCTTATCAATTATTGTCGCATTATGACTTTTATAATTTTATTTCGCTCACGAAAGCCGTAAGATAAATTAGAGTATTATATGATATTAATGCACATTGCACCAGGTGTGAAGTCTCCGCATAGAAATAAAACATAACTTTTGTGTAGTAAGAAGAAAAAACAAAAGAAAAAAAGAAACGTTTTCTTTAAGTATTTTCTTGGTGGGAAACAATAGACGACACTCAAAGGTGGGGGAAGCGCTCTGTACAGAACCGAGACAATTCACGAGAGAATTCTCTCGTCGGCAACGTAAAGTAATCGCTGTAGCGTTCTCAGTCGGTCAATTCTCAAGTACCGTTGAAACAGATCAACTGAACACCGCGCTGTTTTTTTTTTTTTTTTTTTTGAAAAGAGCGGAGTCAATCCTCTACGTAAATACGTTAATATCCCTTCATTACATTCCGAGAACATAGTCGAACAAACGCTTAAGATATTTATGCTGTTATTGAATTGAAAACCTTAAAATAATCTGAAAACTTATATTGTTTAACAAAAAACAGGTTTCTCAAAAGCCAGTCATGTCTTATCGATATCTTCACTTTTAAACAGGGAAACCAGAAGTTTAGTGAACACACTGTGTTAGAAACAAACTGACTAATCTCCGGGCTATTCGGCTGAGGTCCACACCTGCTATTGCTATCAGACATTTCGACCTTTCCTCTGGAGGCAATCTTCAGTGTATAAACGATTCGCCACTGACACGGTCTTCGCCAGTTAACCTCAGCACTGCTCCAGCAATCTCTTACCACAGCTGGAGTGAACCACGGCCCAATAGTCGGAGTTTGTTTATAACACAGTTGGCGCCGGTCGTGAAAGCCTTAGGTCAGAGAATATAATTTCGAGACTTCCATCTTTAATATATTGCGACGATACAAATAAATATTTTCGCATAGGACAGTTTTGTGTGTATAAATTAGGCACAAGTCTATATTGGAGGTGTAGAAAAATTATTTATTTATCACACAAGTAAATAATTGTTTATACGATATATTTAAATTACATAAAATGTCATGTATAGTATTTTATTTATTATGAAAAAGTTTTTGTAGTTCAGTTTTGGTAAATTTACTTGAACGTAGAATTCCTTTACACTAGGCGTGACGTCACTCGCTCCGCCGCTGCTACGTTCTCTCTGCACTGATCGCCGCTCTGCTCTCTCCCTTTCTCTCTCGCTGCGCTGGGGTTCCCGAACAACTGATAACACTGATTGCAGATTTCACACACAAATTGTCACTTTCCGAATCATTAGTTTTATCGCTCGCAATTGGTTATTATTAATTATTGATTGTTATTGATTTTGGATACTTAGGGTGATAAAGACTGATATTATTAAAAAGCGGTGTATATTACTTACACCTTCCGGCTATTCTTGAAGTCTTCCGCATTAATAAGGATTTACCACGGTACATAAATCTCCCTAAGCGGAAAATCTTCCACTAACACGTAATAGCACTTAATAGATTATAATTGGTAGTTCACCCGCTTGGTTCTAGTCGACAAACTCGAAAAGAGTCCCAAGATTTAGAGTTACTCTCGATTAAACCAGTTCGAACAAGAAAAACTCTTGACGAAGAACACACGTTCACTATGCAACGGCTTCCGATGAACTGCCTCGAAGTACACATGACAAGCGACAGATCTGACTGAATTTAGGGCTTCTGGTTGCTCAATCAACTATCTACGTGGTAGATTGGACAAAAGATAGACGCGTTGCAGGCGAATCTTTGTATAAGTCTGGGAGAGCCTGCATAGATTTTATCTAGAACTTTTATTACTCATCAATTAATAAGCGTGAAACGTTGAGTTTTCAATTACTAAAAAACCACATTTAAAAAATAACTGAGAACAACAGAGTATATAGAAAATGTAGCTATTTTCATACATAATTCACTGTCCAAGTCTCATGCCGATCGGTTAACTCACGCGGAAGTTAACCAATTGCATGAATGGCGTGAGTTAACTCACGCGGAAGTTAACAAGGATGGTTCACCACACGCGAACGCGCGCACATATTCACAAACAAAGTACATGACATTATAAAGCAAACGTTTACAAAGAACTTGGTATAACCTAAGTCCTTATCCATCACTAAATACAAAACTTATAGCTAATTGACAAAATTTGCATAAATCAATCTATAACATGCTCATGTCCGTCATCCATGCTCTGATATACTTATTCATAGATTATCATCCTGTGTTTCGTTGCAATATATCGGTTCATAACGTTATCCTACGTCTTCCGATCCCTAGTCTCCATTGGTCTCGATGTAACCACGATTCTTCTTCCAATTCCCGGTTTCTCATTCCCCGGTTGATGCCTTCTCTCCAACTCAACCTAGGTCTTCCTCTTCGCCTACGACCGTATGGTGTCCATCTCAAAATTTGCTTGCGGAGTCGATTATCCGGTATTCTTTGCACATGCCCAAACCATCTTAGCTGTTTTGTTGTTATGTTGTCGACAATAGAGTACTGTACCCCCATTATTTCTTGGATTCTGACATTTCTTACTTTTTCCAGTTTTGACCACCTTTAATACTTATCAAAAAGGGGTTTGTTTAGTCGCCATCATCTTCAAGGATTAAACAAAGGATGATTTGTTCCAGTCTCAAACAGGCAAAGATTAGAGGTGGTCACTCTAGCGCTTCCTCGGACGTCCCACACCTCTCCATCCCCTTGGCTTATATTTCCATAGTTGTTTGGGGATGCGGAAGGTATACACTCGGCAAAGATGTTCCCACCAATTCAGCCAATACTGGGTGATCCTGTCGAGTATACTCATAGTATTCAGTTATTGTTCACAAAATACATGACATAAAGAGAACTATTGCGACAATACAAGCATATGCTGTAATGTGCATTTATTAAATAAAATAAATATTTAAATTAATTTTAGTAATATGTAATAGACAAGCAGGTGTGAAGTTGAAAGCTGAATTAGACGCAGGAATGAACATGAATGATCACGCGATTATTGCTGATAGAGTGTACAGTAGTAAATAGTGTGTGTGCGTGGAGCCTGTTCAAGCCTGAAAGTTTGAAATCTCACCCCAAATAGATAATAAATTATAGTTTTATTTAATTATAAGCAAACCGTAAATGTTAGAAAGATTGCAAAGACTTCTAAATATACGTAAAAATCAGACACATGTGCAGTGCGAAAACGGTGTGATTATGACGGTGCAATGCGAATTCTGTGCGATTTTAAGAGCATAGTAATTACACTAATTATGCGATCACTATGGTAATTACGTATAATATGTGTAATTAAATCAGACAATATTAGATCACTTTGAAATCCGCATCAGACATTGCAATTGGCAGAAATGTGCGAATATGTGAAATTGGACGATAGTGGGGGAACTGACGCCACGGACAGTTTCTGACATGTAGAATCCTGAGCCGACAGGTGTGGTTTTCTTGTTGAATATAAATACGGGCCCAGGAGAGCCAAATTTTACTCTCAATCAGTCTTCAGAAGCAGCGGGACGCTATGTCCGTTAGCGACGCGATTTTTTTAAAAATAAACTGTAAAGTAGGATGGACAATACGTTCATCCGAGTATCAAACAGTAACTCTTAGTGTGATTATTTTAAATACAATTATCGAACATGCACCACCAGTCTACAACCACAAATGTTCAGCACTCTAGACAACTGGCGAGGTTACATCAAGCAGAGGAACGATATGCAGAGCAATCAAGGCGTCTGCTAGGACAACAGCAGCTGATGCAGAGCGACATATAATTCTACAGCGACCAGAGAGGACCAGAAGGAACGAGTAAGTAAAGGACAAGTGGAACCGGAGAACGTGCAGGGAAATCCTTTAGAAGAGGACCTACCGATCACCGGAGGACAGGGGTACAATCTACAGAATTGAGGTGACAAATAACCAATTTATAATTAATAAATGAAAGAATGAAGACATTGAAAAGACATTTTAAAATTTAAAATTGAAGAAAATTTATGTCAAATGTAGATAGAGATAGTAGAATATAATTTAAATTTAGTAAGAATTTTCTTTGATGATGAACAATTAATATAAAGTTAATTTAAATCATTGCTTAGATGATTAACGATTAATGTAATAAATTTAAATTTTCAATTACAGCGTGTAAAGTAATCAGTGAGTAATATTACCCGCAATGTATAAAGTAACGTTGTTGGAAGTATAGAAGAAGACTTACAATCTAACAATTCTATTAGTCAATTTAAAATTTTATAAAGCATTAAAATGTATGCAATGCATAGAGTAATGTAATAAAGAAAAATATATAAAGCAAAGAAAACAAGACTGCAAATAGGGCCTAAAGCACACAGTCAGACTGAGCGGTCGAGAAATTTTGGAGTAACAAATAAATGTTTAACATAGATTTTTGTGACTACAGTATATAAGATTTATTTTATGATGAATGTACTGCAACAAAGAAACGTTTAAACAAATGATAATGAATATTGTTTGGCGAAGTAAATGCTATTTTAAAAACACTTATAATTTCTTTTGAATAAATTAATGAAAACATGTTACAATTTAAAAATGACTACTCTTATTATGATTACACCCAAACTCCAATTATGCATACACGTTATCAGTAATGTTGTATGAGCTATACCACTACACAATTTAGATTACATTTATTTAATACGTTGTGGTATTGTTAAACTATTCCATTGACTAGTTCTCTGTATGAGTATTTAAAAGTAACATATTATGTACAATATATTTATAGTGTTAGAGTCTAGGTAAGTCCAGAGGAAATGTTAACTTTAGACGTCTTGTCTGTAGGCTGTTGTCTAGTAGATTTATGGCTAAAGGACTCGTGTGCTCTTCAAGCCGTTTTACATATCTTTCGCTGCACATCGTAATGGTTTCACTGACTGAGGGCAGGTCCAAGTCTCTATAGATGTCTTTGTTGCTGATGAACCACGGTGCGTTGGTTATGGCACGCAACACCTTGGTCTGAAACCTTTCCATTATGGCGATATTGGATTTAGATGCAGTTCCCCAAAGCTGTAAGCCGTATGTCCACACAGGCTTGAAGACACTGTTGTACACCAACAGCTTGTTTCGCATTGACAGTACATTCTGCCCAGGAGTAAATAATGCTTGCAAAACTTGGTGCCCAGTTGTTTTCTCTTCATCCAAGTGTGGTTGCGCCAAGTCTTAATTTCAGTATTAAGTCACTCTCGACATCAAGTTTATTTCTTAACTTTGACTTAAAATACGTGATCTGGGAGAATGCCGTTTCACACAAATAAGTAGAGAGAAACGCATTTCAACACTTCTAAGCTTGTTTGCGAGGTCAGGATAGTCAGTCATTACATATAACCACACATCAGCTAGCTGTAATTGCGAAAACTGTAATTTTAATAAACTATCAGTTGAAAGTTCTGCCAATTAATCTTCTTCTTGTAGTGTAAGAGAGAGGTGTAGTCAGTTCGGCTGACAAACAGACCACACGACATGATTTAAAGACGCAGCATTACTGTAGACTGCAGCTTACTGTGGGACATTACTGTACTGTACGACAGTGACGTCATAACAAATGTATAGGTTTAAATAGGAGCGAACATGTAGAAGATGCTTACTGTACTGCATTACTGTGCAGCTTACTGGTAGAGTGAGGCAAGAACAGATTGTTTTGCTTTGCCTCACGGAAGACAGCAATGTAGTAAGGTGGTGCGCTACCTGATTGGTTCACTTAATCACATGGCTTTTCTAACTCCATAGTGCAGCTGAGTTCACGTGGACGCGTTCCTATCTCGTCAGTTCATATGCGTTTTTGGTTGTGATTCCAGTTTCATAGTTAATATTTTGATTTTTAATTATAAATTAAAGACAATTTGATAGACTTAGTTTCTTTGTCTCTCATTATAAATATCTTTAAACACAATGGTCATGTCTTTATATCTTTAAGTATAATCATCAAATAATATCTTTAAGTCTTAAAAGTAAGGTAAAAGCTTCGATTGAATTTAAAGGCGATTTCCTTTTATGAATGCAAGGTACCTTTATCAACCTATGAGTAGAAGAGATTAATTTTTTGGTTTGTTTTATAAAAACGAAACTAGGCAAAAACGAACTATAATGAAACACAATTTGACAATTTTGAACTATAATTTAATAACTGCAGTGACATATATTACACTACTAGAAAACACTTTTTTTTTGCACAACGAAATGAACTGTTTGTCAGCTGACTTGTCGCGATGTCTCACAGTATAGTAATGTCTCACAGTTAGCTGCAGTCTTACCAGTAATGCTGCTTCGGCATGTTCTTACCTTAATGCACAGTCACATGTAACTCGCAAATGAAAAAGGAGTAGTCAAATGTAATAAGTATGGAATAAAAGTACATTTATTTGTTACAAAAACTTATATTTATTTTTCCATGTAGTCACCATTTCAGCTACACATTTCTTCCAACCGTGACCCAGTTGTCTCATACCGTCAATGAATAATTCCGGTGGTCTTTCTTTGATCCACAACCTCACTGCGTCTTTCAGTTAATCATCTGAGGTGAAATGAATACCCTTAATATCCCTCTTTAAATATCCTTTTGCCATGATAACGTTTCAGAAACTATTCACATTCCTTTTGTTGTTGCTGGTTCACTTCTGTGAGTTTACGTGGTACCCACCGCGAACAGATTTTACGGTAGCCCAGTTCTGCAATAATGTGTCCTACTCGTTCTTTCGGTGCGTCTATCCGGGTAACGATGCATTGTTGTGTGATGCGACGGTCATTTTGAATCAATTCATTCACCTCCATTTGGTGCTTCTCATCAGTCACAGATACTGGTCGACCCCTGCGAGGTTCATCCTCACTATTCGCTTTACCAGCTTCCGATGAACGAAATTTTACTGCCCACCTACTCACGGTATTCGATCAACAGTTTCATCACCATAAACGGCTTTTAAACGATGATGAATGTCACTAGCGTTCACTTTTCCAGCTGTTAAAAATGCAATCACTGCACGTTGTTATAGACGCGTTGACACAGCTGGCGTACTCGACTCCATAACAACAGCGACTGACAAAAAACGAGAAGGAGTTGTTCAACGAGATTTGGGACGTTTGTAATACAAGAATGTTGCCACAAGATGGCAGCACGTGTCGTGGTATATACATTGTTTTGTTTTTCCGTTATATGCGACTGTGCGTTACTTATCAGCCCCTCGTTGTAGAACCTAAATCTAATAAAAAAATATCATTGGGTTACTGGCAAAACTACTCATATGACCAATCATAAAAATGTACGGAAAACTGAAATTGAAGGTTTTCAGGTGCAATGATAAATTATAAAACTGATTCTTCAAGGTTAATTTTTATTATTTATAGAGTTTTTTTATTGATTATGGATATGTTCAAAAATAAAAAACAAAGAGAGATGGATAAACATGTCGTTTTCACATCATTAAATTTTGGACTTGGGTAGTTTTACTATTAACAACTCGATATATAATCGTAGAAGGTCATACATCAATAACACAAAGGTGGTGTCTAACCTGGCTTTCTACTCATTTTTCATTATTCTAACGTCAGTCATTCGTTATTAGCACCTTTAATTATAATCATTTCCCAGTGACTTCATTAACACAGACCAATTCAATTGTACCAAGTTTCATTTGGTATCGCTGAGAATTTGCGTGCGAGCGTGTATTCAATTATACAAAATTAAACAAAAACTTTGTCTGCCGTTCTATGAATTTTAATAAGCTTTGTTTAATAAATACTGACACCGCACGTCGCAGTATGCTTAATCCAGTCCGTCAAGACAATGCTTATTAAATCAGTACTGTATACTTCGCGGGGCGGGAAAACTTTGACTCTAGCTAGGTTATGCTGCGTATATCCCCAGAGCTTCGAATCTTCAGATTCGCTTTAGCGACTGTCACCTGTAATCTCACAACGATACATGTTTACTGTGACAGAAGTTAGGGATCCAGTCTTTATATGAAATCATCATTAGTAGCTCCACAGTCCACCGTTACCGTCAGCTTCCCACAGGATTTTCCCCCAGATTTCCCTATCTGGGAATTAGCCAATCCTCTTAAAAACAATCTCCTCATTCATTATCTGTACATGTCGTGCCCTAGCTATCTTAATTGATGTCACAATATCAGGCAATCTATATAACTCATAGAGCTCTCTGTTGTACCTTTTTCGGCACTCTCCACATTTCCTAATGGGTCCAAAAATTTTCCTAAGTATTTTCCTTGCAAAAGATGCAAGTTGAAAAACAGGTCGCCCTGTGTTAGTACCCATATTATACTTCCGTCTTTCAGGACCGGTTTTACTAATGTTCTCAATATTCTAACTTTTGTTTAATGGTGTAGAATTTGTGATTTAAAGTATTTCACATTTTATATGAAATAATCAAGGAAAATGGATCCACTACTGGATGATGTGAACATTTAAACCATATGCTACTTAAAACATTACCGGTAGCAGTCTTAGTGTACCAGGGGATTGGAAGGAGAGATGCCGGCATACCGAATAGGAGTCAGGTCACGGAAAAGGCCAATTAGAGCCTAGGATGATGATAAAGATGATGAGTAAATTCTAGGCTTCTACATCTAGGAAGATGTACTGCTTGAAAAAAACGAGTTCGGAGAAGAATGATTCTAGAGAATCCTGTATCAATATTGTTCTTTACAATGAAAGCCAACCAGAAAGCCAGCGAATTCACAGACTAAGCAAAAGTGATTGGGTGCACCCATAGCAAGAGCCTTTAGTCCACAAGGGGCAACTGATGGTATCGCATCTTTTTAATTAGGACATCGTGTTCTACACACCGCACTTGCGAACATGCGCCGTATATAGAGAAACTAGTCATAAATGAACTTGATATAATGACACAGGACACACTGGGCACAATACAGGCATCGTCCAGCCATCAGAAATTATAACAACCAAGTTGTTCAGCATGGGTACGAAGTATTGACTGTATTCTTCAGTATTTATATACATAACTTGCAAAGACGTCACTTTGGCTTATTTACCGCTTACTAAGTTATAATTCAAGACGGTGAAAACGCTGTAATTGTCTACCCACAAACTATAGTGTTGTGCAGCCTTACATGTTACTACTCTCTTCATTGATGACCAGAGCAGGGACTTTCGTTTTTTGATAGGTATTCGTTGTTGGGAGAGTTTACGTCTTTTCGCAGTTTTCATCTTGACTAATTTTACTGCCCAGATATTGTTACGACGGTCTCACCAATCGTCGTATGGTACTGTGGAAAACAAAATCAACACACCAATTAAATCACTAATCAACAGCTTTAATTAATCTCAAATACAGTTTATAATCAATTTGTATAATAATCCCAGCAAAATTTGTCCACACGCCATAATAATGTCAACTATTAGAGCTCCGCACAATTATAACACAATAACACCTTCGCCACAATACATCAAACGTCACTTGAATAAATCGCCACTTAAACTGAAACTAAGCGGCAGCTGTCGTTGTTTCAATAGATACCACAAGTGTTCCATAATAATACATAATACGCGTCAACACTACTAGAAAACAACAGAACTGGTAACCTATTCCAAAACTATTAACTTCTTGGAAAACAGAAACAAGATTTTGGAAGGTTACGAAGAGGGTCAGAAAATGCAGTCTAAGCCCAAACCACGCCCAGTTAATGCCACACCTCAAAGGAAACCGTCACAAGATTTTCAGACCGCATTTATATCCACCAATTTACAAAAATGTCCCATGTGCAGTAAATTCCACCGGGTATTTCAATGTCAGCATTTCCTGAAGTTGAATCCTTGTGATCGAATTACTAAGGTCAAAGAACTTCAACTCTGTATCAATTGTTTGAAACCAGCAACAATATCAATAAAGCAGCAACCTGTAAAAACACTCATTCATGTAAAACTTGCAACAAGCGTCATAATAGTTTGCTCCACTTGCACTCTGAGCAAAGTCCGAACCTTAATCACCGCCTCAGTCAACTTCACAAACTTCAGCTTCGCAATCAGAGTTGCTCAATAAGCCGACGGTTGCAATTTGTTTCAATACCAATGACAATGTTTTACTAGCCACAGCAGTGGTAAACACACAAGATTCTCAAGGAGCAGTTTTTTCATGTCGCCTTTTGGTTGACTCAGGATCTCAGTCACATTTCATGACTGAATCTCTGGCCACATCATTAGGATTAAAACGTCATAAGTCCCCTATGTTAGTGACTGGAATAAATACAAAGACAACTGCAATACGACATACTGTTCGTACAGTCATTAAATCAAGATATAATGGGTTCCAAAAAGAATTGGAATTCTCCGTCATACCACGAATTACAGACGAACTGCCAACACCCCACACAGATCGTAATTTGTTACATATACCTAAAAACATTAACCTTGCGGATCCACAATTCCACGTACCGCACAAGGTGGATGGACTACCTGGAGCTGATATTTTCTTCAGTCTCTTGTGTATTGGACAGATTAAACACGATAATCAACCTACCTTGCAAAAAACAGTGTTAGGTTGGATCGTGTGTGGGAGAACAAACAATCAAAATAGCAACCATATTAAAAAAACAAACGGTTTGTAATTTCAGTCACAATTTAAATCTTGAAGAACTTATGTCAGCATTTTGGGAAGTTGAGAACTGTGAAAACCGACACCCTTTGTCGAAACAAGAACAAGAATGTGAAGAGCATTATATGTCTCATGTCAGCAGAACCGATACTGGGCGCATTATGGTTCAATTGCCGTTCTCAAAGGAAATCAGTCAACTTGGTTCATCTCGTGAAAAAGCTGAAACCCGACTCAAGAGCTTAGAACAGCGACTGTCAAGGCATGCATCATTAAGAGAGTCGTATGTTGCCTTTATGGATGAATATCACAAATCTAATCACATGGAAGTAGTCGAAGAAGAGCGTGAACCTGAGGATCACTACTACATGCCACATCACCCGGTCATAAAGAACTCAAGTTTGAATACAAGAGTTCGAGTCGTTTTTGACGCATCGTCAAGGACGTCAACAGGAATATCTCTGAACCAAGCATTGATGGTGGGTCCAACCATACAACGTGATCTAATTGATATTTTGTTGTCGTTCCGCCTCCCCAGATATGTTTTTTGCGCCGATATTAAACAAATGTATCCATAAGTTCTAATGTATCCAACTCACAGAGATTTCCAACGTATCGTCTGGCGAAGGGACTCAGATCAACCTATCCAAATATACAAATTGAACACTGTCACATACGGCACATTCACTGCTCCGTATCATGCGATAAAATCTCTTCACTATCTAGCAGACTTGGAATCAGTGGAATTTCCTCTTGCTTCAAGATGCATCACGAATGATTTTTACGTAGATGATGTTCTTACTGCCTGCAAGTCCATGGAAACAGTACAACGACTACAGAGAGAATTAGTGCCTTTACTTAAACGAGGTGGTTTCGAACTTCGTAAATGGTGTTCTAATAATCCACAGTTATTAGAATTTATAGATTCAGACAACATAGAGAGTGAATACCTTATACAAGGTGGACATGATATAAATAAGACTCTGGGAGTGCGTTGGAAACCTGATACAGACACCTTACATTATAAGACAACACCATACACAGCAATTGGTCCTGTAACAAAGAGGTCAATACTATCAGAAATATGCAGATTGTTTGATCCATTAGGTTTTATATCTCCAGTGCTGGTAAAAGCTAAGGTCCTAATGCAGACTTTATGGCAGCTGGACCTATCATGGGATGAAACGGTTCCAACACATATTTACAACATCTGGACTCAATACAAGAAACAATTTAGTCATCAATCTCGCATAACCTCCCTTCTTGATGTTTCCACAATAGAGTTTCATGGATTTTGCGATTGCATCAAAGAGATGCTTTGATGCCTGTATATATCTACGATGTACAGACGTCAATGGTAATACTTCAACATATCTTTTGTGCGCAAAATCACGAATCGCCCCTATAAAAAACATTTCTCTCCCTCGATTGGAACTTTGTGGAGCAGTACTATTAGCTCGTCTTACCCAGAAGATCTCAAATACGTTGGGCAGCAACATTAACTCATACATATTTTGGACTAACTCTACAATACTACTCCACTGGTTGGCTTCGCCTCCAAATACATGGAAAACCTTAGTCGGTAATAGAGTCTCTGAAATTCAGGCAGCAACTAAACATGGAACTTGGTGTCACATTAAGTCTCAACAAAATCCGGCGGATATTTTGTCAAGAGGTGCGTTCCCCAAGGAGTTGATTAACTGTGCCTTATGGTGGATTAGACCTGCATGGTTAGAAATAGAATGCTGGCCAAGCAGCTTATCGTGTGACTTTAAATCTACAACCTGCAAGTCTATAGAGCTAGAAGAGAGAAAGACGACCATCGCACATACGTCCATAAATTCAACCTTTGAACTGAAAACAAAATACTCATGTTGGGCTAAACGTCTAAGTATAACAGCTTATTGCAAACGTTTTATTCACAATCTGAAGACTCCTGCAAGTAATATAAAATGTGGTACACTCATGGTAGAAGAAATTCAAAACGCAAAGGTATTCTGGATTAGACAAATTCAATTATTGCATTTTAGTGAAGAAATCCACGATCTCAACTACACCGGCCAGATCAAGAAGCGAAGCAATATACGTTCTCTAGCCCCCTTCGTAGATTCAAACGGAATTATCAGGGTGGGCGGTAGATTGATGCAAGCAAACATTCACTATGATCAGAAACATCCAATTTTACTTCCTGAAAAGGACTATATAACAGAATTGATTATAAGAAGAGAACACGTAATATCCATGCATTCAGGACCACAGGCACTACTAGCACAAGTGAGAAGACAATTTTGGCCAATAAATGGCAAGCTAGCGAATAATCAAGAAATGTGTAACCTGCTCAAGAAATAATCCAAATGTCATATTTCAACCAATGGGAAACTTACCGGCGTGCCGTGTTATTCCTGACCGACCATTCCTAAACTGTGGTATTGATTATCGTGGCCCAATATTTATCAAACGAGTTATGCAACGAAAATCAGCTCCATACAAGGCTTACATTGCACTTTTTATCTGCATGGCCACCAAGAGTATCCACATTGAAATCGTTACAAGTCTCACAACATCAGCCTTTATAGCTGCATTAAGACGCTTTATGTCCAGACGAGGAAGGGTCACAAACATATACAGCGACAATGCAACAAATTTTGTACGAGGAAGAAATGAATTACAAGAATTAAGGAAATTCATAAGGGAAAATAAGGAATGCTTAACACAATCCTTAGCGGAAGAAAATATAAATTGGCAGTTAATTCCAGCGTATTCATCACATTTTGGTGGCTTGTGGGAGGCAGGCGTCAAAACTGTAAAACATCACATAAAACGAGTTGTTGGGAATAACCAATTAACATTCGAAGAATTTAACACGTTGTTATGTTAGATTGAAGCCTGTGTCAATTCACGCCCCCTTACCCCACTTTCTTCCGATCCCAACGATCTTCAGCCGTTAACCCCAGGGCATTTTCTAATTGGTTCCCCAATTACTTCCTTCCCTGAACCTGACTTATCTGTAACCCCAATCAACCGAATTAACCGCTGGCAACGAGTTCAACAACTGATGCAATTCTTCTGGAAACGATGGTCCACAAAGTACCTGTCTACACTGCAACAGCGCACGAAATGGACTTCTTCCGCAACACCAATACAAGTGGGATCCTTGGTCCTCATCAAGGAGGAGTTCAGACCACCCCTCAAGTGGAACCTGGGACGTATTAGAGAGCTGCATGCTGGTCAAGATGGAGTTCCTCGTGTCGCCACAGTGCAAACCTCACATGGACTCCTGCGGCGGGCGATAACTCGTCTGTGCCCTCTTCCTATCGAAAACGCAAATTGAGAGGCCACGTCCTTTCAAGGCGGGCGGGACGTTCAGCATTCTTCAACTGCGCGGCGTCTTTCAAGTGTGTGCTGCGCTCTGCAGGACGGGAACTGGTTGTGTCGTGTTGAGTTAGTCAGTAGTTACGAGTTAGACACAGGAGCACAGTAAAAATTCAGATTCATGTATCATTCAAATTTAGTGTGTTCATAATAAATCTAATTGAGTGAAAAATTACCGAGTTTTATTCTCGAACGTTAGCTATTTATAGCAGTGTCTTGTGATTCCACAGTCTTGCACGATGTTATTGCCTCTTTCCGTTCTCTCCGTACTCTTCGTTCGACAGCGAACACATTTAGAGTATTTGAAGATATGTCACTCTGGTGAATACCCCATGTATATGAAAAGTCGTTTGTTTGCTTGTTTGTGTGTGTGCGCGCGCGCGCGCCTGTAGGAAGAACGAATTTGCGCGGTAGAAGACCGCGTAAGAGCTTGGCGATCTATGATACTCACTGGATCTTAATGTGTACATTTATTCAATGTGGGCCAGAGGATTCAACAGTATTTTCATTTCAGTTAATTGCTCAGTTGGTATGTTAAGATAGAAAATGTTCCGTTGAACAGTCACGAAACATTTTGATATAAGCGCTCAGTGGATAATAAGCCCCGTAATGAGGAAGAACAAACTGTTGTTACTGATATCGCTGTGATAACGTTGATGAGGTAGTTTCATTTCAAAACAATAACACGCCCTATTATATATTCTGTATATCTTCTATATACTATCTTATGTTCGGAATACAATTTATATGCAAATACGATTTGTGTATAAGGATGCGGAATTTATAATAACGCTCGTGTTAAGTCTTCTGACGTTCCAGTTATTTTTAGATTGTCAGATTTTAATCGCATTGAAATTATATTGAAAGTATCAACATTTTCGATGATTATTAATATTATGACGTAGCACAGTGGAGAGGTAGTGGCGTAGTGGCTAGCGTGTGGCGCGGGTTCCATTCCCGCCTGGCCATCTGATTTATATACAACCGTCCCCCCCCTTGTAAGGCTATGGCAAACCAGCGAGATATGTCCTGCCTAGTATAAGCCCTCCCCGACAATGCCATTCGGATCCGACATAAGAGTGTTGGTACAGTGGAAAACAAATTCCAAGACACCAATTAAGGCACTAATCACCAGCTTTAATTTTCACAGTTAAACAGTTCGTAATTAACAACACAGTCTCTTACAACAAATCAAATAAAAATTGTTCACATGCAATAGAATGTCAACTAATATAAAACACAATTATATTACAATTATACCGCCCGATTATAAAACACAACACTTCACTAATAACCACTTGAACGCACACAGTAATCACTTGTAATCGCCCGACAATAAACTGAAACCGCACTGTAATATATCGCAACTATATCTGAACTAAGGCCGCTGCAGCCTTATATTTATACCCATACTCACAGACCAGAAAATTCTAAACTACGGGTTATCTCTACCTACGACGTAATTAATTGCGGCCCTGACACAGTCCGCGCGGCTTCTGTGACAGGCTATCTAATGCGTCGAGAATCACGTACGCCACATAGATTCAGCTGGATTCATCTGGAACATTCGATAAACACGTAGATTGTTCTGTGATGTCGTAACAATATGTATTGTATTACAGATGCCTTTGAACAACATCTGGCCCAATCCTTGTGGCAGCCAAACAAAATACCTCGTCCCAAATAGTTCAAATCAGAAACCTGTTCTAAGGTTTTATGTATGTTCTAATAGAATACTTGCAAAAAAAAGCCAAGGTCTTTGATTTATAAGCAGGACCTTCTGTTTCTTACGTAATGATTTTATTATCTACGTAGAGTAGAGAATTTAAAAGATCTTCGCCAAAAAGGAGTGTTAGCGAGTTCGCTATTCAAAACAGGTCTACAGAGACTTTTAACAGTGTTTGTGAAATAGGGCTTTGACGAACACCCTTTTCCACAGGAATAGGGTCGACCTTCTCTCAACCTTCTGTTCAAATCTGAGATAACGGAAACCCTGTTATACAAATTTTGGAGTACAGCAATTAAATTTTTTGGAAAACCTCGAAGGCCCATAATTTTTCACAGTATTGATGTCTTGATATTATCAAAAGCTTTTACGATATCTTCTTCGTCTTTTCTTTAACACTACAGTTAAACGTTAGCCAACAAGCTTAAAGCTTCCAACACCAATCTTCTCCTATGCCTCCTATCCGCTGCCATCTCAGCGTAAACCCTCACATCCGTCCTTCTTAGTCTTCCAGGGCATTACCTAACCGTCTTATCCTAGGTCGACCTATCTTTCTGCTTTTTATACACCCGTGCCCTCAGGATTTTCTTTGGGCGTATGCTGATCATCGTCTGTTCTATCTGGCTTAGACATTGTATTCGCTGTGCCTTTATGAATCTTATGATGTGTTCGTGCTTCAGTAGCTTATTTAACTCCTGGATATTATTTAATCTGTATTTCTTAACCGGGCCATAGACACGTCGTTCAATCTTTCTTTCAAACCTTTTGAGTGTTTCTTGTTCCTTTTTTGCTGCTGTCTACTTCACGGTATCTATAAGATCAAAATAAGTTTTCAGATCTTACTTACATGGAAGTAAAGTTCCCTACTTTTTACTTCCATGTTCCGTAAGGAAATGGAAGTATGGTGATCGCGAAAAAAATCGTGTTCGAGATAAAGGCTGATTCTGATTGTACTACCCTCAGAACTCGAAGAAAAGTAAATTTCCGAAAATTGTCTGTGTGTCTGTCTGTATGAAGAGTGTTTTCTATGGCGAACGATAACTGGCGAAAATTCAAACAGAATCAACAAATTTTTGCCCGAGCTGTAGACGACTCAAGAGGATAGTTTTTGGTGAATATCGATTAAGGTGGAGGGGTAATTTACCTGCAACCTTTTACGTTTTAACAAGAGTAAAGTACTTAATTTTGATAAATAAAGTATTATGAAGAGAAGGTCATATAATCCACTGTAGAAAGGTACATGAATATCTGTAAATGAAAAGGGTAGTTGAAGGGTAGGTAATTTTTCGAAAACTTCCTTTCTGATGACAAATAAAGTACTTAATTTTGAAGGATAAGATACCTTAATAATTACATATAATGAAAATGTTACTTATTAAAAGTGCGAAAATGGGGTTGTTCGGTTAAGGGGGAGGGGTAATTAACCTGCATTGTTTTGTGTTTTAACAAGAGTAAAGTACTTAAGTTTGATAAATAATTGCCCCAAAAATAAAGTCATATTAATCATATTAGTCATTTTTGTAAAATGGTAAATAAGATATCTATAAATGGAGAGGGTAGTTGAAGAGGGAGGGGGTGTTTTTTTGAAAATTACTTTGCTGATATAAAGTAAAGTAAGAGTATTTAATTTTGAAGGATAAGATACCTTAGCAATTACATATGGAAAAAACTATTACTTTATGAAAGTGTAAATATCGTTATTGGTGGGGATCGGTTGAGGAGAAGGAATGATTATCTGCGTAGTTCAGTTTAGTTATAAGAAAAATTACCTTATTTTTATAAATAAAGTGACCCAAAAATAACATTATATTAAAATAATACCCCATAATAACAAAATATCTATAAATAGTGGTAATAGTTTGAGGGGGGGATTTTTTTTTATAGAAATTATCAAAAACGAATTCAAGTAAATGATTTTAAATATAAATCTTAGAACATGGAAGTCATGTATGGTTCTTCATACCGACAATTTTATTGACAGTTTCAATACGTAAATTGTATATAGATAGGATCTTCCCTTCCTGAAATCTTACAGCATTTAATAGTAATTACAGTACTCATAATCATAAGATTTTAATTTATTAATACCTTAAAATATAGTTTTAATTTATTATACACATGTGCTTGCGCACGTAGGCGAGATACAGCAAAGAGGTTCTACCGTATCTACTGTACGTACAAACATAGAGGTTAGTTCGAACCTTTTCAAAGATAGAAACGACATTATAGCACAGGCAGTGGTGTTCAGCTGATCTGCTCCAACGGTACTTGAGAACTGACCGCCTGAACGATAAGCTACAGCGATCACGTGCGGCTGTCGTTGCCGAGAGAATTCTCTCGTGGATTGTCGCTACTGTGCGGTGTTTACCGTTTTTGTGCCACCTCTATTGTTTCCCTTAAAGAAGAAAAATAAAATACAAATGTTTCTTTTGTCTTCACTATTTTCTCCGTATTTCTCAGGAATTATTTTTTTACTTTCTTACAGAAGATTTTATTTTAGCGCAATACACATAAACTAGTTTATTCCTAATTATAATAAATTATTCCTACCCAAAACACAATTATTTTACATTAAAAATTTATAATTTTTATCTAAAATAACTGTGTTTGGAGTAATATATTATAATTAGTGATAACACTCGGACACATCATTGACAACAAAATCCAAGAACAGTTTGTACTTCGTAGGCTGTGTAGGCCGGATTCAATGCTGTTAAAATTCCTTCCCGGGCTGATTGGCCGTGGTCCATTGTTCTCTACGAAAACAGACGTTTCGGCAGTGCCGTCGACTACCATCATCGGTGTAAAATCGAGTTAAGCTAACGTAAGGTGGTAGACGTTAGTGACCAAAGTACTGTGGTTAAGGCTGATGAAAAGCCGAAATTCGTTAAGTTTCTCCCTGACGAATGATGTCCGTATCTGCGAAATTTTGGACAGAAAATGACGTCGCCTCATAGATTCTTCTCTGCTCACCTACTGAGATCAGCAGCAACCTAGATGAGGGTATTCCTACTTTAATGACACAACTTTTCCTATAGAAAATTTTTATATAAATATTCATTGCTGAATATCTTTCTTATATCTTCATAATTATTATACTGACATAATAAAGATTTTACCGTTAAAGTGTAGTAAGGTGTGTCAAATGTGTCAATTAATCTTTTTACTTATTTACAATAAAATACTTCCTTTATAATTTTTACGTTACACGTCGAAAATTGTTCGCTTATGATGCGTCCCTGCAGACAATTTCCCAAGTTTAATTGTGTTCCTCTGAAGTTTAAAATCACTGCCCTATATCAAATAACTACCAACTAAATCAAAATCACCTAAAAATAAAATTGCAAAACACTTCAAAATATAAACACACTATACCACGCAAGCGCACCCAGAGATTAATATTACAGAAATCAGCATTCGATGTATGAGCGTTCGTGGGCGTGTGTGTGAATCAGTGACTTTGTAGCGATGACATAGGCGGCTGTCAGCGACGACGTGATTAGTTCGGCGGCGGTGACGGCTCTGATATTGCGCTCGCACGGTTGCCAACCACGCGGCAAAGTAATATCGTGTACATCGACAGAATACATCAACGCTGTTAAACTCGTCTGTCACACTAACTTCTGTATTGGCAAAGAATTATGAAAGAAGTCGGCGTGTAAAGTGACAACTCTCGGCCCTGTACTTAGCGATATTGTTTAAAGTTTTGCCTTACACGTTTAAAGCTTACACGGCCGGTGTCAATACCCTAAACGTTATTAAGCACCGGGCTGTTAGGCCGTGGTCGGTTGCTGTGTAATCTCGACGTCGTCGGCAACGTTTGGTATCCCGTCCTCGGGGATCTTGTTTAGGTCGCAAAAAGCGACAGAGTGTTAAGAAACAGTTACGACAGGTCTTGGCCAACAAATTTTTTCTAGGGTGTCCGTTTTCCATCCTCTCTATGTGTCCAACCCACCTTAGCCTGTATATTTTGATTATCCTGACAATGGTATACTTTGATTACCCCGCCTCTTTGTAAAGACGGTACAGTTCATCATTATAGCGCTTGCGCCACATTCCGTTTTACTTCTACATTATGGCGACATCAATGACGGGATATACACAATATAGGTATAATCAAGCCCGGCTCCAGCCAGGGGCGAACCGTGCCACCGCCCAGGGCGGCAAATTTTAAAGGGCGGCAGATTCCGGGATGTTAAGTTTTGAAATTGAGGGAAAAAATAAAATTATTCACTTAATTTCATCACAATATGTAAGATCAATAAGAATTACTTTATGTATAAACTCAGTGGAGTTTAACGAAGAGTCGAAAACTCGTGAACGAGAGATCGTAAACCTGCCTTTTTCGAAGCTCAAACGTATTAAAACTTATCTCATATCGAGTATGTCCTAGACTCACCTGAGATGTCTGGCGACTATATCTATAGAACATCAGTTAGCTGGATCACTTGATTACAACGAAGTCATAAAGGAGTTTGCTATGCAAAAGCTAGACGAGTATTTTTTAACTATGGTATATGATACATTACTTTTGTTATATTTCAATCATAATGAATTTTAGTTAGTATTTTAATGTTAAGACATCATATAGGCATACATTTAGATTGTCTCACGATTCCTTGTATTGTATCTACAATTTTTATTGTAGCCGTTCGCCGCATCGTAAACGCGAGAAAGCTCTAGTTATTTGATAAACACAACAATGCAAACATTCCTAGTCGTCATTTAAAGGCATCGCCGTATCTTTAGAGTAGGTCTAGTGTGCGGAATGTGTTCAGAGTTAAAATAGGGAGGGGAGGCACTTGTAAATACTGTACAGGGCGGCAGAAGCGCTAGGGCCGGCCCTGGGTATAATAATATTAGGCAAGTTTTCAAATTATAGTATAGAGTCTGTAAATAAAATATGGTAGATGCGAATAAAATATTATGTCAGTGTCAGTAGTTAATCAGAACAAGGATAAGCAACTGTACGAACTATCGACTGGTGTGCACCTTTGTGTCTTAGCAACTGTACCGCGTGTAACCTTCATTAGTTGCCGACTAATGTCGCCTGTCTGTCTGGCGATATTGCTGGCACTAATTGCTGCCTTGACATAACCACAGAACACACACACACACACACACACACACACACACACACACACACACACACACACACACACACACACACCGTTTATCGCTCTGTGTAACCTTGTTTTAATTAAAGGAAAAAATAACGAAAATCATTTTCCACGTGACTTGCGTAACAGCAAGTGTAAACAAGCACAAGTGTGCCTGGCTGCGACTGTTATGTTTTTGTTTTCCTTGGTCGTCGGCGGGTAATTCACAGGCACAGTTAATAAGCGACCACTCTCGACCGTTTGAACTGAATTTTTAAACGAAAGTAGAAGAAAATAAACATTAAAACAATCGTTAACTATTCGACCTAAATCGATTATCAGTTATTTTATTTTACATTAAAATCGATACAAATTCGATTATTCGTTAATTTTATATTAATAGAATTATTTAGATTGTTATTAATTCACTTAGAAACCTTTGATGATACTGATATTTTTCAGTGAAACGTGCGTCAGGTGTTAAAAAGAATATACAAATTATCTACTTGCAGAAGAAACAAATAGAAACATCACAAATTATATATATATATATATATATATATATATATATATATATATATAACTCAAAGTCTGAGGATTTAAGTTTACTGAATACAAATCCACACCGTTACACCGATTGCCACCAAATTTTGCACAGGTAACCTTTGGCACAAGGCGAAAAATACTGTCTAACATGGAATTTGATATTTTTCCCGGTTCGCACGATTCAGACCCTTTTAATTAAGCCTTTACGTTGACACGTATAAAGATGTCAGCAATACCATGGAGACCAGAATTAATTACCATAGTAATAAGTAAATAAACAAAAGCTATTTAGCAGCATCGGAACTGTACATTTATCCACTCCTTCAGTACATTTTCGATGTTTTATATAATACGCGATTGTATCGATATATTACGATGTGGAAAAGAGGAAGTGTACTAATTGTAAATTGTCCTATTACTTAATGCAAAGCGAAAATACGTGTTGTTTTCATTTGTGAGGTTAGGTGACAATGGTTTTTGGTTTTTAGTTTACTGCTGAAATAAATAAAAGCCATGGTTGAGGAAAGCGTAACATTTAATGTGTTATACAATGCTTCTAACACAGTAACACTTAAAATAAAGAATTTAGCGTTTTTTATTTAACAGGTGCTTTATAAATATCTCCAAAGGCTTTATAAACGGGTACTTTTAAATCTCCTAATAATTTAGTACACGTGTTGAAAACAGCTTTGGAGAGAATTTGACTGAGTAAAAAATCGTTATACAAGCTGACAGAACGCCATAAAGACATAGACAATAAAAATTGTATTAAAATACTTATTAAAAGTCAAATATTCGCTTGCGAAGCCGCGGGTAACAGCTAGTGTTTCTATAAGAAGCAATGTTTGTAACAATACCATTAATTTCTCAGTTGTCTTCTCCTTTCCCCTCAAAAGATTAGGCCGCATTCCCTGGCTATGGTAGTTACAACTCACATTCCACCACCACTAGACGAAATCAACCATTTTGTAACCACATGCAGTGATTATCCACACGATGGAGAGTAAATAGTTTGTGCGGGGGCGGAGAGGTAAGCATGTCTTTGTTACTTACGTAGCCCAAACATGCCAGAAAAGACCGCTGTATTATTGCGGTGGGGGGGGGGGGGAATCAAGCAGAACCGTTACCTTGATTCGACCCAATGAATGCAGCAGAGCTGTTACGATTGTGAGTCGTAAACGAAACCACTGTGCCGGGCCGCTACACATTTTGATTATGTTTAACCTACTGAAAAACGAATTAAAGTAGTTTCCAAATAAATATACTGTGAAATATTCTATATTATGTCTGCTGATGACCAATATATGTTATGTCTGAAAAATCTAAACACAACTGCACGCTTATAAATATTTTTGTTTCAACTTGTCACAGTTATTAACTAGATTTACACTAGTATAAGTGGGGGGGGGGCTATACATACGCGTTAACAGAACCATCAGCTTTTACAGTACCATGTTGTTTTTAATTCTAAAATCTCTGTGATGTTTAAATCGTTTAATAAAATATGTGTTCACAGCTTTGTCATGTTATTGTGTGACCTCCGCCCCTTGCGCGTATTTCCAACCCTTATGGTCGCATTAAGCCTCCTAGTTCAGTTTTACACAGTACACAAACTTTTGTCTACTGTAATCCACAATATGGCATACACACGCACACAAAATAAACGCCACGTTCAGCAACACTTACTTTTATAAATATAGAAGAAAGCAAAATTTCCAGTTTACTTGCCTTGCGATTTTTTCACCATATAAACTGTTATCACAGAATTATATCGCCTGTCGAGGTACTGTTATCACACATAATCCGACAAATATGTTACGTTGAGTTGAAAAAATAACATAATAATCTAGGCTTAACGCGTGATGACAAAGCACGTGGCTGCTTCAAGATTATTCTGTGTTTGCAGAATTACGTAATGCTCTAAATAAGTCAAGAAGCCCCTTCCACACGTTTCCTGACTACGCCTGGAGGTATGAATAGAATACTGGATTTCGAAACGGTCGAGCTCAGTTACACCTAACGATGTTTCAAGTGCGGTTCGAAGTTACTGTTGCGGTTTAGTAGAAAGTCGTTAGTAGAAAACCGTAGAAGGTGACATTTAGTGTTGTGTGTCGGACATATTTAACGTAAATTAGTACATAAGTGTGCCTTTGTTGATTCAACTGTTGTTTTCATTGGTGTCAGTTATTCTGTCTCCACTGTACTGTACGACGATCCGTGACACCGTCGTAACGACGTCTGTTCTACAGATCCGCCTTCGATCAATAAAAACCTAAATATTATTTCTAGACTTCTCTTATAGTCTCTAGATACCTAAGGAGACTAATAAGGAGGAATAACAAAGCTCGGCAGGTATATTAAAACAGAAACATCAGGATAAACGCAGGAAGAAGACGTCGAAATTTATGTGTCTGGCGTGTTTTGAAAACTGAACACAATCAAGAATTCTTCGTTGATAGTATCGGGAATTACGGCACAATTAAGTACAAACTATTACGAGGGTCAGTTGAAAAGTGCGCGGAGCGACATCTATAGCTCAGTGGTAGAACTAAAATCTTTCGTTTGCTACAAGGTGTATATTTCGCGTGAACACCTGTTAATTTCCAGATATATCTGTCAATTTTATTCACTTTTTACCAGTTGTTTGAAATTTTACTGTCACGCGTGTTTTCAAAATGCATAAAATGAAACATCGTGTTGTGATGAATTCTCTGTTAAAAACGTTTTAACCCCAATGGAAAATCAAAACAAAATTGTAAATGTGTTAGGAGATGCTGCTCCTTCAGAAACAACGGTTAGTGGGGCACACTCGATTTTAAATGTGGTAGAAGACTATCCCAGCAGTGGACGTCCAAATAGTGCTACAAAAAATAGCATTATTGAAAAAATTTCATAGGGTGTTGGAAGACCGCAGATTGACGAGTGGTTGAGGTTGCTGAAATCATAGGCATCTCATATGAGCGTGTGCATCATACTTAACTCTAGAACTTGGTGTGAAAAGGCGTAGTGCAAGATGGCTGCCACATCCAGAGTTGCTGGACTTTTTGAGAGTTGCGCCCAGTGCGACCACGTTTTCAATGCTCGTACGACCACGTTTAAACTCAAGTGCTTAGTTACAAACCGTTGATTTTGAAGTCACAGCATTTCCTGACACATTTACAATTTTGTTCTGAATTTCCGTTGGCACTAAACAATTTTTAACAAAGAATCACACCTCGCTCTTTGATTTTGTCCGTTTTTCGAAACACACGTGACGCGTCAATTTTAAACAGCTTCTAAACAATGAATAAATTGACAGAAATATTTGGAAATTAACAGGAGTTTATATAAAATATGTTGCAGCACACGAAAAATATTTGTTTTACCGCTAAGTTACAGTTATCGCTCCGCGAACTTTTCAACTGACCTTCGTACATCAATTGGTTCCGAACGTTATCGTTCTGGTGACCGACGCAGTATTACCAGTAGTGCCCTGAACATATAGGGAAGAGAGAGATAGTGGCAGCCCGAGGAGCAGATAGGTTCTGGGCAACAGGTCAACAAGGGCCTAAACCTTGGAATAAAGATAATGAAGAATTTCTTTAAACAAATAAAAATGAATAGGGTGACAGAAAGCAGCCGTAGTTATGGTCTAGACATCAATGTTAATGAAACGAAGCTAATGATTGTATCTAAGAACAAGTTCACAAACTGCACCCTTAATATGAACCAAAGGCCAGTTGAACGTGTAAGCAAATTTACATATCTTGGTACTATAGTCAATGAACAATGAGACCACTCTCAAGAAATAAAGAGCAGAATTGAAAAGGCCAGAGCAGTGCACACTAGAATGAGCAGTTTATTCAAAAGTCACGATTAAACAATAAAACAAAGATGAGACTTTTACGCTACTACTTATTCTCGGCCCTCTTCTAAGGTGTAGAATCTTGGACTTTGACTGAAGCCACAACTAAAATATTGAAATCTTTCGAAATGTGGCTTTACCGAAGAATACTGAACATTTCGTGGACAGCACATGTAACTAATGTTGAAGTTCTTAGAAAGATAAAGAAAGAAAGAGAAGTTATTAACACAGTGAAAAAAAAAGCTTCAGTATCTGGGACACTCATGAGAAATGAACAGAGATTTTACTTATTTCAGTCCATACTACAGGGAAAAGTGCTTGGAAAGAGAGGAGTTGGGCGGCCGAGAATCTCATGGCTGAGAAATTTAAGGACCTGGTTTGTCATGAATATAACTGACTTATTCCGTGCAGCAGTACAGAAAGTTAAAATAGTCTGTATGTTATCCAATATCCAGAACGGATAGGAACTATCAGAAGAAGATCGTTCTGGTGGCCGACGCAGTATTACCAGTGGCGCCCTAGAGACATAGTGGCAGACCAAGGAGCAGATAGGTTCTGGGCAACAGGTCAACAACGGCCTAAACCTTGGAATAAAGGTAATAATGAATTCCTTTAAACTAATAAAAATTGAAAAATTTAGAAACACCATTAGTATTGAAAACTTTAAGTGGTGTAATGTACAGTGAACAGTTACCAAGCGTGAGAACGCTGGGATTAAGTTCTATAAGGCAACAACTGTTGCTAAGATTATAGTCATTGGGAAAACACAACGGGAAGAAAGCGGGTAACATCAGAACCGGATACGCGGTAATATCAAGCCGTTGTAAAAAAATTTAATGTACAAACAAAAAAAGTTGATGTTGCCAAGATAATGTTGAGTACCATGTAGATAAAGTGCGTAGTACGTAGTAAACTTAAAAAGTCGAAAAGTAAAGGAAGTAGAAATAAACGTTGTAGTTGAAGAAAAAGAAAATATGAGAACATTAAACGTTTTTGTCCGATGAAAACCTTTCTGACATTTTTTATTTTATTTTTAAGGTTTTCAAGGCCTGCGTCATGATTATTGAAATTAAGATCCGGGTTATAAGGCCGTGGTATAGTATAATTACCACTCTGATGGATGTTATATAGAAGTTTCGGCTTCACCACAGGAGGAAACACGGTTTGCAATACACTTGACACGGTGTTCGTCAGTAACTACAGAGTTACGTAGTTACTGAACCTTTGCTTATTATTACGAATTACAAACCGTGTTTCACCGAAGATGGTCTCCAGATGTGAACCCGAAACATCTGATAATAACATCCGTCAGAATAGTAATTACAGTAGACCACGGCCATAGCCCGGATCTTATTTTCAATAATTTTTTAAAATCTTTTTCTTTGGAAATATATACACATTATTTTAAATTTTAGGGGCTTACGAAACGCCTCTTATATCTTTGATATACTTGTGCACAAAGGTACATAGAACAGTCAAAAATTTAGTTACACTTGCCTACATTTTTTTCTGAAAGAGAAATTTTAATAAAGTTGTTGGCAACACTGATTTCAATTTTGGTTAGTTGTAGTAACATTTTCCGCTTGATAGGAACGGTTAGTCCGTTACCAGCCACGATACATGTCACGTCATTTGCAAGTAGTGGCCATATTAAAAATCCGCGCAGTGGCTCGTTTTCTGTAGACACGGAGGTGTAACCGTAGTGAAATTCTTCATCGCTTGAGGGGAGTCTAATACGACCTAACGTTTTCATCGCAGGCCATCACAATTAGTGCGAGTTTTTGAAAATGGTGTCACAAATATCAAGGATGTTTATATACCGACAGGGAAGGCCATAAAATTCGACAACTGGTGGCAATGACAAAGAGGAGAACGACGAAGGTTAACTATCTAAAGAAAACACTGGGTTACGACGTTCGAAAAAGTAACGAAAACGAAGAAATAAAAAAGTTTACTATCAATTTCTCTAGTATTTAATATTTTATTACACTGTTTTAAAACCACGATTCGTTCAATCCACGTAACAATAAAAAAGAGTATGTAAAGGTGTAAATAATTTTATGTTAAAAAATTGTAATTCTTTAAACAACGTTGCTAAGTTTATCATAAACAGGGCCGAGAGTTGACACTTTACATGTCGAGTTCTTTCATAATTCTTTGTCGACAACGCGTTCAACTGTTGTTGCTTGCAAATAGACTAAAGCAGTGGACAAAAGTGCGGCTAAATTATGTATTCAAATGTGCACTACACCGTCTCCAAGCGTCTGCAATCTTATAAAATTTGAGATCGATAAGGACAAAAGAACACATGTCACGCAGGGACTCCTTACAAAATTTAAACGGAAGGAATGGGAACACCCTCTTTGTAGCTCAGACCTTGCACCGTGCGATTTTCATGTGTTCGGTCTCATGAAAAAGTCCCTTTTGCAAAGTGGCGAAGAAATTACACTGATGAAGAAATCGAAAATGTAGTGGGAAATGGTTATCGGATATTTTATGGGAATTTTTTAGCTATCGCATCCAAAACGTCTTATCACGCTACAACTGGTGTTTAAATAAATTTGACGACTTTCTTTTAGAAAAAGTGGATCTTTGATTGTTATCTCGCAAATAAAACATAAAATATAATATGGATTAAAAAAGCACCTGACATCTAGCTTCAACTCAAGAAGCACGAAATGCAGAATTTACAAAACACTTATCAGCCCAGTGCTGACATATGCTTCAGAAACCTGGGCAATGACAAAAAATAGCAAGAGACTTCTAGGTTGCTGTGAAAGACGGTTTCTAAGAACAATATTTATAGGAGTACAAGACAATGGAATGTGGCGCAGGCGCTATAATTATGAAGTATACCATATTTACAAAGAGCCGGACATTGTCATGATAATCTAAAATATACAGGCTAAGGTGGGTTGGACACATAGAGAGAATGGAGGAAGGATAGTCTACAAAACATATTTTCTACCAGAAACCAATGGGTAGTAGAAAAAGGGGAAGATCCCGAAGTAGATTCAAAGACCAGTTAGAGGAGAACCTCGGAGACCTGAACATAAGATACTGGGAAGGCAGGCCACGAAACAGGGGGAAATGGAATCGACTCTTGGAGCAGGCCAAGACCCTCCAAGGGTTGTAGAGCTCGGCTGATGATGAGATCTTCGATTGTGCTTTCAGATAAATAAAATAGTTTTCATAAATATTTCACACGTTGTTTTTTTCTTAATGTTGGTGCAACTAATCTTTCACTGGCGGTGTATGTTATTATAGCTTACCAAGTAAATTTTATATACTACAATCGCGTTATGGGAATATAAATCATTTCCCGTACATTAAGTAACACGTAGGTTAGCATTGTTGTTCCAAATGAAACTCTATCACCAATGTTATCACAGTGTGAAATCAGTAACAACAGTCTGCGCTTCCTCACTACGTGTTAATGAACACTTTACAACAAAGTGCTTAGTAAGTGCAACAGTACAGTACGTCCGTTATCTTAACGAACTGCTAACTGAATCATTAACCCAAATACATTATACTGTTGTGTGCCGTGTCCTGCATGAAATAATTGCGCACACTAAGATGCTGTGAATATCACAAAACCACAATCAAGATATTATGCACCCTTTGTCTTTCGCTCCATCTTTCCCTCGCAATACTCGTAGTGTGTCTTGTTACCGTCCATGATTTTTTGTTTACTATATATCCACTGTTAAAAATCCTTCTTCTTCTAATAGTTCCTATCCGTTTCGGATGTTGGATAACATACAGACTTTTTTAACTTTCTGTACTGCTGCACGGAATAAGTCAGTTTTGTTCATGCCAAACCAGGTCCTCAAATGTCTCAGCCATGAGATTCTCGGTCGCCCAACTTCTCTCTTTCCAAGTAATTATCCCTGTAGTATGGACTGAAATAAGTAAAATCTCTGTTTATTTCTCATGAGATGTCTCAGCTACTGAAGCTTTCTTATCTTCACTGTGTTAATAACTTCCCTTTCTTTCTTCATCTTTCTGAGAACTTCAACATTAGTTATGTGTGTTCGTATGTCCATGAAATGCTCAGTATTCTACGGTAAAGCCACTGCTCGAAAGATTCCAATTTTTTAGTTGTGGCTTCAGTCAAAGTTCAAGATTCTACACCATAGAAGAGTACCGGTACCTGAAAATACGTAGCAGCGTAAAAGTTTCATCTTTGTGCGTATTGTTAAATCGTGACTTAAAAATTACCGTATCTATATTTGTCCGCTTCCAGCATTTTATTCTCCGCCTGTTTCTGTCCGCCCATTTGTCCGTTCTGAGTTCATTACTGTGTTGCTAACCTGCCTTCATGTATTCTTTATTTCATCCCTACTTCGTAAGATTACTCGCTAACAGTTTTAGAGAAAAAATCTGAAGTCATGTCTTTTAAAGGTAAACGTCCAGTGAGATATACGCAAGGATAACTCAAAACAACTGAGACGTTTTAAATATCTCGGATGTGAAATAATCTACGAGCCTGAAGCTGATATAAAAGACAAGGTAAATAAATTTAGAAAATATACTTGTAGGACAATTAATGGAAACCTTAGAAACAAAACAAAGCGGAACATAAGAATTAAATTTTTTAAGACAATTGCAATAACCAGGTTTAAATATGCGAGTGTGATGTGCGTTACGACGAAAACGGAATGTAGAATGATTCAAAGTGCTGAAATGCGGTTTTGTTCAAAATAATTTAAACTACACATTAAAAGATAGAAGAAGGAATTATGATATAAGCTAAACCATAACATAAGCTATAACTTGAAGCTATAGCTTATATAAGAAGCTATAGCGATGATATAAGCTAGAACTAGAAGCTAAATATATAAATGCAATCAATTCAACGTGTAGAAGACAATTTGCAAATGATGAGGGAGGATTGTTTGTCAAATGCGGTCCTGAAATGTAAAGCCATTGGTAGAAGAGGCATTGGCATTTCGTTCGAGAATGAAATGGGTGCCGACAGAACAGGTTTATATAATCTAATCCTTGAAGCGAAGAAGAAAAAGAAATTTTCTTCATCTACTCGGGAAGATTACGACATTTTTGACTATCCTTGTCTCCCATTCGCATTATAACTATTATAGTTTTTTGTTATTATTATAAAATATTATTTTATGTAATATAATGTTTGTTATTATTATGTTGTGTATTATGTAATATAACAATATTATAATTATATATAATTTACCTTAATTTCCGTCCAGTGACGTCAAGCGTAATTTGTATTTGGTTACGCGTTTCAGGCCATGTGGCCCATCCTCAGACCATCACTCCAAGAGGAGCTCGTTAAAAAATAAAAAAATCCACATAAAACAAACACATAATAAATAAATACAAAAATATATTAAAACATATAAAGGCGTTCTATTACACGAACACGGTGCACCGCGTGTAGCATGCCTGAACTGCGTCAATGGAACCTGTTATCTATTATTATCTGTAATCGATCGCAGCGCGGTATCATACAGTGGGTTTAATAATATATTAATAGAATAGAATAATACTGAATAAGTAATACTACGCTCTTAAAATCGCACTGAATTCGCACAACACGTCCTTTTCACGCCGTTATCTCACTACACATGTGTGATAATTTTATACATATTTAGGAGTCTTCGAATTTTTTCTACCATTTATGGTTTTCTTATAATTAAATAAAAACTATAATTTAACACCTATTTAGGGTGAGATTGCAAACTTTCATGCTCGAACCGGCCTCACTCACACACATTATTTTCTACTGTACACACTCTCAGCGATAATCGCGTGATCGTGCAGGCCGGTTCCTGTATGTCTACTTGCCGTATTTTTAATTTCAACTCAGCTTTCAATCTCAGACCGGCTTATAATATTACATATTTATTAATTTAATTTAAATATTTATATAAGCTATCACATGCACAGTATAGCGCATGCTTGTACTGTCGCTATATATATAAGAGAATCTAATTATATATATATATATATATATATATATATATATATATATATAAATAATTTGTGATGTTATTCAATTTGTTTCTTCTGGAAGTAGTATAATTTCTTTTTAACACCTGACGCACGTTTCACTGAAAAATATCAGAATCATCCGAGGTTTGTAAGTAAATTCAAATATATATGATTTGTTACGACGGTCTACTGATCGTTGTGGTACAGTGGAAAACAAGACACAAGACACCAATAAAGTCACTAATCACCAGCTTTAATTATCACAATTAAACAGTCTGTAATCAACAAGATAGTCTCTTACAACAAATCAAATAAAAATCGTTCACACGCAATACAAATTTCAACTAATAGAGTCCCTCACAATTGTACAACACATAACACTTCCCCCACAATACTGGAATTAATCTGGAAACGCACTGGAATAAATCGCCACTTAAGTTGACTGCTTAGCGCAGCTGTCGTTGTTTAAATAGGTAGGCCTAGCACAAGAGTTCCAGAATAATCCGTAATACGCGTCAGCACAACAGGAAAACACTAGAGCATAATTGATTGCGGCCTTGACACAGTGCGCGCTGCCGGCGAAGTCTGGAACAGTCTAGTTAACTCGTGTTAAGAATCACGTTTCACTAGAATAGCCGAGAATGTCCAAACACATACAGTATCCTGTACTGACGTAACAATATCTTTCTATGACGTCAGTTAGAGTGAAATCCAAATGTCTACAAATCCGTTACAACCACCGTTTAAAGAACTAAAGGGAATATTAACCCAAATCCAATTGTAGTGTTTACGTTACGAAATGTTTAACTTCAAAGTGTTGGAAAACGGAAAACGTCTTCGTGAGGAACCAAACTATGAGCAATTTCATTCAAAATACAAACTTGATACCTTGAATAATTTTGTAAAGTTAATGTCTCTCATAACTGAAGAGATACAGATCTTGCGTGGAGTAAGATAAGCATGTTTACAATCTCCGCCTTTATTCAACATCTACTCGGAAGGTATTTTTAAAGAAGCTTTAGATGAATGTGATGTGGGAATCTCTCTGAACGGTGAAAGAATAAACAACAAACGTTATGCGGATGATACCGTCATATTTGCAGATAGTTTAGAGGGGCTGCAACAACTAATGAATAGAGTGACAGAAAGCAGCCGTAGATATGGTCTAGACATCAATGTTAATAAAACGAAGCTAATGACTGTATCTTAGAACAAGTTCACAAACTGCACCCTTAATATAAACCAAACGCCAGTTGAACGTGCAAGCAAATTTACATATCTTGGTACTACAGTCAATGAACAATGGAACCACTCTCAAGAAATAAAGAGCAGAATTGAAAAGGCAAGAGCATTGTACACTAAAATGAGCAGTTTATTCAAAAGTCACGATTTAACAATAAACACAAAGATGAGACTTTTACGCTGCTACGTACTCTCGGTCCTCATCTACGGTGTAGAATCTTGGACTTTCACTGAAGCCACAACTAAAAAATTGAAATCTTTCGAAATGTGGCTTTTCTGTAGAATACTGAGCGTTTCATGGACAGCACATATAACTAATGTTGAAGTTCTTAGAAATACGAAGAAAGAAAGGGAAGTTACTAACACAGTGAAGATAAGAAAGCTTCAGTATCTGGAACATCTCATGAGAAATGAACAGAGATTTTACTTATTTCAGTCCATATTACAGGGAAAAGTGCTTGGAAAGAGAGGAGTTGGGCGGCCGAGAATCTCATGGCTGAGAAATTTAAGGACCTGGTTTGTCATGAATATAACTGACTTATTCCGTGCAGCAGTACAGATAGTTAAAATAGTCTGTATGATATCCAACATTCGAAACGGATAGGAACTATCAGAAGAAGAAGGCAGTAGAGACGAGAAGAACAAAATTGGAATAAAGAATAAAGGATGACGGGGGAAAAAGAAGAAGGGGGAGCTGGAGGAAGAAATTGTACTATGATGCAAAGTGTAAACTTTAAAACAAAGCATCTACCAATTAGTATTCTTTAGTCTATGTTGTCGTAATATCGCAAGCAAACACACTGATCAATATCGTGCTTGAAGCAGCTAATCTTGACTAATTAGACACAGTCTAACGTAGGCCTACACATTATTAATAGGGTATAGAGTACCGGTTAGGTACGACGGATAGGCACTATCAGAAGAAGAAGAAGAAGAAGAAGAAGAAGAAGAAGAAGAAGAAATTATTTGTCATTTAGCCATTATGGTTATAAATTTAACTAAAAAAAAAAATGCAGCAGCTAAACATTTTTAATATTTATTTTAAGATTCTCTGATTTACAATCTTCATTTTATTTAAAAAATAATAGCGCAATAGGACTGTTACTAATTTTTTTATAATTACAAATTACCTGATATTAAATTTTATTTAATAATCAATGGATTTTGTTTAAAATAATGAGGCTGAAATTCTACAGGTTGATGACCCCTCCCCGTAATTCTCTACGAGTCTGTGAATTAGACTTTAACAAACTTCCAGGCCAGTCAACTTGATAAATCTTAACCGAACGGATGACTGCTGTGTCCCCAAGCAACTACGGAATTATAAGTTCTACTATAACTATATAATTATAACAAATATGAACAACTATGGAATTAGAAGCAAGGAGCTTGAAGTTCTACGACGTGCATGACCTCTCTACACTTCTCTATGGGTCTGTGAATTAAACTTTAACAAAATTCCAGACCAGTCAACTTGATAGGGTTGCCCAATGTCTGCCAAAATTGTTCGAACATCTTAATCAAATGCATGACTGTTGTAACACCAAACAACTGTGGAATTATAAGCCGAAATTACGGACAGGTATGGGGCTTCAAAGAATACGTTGTAGTGGCCAGCTCTAGTCGACCTGCCTGGGACCGAAACAAACCGCTTGATGATAATGAGCGATGATAATGAGCGAGTTCGGCAGCTCACAGAGCTTATTAATGTCAGAAGTCTGAAAAAGTAGTGTTGTATAATAACTGAAGAAAAATATCGTTATGGAGAACCATACATGACTACCATGTTCTAAGATTTATGTTTCAATTCATGTTCAAAATGAAATATTCCCATAGAAACTACTTATTGCTTCAGCCTTAAACACAGTAGTGTGGTCACTAACGTATACCACCTCACGTTAGCGCACTCGAATTTCACTGATGTTGGCAGTCGGTGGCACTGACGAAACGTCTGGTTTTGCAGAAAACACCACGGCCAAACAGCCCGGGAAGGAATTTTAACAACAAACTATTTACTTGTTGTCGATAACGTAGTACACATATACAAAATTATCTCCTTCTCCTTCACCTATCATTTTCATTTATAGAAAATTACCTTCTCTCCCTTCAACTACCCTTTTCATTTATAGATATTTCGTCTACCTTTCTACAGTGGATTATTATGACCTACTTTTCAGGATACTTTATTTATCAAAATTAAGTACTTTACTCTTGTTAAAACATAAAACGTTGCAGGTAAACTATCCCTTCTCCTTAACTAATCTTCACCAAAATCAATAGGCCTTGAATCCTCAACAAATCAGGCACATATGCTAAACATTATTTGGTTCGGATTGTTTGAATTTGCGGCAGTTATCGTTAGCCATAGAAAATATTCTACACACAGAGACTTTTCGGAAAATTACTTTTCATCATGTTTAGAGGGTAGTACAATCAGAATCCGTCCTTATCTCTAATACGAGATTTTTTTTCGCCATCACAATACTTCCATTTACTTATGGAACATGAAAATAATAATGTAGTCTGATTAACTAACAGACAGCAACAGAAAAGCTAGACAGACTAAAACGTTGTTGTACCATGTTCATCAGAATTAACACATTCATGTTCATATAATGCATACTCTTAGGTATTTGTATATGATTGTACAATGGAATTCGTTCCGATCTCTCGTATTCAGTTTTGCAATAGCGAGCGAGCAAGCGTCCGTTCCGGAATTTATTGACTGGAGTAGTTTTCATTAAGCAAATGCATCTGCAGTTTGGTTCACTATTTGTTAGTTGTTACGGGTAACGCCATTAATAAAGATTGTGCTGTGTTAGTTTGATTCGCAGAAAGACTGATTTACATCACTGAAAGAAGAAAGGAATAGGAATTCAGTCCGTTAAAAATTAGTCTTAATCAAGTTAACGGGTTGAACTGTGTGCGATTGCATCGGCGCTGTAATTCAGACATTACTCTCTGTAAAGCAGACATAAACAGGAATTGAGAGGGAGAGAGAGAGAGAGAGAGAGAGAGAGAGAGAGATCAGAAAAAACAGAGACAAAAGCTACATGAACGAAGAATATAATAATATAAATTGCAAATTCTTCCAAATAAAATGAAAAAAACTCAAGAACATTTCCTTCCTGTTATTATTTTTATTCTTTCTCTTCTAATTCCTATTATCCTTCTCTATTCCATGCACGTATTTAATCTGGGCCTCTTACAGTGTTAAGTATTGCGATATTCCAGTGGATAATATTAGGCATAATAGGTGGTCAAGACACCGGATCGAGAAGCTGCGGCATCTCGAACAATCGCTGCAAACAAATGGTCACTCCGTCGGGGAGGGTAGGCGTGCAGTCCGCCCGAGAAGCTCTGTCTGGCCGGCTGAATCGATGTCGCAGGAGATTGTTACCTTCACGGTGGGGTAAAGGACCGCATTGGCAGGCTGCTGAATCGGCAGGGCGCGAGGACCATCTACAAACCGACGAGGAAGATAGGAACCTGAGACCGGTGAAGGCGCAAGGGATCCGCTCTCGTCGGGAGGTATATACAGTGTGCCTTGGTCGTGCGTACATCAGCACCACGAAGCGCAGCCGGAGAAGCCTGCGGTGGCCGACCATGCGCTCTCAACGCTGATCATCGTGTTCTCTTTGAGGAGACCAAGATCCTATTCTCGGAGAATGCCTACTACCCTCGGCTGCACACCGAGTCCGTGGAAATCTTCAAACATAGTTCCTCGCTATGAATAGAAGAAGAGTAAGCCTCCAATTAAACAGGATTTGACTGCTGTTCTCCCAAGCCAATCGGATAGCACTTGATGCTGCTTTCCAGCTTAGGTTGTCCCGCTATGAACGTTTAGTGAGCCTTCTCAGGCCTACCTCGTCAGTGGGGTGAACTGGCCAAATTTTTTCCGACACCGATGATGGCCCCCAATGGTGAGTCCTAAACATTAGACCACGGCCTAACAACCAGGCCAATATTGTTTCCCTCCGACCGTGAAAGCCTTAGCAACTGCATAAACTACAGTATTTTTCACTTTTACTAACTTGAAATTAAAAAGTGATACTATACTTTAGTTGGTAAAATAAAAAACTCTGTATACTTATTCAAACTAGTACTATAGTATTTATAAATTAATATTGTAAGCTTATGAATCGTCTTGGTTTTTTTACCACAAGAAAATTCACACATAGTAACTCTATGTACAGTTTTAATGAGAAATTTGAAGTAATAAAATTGGGAAAGAGTTAGAGTAGGTAGATGGACTTTTGATACGTGCTGCCACATACATGGGTGTTTGTTGCTTTGAATGTAGGCCTATACAGTACCTTTGGTAAAAGGGGATTTTTTGCCTAAATATAAACTCAGGCATTGAGAAAAAAATCCAAGAATTCTGACAAACAGGTGTTGTCCTACTTTCACATAGTCAGTAGAACGACTCAAAAGTAATTACTTACATTATATTACTCTTTGAAATACATACATGAACTCAGTGGCGTTATTAGGTGCTGCTCTTGGCCCCCCATCAGGGGGTAAGATTAGTTACAGGGGGGGGGGGTTGTAACTAGCTTCTGGGTGTGGATGAGACTAGCTTGAAGATTGGTCTTCCCATTCTCCTCAGAAATTACTTACATTATATTACTCATTTAAATACATACATGAACTCAGTGGCGTTATTAGGTGCTGCTCATGCCCCCCATCAGGGGGGGGGTAAGATTAGTTACTGGGGGGGGCTGTAACTAGCTTCTGGGTGTGGATGAGACTAGCTTGAAGATTGGTCTTCCCATTCTCCTCACGACAAATGATGTATTTTAGATTCTTCTCATATAATTATTTATACAGTTGTTTTCATGCCTTATTTTAGCACACGCAACTGGCTTAGAAACAGGCGTATACTAAATGTTTATATAAGTTCACAGAAATTTTTAATAGGTCTGGGGGTGGGGGAGGCACTGATTCCTCTGATCCATTCCGTAAGTCACTGCAGGAACTAGTACAAGCAGTTTAGTCACTGAGCAAAGCGAAGTTTAGGTACAATATTTTTGCCGCGAGAATTATTCAAATTAATAAAAACATCAAAACAAAATTTGAATTAAAGGAGGTCTCTTATACATTAATGCTGTATCATTTCTATACAAGTAACTCCATCAGTTTCTTGCAGTATTCTATAATATTATATATATTATCAAATATAATTTCTTCTGCAAGTACTTGTAATATATTTTTATTAATTATCTTGTTGATCCATCCTCTTCGTTCAATTTATAAAATATTATTATATATATAAACTTTCACAACATGAACTTACTTTCTTTATCACTTCCCCAGACGTTTCGAGGTGATGTGCCTCTTCCTCAGTGGGTGTAAATACTGAATGTCATTTTACAGAAAAACGGTTATGGACTTAGGTGTGTGTGGTGGTGGGGGTTGATGGTGGGAGGGAATTGGCGCTGAGGTTCAAATTGTGTGTTTGGATCACTGTATCGAATAGTGTATGTGATCTATAATGTAATTGTTCATTCAATATGTTGTTTGGTTGTAGTGCGTGATATCTGTATATTTCAAATTGTTCAGGTGTGTTTAGTTTTCTACTTTTAGGTAAGTAGTGTAATATTTCCATGTTGTGTTCTATGTTTGTGTAACTGTGGTTTTCGTTTTGTAAATGTGTGGCAAATGTGGAATGTATGTAGTTTGTGGTGAGGGCTTTTAAATGTTCTGAAAATCTGGAGGAAAAAGATCTTCCCGTCTGGCCGATGTAGAATTGGTGACAATCATTACAATTTAATTTATATACCCCTGTTTTGTTGTATGTGTCTGTGTCTCATTTAGGAAACACATAAATAATACTAACTGTGGGACGTCCGAGGAAGCGCTGGAGTGACCAGCTCTACTCTTTGCCTATTTGGGACCGGAACAAACCATCCTTGGTTTTATCTTTGAAGATGATGATGATCGAAATAATTCAATTTGAGTATACAAACTAAGATGGATTTTAATTTTTCATTAATTGCATTGAAAATAAATTTATCTAAATCGAAACAGAATTCGCCCAGAATTTGTAGGAACATCTTTGCCAAATGGATGACTGCCGCGTCCCCAATCAAATATGGAACTATAAGCCGAGGGGACGGAGAGGTGTGGGACGTCCGAGGAAGCGCTGGAGTGACCAGCTCTACTCTTTGCCTATTTGGGACCGGAACAAACCATCCTTGGTTTTATCTTTGAAGATGATGATGATCGAAATAATTAAATTTGAGTATAGAAACTAAGGTGGATTTTAATTTTTCATTAATTGTATTGAAAATAAATTTATCTATTAGTTATTTTATATGAAAATCGAAACAAATTTGATTATTTGTTAAATCCTATATTGCAATCGAATTATTTCGATTATTTGTTAATTCACTTACAAACCTCTGAGGATACTGATATGTTAATGAAACGTACGTTACGTCAGGTGAATTGAAACAACACAAATAACATTACAACTACTTTCAGAACAAATTATATTTGATAATACATATACTATTATTGATATAGCACAATTAAAGGAACAAAAAAAAAACAATTATTCAAAATTTTGGTTTTTACGTTAACAAAGTTTCACCATAATAATTATTATGTTTATCAAAATTATCCTAAATTTACTTTTCCACACAAGGTAAAGAAATCTTTTCCCATCGCAAACTCGCCAAGCGCAATGTTTTGTAGAAACGGTGCAACACACACACACATTCTCAAAATGTTCGTATGTTTTTCTCTGGTTCTTTCCTCTAAATTACTTTCTAGTTTAAACTGATGTGCTCTCTCCCAAGATGTGCAAATGCGGACAAACAATTTATTAATTATTATTACAGTAAAATCCATTCGCGGGCTGTTTGGCCGTAGTCCATTGTTTTGTTCTAAAACAAACGTTTCGACAGTAACATCGACTGCCGTCATCAGTGTAAAAATCGAGCTGCACTAACGTGTATCACCCTACGTTAGTGCAGCTCTATTTTTACACTGATGATGTCAGTCGATAATACTACCGAAACGTCTGTTTTAGAAAAAAATAAAGGACTACGGCCAAATAGCCCGGGAATGGATTTTAATAACATTCAGTCCGGCCGTGTAAGCCTTCGAAGTAATTTATTAATTATTACGTTACTTTACAGCAAAGTAGAGCAGAGGATTCGACTCACCTGTAGGTCGAGTCGTGTCTCGCAGAGATCTCCGGTGAAGCCTAACGGACACAGACACACAGCTGAATCCCCGGACGTCAGACACTTGCCTCCGTGTTGGCACGGTACTTTACTGCACTGGTCCGCCACACATTCATCTGAAACAAAGATAAATAAATATAACTGTTAGTTTGAAAGCTTTTGTTAAATCATAGTTGTTCCTGGTCTTTGGAAATATGCACATAAAAAACAAGGACAACTCTCATAAATCCGTTTCTGTTGACCGTGACACTGATTTTATCTTATTTACGGGCCGTCTAAAATAAACAAAAAACTATATAATGACTTTTGAGTCGTAACCGTTATACCAACAAATTACTTCTACATCAAAATGCCCTATAGCCCATGTTGGTTCTGGGGAAAAGCGTTAGGCATCGACGAAATTCAGACTGTCAAAATAATGTTTGTATGTGGATGGTAGTTTTGGGACTTCAAAATAACTTCGCTTTGAATTTGAGAGGATTTATTATTATTATTATTATTATTAGTCTAAATTTAATTATAAATTCCTACACACCTTACTTAAAGAAGAAGAGAATTAGTTATTATAAAATAAATAAAGGTTTTCAAAACACTGCAGCAATTAATTGATATTATTACGACGGTCTAACTGATCGTCGTATGATACAGTGGAAAACAAAATACAAGATACCAATTACGTCACTAATCACCAGCTTTAATTATCACAATTACACAGTTTCTAATTAACTCGTACAATCTTTCTTGTTAGACTTGTCCACACGCAATAACAATGTCTATTAATAGAGTTTCACACAATTATTAACACAATACTGCTTCACTTCGACAAACACTCAATCCGCACTAGCGAAAACCGCTCAAGTAACTAAATTGACAACCCGGCTGCTATGGCTTTATATAATATGCCGCGCTGAGGCCCAGTACAGCTTTCCCTCCTTAACTGCATGCCGGCGGCTTAATGAGTATCTGAAATGTTCATGGAACTCACTAGAATCACCTACCTGAATGACGCAACAGCTACCACACTGGACGGGGGGAGTGGAGAATGTTATGGGTTGTTCGGTAGGGTTCTCGGAACAATATAATATTGACTAATTTTTACAGTACACGTTTTGTTACTCATATACGATATTTAATACGTTACATTTTCGAAAAGAGAGTAACCTTTTTTAAAAGGTGTAAGTAGTTAATGATCATTCTATTGTCGCTAAAACGCACCTCCTTCTTGGTTTACTTTTTAACTCTCTTTGGGATCTCTGTCTCTGTCTGTCTGTCTGTCTGTCTGTCTGTCTGTCTCTCTCTCTCTCTCTCTCTCTCTCTCTCTCTCTCTCTCTCTCTCTCTCTCTCTCTCTCTCTCTCTCTCTCTCTCTCTCTCTCTCTCTCTCTCTCTCTCTCCAACGCCGTTTTGGGCAGTCCTATCAATAATAACGCTGACTCAAGTGAGTGATACAAGTTCCGACACAGATGTGGAAGGCATTGAACTGATGTGGAGGACTCTGACAGCAACTGATAACATGCAGTAAACTGGTAATCATCACAGCTTCTGTTTTTGTTTAAAAATAATTACTCTTTTGTTTTGTTGCGATTTTAAAACGGTTAATAAAAAAATCTATTAACTGATATTATAAATATTTCACCGTCGGTCTGACACAGTCACACAATTTTTACTAAGGTCATTAAAATTTTCACGTGTTTATACATTATCAATATTGTTACGATATCACAGAACAATCTACGTGTTTCTCGAACGATCTATTGGAATCCGGCTGAATGTTGTGGCGTACGTGATTTCAACATGCGCTTGCGAGACTTTTCTGGACACCGCCAGCCTCTCTGACTGTGCCAAGGCCGCAATTAATTACGTCGTAGTGTAGAGATGACGCGTAGTGTGGAATGTTCTGGTCTGTGAGCGGGGGTATAAATACAAGGCGCAGCGGCCTTAGTTCAGTTATTATCGGGCGATATTATTCTGTGCGTTCAAGTGGTTGTTAGTGCGGTGGCGAAGTGTTACGTGTTTTTATAATTGCGCGGGACAATTGTAGTACAATTGTGCTTTATATCAGTTGACATTTTTCTATTGCATGTGAACAATTTTTATTTCATTTGTTGTAAGAGACTGTCTTGTTAATTACGAACGGTTTAACTGTGATAATTAAAGCTGGTGATTAGTGACTTAATTGGTGTCTTGTATTTTGCTTTCCACTGTACCATACGACGATCAAGTAGACCGTCGTAACAATATTATATGTAATCTGTCCGTATTTCGTATTTCAGAGTGACACGCCTCTAATTCAAGGAGCAAAAAAATCGTTTCAAATTTGCCACGCCTGTTTGTTTACATCAGTATTACGTTAAGAACGGAAATAGTATACGCACCATAGTATTTAAAAAGTGATTGCATACACATTACGTACACACGGATTTAAAGTTGTCTACAGTGATACAAGAAATCAAGAGATTTTCAGCAAAGCATGAGTAGAGTTGTAGCGCTGGCGCTGATAAAGGAGGGGGGGGGGGGGTTGCACTGTAAAGGCGTCGGGACATGGCTCGGCAATCGTAAAACAAGTACGATTATATTAATAAGCACGTTAATAAAACTGAGACTGGCAATTTTTCCGGTGTTTAGTCATTTAATTCGCTATTCCATGATAACGATATTCGCATGTCCTTATTAAATTTCATCATCACCTTCATCATCATCATCATCATCATCATCATCATCTTCTTCTTCTTCTTCTTCTTCTTCTTCTTCTTCTTCTTCTTCTTCTTCTTCTTCTTCTTCTTCTTCTTCTTCTTCTTCTTCTTCTTCTTCTTCTTCTTCTTCTTATTCTTCTTCTTCTTCTTCTTCTTCTTCTTCTTCTTCTTCTTCTTCTTCAAGGATTAAACCAAGGATGGTTTGTTCCGGTCTCAAATAGACAACAAAGATTAGAGCTGGTCACTCCAGCGCTTCCTCGGACGTCCCACATCTCTCCGTCCCATCGGCTTATAGTTCCATAGTTGTTTGAGGATGCACCAGTCATCCATTCGGCAAAGATGTTCCCACAAATTCAGCCTATACTGGGCGATCCTGACGAGTATACTCATAATATTCAGTTCCTGCCGTATATCTGTGTTTCTTCTATGATCAAGGAGAGTACACCCTGCCACGTGCCTGAGAAATCTCATTTCAGCCGCTTGGATGCGACTGGCCTGGCCTTTCATTGAAGTCCAATTCTCAGAGCCATATAGAACTGTGGAAAGAGCCATCACCTTGTAAAATTTTAAGCGTGTTCCTTTACTTGCTGACTTAAGGGTTCGCCTAATGGTCCCGCACATAAGGTTAAACTTATGCAAGTTATTCACAACTTATTAAATTTTATTGATTATAAAATATATCTTCAAAAGTTTAATTACCAACAGAAAATATGAGAACTAACTTAAAGTAGGGAAATGTCAACGTACTATGATTCCGTATAACTAATGATCACACATTAACGAGAGAAGTGTATAGCCAGCGCACAACAGGTGTTTTGCATAAAAACTCGCAGACTGTAACAAACTGCATAGAATTCTGTAAAGTAGAAAGCATAGTCATATTCGTAGTAGTTTAAACTTTAATAAGTCAGGTAAAAAGCCAACGATTTTATAACTCACCAGTCTCTTCCGTCTGATGAGTTTGTGCAGTTTGTGCAGATTTATGGCTGGAGTTTATCGTATCGTTTTAACTCTTTACAGTAAACTTTGCACACACAACTCTTACATGCAATATTTTGTTGTCGGCGACTGTCATACAAATGGAAGACAGTGCCATCGCTATACATGTCTTGGAATTCTCGTAGCCTCAAGAAAAGGAAATGCACACGAAATAATGCAAAAGATTTATAAAGATAGATTAGACACGGGTGTTCGGGCGCGCGCACGCGCTCGTTTGGCTGTTTGTCTGTCTATTGGTCTGCCCACGTATTCCCAAATCGTCACTAAACGTTTTCGATATCCTCGATAGAAATTGTTATATTAATCGAATAAAACTATTTTTACCAAGACGTTTGTTTTAATTTTTCAAAACGCTTTCAAAAATAGGCCAACATAATATGAAAATATTTCTTATATACTATAGATCTCCTGTCCGCGTTATGATAGTACTCTAGTTAGTAGTCTACATTTTCACGTTTATCAAAATGTTTAAAGAATGTATATAATTGATTTGAACGCATAGGGACATTAGTGAACGATTCGTATTCTATTTGTAAAAAGGAAGGTATCAGCAGCCTAAAAAAAACAGAGAGAGAGAGAGAGAGAGAGAGAGAGAGAGAGAGAGAGAGAGAGAGAGAGGGAGGGAGAGACGATGGTGGTAGGGGGCGGTACTCGTAATCCGACTGAACGCTTATTCTACTGCAAACACAAAACCACAGCAGTGATTAGTTGTTTCGTTTATTTATTTATTTAACTATTTTAACTGTTAAGAAAAAAATGTAGCCCATACAGCTTCAACAGACAACACCATCCGTCAGGATTATACGTATTGTTAACCTACATTTGCTGCCATTGTGTGTCGCAGCTACAGGCGTTTGGTGTTGCGATTAGTACACAGTATTACAGTGAATCGTTGTACCCTATATCTGATCCTTTGCAATTTATGGCAATCCGTTTATAACATTAGTACGCAATGAACTGTGCGAAATAAAAACAACATATTCTTGTTGTAAAACGTAATAAAATTAAATTTTACAACCATGTTGGTCCAAGTACGTTTGTGTGTGCGTATTCGTCCGCGCGCGCGAGTATCTAACTAAACTACATTAAACTGTGTAAACGATGCGGTGGTAATGTTTATGGCGTAGGCGTATCTGTAAAACTCTTGTCGTTGTAAACTATTTTATAGTTACAAAAACGTGAAATGATTAATACAGTAAAAGTATAAGAGTTTGTACAATAATACCCAACAATACTATGTAATACGTACTTACGATAGTACAAACTCAACATTTGTGATCGTAATTTGTGCTTTCTTCTGTTCTGATAGTTCCTATCTGTTTCGGATGTTGGATATCATACAGACTATTTTAACTTTCTGTACTGCTGCACAGAATAAGGAGCAATAATTTGTCCTTTGCATAACGTATATTTCGGACGTTGAAAATAGTCTTCTTCTTCTTCTTCTTCTTCTTCTTCTTCTTCTTCTTCTTCTTCTTCTTCTTCTTCTTCTTCTTCTTCTTCTTCTTCTTCTTCTTCTTCTTCTTCTTCTTCTCCTTCACTATATGGCTTGGGCTATAGCCCGTTCCGATTTCACAGACTCACCGACTATTTTTTTTCAGGGTCTTCCACAAACTCTTGTCCCCACTGGCCTACATTCAAACGTTTGTTTAGTAATACGCGTGTCCACCATACGTTCCACATGGATCTTCCAATTCTGCCTGTATTCCTTTATTCTATCGAGAACCGACTGTAACTTTAGGACTCCCCATATGTCGAATAAAAGTTTGATTTCCAAGGCCTGTATTTTTTGAAATATTTTCAGGAGATATATCTTTTTGAAATATCAAACAGGAGAGTCCATGTTTCACATTCATACATTAAGGTCGTCACAGCCACGACTTTATAGAAGTTTAGCTGTGCTGTGTCTTCCTCTGCGTTTTACTCTTTGATGGTTGTCTTATTGTTCCACAAGTATAACTAAATTTATTTAACTTTCAATTTAAACATAGTAATGTTGATTAGTCTTGACTTGTTTTTTTCTTTTTGTGAAGCCAAACCGACCCCGGACCCCCCAAGGCAAAATACTAGATATGCCACTGCTTATCTCCCGTCTTAAGTGAATAGGCTTATGGGTTAATATTTTTATGGGAATCGAATATAGAAGTTAATCCTTTCCTTTTTCTTGTATTCTGATAACATCTTTCTCATTCCATAATGTAGCGACTACATGTACACTACAGCCAAGCTCAAAGTATATATTGTGCTGCTACTACTACTGTTTCACCAATCAAACAAAATTATTCAATGTGAAGTAGGATTGTATTTATCAAAGCAAGCACATGTTGGTTCTCAACCTCAGAGTTTAGCCTGTCATCGCAAATTCATTATTGTTCCCGGTAAAGTAATACAATAAATGCCACCAGAATCAGATATTACTGGAGTCACGTCAGTTGAGGTCGCTCGGCGACATCGACGTCCAGAAGATATTCAACCAGCCAGCGATCGTTCCGTTTAGTACCCTATGCTTTCCATTTACATCAACATACCTCTGGCTATGTTGCCATTACATACTATAGTACGTTCCGTATACAAAGCCAATAATAACACTGCTGGATAACTCACATTGTGAGAATGCCTTGCATTTGGGTTACTACACAACTATGCTGTAATATTGACTGACGTTGGCAAATTGTAGTCTGCAATTGTTGTATAAGTTATTGTCTATCTACCTAACCCACATACAGTCGCCCACACACATTACGCACACGCGCGCTCGCGCAAAATCAATTTACAGAGAGTTGAGACTAGATGTACACAAAGAAAATTGATATTGTTTATACATAGCGAATACGTATCAGTAACTTACACTGATCGAATGGTCGAAGGGTCAGTACTTGGTAGGGCATTGTAATAATATTTAAATTTAATAAACAAACACTTGGTGTAGTTCGACTAATTCTGCAAATCTAGTGTTAATTCATTAAATTTAATTATTATTAAAATATGAACTTTTAGAGACATTTGGCAAAAGTATCCAGACGTGAGAAAATTAAAAATGAAGTCATTAAGGACAGAATGAATGTGAAAAATTCAATTGTTGATTTTATCCAAACAAAAAAAATTCCAATGGTATGAACACACACGAAAATAATGGCACAGGAAAGATTGCCAAAGAGAAAAATGGACCCCACCAGGAAGAAGGAAAAGAGAAAGACCACCTATCACCTGGATAGAAGAAATTCAGACTATATTGAGGGAACGAGAAATTGAAGAAGATTTTTGGAAGGACAAGCAGCAGTAGAAGATTTGGTTCCCGAAAATGTGTAAACATTGTAGTACAGCCGGAATAATAATAATAAATATTATTAAAATGTTTCATTGAGTCGAGTTTGCAAGGATTTCTGACTGGAGATTTCCATACTGAGAACCAAGGTGATTGCTTTTGTAGAGCTGATCCCGTACGAGCAAACATTTTTGTAGATGGTACTGTTCTGTAGCAGGTCAGTAATTTTGAATATCTCGGCTGTAATGTGTCTTACATTACAAATAATGACGTAGTGAAGACGTAGTTCAACCATGTATGTGGGACTCTAAAATCAACGAGTAAAGAAACACGACTGATGTTATACAAGGTGATGGACCTCCAAACATTTCTCTATTGGATTCGGTAGTATTCAAGCGGACGCTTCTGTGAGAAAGACAAAAACGTTGACATTAATGGACAAATACCAATTGCGAACTAAGATTGTATTGGATAATAAGAGTATGGGAGCAGGTGTCACGTTTCCGCTGTATTGGCTGTGACAACGCTTGTGATGTGGATTATGATGTTGATCACAAGTTGGCCGGGTTTCAGTTAATATTTGGTACAATTCGTCAAGTGTTATCGGAAAAAACAAAGAAAGAGACTCGACTAAAATTGTGTAAGTTAATGGCTGTGCAAGTTTAACTGTATGGTTCTGAAACTTGGGTTCCGGCCAACCAAACATCTGAGTAGAATACAGGCGTCGGAGATGAGATTCCTGCGATCTGTTAATGGCTGCACACGAAGAGATACACTCTGCAGTGAAGACACTCGTTAAGAGTTGAACATTTTAAATATCCAAGATCGTATGGGAGAGAACAAGGAGACACTGAATTGCTCATCTGGATAGGGTGCTAGATGGCAGATTGCCTAAACAAGTTTGGTAATACAAGCCTATCGGACAACAAAGTATGGGAAGACCTAGGTAGCGTTGGTAAAGAGGATATATTCCTTTATGGCCGGAACAGGTGATTCGCCTATCCCAAATAGAAGATAAAGATGATACAAATTATAAGCTGAAGTGTTCGAATAACACCACGAATAGTTTAAAAAGAACCACTCTATAAGCAGGAAAGTAAGTGTTCTCTTGTCCAATAACCTTGCTTGTTGATATCAAGAAGAATAAATTGAGGAGGGGCTAACGAAATGGTGAGACGGTGGGGAGAAAGTGAAACAGTACAAAAGGGAACGCCAGCTTGCAGATGTAATTACATTACACTATTTCCGTTCTTAGTTCAGTCCTGATGTAAAGAAACACACGTGGTAAATTTGAAACGCTATTGCTCAGGGGCGATGAAGCTGTTTATACGGCAATGTGTTACGCGCATGTGCAGAATGTCTGTATAGTCATGAGAGATATCTTACCACTTAAATCGGGGCATGTCGTTTTAAGGCTTCTTCCTTACCACTTTATTCTAAATCCTATTGTATTAATATGGAGCCAGATGCAAGGAAATGTTGGCCGTCACAACACAACATATATATACTGCCTGATATAAAACAATTGATGGAGAAAGAGGTAAATGAAACAACGGCGGACAAGTGGAATCATTGTATGCTGCATATAATCAAAGGAAAAGATAAGCTCTGGGAACTGGCTCCACATTAGCGACGTCGTTGCGAACAGTGGACAATCTTATCATAATAACGCTGACTCAAGTGATGATACAAGTTCCAACACAGATATGGAAAAGCTTGAATTACTTTCTGACAGCAACTGATAATACTGTATACAGTACACTGCTAATTGTCACAGTTCTATTTTCGTTTTAAATAAGCTTTATTCTTTTGTTTTGTTCAGATTTTTAAACGATTAATTAAAAAAGCCATTAACTGGTGTTCTAAAATATTTCACTGACGGTCTGAACTGGTGTGAAGTGGTGTCAGAACTGGGATAGAACAGTTAACAGTGTTACGACGATCTACTTGATCGTAATAGGTACAGTGGAAACGAAATACAAGACACCAATTAAGTCATTAATCGCCAGCTTTAATTTTTACAGTTAAACAGTTCGTAATTAACAACACAATCTTTTACAACAAATCAAATAAACAGTGTTCACACGCAATAAAATGTCAACTAATATTAAACACAATTGTATTACAATTATATCGTCCGATTATAAAACGCAACACTTCACTAATAACCACTTGAACGCACACAGTAATATCGCCCGATAATAACTCGAACCGCACTGTAAATATATTACAACTATACTGAAAACTAAGGCTGCTGACGCCTTGTATTTATAGAACGCTCACAGAGCAGAAGATTCCAAACTACGCCTTATTTCTAAATTACGAGGTAATTAATTGCGGGCTTGACACAGTCCATGCGGCTGGCGGCTTCCAGAAAAGTCCCGCGAGCGCATGTTGACATCACATACGCACGCAACATTATAGCTGGATTCCAATGGAACGTTCGAGAAACACGTAGATTGTTCTGTGATGTCGTAACAATATATACCCTCTCTGTACTCCTTCTGGCAGAGTGACACGCCTCTAATTCAAGCAGCAAATAGCGTTTCAGACGTGCCATGCCTGTTTGTTTACATCAGGATTGAACTAAGAACGGATATAGTATACACGTTAAGAGTAAGAATTAAAGAAAAGTACAATAGAAATATTGATTCGTAAAAATGTTAATATATTTAGCGCAGACAAACCCGCATAACAACCAGTTATAGCTAATACGAGAAATCGGATGTAACACTTTAAACAAATTAACACAATAAAAACACGACCACTTGAAGGTGAACTCATTGAAAAACAAATAACATTACCACAAATTACGAATTTAATGTCGTCGCTGGCGATGTGAATAGATTGCTCACTGTTGGATCAAACGTTAATGTATTAATGGAAACGAGAGAATTATACAACCGCACCACACTAAACAATCACCTTTGATGCTTTCAGCAATTCAATTTTTTTCATACAAGAGGTAATTAAGAATAAACTGTGTCAATTACGGTACTAGTTTGTCGATGTTTTATTTAGTTAAACAATAAAGAACAAAGCAATATAATATAAACTTTATGCTACACTAGAGAAAAAGAAAAATCAGATAACGTGTTCATCTGTAATTGCTCTCTGATGTAATTCGGATAACCATTTGCTGATAAGACTGTTTCACTGCCAAATAGACAATATATCCGACAGATATATCAATGACACACACACACACACACACACACACACACACCGTTGCAAAAGTCCATGTGGGATAATAAATTAAAGGGCATTTCAACTGAAATCTATTTGTTTTTAAAAATGTTTTAATTCGTGGACGTCGGGGTCTAAAAGCGGGGTGAAAATTTTGAAAAAATCACAAAAATTCATGTATCGTATCAAAGAGACTTTAAGCTAACGTCTGAATGTAGCGCTAAGGTTTAAAATTTCAAAAGTTTGAGTTCCCAGGGCCTTAATAAAGAGATTGTGAAATTGTGAAAATACAGCAGGAGGTCAGACTCAAATGAATTTTAGCGCAAACGCGAATGTTTCAATTTTTAGTGTTTATTGTATGATTGTGTGCTCGCTCTACAATTAATTACTATATTATTACTAAAGAAATAGTAGAGAACACGGGATTTTTGTAAATTTCTCATAATTGAAAAATTTACTGATATCGAAATTTATGTAATAATAAATGTACTTTTTAATGCATAATAATAATAAATGTATTATTACATTAGTAATGTACATTTAGTAATAAGAAATGTATCCAAAATAGTGTGCAAGTTCTGCACCTCAGGGGACTGACTGCTGTAGTCGTTATTTGTGGATGTTTTCCTTAAAGTTCGCACACGAAGGCTAAGCGAACGAAGGTGATCGAAGGCTTGCGAACAAATTCGTTCGGACACTGTGTACGTAGCAAAGAACCCCTTCGTTCGCCTTCGGGAAGGTTCGCTCGGTAGGCGGAACAACACCGAACAGAACCATAGTGAAGGTGTTGTAAATGTGGAACAGAACCATACGGGGGTTCGTTAGTTGTAAATGTGGACGGCACAACGAACGCCGAATTGCTTCGTTGACATTTGGGCCGAAAGCATTCGCTACCCTTCGTTCGCTTAGTATGTACGCGCCTTTACAAGACTAACTTTTTAATTTGATTTACTTAATATGCTGTTATGGATGATGTACATTGTAATTTATAAATTGTCAATAAAAAGCATATGTATACAAATACACAAAGCAGATTAGACATTTAACGCTGTATTACTTTCTCTCTCTTTCTTCATTTCTTTCTTTTCCTTAAATTTTCCTCATTTCATGATACCTGCTCAATGTGTGTGTGTGTGTGTGTGAGGGAGAGAGAGAGAGAGAGAGAGAGAGAGAGAGAGAGAGAGAGAGAGAGAGAGAGAGAGAGAGAGAGCGTTAGTCTGAATCACTGAGACGATGGTCGTCTCGGGAATGTTAATGGGTATACAAACAGCTTTAACACAATGGGGTAATATTCACTGCTGCATACTGTACTTGCTAGCGCGCTCACACACACACACACACACACACACACACACACACACACACACACACACACACACACACACACACACACACACACACACACGTATGACGTATAATTAACTAACTGGGCTGTCGTCAAGCATAGTGTGTATGTAACTAACTATTGCGTCTGGCGTGGTGACAGAGCCTCTGTATCTCAGTGCGGGGGTTGCGCAATTATGATTTACTGTTTCCAAAACTGTTGCCGCCATAACCACACTGGACGAAAGACGTTACTGCACAGTAGAGATGTGCTAAGCTCGTATTTGAAAATAACAGGTACGAACGATAACAAAAAAAATAACACGTACAAATACCTGTTGTTATATACTTATTATACATATACCCAGTCGCGTAGCTAGGCTTTTTGGCGCCCGGGGCAAGGAGATCGTCGGACGCCTCGCCTTTACAATTAAAAGGGACAAAAGAACAAAAATGAAGCCCATCCAGTGAACAAAGTACTTAATAAATGCAAATGTGTAGATTTTTGTATGACAGCACGTCCAGGAAACGTATTAAGAATACTAGTTAAGTGAAAATTAAGAAATTATATATTATAATATTACCGGTATTCAGTTTGTATACATTTGTTAGTAACAAATATGGACTATAAAAAATGTAGTAATATAAAAAAATTTATAACATATAAATGTTCTAATAAACATGAAAATTCCTTGTAGGTCTAAAGCGCATCGTCAAAACAGTATCGTAAACAACATAAACTTAAACAAAGAACTACATTAAAAGTAATCAAATAAATCACATACCATTACAGGTTAATGGTTCCATCTTCTATTAATAAACATTTAACATTTATTTTTAATATTTAATAAATATGTAAAACGACACATTTTAAAATGTAACTTTCCTGGGCGTAATTGGTGTAACGTCGGTTATTAAATGACTAATCTAAAGACGAAGCAACATCGTTTTCAATTGAAACTATCGCTAGATTTGATACCCTGTCTTGAGATATTGTTGATCGTAGGTACGATTTAATCAATTTAAGTTTACTAAACCATCTTTCACAAGAAGACACAGACACTGATAAAGTAAGAAAAACTTTTAAAGCTGTTGATAGTGTTTTGTAGGCTTCTAATCCCATTGAGGAAATGTATTATAGCAGTCACTGAGGTGTAAAGTCCAATTGTTCTCCGTTGACTTATGCCTTTTTAATAAAAGTATGACGTCTTTCAAATCTCTGAAAAATTCTTAACTGTTTAGGTCATGTGGATACAGTTTTGCAAGCACTGTGCACTTAATATTGATTTGGGAGAGATGTTCCTTAAAACGTATATACCCATCATTTATATACGCCTCAAATTTACAGAGGAACACAAAGCGTTTTTATAACTTTTTTATGTTAGAGAACGGCTTGAAATTTAAACTGATAGTTTGTCCAAACTTTCTATTTGAGAATTTCAGAATCGTGTGCATACTCCCCTGGCATCGTGGGCTTACTTCTTATCCTTTTTGTGATACTGACACCCCATTCATTACTTACCTGCTCTGCCTTAGTAATGACATTGTCACACAGCTCATTCCTACAAACTTTTAATTTTTCCGTTAGCGTCCAATAAGCCTGAATAAAACTTATTTCTTTGGTATTCAAGATTTTCTTGATTTTGTCCATAGAAGAAAGAACATCTGTCCAGAAAAAGAGCAAGGTCACAAAATTAAAGTTTTCTATAGTATTAATTATTAATGCTGCATCTTCCCTTTTATCAATTGTTTCAGTCGGTGTATCCCTCAGTTTCTCCAGTGCAGCGATCACTTCATCCAGCTGACTGGATATTGCATCTGCCTTTGAACTCCACCTGGTATCACAATGTCCTTTTAGAGTAAAATTTACAAAGTCTTTAGTAACACTCCATCTATGAGTGGAAGAGGAAAAGAAGGTGAATAGACGTTCTACTGTCCCAAAAAATGCCACTGCCCAAACATTTACATGTCACAGGGAACAAACAAAGCTAGTGGATTCCAATCTAATATTATCTTCTAAACTCCTGAATGGATACCAGCCATTGTTGCTTAATTGTTAATACGCCTGACCTTTGCAATCTCTAAGATTCAATCCATCTCTCTCAAGTTTAGTTGTAATTGCTTCTGTGCTCCCCTCCGCTGTTTTCACTTCTATAGGATTAAATCTATGAAAGCTTCCTTGATATCAACAGAAATGCGTTTAAATTCAATAAATCTTATAATCTGAGACATTTGTTCTACATGTACAGCATCTGGTGTTGTGTCAAATATAATACTAAATTACTTCGCCTTCTTACATGCTGTCACTATTTCTCCTAACAGGCTTATTACGAGCTGTGTTCCACTCGTATTTCATTTTGAATAGTTGACGAAAGATACGATATATACCCAGATTTACGAGAGACTGAATATAAATGAGATCTCATGACAGGGTCAAATTTAGCAAAGTATTTTAACAAAGCCTGAAAGTTTCCAGGATTTGGATCGTTAGTAATTGACTCTCGATATCCTCTCACTGCCAGATTTCGTTGTGCAAGAGTTTGTACTGTGACAATGACCCGTTCAAGGATTTGTTTCTATGTCTTAGATGCTTTACTCATTTGTTCCTAAAGTAGATGATCAATAAGTCCCTTTTGTTTAAAAAACGTTCTAATTCCTTCCATTCCAAAAACGCAGAGCGATGAGAAAGAATATTTTCATGTCCTTGGTATTTAACTTTTATCACGACAAAAACCCATTTTCCTTTTTCAGATTATTTTTATAATTTTTTGTGGAAATAAAGTGCAACAAAAGCAAAATAGATATTTTTATTTGGAGAAAACCACATCCAAAAAACATTTCGTTGAATCGGAACAGGTATTTCAACTTGTGTAGTCCTCGTTTATTTGTTGTTACTTGTGTACCCGTAATACTCCTAATACTTGTAGTACTCGTTTACTTGTTGTTACTAGTGTACCCTTGATACTCCTAATACTTGTAGCAGTCGTTTACTTGTTGTTACTTGTGTACCCTTAATACTCCTAATATTTGTAGTACTCGTTTACTTGTTGTTACTGGTGTACCCTTGATACTCCTAATACTTGTAGCAGTCGTTTACTTGTGTACCCTTAATACTCCTAATATTTGTAGTACTCGTTTACTTGTTGTTACTTGTGTACCCTTAATACCCCTAATACTTGTAGTACTCGTTTATTTGTTGTTACTTGTGTACCCGTAATACTCCTATAATACTTGTAGTACTCGTTTACTTGTTGCTACTTGTGTACCCGTAATACTCCTAATACTTGTAGTACTCGTTTATTCTTCGTTACTTGTGTACCCTTAATACTCCTAATACTTGTAGTACTCGTTTCCTTGTTGTTACTTGTATACTCGTAATACTGGTATTATTGCGTCATGGTCCACTAACGTTGTTACTCTCAAAGATGTTATTTTTAGACCTTTCGACCTCACCTTTGGAGGTCACCTTCAGTGATAAAACGATTCTACACAACTGAAACGGTGTTCGTCAGTAACAACAGTACTGTGGCAAAGAATGTGGCACACAGAGTTCATCTCTGAGAATAACAACTTTAGTAGATCACAGCCCAATAGCCTGGATTTTATTTGTTAATATGTAGTCATATAAATCGAATTAAATATAATCTTCGTAATTATTTTCACATCACAGCATAAGCAAGATGCTGCCTGTTCTGCCTTCAAAGATCCTTCAGCTACCTCTTTGTAGGTCTACCCACAAACCTGTGTTCCATAAGTTTATATTTTCGGACTTTTTTGGCCAGTCTTTCATCTGACATTCTGTCTAAGTGTTCTTTTGACCGTTGTTTATAATGTTTTAATTTGTCATTCAAATTAAAAACTTTTAATTCTTCTCTTATGTCTTCATTTGTTAAGTACGTTGTTATTTATTTAAAAAAAAATAATAATCATATGTACGTTGTTCACTAAATACTGAGTAATTGTCATTATTAAGAAAACTTAAACTTTAATTTAATAATTTACAAATATTTTAATTACTTTTAATTTTACAGTTATTTATAAGCCTTAGTTTAACACACCCGACTGTCTTAGAAATAGATCTATGTTAAGTCACTACAGAATTTTGCTGAAATTTATAATAGTTCTGTAGGGGGGAATATATCCCTTCATTACTCCCTCCAGTCACACCATTGCCTGGACTAGTAGAGGAAGAAAGGAACCTACTTGTGACTTCTACGACGACAACGATTTGCCTCTTTCACGCTGGGTAGGCCACAGATGTTAGGACTATCAAGAATCGCGGATAAAATCAAAATGATAAGTCAGACAAGGTATACCCGACACAGGCAAAATTTGATTATAGAAGAAGACTGTATAGAAGCAGTCAGAAGTTTCACTAACCTAAAAGCGACGATATATGAAGATGGGAATGAAGAGGCAGAGATAAAGAAAAGGATAACTGTAGCCAACAAGGCTTACTTCGTGCTTATCAGCACCTTTAAGACAAGAATTATTCAAGGGAGGCAAAAATGCGCATATACAAAACTATCATGCGACCCATCCTGTGCTATGGCATTAACACAAAGAACAATTGAAACCTGAAGATAGTTGGTATTAAGCTCCTGAGACGGATCTTGGGGTCTATATATAGAAATGGGGAATGGAGGATACGACATAATGATGACATATATTGTCACTTCAACAAACAAGCGGTAGAAGTGTACTCAAAACTGAGGAAGCATCAATTGGCTGGCCATCTCGTAAGAATGAATGACAAACGAACTCATAAAAGAGTGCTTATGGAGAGTACGGTGGATGCGAAAAGACCAAAAGCCGGTCCAAGGAAAAGATGGAAACTTGCTGTCGCTGTGGATGCAAGAGAGATGTTGGGATTGCGAGGATGGAAGACCTTTGCTACTGATAGAGAGAGGTGGAGGGTCAGGATAGAGGAGGCCAAGGTTCGACGTCGGGGTGTAACGCTATAGGAGGAGGAGGAGGAGGAGGCCGTAGACGTTATATAGATATTAAAGGCGAGCAACTACTCTAGTTCGGCCAGCTGTGTAGAAAGCCAGAGCTAACTTCACCTAAAAAAATGTGTACAGCAAGATTATTATGCTACGGTACTGGATCAGACTATACAGTCAGTGACTCAACGGAAATTTCGGGCGGTGCGACCTCCACTACCAGGTGGTGCCTTTCTAGGAGAGCAAATGAGCAAGTAGAGGTTAAGGGCACCCTCTTGCCCTTGAGGTGAGAAATCTCTCTAGGACGGATGGGCCACGTATCGACCAACGACCTAGGATGCATAAGGCAAGGGTAAACCGCCGCATTAAAGATCTTTGGAATAGCTCAAGTATCAGCAGCTAAACCCGAGAAGGGGGTACATTAGCCAGATACTAGAGGACACCGGTTGCATAAGTTATACGGCCAACTGGAGGCTTGCAGAAGACCGTTAATTCTGGAGGGCTGCTGCAAACCATTCTACCAAACGAGAACTGTAGAAATTGTGGTGGCAAACACTAACAAAGCAGAGGAAGAGACGCAGACAAAAGCTTTCATGGTAAAAAGTATAATGAACAATAGAATGGTGTAGGACTGACACAGAAGATGATGAAAACTAGGATGCAAAAGACGTAGCTAGGTAGACACCCGAGGGCGCGCGCGTGCACGCACGTTTAGTTACAGCGTTGTACAACATTACTATGCCTTTCTGCTAAATATTGCCTATGTGATTAAGTAAAGTTTATCACCGAAAGCGAAAACAATTAAAAAAATTGCTGACAAACGCTTGATATAGTCCCTCATTCACATCGATTCACCATTTAATTAGTACAATACTATAAATACTGTTTCGATATTTATTTTTTATTTTTTAATTCACTAAAACGTTAATAAACTAGCAACTTAACTAACACCGTATATACAAATTATTACAGTCATAAAAAGACTATAATTGCTGGAAAAGTCAAAGGCGGGTGTTTAGAGTGGGGCGGTTCTGTCGTAATACACTCGTTTTCCTCTCTCGCGTTTGATTCATCAGTGAACAATTTATTCACACCGCTATCCAGCGACGATATTAAATTCATAATCTATGGTAATATTATTCACCCTCCTCCGAATTCACCATGAAGCGGTGGTGTTTCTTTTCTGTTTTCTGTTTTTTGTTTTGTTTGAAGTATTACAACCGATTTTACATATTAGCAATAAATTCTTTGTTACGCGCACGTTATCACGGAAAATATAAAAACACTGTTATTAAGGTCAACATTGGTTTATCCTAACCTTAACGTGTAAACATGTTTCAAATCGTGGGGTTCTCTCTCACTGTCTCACTCACGCCCATACATGTTTGTACATACGAGGTTAGATTAAAAAGTTGGTGCAATTTTTAGATTTCGTGCGCTATGAATGCCAGATTAAAAAATTGTTTTTATGTGACGTTTGCACCCACCTTAGTGGCATCATCTAAACGCTAACGCCATTGGACGAATAGTTTAGATTTGACAGCTAATGGGGTAAGTTTTGGAGTATGTGGGAACTTTTTGACATTCGCAAGATAAAAAAATATGGAGTAAATTTTGTGTAAAGAATTAGATACACTGTTCTGTCATAGGGAAAGTGTTGCAGAAGACTCTGGCAACGCTGCTATGCGTAAACAAGCAAAGATTGTCGTGAACAAACTGAAGATTACGATTATCATATGAAGAGAGTAGTTTTGTTTTCCATTAAATTTTATCATTAGGCGCAACGGTAAATAAAAAAAAATCATTCTCAAACGTCTGGCAATTTATGCCACACGTGTGTGAAGCTATTCTTACGAAACGGCCAAATTACCGTTTAACGAAGAGCAGTTTATGGAAATTGCACGCCGAAAGTGCACCAGTCATTGCCTTTTCAAGAATTTCAGGCAAACAAAACATTGTACTGACGTCGCAACTGTCGTATTTGCTGCAACACTATCTCCGAATAATGAAAATCACCATGAAAAGACAACGTTCCGCGGCTGTTGAAGGTGTAAAAAAATCGCTAAGCGAGCTGAAGGCTACACAAAACAGGGCGTTTGAGAACTGGTTTCATAATCGTTGGCATAAAAAACGTTGGGATAATCGTGTTATAACCGACTGATGCTATGTTGGTTGAAGGGGGTATTGTTAGTGTAGATGAACCAATGTTTAATTTTTCAAATAAACAAAAATTGCACGAAATATTTTCTTAGATTTTGTTGTCCATGACGTGTCTGTTGATTAACTAATTAAACACTAATTTCTACAAACACTACTACTACTAGAAATATTTCTACTAGAAATATACAAACACACAAAAACACAAAAACGACATCCTAAACGAACAGACACAATTCAAATCACACATATTATTCGAACATATCACACCCAACACACACAACATCGATCTTTCAAAAGTTGACACCGTCGCCAATAACAAGTCGGACAGCGCTCCCAGTGGCAGCCTCTGACGAAGCTTACAATAAGCGAAAACTGGTTCAGGCTATAAGGAAAAATTTAAATTTTTACCAATATAAAACATTGTGTTCCGAGTCGGCAGTGTTATACTTGTAATTAGAAATTTTTTTATCAAACCTCACGTATGGTTACAATGAGAAGTATAAGGAACAGAGATAATATTAACTTATTATTAATTATCATTTTTGCTGCTTGGGCTGCTTTTGATTTTCTTCTACGCTGCAAATAATCGGACGCACTATCACGTGCCAGGTAATTTTAGTAAATTACAGATGATCGTTCAACTCTATGTGAAATCTTTCGACGCGTTTACTATTATTAGTATAAAATGAAACACGCCAAGTAGACAACAATAGACGGGAGCCCAACAATTACACGACCGGGTTGAGCAATAATGTGACCAGATTACGCCAATGTCGGCGCTCAGCACTATATTGTTGTGCCGTAGACAAAGAGCTTTCCGCAACATTTCCATTAAACAATAATGGCCTCTCACCAGTGTCACACTGGTTTGATACCGAGTACGGTCGTTTTGCGAATGGTCTGGTATTGTGTTAATGTGATGAAAACAATATTATACTGTGGATCACATATTTGTACGTATGTGTTTCATTGCCACGCATATGCCACAAGAACAAATGTAAGTATACACAGCAGGAGACAATTCTTTATAACGTATGTTATTACAGTAAGTTTCCCTGTCATAAATATCTCAAAATATTTTTTAATTTGACTTTACTTTTACTTTTATGTTCCATAACGAAATGGAAGTTTGGTGATGGCGAAAAAAATCATGTTCGAGATAAGGGCTGATTCTGATTGTACAACCCTCAAAACATGAAGAAAAATCAGTTTCCGAAAAGTGTCTGTGTGTCTATGTGTAGAATGTTTTCTATGGCGAACGATAACTCCCGCAAAGTTAAATAGAATCAAATAATTTTTTTCCTATGTACTTGGGTTGTAAAGGACTCGAGGCATATTGATTTTGGTGAGGTTTGGTTAAGGGGAAGGGGTAGTATACTTGCAACGTTTTATGTTTCAACAAGAGTAAAGTACTTAGTTTTGACAAATAAAGTATCCTGAAAGGAAGGTCATAATAATCCACTGTAGAAAGGTAGATGAAAAATCTATAAATAAATATCGGTATGGAGAACTATACATTACTTCCATGTTCTAAGATTAATTTTTAAAATCATTTTCGAAATGAAATATACTTCTTTAGAAACTACTACATAGAAACTACTACAACTACATAGAAACTACTTCTTCCTTCAGCCTTAACCACAGTACTGTGGTCACTATCGTATACCACCTCACGTTAGCGCATTCGATTTTCACCGATGATGACAGTCCATAGTACCGCCGAAACGTTTGGTTTTGTAGAGAACATTGGATCACGCCAAACAGCCCGGGAAGGAATTTTAACAACAAACTACTTCTTTGTTGCCGATAACGTAATACCCATGACATATAAATAAAAATTATCCCCTCCCCCTTCAATAATCAATTTCGTTTATAGAAAATTACCCCCCTTCATTTATTAAAATTACCTCCACCTCTTCATTTATAGATATTTCATCTATGTTTCTACAGTGGATTATTATGATCTGCTTTTCAGGATACTTTATTTATCAAAATTAAGTACTTTACCCTTGTTAAAACATAAAACATTGCAGGTGAACTACCCCTTCCTCTTAATTGATCTTCACAAAAATCACTAGGCCTTGAGTACTCAACATTTCAGGGCTATATGCAACAAATTATTCGATTCTGTTTGAATTTACGGCAGTTATCGTTCGTCATGGAACAATTTCTCTTGTTACAACATAAAATGTTGCAGGTAAACTACTCCTTTCCCTTAACCGATCTTCACCAAAATCAATAGGCCTTGAGGTCTCTACAATTTATCGACGAATGCACAAAATTATTTGAATATATTTGAATTTACGGCAGTTATCGTTTGTCATAGGAACAATTACTCTTTGTTAAAACATAAAATGTGGCAGGTAAACTACCCCTTTCCCTTAACCGATCTTCACCAAAAGCAACAAGCCTTCAGTCTTTCACAATTGAGGAAAGTATGCAAAAAAATATTTGATTCTGTTTGAATGTGCGGCAGTTATCGTTCGTCATGAAAAAATTTCTCTTGTTACAACATAAAATGTTGCTGGTAACCTACCCCTTTCCCTTAACTGATCTTCACAAAAATCAACAGACCTTGAGGTCTCTACAATTTAGGGACGTATGCAAAAACGTATTTGATTATGTTTGAATTTACGGCAGTTATCGTTCGTCATAGAAAAAATTAACCTTGTTATCACATAAAATGTTGCTGGTAAACTACCCCTTTCTCTTAAATGATCTTCACCAAAATCAACAAGTCTTGAGTACGCTGCAATTCAGGGATGTATGCAAAACATTATTTGATTATGTTTGAATGTGCGGCAGTTATCGTTCGTCATAGAAACAATTACTCTTGTTAAAACATTAAAGGTGGCCGGTAAACTACCCCTTTCCTTTAACCGATCTTCACCAAAATCAATAGACCTTGAGTACTTCAAACTTTAGGAATGTATGCAAAAAATTGTTTGATTCTCTTTGAATATGCGGCAGTTATCATTCGTCATAAAAATAAAATTACCCTATTAAACCATAAACCGTTGCAGGTAAACTACCCCTTTCCTTTACCGATCTTCACCAAAATCAACAGACCTTGCGTTCTCTACAAAGTAGGGATGTTTGCTAAAACGTATTTGATTATGTTCGAATTTACGGCAGTTATCGTTCGTCATAGAAAATATCGGTATGGAGAACCATACATGACTTCCATGTTCTAATATTTATATTTAAAATCATATTCGAAATGAAATATTTCCATAGAAACTACGTCTTTCTACTTATTGCTTCAGCATTAACCACAGTACTGTGCTCACTAACGTATACCACCACCACCTCACGTTTTCGCACTCGATTTTCACCGATGATGGGAGTCGATGCCACTGCCGAAAAGTCTGGTTTTGCAGAAAACATAGGACTACGGCTAAAGAGCCCGGGAAGCAATTTTAACAAAAAACTACTTCTTTGTTGCCGATAACGTAGTACACATATAAAAAATTCTCCCCTACACCTTCAACTATAATTTTTAATAATAGAAAATTACCCCCACCCCGTTCTCCTAACTTCTTCATTTATAGATATTTCATCTACGTTTCTACAGTGGATTACTATGAGCTTCTTATCAGGATACTTTATTTATAAAAATAAAGTACTTTACTCTTGTTAAAACATAAAATGTTTCCGGTAAACTACCCCTTTCTCTTAACCGATCTTCTCCAAAATCAACAGACCTTCCGTCCTCTACAATTCAGGGAAGCATGCAAAAAAATATTTGATTCTGTTTGAATGTGAGGCAGTTATCGTTCGTCATGGAAACATTTCTCTTGTTACAACATAAAATGTTGCAGGTAAACTACCCCTTTCCCTTAACCGATCTTCACCAAAATCAATAGACCTTGAGCTCTCTGCAACTCAGGGGGTGCAAAAAATTATTTGATTCTCATTGAATTTTCGGCAGTTATCGTTCGTCATAAAAAAATTACCGTTTTTAAAACATAAAACGTTGCTGATAAACTACCCCTTCCCTTAACCGATCTTCAACAAAATCAACAGACCTTGAGTTCTCTTTAGTTCAAAAAGGTATGCAAAAACCTAGTTGATTCTGCTTGAATTTACGGTAGTTATCGTTCGTCATATAAAAAATTACCCTTGTTAAAACATAAAATGTTGCTGGTAAACTACCCCTTTCCCTCAACCGATCTTCACCAACACCAATACGTATTGAGAACTCTACAATACAGGGCTGTATTCAAAACATCATTTGATTCTGTTTGAATTTGCGGTTGTTATCGTTTACTATAGAAAAAAATTACCCTTGATAAAAAACCGTTGCAGGTAAACTACCCCTTTCCCTTAACCGATCTTCACCAAAAACGACAGGTCTTAGGTACTCTACAATTCAGGCCTGTATGCAAACAATTATTTGATTTAGTTTGAATTTGCGGCTGTTATCGTTTGCCATAGAAAACACCCTTGATAAAACATAAAACGTTGCTGGTAAACTACCCTATTCCATTAACCGATCTTCACTAAAAACAATAGGTCTTGAGAACTCTACAATTCAGGGCTGTATGCAAAATATTAGTTGATTCTCTTTGAATTTACGGCAGTTATCGTTCGTCATAGAAAAAATACCCTTGTTAAAACATAAAACGTTGCAGGTAAACTACCCCTTTCCCTTAACTGATCTTCAACAAAACCAACAGGTCTTGAGAACTGTACATTTCACGGCTGTATGCAAAATATTATATGATTCTGTTTGAATTTGCGGCTGTTATCATTTGCCATATAAAATACCCTTGATAAAACAAAAAACGTGTCTGGTAAACTACCCGTTTCCCTTAACCGATCTTCACCAAAAACAATAGGTCTTTAGTACTCAACAAAACAGGGCTGTATGCAGAAACGTATTTGATTCTGTTTGAATTTGCGGCTCTTATCGTTTGCCATAGAAAATACCCTTATAAAACATAAAACGTTGCAGGTAAACTACCCCATTCCCTTAACCGATCTTCACCAACAACAATAGATATTGAGAACTCTACAATACAGGGCTGTATGCAAAACATCATTTGATTCTGTTTGAATTTGTGGCTGTTATCGTTTACCATAGAAAAAAATTACCCTTGATACAAAACCGTTGCAGGTAAACTACCCCTTTCTCTTAACCGATCTTCACAAAAAACGATAGGTCTTGAGACCTCTACAATTCAGGGACGTATGCAAAAAATTATTTGATTCTGTTTGACTTTGCGGCTGTTATCGTTTGCCATAGAAAATACGCTTGATAAAAAAATGTTGCTGGTAAACTACCCCTTCCCCTTAACCGATCTTCGCCAAAAACAATAGATCTTGAGAACTCTACAATTTAGGGCTGTATGCAAATAATCTTTTGATTCTGTTTGAATTTGCGGCTGTTATCGTTTGCCATAGGAAATACCCTTGTTAAAACATAAAACGTTACAGGTAAACTACCCCTTTCCCTTAACCGATCTTCACCAAAAACAATAGGTTGTGAGAACTCTATAATTCAGGGCTGTATGCGAAACATTATTTGATTCTGTTTGAATTTGCGGCTGTTATCGTTTGCCAAAAAAAAAAATTTCCCTTGATAAAAAAAAACCGTTGCCGGTAAACTACCCCTTTTCCTCAACCGATCTTCACCAAAAACAATAGGTCGCGAGTACTCTACAAATCAGGGCTGTATGCAAAAAATTATTTGATTCTGTTTGAATTTGCGGCAGTTATCGTTTGCCATAGAAAAAAATCTACAGACAGACAGACACACACACAGACACACAGACACACACACAGACACTTTTCGAAAAATGACTTTTTTTCATGTTTTGAGTGTAGTACAATCATATTCTGCATTAATCTCGAACACAATTTTTTTTGCCATCACCATACTTTCATTTCCTTAAGGAACATGGAAGTAAAATTAATCTTGTTATCACATAAAACGTTGCATGTAAACTACCCCTTTCTCTTAACTTATCTTCACCAATATCAATAAGTCTTGAGTCCTCTACAATTCAGGAAGGCATGCAAAACATTATTTGATTCTGTCTGAATAATGTGCGGCAGTTATCGTTCGTCATAGAAACAATTACTCTTGTTAAACATTAAATGTGGCTGGTAAACTACTTTCCCTTAACCGATCTACACCAAAATCAACGAACCTTGAGTACTTAAAACTTCAGGAATGTATGCAAAAAATTATTTGATTCTGTTTGAATGTGCGGCAGTTACCGTTGTCATTGAAAAAATTACCGTTGGTAAAACATAAAGTGTTGCAGGTAAACTACCTTTCCCTTAACTGATCTTCACCAAAATCAACAGACATTGAATTCCCTATAGCTCAGGTAGGTATACAAAACAAGTTTTGATTCTGATTGAATTTACGGCAGTTATCATTCGTCATAAAAAAATTACCCATGTTAAAACATAAAACGTTGCCGGTAAAATACCCCTTACCGTAACCCGATCTTCAACATATGGCAGCGAGACTTGTACTCTGAACAAACAAGCCTCTAACATAGTCAATACTTTTGAAAGGAGAATTTTGAGGAGAATATACGGACCAATCCAAGTCAATGGGATATGGAGAATGCGTAAGAATGAGGAACTATACCAGCTGTATAAAGACAATGATCTGGCCACCACCATCCGACTGTATAGATTGGAATGGGTAGGACACATCACTAGGATGGAAGCCAACCGAATACCTAGGAAGGTACTGTTTAGTCAGATCGAGGGTAGAAGGCGTGTCGGAAGACCCAAGAAACGCTGGATTGACGCAATGGCGAGGGATGCTGATAGTTTATTTAAAATAGATGGAGATCGATCGCCAAGGACAGGGAACGATGGAGGCGGATGATTATGGAGGCTAAAGTCGACTCCAAACTGTGCCGCTATAGAAGAAGAAGAGTGTGTTTGTGTGTATGTGTGTGTGTGTGCGCGCGCGCTAACTACGTTATAATACATTGGATTCCACTGGAATAGTTACAACTTCACTATCGTAATAAGTGGAGACGATTAAACTATTTCTATTAAAGGCCGGTTGGTATTCGTAATTTCCCTTAATACGGATACTATACCCCATGATAATCGAACGATCAACCGACTATTGGGATAACTACTTATTACAAGTAAACGTGCTATGGATAACTAACTATTAACGGCCACTAACAGTTTCACACATCAGGAAAAAAAGATATAGAATAAGGACAGCACTTAGTTATTCACAGCTCTGTGCGGATATGTGTAGGGTACACTACAATATATTCATATTGCATTACATACGAGGTGTGTTCAAATAAAAACTTTTATAACACATACAAGACACATTAAATGGTTATAAATTTTAACTGCGGTCTGTTACGTTTGTCGACTGAGTGATTTTGTTAGTTGCAGTGGCCAGTTCGTAATAGATATTTGTACTTTTGTGATAAAATTCTTCTATTATTCTTCTAAGTAAGAAGAATATCTTATTTTCACTAACTTATTCTACCTGCTAAAAGTCGTTTTGTACGTAAAAATCTCTTTCGTAACAAAAAACATTATTAATGTACTTACAATTTTATTCAACAAGAAAGGAAACTCAAATTAATTTCTATAAGTTTATGCCAGTCCCGACTCTTTTATACGGCTCCGAAACATGGGTATTATCTAAAATATATTAAGTCATATACAACCTGCAGAGATGAATTTCTTAAGATACGTATAGGGATGTACACGAAACGACAGAATTAGAAACGATGTGATAAGACATGAATCGGGTATATTCTTTGTAAATGCAAGAATGGAGGAATGTATGCTGAGATCAACTGAACATATAGGTAGAATGGAAGCGAAAAGGCTACCACAACAAGTTTCACAATATGGGCCTAAAGGGAAATGAGATAAGGGGACCCCAAGCAAAAGATGGCTTGAAAATAGAGACCGGAACAGGTGATGTCGTTTAATCTTGGAATGAAGAAGAAGAAGAAGAAGAAGAAGAAGAAGAAGAAGAAGAAGAAGAAGATTACAATTTTATTCAGACTTGTTCCTTTCAAAGTAGTCCCCTCTGCCGGCAAAAATCTGACCCAACAGTTCTTCCATTTTTGGAATGTTTACTGGAATGAGTTTCTGGGACTCGCACTCCCAGCAGTCGCATCGTTTTCTTACGACAATTACGTAACGCTCTCTAAAAGTCAATCTACACTATTGACGGCTAGCCGAGCAGGTGCGGCGTCTCCGTCAAGGTCGTGTAGCCAAGTACCACTCCAGACTGATCTAGTACTTGTAACTACGCAAATTATGCTGGCACGCCGCCAAAAGGATGGCAAATTATTCTGGGACATCTACGAGATCTATATGAGCAACAGCGGCCGGCTTCGTTAGTCGGTTATAACGGGTGATATTGTAGAGTGCGGATTAGTGATTAATTGCCGATTAGTAGGATGTGCAACTATTGTGATATTATTAGTGCGAAAATCAAATAGTTGACATTATTATTGCACGTGGACAAATTTAACTTGAATTATTGTACGAGGGTGTTTTGTTGATTTCAAATTGTTGTTTGTGACTAATTAAAGTTGCTAACTAGTGACTTCATTGGTGTTTGTATCTTGTTTCCGCTGTAATTACGACGATAAGGAGTGACCGTCGTAACAGTATTTTTCTCAGTGTCATTTTTGGTTTGGAAAAGACTTTCTTTCAAAGTTGACTTCAGTTTAGTAAACAAGAAAAGTCTGCTGGGGCCGAGCCTGTTGAATACGGTGGGTGGGGCAGGACGGCTGTCTGGTGTTCTGCCACATAATTGCAGATCAGGCGTGAAGCATGAGCTGGCGCGTTATCGTGGTACAACGTCCAGCTCTGGTTTTCCAATATCTCAGGCCTCTTTCTGCATGCAGCATCCCTCAAACACATTAAGGGGGGATCACCAGTTTTTCGGTCAAAAATCGAATTTCTTTTTATTGTCCCAAAAAATTCTCCATTTCATCCTGATTAAGAAAATATATACTTTTATGAGGTTATCTATATTAATGTGACCATAAAAAAAATAAAATAAAACCTATTACACATTGTTTTCAAATTCCATTGTTTAGCTTTACGCGCGTTTTTCCGTAACCATGGATTTCAACAATTAGGTACCGGTACACTTCTCTCAAAAACTAAATACTATTGAATTCAAATTTTTCGTGATAGAACAGTACAATGTAACAATCAAAGTGTACTACAACTAATCTTTCCCTTTAAAAAATTAATTTTGTCAAACATTTTTTAATAAACAATTTTTTTTTCAAAAAAAAAAATAAAAATTAATTATTTTTTTATATTGGTATTTTTTCTTAAATTGCTTCAAACTAGTACATTATGTTACAAAAATATGAGTTAATATATGGTAAAAATTTCAGATAAATATCTTTAATAGAACATTAATTAATGGTACATAACTAAACCCCTGTTCTCCCATTTAAAATGCATTGGACAAAAAATGTACGGCTCTCCCCTTAAAGCCTTACACCTATTTCGCTAGGCATCTCATTGCAGAAAACAATGATTTAATGATTGATTTAAACGAGACCTATACATTTACTGCAATCGGTTACACGGTGTGCAACGATTGCAACACAGTTGCAAGCTATGCAACTGTTCGTGCAACTAATAGTTTCACGCGCATTGATTTAAATGTAGACTATTACACAATGCGACCGATTGCATGCAACGCGCCTGCGTGTGCATTCCGCTGAGAACGAAGACATTTTATCACACGGGACCGAAACAACGTATAAAAGTTTTTACAAAATCGCCATCTCGAAAACTAAAAAAAGGATTTTATTGAAACAAAAACCATAATAAAATTTTGAATTTTCTGTAAATTTCACTCACTGACACATATAGGTTCTCTCATAGAACGAAAGTCTGTGGCATACCGAAAATTTCACTACACGTAAATTAACAAATAAATGTAGTGACATGGGACCGTTCAAGGGTACGTTCTTCAAAAAATGATTAATTCTCGGTTCAAATGTATGTCTGAAGCCGTCCTCAAACTTCAAGGAACACAATGGTAAAAGAATTTTTTTATCGGATCAATAGTTTCTGAGGTTAGCCCGACAACGAAACAAAAGTTTACGTTTTTATAATAGTAGTATAGACGATAGGCTTACTCTGCAACAGTTGCAGCTTGTTTTTATTGCCCTGCAACTAGTTTCACGTAGCCTTGAAATATCAGTTGCATGCAATCAGTTGTATGGTGTAATAGAGGCCTTAAAACTTCCATGTAGAACTACTTGTTTACTGTACAGTAGATTACGTGGAACGAATTCATAACGGATTAAACCTTTTATAACGGGTTTTCAGCAAAAAAAAACACAACATCATGTTTGACTGACTCGTGCGTTTTTCTTTTGCCGGGCGATCCTTTCCCCACTCACTTCAAGATTGTGCCTCGGTTTCGTAAACCCTTCATAGCCGTAAACCCAACTATCATCCCCCGTTACCGTATTTTCAAGACGTTTTTATCAACATTGGCCCAGTCAAACAGTTCTTGATTGATCTCAACGCGGTTTTCTTTCTGATCACCAGTCACAACAAACGAGACCCGAATTTTGAGGAAATGCAACACATGTTAACTTTTCTGTTAAAACTGAGTGGTATAATCCTACCCTGACACCCGCTTCCTCAACAATCTCTCGTACAGTTAAACGGCGATTTTCTCAAATCGTAGCATGAACTGCATCGATGTTACCATTGCATGTTGTCACGAAATGTCGTCCAGGTCTGGAATCTTCATCAGTCGATGTTCTTCCCGCTTTAAAACGATTGAACCATATTCGTAGCACTGTGTTCGGATAATACAGTCTTCCCTATGTGATTTGTAAGCCATTTTTATTTAATGTGTCCGCAAACGTTTTACCGACTTTGAAACCGAATTTGACACAAACACAGTTAAAAAAGTTTTGGGTATCGGATGATGACGCCCTGGTTGATTTTCACAACTTTTTCAAATTTGTTAACTTTTATGGGTTCTGGTGTCTCAGAATTTTTACATTTCCAAAACTAAACACTTCATTCACATGCTAGTTAAAATTTTCTTTAATTTCATACTCTACATGAGTTTTTACTTTGTTATCAAAATTTCATAAAGCCCTGCCATCCATAAAGTTTGAAAATTTCAAAAACGAACATTATATTTAGATTGTGGTTAAAATTACATTTACAGTGGACGCCCTCTTAAGCGGTCAGCTGTAGACCGGGGGGCGGGGGGGTCGGCCGGTTTACAAAATGGCTGGTTAAACCGAATTTTCATTCAAACTGAGTTTTATCAAACACAATATGAGTTTCTTTCAAACACAACATTAATCTAATAAAACACTTGGCGAAATAAAATAATAATTACTGCATTTATGACACCGAACAATACCGTATATTTCAGTTACACTTAAAAAAAACTGTGATTGTTTTTTGCTTCTTAGTTTTCAATGAACCTTTAAATGCGTAGTCACGCCACTTTCTTATAAACGTGACATACATAGCAGACCCCTCACCTCGTTGTTCGGCATCGAGATCGCAGTGAATGCTGTAATGCTTCCAATGCGTCTTTGTGACTGACTTTTCTCTCATTGTCCTCTTCTTCTTTGTCTTCTTTGATCTTAATCGTGAATATTAGTTTGTTGACAGAAAACACTTATAATTTCCTCATCAGCCAAAGTTTCATTTTCAAGCACTTGATCACCATTTATACCTTCTTCGACAAAATAGCATCAGCAAACTCACAAAATCACTTACAGTAGTAATAATACATGTATTCGCTTTTGATAAATCAACCACTAAACTGACTAAAAACGTAAAATAAACAAGTGAAAATTATGCAAGTTTTGACATATCGTCGAGCCGCTGGTTACCGTATGAGTCACTGTTTATTTCACAGCCAGGCGGCCGGTCAAACCGGCGGTCGATTAATCCGAGGCCGGATAAGAGGGCAACCACTGAGAGTAGTGTAATTCGCCACAAGGGCTTTTGCAAATTTCTCACAATTTTGACCTCCTCACATTTTTGCTTCCCGCCCGAATATTTTGGGGGGGGGGTTCAGTTTCAGAAGCAATAGGTTTCTGTAGGACAACCATACCGACATACTTCCCATGTATTATGAAAATCGGTTGATGCATTCAAAAGTTATCGTGTGACACACTCCAAACAGACAGACAAATGTCATACGGTCGAGCTAAAACTGAGAACTCGCTTCGCTCGTTCAATTTATACTGAGTAGGTCTGTATGACCTCACTCAAGGTGCACAGCGTACAGTATGTGATAACTGGAAGAACTACGTCGCAAAATGTTCACGTAATGAATGTGCGTGCATTCATTAACATGCACACACACACATACAAGTCACATTAAATGCTTATAAGTTGTAACTGCGGTCTATTAAATTTGTTGAGAGTGATTTTGTTAGTTGCAGTGGGCAGCTCGTAATAGATATTTGTATTTGTGTGGAGGCACTCTTCTATTAAGAACATCTTCTTCTTCACGGCTTAGACTGTTTAGACTGTTCCGGCTCCAAACTGGTCGGACCAGCTCTTCTTGGGTTTTCCTAGGCTTCACTACCCTTTCAGCTGATACAATAAGTCTCCTTGGGGGAATCTGTCACTGCCCATTCTGCTAATGTGTTGTTTCCAGCTTTCTCTATACTTATTGTACTATTCCGTTCACTTCTTCAGCTTTCAGTTCCTCTCTTATCTGATTGATTCTTTTCATATCTGATTTTGCGTATCCAACTATAGAACGGCAAAATTTTATTTCCTTAGCCTGAATTCTTGATATTTGTCTACCAGACATTGTCCACGTTTCTGAGCCGTAAGCAATGGTAGGATATTATATATTTATATTACTCGCAAGCTCCGAAGAAAAACTAATAGCTGGGCGGATATTAAGGACGATGACCAGGCAAAAAAAGGACAATAAGAAGGTATTCGGAACCTCTGATACCTCTCACGGTATCTCTACTAGAAACGTGAGAGCTATTAAGAACATGATTTTCGATAAAAGTGTTAATAAAAGTTAATACTGTTGATTGTCTTATTTTCCCTAACTTATTTCACCTGATAAAGGTGGTTTTGTAGGAAAAAATGTCTACGATCGTATGACCATACGTAGTTATCACGTCCGTTTTGTCGTCAATGTGCAATAGGGTAGTACTACATCATGTCCGTTTGTGTTAACTAGCCGTGATATGTTACTGCAGGGCACAGCTGCTACGGTACCCTCGCAACTATCCCTGACTACCACAACAATAGAAGCACAAACTATTTCTATTACACCCTAGTTAGGATTCCACTCGTCTCTCACAACAGCAGATACCACTCTATGGCTAACACCCCTCCAACAATCCCGCACGATATTCTATAATTATCTGAGATGACTGTTTACGTAATACGTCTAACCTACTGTTAGCAGAACTAACACATTGTTGCGACGGCCTCACGGATCGTCGTATTGTGCAGTGGAAACAAAACACAGACACCAGTGAAGTCGCTAATTATCAGCTTCAATTAGTCACAAACACAGACACCAGTGAAGTCGCTAATTATCAGCTTCAATTAGTCACAAACACAGACACCAGTGAAGTCGCTAATTATCAGCTTCAATTAGTCACAAAAAACAAGGTAGTCTCGTACAACAATTCAAGTCAGGATAATGTCAGGAGTTAGTGTAGGGCTAATGATCATGTGATGTATTTATAATATACACACACTTATTGCTTACTAATGGTACCCATAATCTCAAACCTCTACTGTGGTTATGAATCTGTAGGTTATGAACAATGAATTCACCACAATAGAAGATTTAGTGTAGGATTCACGCAGTGTGGCCAGCACTACGCTACACCCGTATTGTTTACTAAGACATCGGAGAAGAAGAATCTCGAAACGTGACGAGAGGAAGCCTACATTCTGTTCAGTAAAGTTCGGAAAAATACAACTCCAAGACAGCGGGCCGCGGAAGACTAGAAGAATGCTCCCGCCCGCATATAGGCCTATATATAAACACTATATATATATATATATACATATATATAAAATATATTTAACATTTATAATTACTTTACCTCAAGATGTTTTTCTCTTATTTGGGACATGTTTTGGGAAACATATTGTACCATCCTCACCCTTCTTAATTTTGAATCTTGAGGTTCAAAACAATCCTCAGCCTTCCCCCCCACACACATATATACATACATACGTACATATATACAGGATATTTTCTAAAGGATGGTGGCAAACTTCAGGAAATGGGTCTACAGATTAAGCTGAAGGAAAAATGTCCAATAAACATCGAAAAGTGTTTTGTTTTCCGTGTGTGTGCTTTTTTTCCAATAATTTTCTTAATGGTAAACGTAATGAGGTATGGAGTTACCATATTTTGTATACAAAGTACGTTGCCATCTCTTATGAGTACAAACAAACCAAATTATTATCTTAAAAATTTTTTTTTAATGGCGTCCGATTGAAATTTTTAAATCTAAATTTCACAAACATCACTACTCATAACAAAAATCGTCTTATTACATAAAAAATTGTAATCTAATTGTAACCTCATTTACGGAATTCGGATAAAAATATTACGGAAGCATTATTATTCTTTTACAAGTTGTATAATTTAGCGTGTTTTTCTTATAGTTATTTTTGGCCGTTTTTTATATAAAAGAAATGTAACATCTGCGTTATTTTGTATCCGAATTCCATAAAAACGGTACCATTGGATTATGAGTAAAAGGGAAATTGTAACACGGCACGTTTTGTTATAAGTGCCGACTTTTGATAAATTTTGAAGCCATTTTGAAAAAATAATACTTTTTTGTATTGTACCAATAAGATATACGAGGTCTGTAAATTAAGTAATGAGACTAATTCAGTAAAACATTTTATTTACAATCAAACTATATCTAGACTCTATTACCTTTAAAATAGTTCCCTTTGGAAGCCACACAGCGCTTTAGAAGATTATTCCACTCTTCATAGCAGTGCTGGAACTCAGTAACTGGAATCTCCTTCAACTGCTCGGTTACATTTTTTAAAATGTTGTCTATCGTCCCAAAATGGTCCTTTAAGATGTTTTTTCAGTCTCGGGATGAGAAAGTAGTCACAGAAAATCCAGTTACGTGAATAAGGGGCTAAGGAACAACAAGAATATATTTTTTGCCAAAACCTCATTAACCTAAAGTGCTGTGCGACAAGGTGCATTGTCATGATACAGGATCCAGGTGTTCACGATGGCTGGTCTCACGCGGGAAATTCTTTTCCGCAGCCTTTCAAAAATTTCTCGGTAAACATCTCGATTGATAGTCTCTCATGTACGCAAAAACTCCATGTGGATAATGCCATCACTATCAAAGAAACAAATGAACATGGTTTTGATTTTGGATTTGCTTATTTTTGTTTTTTTTGGGGGGGGGTGCCTTGTAAGTTTGGTGTGTGCCACTCCTCGCTCTGGAGGGATTCTACTCAAAGATCCATAATTCATCACTAGTAATAACATTTTTTAGAAAATCAAGATAATTTTCAATTTGTCCTAGAGGATCACTGCGCACTTCCATTATATATTCTTTCTGTTCAAGAGGGAGGTTTTTTGGGACCAATTTCGCGAACTTTTCTCATTCCCAATTCGTTTGTCAAAATTTTATAAACTGTAGTGGAGTTCAAATTTAATTTTTCTCCGATGATTCTGACGGTTATTTGACGGTCAGAGGGTTCCAGGTGTCCCTGGTTCAATCAACGTTGTCGTCAGTTCTTTACGTTGACGCTCTTGCAGAGCGCGGATCATTCCTGGCCATCTGAAAACCCGTGCTCTTGACAAACTTCTCCATACGCCTTTGTCAATTTTGTAAAAGTCTCAGTAGCATTGTGCCCAAGATTAACACAAAACTTGATTGCACAACGTTGGTTGTAATTAATGTCACTAATTTTTATAACGCACAACAAAAACTCACTTCACAAAAAGCTTGTTTACGTTTCATGTGGCAATAATGGACAACAAATGTTAAAACTCAATATAAATTAGCTGTTTGTCTAACCATCTGTGTTAAAGGAAAGCTTACAGTGTTGCCATATTGACTGCTACATGATTAGTCTCATTACTTAATTTACAGACTTCGTAGTAAATTTTAAATCCACAACTTATTCCGTTTCGTAGTAATTTTTTTTCTTTTTTAATATACATTGATACCATACAGACGAAAAAAGTATTTTCCGGCATACGATTATTGGGCATTTTCCCTTCAGTTTAATAAGTAGAATTATTTCCCCAAGTTTGGCACATCTCTTGGAAACACTCTGTGTGTGTTTTAAGTGTGTTAATAACCACTCCCAGGCGAGGTACTTACGGCGTCTTGTGGTTGATTTTTTTTCTGGTACTGAGAAAATAAAGAATACGCAGACGATACCTAGCCTAATTGCCAGGACAAAACGAGATCTCATTAGTGCCTTTACAGCATTAGAGGAAGTCTCAAGTAAAATTGGACTGCAGATAAACTTGGAGAAAACAAAATATATGTGTGTTGCCAACAAACTACCATTAAACCCAACCCTTCAAAACCTTGAAATAGTCACAAAAAGTATAGAGGCAGTAAAAGAGTTAATATATCTTGGCTCCCAGATAAACAACAACACTGAAATAAGAAGAAGAATATATCCCGCAAATAAAGCATATTATGGATTAAAAAAGCACCCGACATCTAGCTGCATCTCAAGAAGCACGAAATACAAAATCTACACTTAACACTTATCAGGCCAGTGCTGACATATGCTTCAAAAACCTGGAGAATAACAAAACATAGCGAGAGACTTCTATGTTGCTCTGAAAGACGGATTCTAAGAAGAATATTTACAGGAGTACAAGAAAACGGAATGTGACGCAGGCGCTATAATTATGAGCTATACCATCTTTACAATGAGCCGGGCATTGTCAGGATAATCAAAATATACAGACTAAGGTGGGTTGGACACACAGAGAGAATGGAGCAAGGACAGCCTACGAAACATATTTTCTACCAGAAACCAATGGGTAGTAGCAAAAAGGGGAAGACCCCGAAGTAGATTCAAAGACCAGATAGAGGAGGACCTCGGAAAGCTGAACATATGAAAATGGAAAGCCAGGGCATGCAATAGAGAGGAATGGAATCGACTCTTGGAGCAGGCCAAGACCAACCAGGTGTCCAGAGCCAAGGTTGATGATGATGATTGATGACTGAGAAAATAAAAAGTGTGCTATACTTACAAAAAAGAGTTATTATTAACTGTGGAAACCAAACGAGAGCTTAGCAATCAGTTTTTATATTGATTAATGTAGAAGTAAATTTTTACGGCACAGTATTCAACTCGGTTAATTTTGTGTTTGTACAATTTATAATTTTGTAGCTGCAATTACTACAAAACGTTGTATAATTTCCCTAAGGGTTTCTTGCATAAAATATTAGGTTACTGAAGAAATAATACGGTGCGTAGTTTACATCGCTGAAATTCCTTCAATTCCCCAATGAATCCCGTAATGAGTTCACATGACAACCGTTCAATCAACAGTTATTTTAAATGTTACGAAGATAACGCGGAATGTAATCTTATAACACTACGATATCAGAAAAAGTAATAATCACAGTGTTCATTAATACGCGTGTGAAAATAATCACACTTATTCCCCAAAACTTTGTACAAAACGCGCTATACCAATTGATAATAACAGTCACTTTGCTACTTAACCAAGAACACCTATGAGCCTAAAGTTGAAATCACACGTACAATTTTTTGTACATATAGGGTCCGGCAACAGGATAGGACAATTTTAAAAGGCTCGCAAAGGAAATATTGGAAATATTGTGGAGTAAAAAAAAAACAAATTAAATAATAAACAGTTGACATTTATTCCGTATAACTTAGTTTTTAAAAATACATATGTTTGATGTTCACCTCGTCGCTTTATAAGAGTATGCAGTCTTCAACGAACATTCTCCATGAATCCCTTAACCAATGGAAACATTTTAGGATGGCAGGTCAAATCACCTTACTCATCCCGTATTTCGTCCTTCAGTTCTTTAAATGTTTCTGGTATGTTCTGTAAGAGACTTTGTCTTTTAGTTAATCCCAGAGAAATAATTCTCGGGGAGCTATATCAGGAGATCTTAAATAAATTTGTAAATTGCCAACTGTAAATTGCCAAATTTTGAGATCAGCTTCCTGTTAATGATTGTTGAGTGTACAATATAATATTGTACGTTCTTCTAATATTTACACAACTAATTTCTATCTACTCTATCACAAGCCTTCTCAAAGTCAATGAAAGGTACACGCGTTTCTTTATTGAAGTCGCCATGATTCTCAATGATTTGTGTAATAATAAAAGCATTGTCCGTACAAGATCTGTTCAGTACAAAAGAAATTTCCAGCTCATTTTATCTAACGCAACAGCGGCCAGAGTTGGTCAGCGACTTGGTCTTCTTGGAACTCGGCACTATCCGAGTTCATCATTTGGCGAGAAGTGGGAGGTTTGAAATCTCGTGTTTTTGTCAACAAACCGTAAACAATTCCTGAGCTCAAGACGGCGATCCGACTCTTACTGGCGAAACAGAGACGTACTATGTGCAAACACGTTAGAAAATTTTGTAAAGACAGGAGGAGAGTGCTTGCCAGTGAAGACAGGAGGAGAGTGCTTGCCAGTAAAGACAGGAGGAGAGTGCTTGCCAGTAAAGTCAGGAAGGACGTTTATCTCAAATTAAGTTCTACATTTGACAGCATTAAATGCAAATAGTAAAATAAATTGTAAAAATGAAATAAAATTAAATTAAATATACAATATTGTGTAATACAAGGTAATTTTAATCTGTTTCTTTGGCTTTGAGGGTCGGCGTCAGAATTATTCAAATTACGAGGGCTATTTGTTTTTCAAATTTCTATACACCAATAAACAGACACATAAATGACATCAATAATTTTATTATATACAAAAGTTTCATATATATGTAAACTACTTTTCTATATAGTCACCACCATTATTGAGGCACTTATCATAGCGAGGCACCAACTTTTCTATGCCCATGTTGTAGCATGTTTGCTTCTGAGTAGTCAGCCAATCTGCCACACTGGACTTTAACTAATCATTGGAGTCAAACCGCCGCCCACCTAACTATTTTTTCAAGTCATTGAACAAACGGTAATCACTTGGTGCCAAGTCTGGGCTATTGGTGCCTATTGTTGCTATGGTGCCTAATCTGGCCATTCTTCGAGTGTTGTGGACGTCTGTGAGTTGTTTGGGAACCCGCCGAGCACAGAGTTTCCTATAGCCAAGCTTCGGAGTAAGAATATCATAAAGAGCAGACCTAGAAATTTCAGGAAAATCAGCAGAAAGTTCAGTAATTGTGAAACGATGGCGCTCTCGAACCATCCTGTCTACTCTTTCAACAACATCATCAGTAGCCACGGACTTTCTTCCTTGCCCTCCTTCATCATGAACATCAATTCGCCCTTCTTTAAATTTTCGACACCATTCCCGAACTGATCCATCACTCATCACATTTTCTCCATACACATTATACAACCTTCCATGAATTTCTGCAGCATTATGACCTTCAGCTTGAAGAAATCTAATAACAGACCGAATCTCACACTTGGAGGCAATTTCAATTGTAGTTGCCATAATTAAATTGTCGTCACCACAGTTATACACAAAATAACTATAAAACCAGTGGTTACAGGTTAGAACAAACCCTCAAAAACATTAATCAACAATCAGATTGTTGCTATGACAACAGACACAGGTTTGACAACTCATCGGAGGTTGAAAAAGAATAGCCCTCGTATTATCAGTGGTGTAAGGCCATGGTCTACAATAATTCTCATGGTGATAGATGTTATGATCAGACGTTTGAGAATTATAGCAGACCACGGCCTTACAGCCCGGATAATAACTTGAATACAGGTAATTTTAATTAACATTTTTTAATCTTGCGTTATGGTACGTTATGGTACCCCATACTTTGGTAACCGTAAACGGATAGAAAGCTCAATGCGAGCACCTTCACAAATCCGTCATATATAATGTCAACCAAACAATAGCTACCAAATTAAGGGATAATGTACGACAATGAATTGCTCTCTGAGTTATAACGCGTTTGAGTGCGCGCGTACATTGTTGCGTACAGAACAAAGCCTAACGCTAAACCGCGTCAAGTGATTCATACTGATACTGTTTCAGTCCCACACAGCAAAACACGTTTGGAATTGTAAGCCCGACAATAATATTCAATTACGTACTATGCTAAGTACCGTAATTTAATATCATTACACATAATTATAGACAATTATTGTCATCATGCATGCATTTGGTGCTCAACAATTCCGTATAGCCTACTAAAACAAGATATAATTTTTCACGGTAGGAGAATCGGCAAAATGTTCATTTACATAGTTTTTTGTTTGGACAAAAGCAAAGAAAAATTATTTTGCGTTGCTTGTTGATTGGTATGAAATCAATGCTAAGAGAACAAACAATGGGGAAGGAAATATATGTCTATATTCTTAATCGTCTAAGGAATACCATCAGTAGAAAATGCCTTGAAAAGGAAAATAGGGTTATTTTGCATGACAGTGTGCTAGCACATGTCTTCGTTGTGGTCAAGGATTAACATGCACGCATAATGTAACGCATCTCGAACATACGACATAATCTGTTGACATGGCGCCAGTCGATTTTTAGTCGTTCCCTAAATTGAAATTGCCTCTAAAAGGACTAACATACGTGGGTAAGTTGAAAAGTGCGCGGAGCGACATCTGTTGCTCAGTGGTAGAACTAAAATTTTTCGTGTGCTGCAAGACGTACATTCCGCGTGAACACCTGTTAATTTCCAGATATATCTGTCAATTTACAGCTGTTTGAAATTTTCATATCATGCGTGTTTTTAAAATGCAAAAAATCAAACATCGTGTTGTGATCGCTCTCTGTTTAAAAGGTTTTAGTGCCAATGGAAAATAAAAACGGTATTGTAAATGTGTTAGGAGATGCTCTGCGCCTTCAGAAACAGCGGTAAGTTGGGCACATTCGAGTTCAAACGTGGTCGTACAAGGACTGAAGACGATCCCAGCAGTAGACGTCCAAAAAGTGCAACACAAAATGACATCATTGAAAAAATTTCATAGGGTGTTGGGAGACCGCAGATTAAGGAGTAGGATGACGTTGCTGAAATCATAGGCATCTCATGTGAGCGTGTGTGTCATACTTTAACTCAAGAACTTGGTGTGAAAAAGCGTCGTGCAAGATGGCTGCCGCATCTGGAATTGTTGCACTTTTTTGGAGTCCAGTACGGGGGGGGGGGATCTTCAATGCTCGTACGACCACTTGAGTTTAAACTCAAGTGCCTACTTTGGTTTTGAAGTCGCACCATCTTCTGACACATTTACAATTTTGTTTTGAATTTCCTTTGGCGCTAAACAATTTTTAACAAATATCACATCACGATGTTTGATTTTGTCCATTTTTCAAAACACACATGACACGTAAATTTTAAATAGCTTCTAAACAATAAATAAATTGATAGATAGATTTGGAAATTAACAGGAGTTTACATAAAATACAAATCTTGCAGCACACGAAAAATGTTTGTTTTACCGCTAAGCTACAGTTGTCGCTCCGCGAACGTTTCAACTGACCCTCGTACAAGGACACCAACGACTTAACAGCTAAAGCGACCATGTAGCTGATGGAGGTCTCAAGGAGTGGGTCTTGAAACGTTTCCAAAAACAGTACGAACGATGAAAAGTGTGTGTGTAGGTGTCGAAGAAAACCGCTTTCAAGGAAACATAACACGTAACGTTTTAACGTACAGTTTTTTGTAACATAAATTGATTTTGTATAGTCCTTACAGTTACCCCATACTTTAAAATAAATTTGAATCAACGACTCCCCGCGGCCGAACATCAAGAATAATTAAGGATATATTTAATATTCATTGTAGATGTTAAGAAAAAAAAACAATGAACATTTAATAAACGCACACACAATACAGTTTTCAAAAGGACTTACCAACGTCGAATCCCTTGACAGCGTCACCTAGCGGTGCCGGGGCGAAGTTGTAGACGAGGTCGTTAATTTCCAAATGCCTGACGCAGCCTTTGAAACCGCGCTCTACCGGCAGTTTCTCGGCCAATCCCGACGTGTTGCCGCGGCCGCCGATGAACACCGGCTCTCTGAACGTTATCCGTGAAAATAAGCCCTGAAACAAACATAAGACATTCTTTTAGAATATTCGGTCTTTAAAAATACAGTACATTTGACTAATAAACTTAAATTTTACTTGAATCAAATTTTAAATGCTAATGTCTGTTCCAGCACAACTAAACAGTAGCGAGGGAGGTGTGGTTCAAATTCATAGGGTTCAAGCGGCTCAGATGAAATTTTTACTATCACTTTAAGGTTCCACGCAGATCATACTATCAACGGCTTGTGTGGAATAGAATTGGACATGTTCTTAATAGACGAAACAGGCGAGGACGTCTGGATGGATAGGCTATTCAGAATGGATAAACAGCAAACCAGCAGGCAATCAGAACTTAGGGAGACCAAGAAAGCAGATAATCGAATAATTTCTAGGAGTCAAAACAGATCAAGAGACCTAACAGAGCCTAGAGATGAAGAATAGAAAGAAAAAGAAGGAGTAGGAGGAGGAGGACAAAAAAAGAAGAAGATGAAGATGATGACGATGATAGTGATGTGATGATGGTGATGATGAAGATGGCAACTAGGACGACTACGATAACGATGGAGAAGCAAAAAGAAAAAAAAGGAACAAAGAACTTATAAAAGTACTATATGCTCAATATATTTTATTGATTTAAATGGTTCAACAATAACATCACAGATTACGCATTAGCTTGTCATCTGTCTACGATAACGGATATCGCTAACGATCAAGGGACCTAACGCGCCAGAGAGAAGGAGAATAAAAAGACGAAGAGAAGAAGAAGAAGAAGAAGACGAAGAAGAAGATGATGATTATGATAATATGATGATGGTGATGATGACAGCGACAACGACGAAGACGACTACGATAATGATGGAGAAGAAAAAAGAAGAGTAAAAGAAGACAATGACGAAGAAGAACAAGAAGAAAGAACAACTATCTTATAAAAGTACTATACATTCAATACACTTTATTGATTTAAATGGTTCGAAAATAACATCACAGATTACGGATCAGCTCATTACTACAAATACTATCAACATCTATCTATGATAACGGAAATCGCTGAATCGGAATTACATTTCCGTTACGAAGCAACCATTTAATCTATTTTATTTCTTGTTTTATCTAAGACGCTTTTAATAGTATTGTCACGTTACAGAAGTAAAGTTACAGAAACAAGATGAACAGCGATGTTATAACTTACTTGAAATTTTTTTACTACCTACTTCGGTAGCGTTTTACATAAGTGTGTCAAGAAAGTACATAAATTACATTTTATAGAATCGATGAAAATTTCTAATAATAATAAAACTCACGGCAACAGCGTTATACATTTTCATTTTATTTTTCAGTAATTGAAATGTGACGCAGTCATTTAAATACGTAAATAATTTATTAGATACACACCGCAGCGAATGTTGAAATAATTACAAAGCTATGATGCACTGCCTTCAACAATGCTTTGGTAACGATTCTGCGGAGCGGAAAATATTATATATTTATTAAATACGCGAATCATTGTTTGTTAAATAAAATCGATGCATACAAACATTTAATATCGACGATAGTAGGATTCTTTTTGCTGAACGTATTTAACGTAGGTGGTAACAATACAAGCGTTATACACTGACGCACGCCGGAAATAGTTACTGTAACGCCGTGTAGTTTGCCGCAGTTGTTTTTACCCATATTTATATCAGGTTATTTTGATTTTGTTAAACTTGATCTGTCCGACTCCCTCTCTCCCTTTGTATCTCTCTCTCTCTTTCTCTCTCTCTCGCTCGATGTGTGTGCGCGTGCGTGTGTGTTGTATAAGAGGATGGCAATTCCGTGGTTTTGTGGGTTCAAAACAACTTTTTTAGTCCTTAGAGAGGACTTTTATTACTTTTATTATTTAAAATATATATATAATTGTAAATTTTAATAACATTCTTTAAAATGGATAAAGATAAATAGAATCGTTCAAATAACTGTAAAATGAATAAAACTTTGAAAATAATTTTACTACTTCTTAATATAACTTTAACCACTTTTTTGATATACATGATACAGTACTTTGTTTTTTGTGTGTAATATGGTGGAACGGTACAACCATTAACGGTACTGTGCATTGCCAAAATAAAATAAATAAATAATAAAAATAAATAAATATGGATTAATAAACATGATTCAGAGTGCATAAGCTGTATCGTAGTTAAAAATAGGGAGCGCAGAATTCATGCATGGACACGCATTCCTGGCACACCTGTCGCTAGTGTTGTGTACACGCGTATTTTGTTTGTGTGTGTGAAACCTGTCCGTTCCTGAAATGTAACCAACCCTTTTCAAGCAGGATAGTTTTGTTTTATTTTAATTATAAGACAAATATGTACGATATGGTAAAACAAAAGACACCAAAGTGTATAGTTAAAAGATTAACTATAGTTAAAAGACCGTGCCCATGTGACGAAAAGTTCAATTACTATACGTAAAAAGTGAATAGCTCTTTTAGTAATTACAATAAAGAAGTGTAATTTACGTATAGTAAACATATAAAAATTAGTGATCGATTGAACATCGTGTAGTGTGAAACAGACTTCGTAATTCGCAAAGATAGGCGAAAATAGTGAATTGAACCAGAGTGGGGGAAAAGACGCTTCGAAAAAATCTGACAAGTTGAAAATTGTCCAGACCTGAGCTTTTGCACGACCTGACTATAAAGGTCGCGCTAATAAAGTTTCTTCTTCTCGATTCAACCGTTGCCACAGGAGGCTATGTCAGTCGACGACGCTATTTTAAATCTATAGTAAGAGTCACAGGACAAACTGGAAGTCCAACCAGAGCAGCAGAGCCCATACGATGAGGTCTATGGACACAGCTGCAACATATGATGTGAGGCGTGACGACTATTAAACAGCACATGCAGTGGAATCCGACCAGAGGACCAGAAGGACACGGAGGACACGACAAGAGGACCAGGAGGAGACGGAGGACACAGACTGAGGACCAAAGGAGGACGTAAGGATGATTAACCACGGCAAACGAGGTGATGAAAAACCATTGTAATTACAGACATTTGAAAGACACTAATTAAAGTTAGAATGAAAGGCATTCAACCTGTATTAAAATAACTAATTGTACATAAATGAAAAGCAGAGTGAAATTTAGAATAATATCTCTTGCATAAAATTTAGTAATTGAGAGTAACATAAATGATTAGAGAAATATTAGATTTTTGAGTTAACGTAATTAATAAAGTCTTTATTGATAAAGGAGAATGCATATGCAGTAGAAAATTTTAAACCAATTAATATTAAAGAAATTGGAATACAAGTAAATTCATTATTGAAGTAAATTAATCAGTAATTGCAAAAAGATGACCACATAATCAGTAAGCCGAGAGCAATAATATTTAATTAATTAAAATTAGATAATAAGATTTATGTATAACCTGTTGTATGTAATTTGTTTGCTATAAGTTGTGTACGAAAGAGTCGTACAAACGATTTAATAATGAGTACTATTTAAATATGCGAAATGAAAGATTTTGTTTAATAAAAAAATAAATAATGGAACAATTTTAAACTTAAATAACGCATCATCTTCTTATTACGATTACACCCATGAATTCAATACAATATATAATTTGGTATGTTATATAAATTGGCCCTGAACGTGGGGCTACCCAAATTAAATTAAATTGAATTTGTGTTATGTTATAATAGCTAACCTTATGTCATAAATAGCTTTATAACATTTTGTCACAGAAGTGAGTCTAGCAGTGACGTATCTAGAATTTGGCCTTGGGGAGGTCCGGACGGCTAGGAACGGCTTCGTACTAAGGAAAAACAAGTTAAGACTAATCAACATCTTTAAAGTAACTGAAATCAGTCCCATTACAGTAAACGATAATAACACAATAAAAACCGTTGTGTTATTGAAACATTGTTTACAAGATATTTATTGACTGAACTGACTTTCCTATATTTCATATTTCAAACGTATCCTGTTTGTACATTTAAAAAAGAGTTAGCGTACACTGTTAGCGTACACAACTTAAACAAATAGTAAACTAGCCTAAAAATTAAAGAGATTAACAAAAATCGTCAATTTTTTCGACCCTTTGGGGTAAGGGATCCGGTCCCTTTCACTCCCCCCCTTCCACCAAATACGCTCATGGAGTCTAGCAATGTGTGTTTTAGAATATATAAAACCTTCCTCTAGTTACTCTAGTTACCTTTTCCTTTACTTTATTGGTTTTTTTTTACACAGATAGGCCAGCCGTGGACCACGCGAATATTATTTCCTTTTTTTCTCCTGCCAGAAGGTCCTCGCCGCATTCCTTTCCACTGTCCACCCCTTTCTCGTCATCTTCTCACAGCAGAAAACCTCAAGATTTTAAATTTTATTTCTGTATGTATTTCTATCCACACAGTAGTTCAAAGAGATACCCAGTTTCATAATTTCCTCCTTGACTTGTTTGGTGTATCCGTTCAGACTGGAAATTTGTCAAATATAGTTGAAAATTTGTTTATTTAATCTGTACCGATTCATCCGAACCATATGACCAAGGAATCTTATTCTTTTCCTTCGGAAAGCCGTTTTCAGAACTTCCAGACTCTGTAAAGATCTCCTTTGGGTCTCTGCCTGTACCATCTTTGGTTTCCTTGAGGCCATAAATTTTCCAAATAATTCCCCGTTCAATTTTAAGAAGAGGTTCAAAGTTTTAAAGCACATTGTTTCCACTCCATATATGATCACCGACCTGATCACAGTGCTATAATGGCGGACTTTCGTACTTCTGGAAAGGTTTTTATTTCCATACAGTTCCCGGGTTAGCGTAAAGGGCTTAGCTAATTTGAGTTTCCTTATCTTAAAGGATTCTTTGCCTGAGGCGTTTCGGGATATATTTTCCCCAAGATATTTAAACTTTTTAGTAAATATCCTTCCTCATCACTTTTACTTGATTGCTTTGTTATTATTATTACTATTTTATTATTAATGTGGTAATTATTATATGTTGTTATTTCGGTGTGCCGCACATGTTTATAAGAAAAGAATTGGAGAAAATTGAAAACATGTTTTCATCTCGTTTCCATTTAAAGTAGAAAACACATCATAAAGTCTGATGTGTCTTGAACAAAGCCCCCCCCCCACACACACACACACACAGTGATGGTAAGCAAAGCGAAAAGCAATACGAAACACATCTATCACGGACGGGAGGAGGCAGCGGCAGGCAGTTACTGTATTTCGTAGAGCTTAGCCGAGCAGTTTTTGCACGTAACACTCCGCTCCCCTTCTGAAGCCACTCAGCTGCCGTCAAGGACTATTTACGCTACGATACTGACAGAAATATTGTCGATCACTGAGTACTACGTTTTTTCATACGCGGTTTAAAACTACAATGTTAACTTTTTTATGACAGTAATCGACATATCAGGTAGATAACAAAACTGAACAAACCTTGTCCTGCCTGCAGATTGTCGATCTTTTATCCGTGTTATACCCTGTGGCGTTTCTAAAATTTGGCCTTAGAGGGTTCGGGTCGGGTCGGTTGGTTTCATATAAAAGAAACAACAAGTTAAGACTAATCAACATGACTACCCGTATATTTAAAGTAGCTGAAATTAGTCCCATTAAAGTAAACGGCAATAACGCAATAAAAATACGCGTTATTGAAACATATTTTACAAGATACTTAATGACTGAATCGATTTTTCTATATTTCATATTTCAAACGTACATGCTAATAATGCTGTGTAATAAAACCGTTTGTATAATTAAGAAAGAGGTACTACTATATTAGCGTACACGGCTGAAAGAAAAATAAAACAGTCTAAAAATTAAGAGATTAACGAAATTCTTCAACTCTCGAACACAGGCATTATATACACGTGTGTGTGTGTGTGTGTGTGTACGTAAGTGACAAGGGTACTACTACCACGTAAACGACCGCTACCGTAACAGGACTCGTTAATGTCAAATACTCGTGGAGAAGGAGAACTCGGAAGAAGAACAGGAGGCGACAGGGAAAAAAAGAAAATAAAAAGAAACAGATAAGAAAAAAGGACGAGGATGTGGAGGAAAATAATAAGGAGACGACGACGACGTTGACGTGGAAGAAGAAAAAGTGTAAAATAAGTACGGGGACGAGAAGAATAATACGAAGAATTAGAAAAATAAGAGAAAGAAGAGAGGTAGAAGAAGCAGAAGAAGAAAAAGGAAATGAAGGATAAGAAGAAGCAGAAGAAGCAAAATCAAATGAAGGACAAGAAGGAGCAGAAGAAGAAAAAGCAAATGAAGAAGATGACGTTGACGTGGAAGAAGAAAAAGAGCAAAAGAAATATGAGGAAGAGAAGAAGAATAAAAAGAAGAATTAGAAGAGTAAGAGGAAGAAGAGATGAAGAGTAAGGAGAAGAAGAACAAGCAAATGAAGGATAAGAAGAAGCAGAAGTAGAAGAGAAATCAGAAAAAGGGTAACTGGAATGGAAAAGAAGAAGAACGGAAAACGGAAAAACAACAAGAACAAGGAGGAAAAAATAGGAAGTAGGGAAGAAGAAGAAGAAGAAGAAGATGACGAAGATCAGGATATTAAAGGGAAAAAGCAATATGAGAGGGTGGGGATGCAATGGAGGAGGGGGAGGAGGAAGTGGTGAAGGGGTGAGGGAGACGAAGAAGTAAAACACAAGAAGAAGGATTGTAGGAGAAAAAGGCCAAGTATGACCAAAAGAGGTGAAAGAAGAAGACTTACAACAACAAAGCAACAAAAAGTACAAGAACTTCAAAGTACAGGTGAAGACGTGGAGTGTTGCTACAGAATTAGTAATTAACAGTTTTTTTTAATAGCCGGTGAAATAATATTACGTAATTAAAACATAATTAGCACCGTCCGTTGCTCTGCGCTGCATGCACTTCGCTCTGCATTTGAATGCGGCATTAATAATTCCAAAGAAAAAAGTGTGATGACGTAAAGCGAAAACACGCTTTGTAAGCTGAAACACTGTAAATAAGATTGAAAAATAAAAAAAGAAAATAATCATTATTTATTCTGTATATAAAGTAATGTCTGACTGAACATTTTTTAATATTCAAAATACCTTCTCTGTATTCACATCAAACAGATATTTCGTAATTAATAGTTACTAGTTTATTGTATATTAATATTAATATTGAACGATGCAAACCTTATAAAAAGCCACGTTGTAGTAAATTATAAAATACCATCAGTTCCTGTGTAATCTGTTCATATTTTTATAATAAGTTTGTTAAACAGACTTTGGTACGAAAAGGACGTACAGCTCTGAAAAATATTTTTAGTGATTATAACGTCCACTGAATTGACGTTACGTAATCTTCCTACGCACCTGTTTACATTTATTCAGCTTTATTTGCGGCACTGAACTATACAGCCATCGGTAGAAGAGACGTGGGTCGTATTAAGATCAGATGGGTACTAGAACAGGTTTATATAACCTAATCCTTGAAGACAAGGAGAAGAATTTGTTTTGTCTACGCGAATATGACTCCAGATATCTTCAGTTCTACTGATCAGGGGACTAGACATCATACAAGACCTTCCCAGAAGTCTATTTTTACTGTTTGGAGCCTTCGGAAGTCTCTTGGATTTACCTCCCAAATGAAGTACAAAGTTATTCTACTTTCTAATACAGCAGAGTAAATCATCTTCTCACTTTTGAGGATTATTTCAATAAACGAACATAAGTCAAACGAAATTTAACTACTTTCATTTAAGCCCCGGAATACAAATCGATCGTGTTTCTGTTTTTACCATAAGTTTGTGGTACCGGTTGTGGCAGTCGTAATCAAACGGTCGAAAAGAAATTTTTCAGACACGTGGCAGACACCTACTTTGTTTTGTTGGCAAAACAAATGTCAATGAATATTATGAGTGTACTTCATAGGATTGTCCGGTATCGGCTAAAGTGGTTGAAACAACTTAACCGAATGGATAACTGCCTAATCCCCAAACAACTATGAAATTATAAGCCAAAAGAACGGGAGAGATGTAGAAGCGAGAAGGAGAAGGAGAACAAGAAGAAGAAGAAAAAGAAGAAGAAGAAGAAGAACAACAACAACAACAACTACTACTACTACTACTACTACTACTACTACTACTACTACTACTACTACGACGAGAACGAGAACGAGAACGAGAACGAGAACAAGAACAAGAAGGGAACAAGAACAACAAGGAAGATTCGGGAACGTAATAGTCTGTTAGTAGCTACATTACTTCATGACGCGTCATAACATTAGTTGCTTATGAAAAGCTATTATCTTGCAACGACGTCCTATACATTATTGGTTTATTCAGCCGTGACAAAGTACTAAAATCGTATGAGTTCACCAGGGTACAAACCTAACGACGTTTAGCATTAATTTCACTCTAGCCATTTAATCAACAGACAAGCGGCGGCGGCAGCAAATTCCGCCTTTTAACAACACAAGAGGCCTGCTTTTGTTTTTCTTGTAAAGAACACTAAGAGACACTAAATCCATTATGTCATAAAAGAATAGTAAGAAGGGTAGTAATGCTGAGGGTAATCAACGGTTCCATTAATGACGTCGCGGCGTTACAGCGAGACGCGTTCAGTCATTAGTGTTGCTCTGCTCTCATCTGCATATAGATTGTCGCCATGCCATGCATTCTGCTGCTGCCGCTCTCATAGACAATACACGTGCATACAGATTTGGCTAATTATTATTATATACATCTAATATACAATAATAATTACATACAACAGTATATGTATAGTTGTATGCAAAGTGTCCGCCAAAACGTGGTGCCAAACTTTGGGAAACGTTTCTATTCATTAAACTAAAAGAAAAATTTAATTAAGAAAGTTGTTTTAGTGGTTATAATCACAAACAGAATTAACACTGTTGCACGCCACTATAGAAAAATTATTCCGATCAGCGCTTTTAAGCTTCACAGTTCATCGTCAGATCGGAAATAACAATAATAGGACTAGACAACTTCTTTATACCCCCACTTCCCCTACCGCCCGTACACATTTTCGTAAACAAGCTATAAGTTAAATATCCTTTCTGGCTATTATTAACTATCGAGTTCAGTCACCCATGGCAGTATTTATACATATCTTTCTAGTATATTCTGTGTGTATGTGTGTGTTATTATTGTTATTTCCGATATGACAATGAGCTGTAAAGCTTAAAAGCGGTAATCGGAATATCTCTTCTGTTATTTCCGATCTGACAATGCGCTGTGAAGCTTAAAAGCGCTAATCGGAATAATTTTTCTGTTATTTCCGATCTGACAATGAGCTGTGTAAAGCTTAAAAGCTCTAATCGGAATAATGTTTCTGTTATTTCCGATCTGACAATGAGCTGTGAAGCTTAAAAGCGCTAATCGGAATAATTTTTCTATAGTGGTGTGCAACAGTGTTAATTCTGTTTGTAAAAGAAAAAAATGTCTAATAAACATATGCCAAAAGGTGGTTTTTTGATTGTGTTTAAAATTAAATTAATTACTCCCTAACGAGATCAGATGTGGAGACGAAATTTGGTGCAAACAATGCGTTTACCATGTCTTACAAGTGCAAAAAAAGAATATTATCTTGAAATTGTTCAAAATGTAGTCGATTAAAAAATTTAATTCTAATACTTTCGCAAAAAATAATAGGCCTACTAAACCTGTTATTTTGTTATATAAACATATGCCAAAAGATGGTTTTTTGATTGTTTAAAATTAAATTAATTACTCCCTAACGAGATAAGATGTGGAGACGAAATTTGGTGCACACAATGCGTTTACCATGTCTTAGAATCCAAAAAAAGAATATTATCTTGAAATTGTTCAAAATGTAGTTGATTAAAAAATTTAATTCTAATACTTTCACAAAAAATAATATGCCTACTAAACCTAATAATCATAAATGAGCATCCGTTTGAGACATGAATTGCCATCTGGGCTAAATACAGTATAATTCAGTAGAATTAAAAAAAGGGCCTAACAAAAAATGGCATATCTCATACAAATTAGCCCTTTGACTTGTAATCCAATGGTACTTTGTTATGGAATTCAAATAAAATATAACGGAAAAAATACATTTATTTCTTAACTCAACAATTAGCCTATTTTCCTGATAAGAACCACGTATTTGCATTTGCATTAATTTACAATGATTAGTTTCATGAGGAGTTGTTTGAAGTGCCTTTAAGACGTGATTCAACAATTTTTAATTCTACTGAATGATACTGTATTTAGCCCAGATGGCAATTCATGTCTCAAACAGATGCTCATTTATATTTATTAGTAGAGCATAGATATGTATACCATGGTTAATATTTTAGAAAAAATAATTAAATAAATAAATAAATATTAACTTAAATTTATTTTATTTAGTAGTTGGGAATGAGGAAAAATAATTGAGATTCTTTAAATTTTTAAAAATGCAGAAAAATAAACGGTTCTTATAAGGAAATTAGGACAAATGTTTTGTTAGGAAAAATACAATTCGATATTTTATATTCAAATTTCGTAAAGGTACTGTCAGACTAAGAATACAGAAAATAGTTTATTTATTTTAGGCCTAATGATTTTATTGTCGATTTTTGTAAAGTTTAAAATTCATCCAGTTTCCGTACTGCCCAAAATGGTCGAAACGTTTCGGTAGTAACTGTGTCGCCCTTATTGGAAAACTGCTAGTCACTTCGCTCTCGACGTCGGCTTTTGGTTCTTCCACCATCATAAGGTCTTAAAGATGGTGAAAATACCGAAAAGCCTCGTCGAGAGCGAAGCGACTAGTAGTTTTGCAATTAGTGGTGACAAAGTTGGTCTTAAGATGGCTGCTAATAAAACTAACTTGACTGGAAATATAAGCGAATTTTCGGTACTGCCGGTTTATCCGCTGCCATAATTTTATTTAAGTGTACTACGTGCAAATCATTTATCGTCTATCAATTACTATCAGAAATTATCATTGTTGCATTTGTAAACGTTTTACCAAATAAAATGAAAAAATGATCGCAAAATTATTTTTAATCGTTAGCAAACAAATCTCTCCGCAAAAAACTCGACTGCATTATTCGTATCCACAATAGAAATGTTCTGAATTTCAAATTCCAAGTACCGGTATGTTTACTATTTTCACGAGACGCCAGCCAGCAACGACCGAGTGAATCTACTACAGTGCACTCAACGTTCTCGTGACATACGTGCATACATATAACAACAGCAAATGTCAGCGCGTGTTTATAAATCAGTAAACAGACACGAGCTGCTGCCGAATGCAATAACTATTGTCTTGTTTGAGAAGGTGTCTGACGTTGTTTTGGTGTCTATGCGCCAGCTGTCTGACATACGATACCGTCCCGTCTACACAATGGAAATTAATTTATTTTCAATATTTCTACTACTTCACTATTCTTTGTCTAATAATAATGGTAAAGTAGATATTTATGAAAAATTCTGACTACACCACTATATTGCTGCGCCTCTGATGAGACGTAAAACTGAACACGGAATGAAGAATGTATTATTGCAAATAGTGTTTCCATAACTAGTTGACTAACAAATATGAACTAGTGTGATTGCAGTGAGGGGGAAAATGAAAAAAATGCAGTGTGAGCTAGTAAATTGAAGAGTCTCAGACCGATGCAGAACGAATTGCTGGAATATAAGAACGGAATGGAAAGAAATATAAATAAAAAGAAAAAGGAAGATATAAAGATTTTTCATTACTTTTATTGACTTTAAGAAGGCATATCACTCAACTGATAGAGAGTCATTGTTCAAAATACTTAATGAATTTTGCTTGGATAATAAAACAACAAATTTAATCAGACAAACGCTGACGAATGAAACAAACACTCCAAAGTGAAATACACAGGTGAAATTTCTAGGCATTTTGAATTAAGATAGGAGTCAGACAAGGACATGGACTATCGCCGTCGCTTTTTAACTGCATCATGGAAAAAGTAATAAGAAAATGGCAAAAATCATTGGAGGAAAATCACATCAGCCAGTGAATCAGACTAGGCTATAGCAAAGATAACCTTCAATAGATTGTCTAACCTTTGAAGACGATCTAGCCATTGTGTGTGATCCAGTAGAAACAGCCATTAGTCATGTGGAATTGCTGATAGAACAAGCCAAAAGAGTGGGTTTACAAATTTCTTTTGAAAAAACCAAATTCACGACAAACATCAAGACAATATAAAAGAAAAATGAGAACTTGATACGGACAAATCAATAGAACTGACAAATTTAAGTATCTTGGAGAAGTTATTGAATACAATGTCTCAGAGAAAGAAGCCGTTAAAGCACGAGTTAATAAAATGAAAGTTGCTTTCTATTTGAACAAGGATACGTATAATAAGAAATCAATATCCATTAAAGCTAAACTTAGGTATTATTCAACAGTAATTCGCCCGTAAGCACTTTATGCAGCTGAGTGTCTGACTCTGAACAAGAAAATTATGATGGGAGAACTGGAAGTCACAGAAAGGAAAATATTAAGAACGATCTTGGGATCATTAAAAGATGGAGAACAGTACAGAACGCGCTACAATAATGAACTGTACACACATGTGTTGAGAAAATCACAGACATAATTAGAAAAAGAATTACTTTCCACGGACATGTTCAAAGAATTAATCCTGACAGACTAACAGGGAAGCTTTTCAACAATTTCAAAAAAGCTTAAAATGTCCAACACATGATTCAAAGAAACTGACCCAAAGTCAAAATTTGGTAAAACACCAAATATTTTTATAAAATATGGGTCTTTGGGGTGAAGAGTATAATGATTACAGCCAATCAAATCAACGCATTTTGAGACAACTCCAGATTACACAAGAAAACATTGAAGAATGCTAGCCACTCAAAAAGAATTTAACAAAATGTCCAAGGTCAAATGACATCGTCGATCAAGAATGAAGGAGATGTGGGTGAAGAGGAAAAGAGGGGTATTGAAGGGAGGGATCAGTTGAACCAAACGTAATCCACGGTGGCTCATATGCAAAAAAAAGGTCGTCGTCATCCTTTACGGCTTAGGCTAGTACCATGTTCCAGTCTCAATGGAAATCACATAGGCTCTTCTTGGAAATCTAATTGGATCCATTCTCTCGGAAGACGGTAACCTCCATTCCGTTTTGTACCGGGACATTTTCTTATTTAAGCTTTCAGCTATGCTTAGCTCCATTCTAATATGATCATTTCTGATAAGATCTCTGCTGGTACAACCCTTTACAATCGTCAATAACCTCATTACCGCTCCCTGTGTACTAGATATATCTTTGGTCTTTCTAATCCAAGGCTCACTACCAGACAACAGTTGAGATATGGCCATTACATTATAATATTTCAGTTACGCGTCTTTCCTTGTTTTCTTCTTTAAGTGTTTAATGATACATCCGCAAAGCGACCGGAAGAGGCTAATTTTAGTAATATTAATAGTAGATACGTACTTGTAATCTAGCACCTGTTCTATTGGCGAGGCCTGTACGACAATTTTTGTTCTAATATAATTTGCCCCAGGAGAAGCCATATCTTTTGTTTTAGATAAGGAAATAGTTTGATTGTAATCTGTTAAAATGTTAGTAAGATAAAACGACGACCTTTGGAGATAATTTTCATTTTCTTGCATAATCACAAGGTTGTCTGCAAACATTAAAATATTTAAATAAATATTTTATTTCTTTAATAAATATTTTAAATATTTCTTTAAAGAATAATCTTTCTTTAAAATAAATATTTCTTTCCCCAAGTATAATCCTTTGCGGGAGTCCAATTTCCGTTTCCTTATGGCATCATCCTATAGATCCTTATGGCAATATCTATAGATATTAAATAAAACAGGAGAAAGACTGCAACTCTGCCTAATGCCTTGGGTTATTCCAATGGGCTCTGATAATCTGTTAGTTTTTATCCGTATCTGCGATCCAATATACAAACGTAATTACATTTATTAAATGAATAGGGTATCCACTTCTCTGCATTATCCTCAAAGATGTTGATCTGTCCAACCTGTCAAATGCTTTTCCGAGGTTCACAAACGCAAGATGTGTTTCTGCATTAAATTCAATTCTTTTTTCCACTATTTGTTTTATCATAAAGATATTACCAATTATGGACCTTTTCCTCTGAAACGCATGTTATTCTAGTAATATCAGACTCTTAGCTATTCTCGATAACCTATCATTTATTATATTAGAATAAATTTCGTATGTTTTATTTAATAAACTAAACCCTCTATAAGTCTTGTAATTATAATTCTTATATTATTTATATAATTACCTGGTTCTCTTGGTTGGGGGTTGTGCGATGGGCAAGTAACCCACTCACATAAAAATTCATGTTCTCAAAAGCCTCAAAAGAATAAATGGGATGGATTTTAAAAGATAAAGTTCAATACTAATATTGAGCCATGTCAAAAATCATTTGTACCTCGATAAGGAGTACAAAAAGTATATAATAAATAGACCAAATAGACGAGAATCTGATACGATTACTAGAAGGGAAGTGACTCAGAGTGTTAACAAGTGATTGTGGGTGAGAATTTTAAAAAAGAGAGAATATAAAGCAAACGAAAAATATATTACCACGACGTAGAGAAAAGATAAAAGTAGATTATAGCTAAAAATGTATCCTATTTTTTGCTGAAATATATTTGTTCGTTCAAATACAGATAACACAAAAATCCTAAAAACTCACTCACGTTGTACACTGAGGTAACAGTAGAGATCAACACTGTTTTCCCCAAGAGATGAATTAAGAAAGAGAGAGAGAGAGAGAGAGAGGGAGAGAGAGAGAGAGAGAGTGTGTGTATGAGTGAGAGGGAGGGAGATCAAATAAAATAATCTAATTAATCTATATATTATACCCTATTTGAAGCCCACGCAGTATACACTTGCAGCAAACACTAGAGAAAAACACATAGGCTATATTGGTACGGAGTGAGTGAAAATAGTAGTTGAAAGGACTAAAATTTATACTAGAACTTTATTCGTGTGGGAGCCGACAAAAGGCAAGCGGCGTACACTCTAACAATGCACAAACGGATTTTTACCAGTTGTCTAATTGTTATTTTTTAAGCAATAGGTCCATACAGGTCTATACTCTTTTACACTGACAGTCTGTTCTCTGTCTGTCTCTGTTTGCCTGTCTCTCTCCCCCTCTCTCTCTCTCTCTCTCTCTCTCTTTCCTTCTTACTTGTACGCTAATGAATAATAATGAATTTAACCAGGCAAATCTTTTTTTTTATAAGCTTTACCGTTTAATTTAATTAATTTTATTTAATCGTATTTTTCCTCTGTACACCCTTGGCCTCCCTGGCAGTGTATACGTTCGTGGCCACGGAGACATCGTGGGTATCTGTACCCACCCATGTGCGCTTAACTTTTCAAATTAAGTCACGATACGTTAATCACAAGACCTTATGGCCGGCCATTATTTTGTTGTTAATAATGTAATAATAAAATATATATTTTTGCTTGTGGAGCCATAAAGAAAATTATGGAGGTTCATATTTGGCAGTTACAAGTAGCGTGTAGCGGAGGAAATTGACCTTTCGACAGCAGTCTCATTATCAGAGGAGTCACCGTATAAAAAGGTACCGCTAGTGGAGTGTGCCAAGGCGATTTATAGTGTTTGGATATGAGGCAGAGGCGGTCGGTCACTGATTGGTTTAGTTTTACAATGGACATAAATCACTTAACATGGTACAGGGCTAACGTGTTTGCGAGATTTATGGACGTTTGGTAGTGTGAGAGAAGAGAGCGCGCGCGCGCGTTCGAGTGATAGCGGGAGGATGGGAGGGTGGTGAGTTTGAGGGGGAGGGAGAGTTATGTACTGAATTGTTTATACTGCAAAGACGAAAGTAGGTTAAGACGGAACAAAAGTTTATAATGCGTATGTCTTAAGAGTAACAAGAACAAAAGAACCTTTCCTTAGTGAGATAATCAGTTTTAAAGTTTGCTTTAAAATTAAGAAAACATGGAATATAGTTACAAAATCAATTAAATAATCAATAGACAATTTTATCTTTATTATCGCACCTAGTTGTAGAGCAGTTGTCTCTGCCTACAACATCGATGTATACTATATGGATCGCGTGCTGCATTCACTGAATTCGGTCCGACCGCTGCACCAGTGGCGGGCAAGAACACTGCGTATGCTATATACTGTACCTGTACAAAGTCTGACTTTTCTGCTTTGTTATAGCTTTTGTTGCTTTAGCGGAGCATATTTTGCGTTAAATGGTATAGCTATGTCATTTTAACAATTAATGACTCTAAAGTGGGAGGTTTTTAATAAATTCTTTTCCAAAATAAACACATTTGTTTCACTGTAAGATTTCAGTATTCTGACACATAATTTCAGTGTGTCACTAAGTTCTGTTGTGTTCATAAACAGTTCTGTTGCGTTCTTATTTATGAACATTCAATGTTGTGAAGCTAGACGAATAAGGATAAGAATAAGGGGAACAATGAATAAAAGACGTGAGCCGTAAACTTTAAAATGTTTATTGCGTAAAAGAAGCTGGCGTATACGCTCGCCATGGTCGTTAAAGTGTTCAATTAACAATGCTAATTTACATTAAATTTTTTTATTTTATTTGTATTAATTGTATAAAAATTTATCACATTAAACATTACTCAATAATACAAATTTATTTAACTTTTGGCGAACACCAAGCTTAGACAAGGTAGCTGCAGCGGTTCTTTCCTTAGCAATATCATAGTACAAGATTTCATAAAATAATAGACAAGGTAGCTGCAGCGGTTCTTTCCTTAGCAATATCATAGTACAAGATTTTATAAAATAATGTCCCTATTAATTTGACAAGTTTGAATTCATGGCTGTCTTCAGCAAAATCATTGTTTGAAATATGTTTTCTAAACACTGTGTCAGATGCAAGTTTTTGCAAGCTGATATGAACATTTTTGTGTGTGTTAAGTTTACTGTCAGATATAACCAATAAATTATACATATATTTTGCAATCTTTTAAACGTCTGATGACGCTCTAATTAATTTTCCGCTTGACACAACGTCAGTAAAATGAGTGTAAACGCTCAAGTTATTGTCATCTGTTATCAGGCAAAAGTAAAAACAAACTGTTATAATAACAAAATCTTCATAAGCACAAATTTTCAGTAGAACTGTCCCAAATGTAATAATTGTAAGGTGTCAAAACAAGTGCATTACTGACTGAATGACTCGTTTAATACACGTGTTAACTTAGCGCCAAACGCTTTATTGCCAACCATTGTGTAGTAAGCTGTACGTGCTTCGGACCGTTTTCTGCCGTCCACTTTGCCTGTCAGCACGCGATCCATATAGTATACATCGATGGTCTACAACGAATTTCAGTCAAACGTATTCAAAATTTAATTAAACGTTCACTCAGTGGTGTCACTCCCTTTTCTTTTGCCAATCAATACGCTTGACACTAGTAACACGCGTTTGTATTATCACTACCGTAAGTCAAATATCTTTAGCCTATTGAGTCTTATTGGTTGTTATTTGTCCATGATGTGCAGGGTCACAATTATACATACTGTAGTGAGATAACAGGAGCAGAATAGTCAAGAAAGTGGTAGAAAGACCATAATGAAATAAAGTAGACTCAGTCAATTCAATGACGCCCATTAACCGCTCAGTCAATAAAATATGTCCAGAAGAAAAATGATAATGAGAATGGGTGAAAAACTGTACTAGAAGTAAAACGCCTTGCCCAGGAGAACGAATTTTTGAACGTGGCTGCAGGACCGCGGTCTCTCTATTGAAAAATGACAAAGAAGAAGGAGAAGAAGAAGAAGAAGAAGAAGAAGAAGAAGAAGAAGAAGAAGAAGAAGATGGAGATGGAGAGAAGAAGAAGAAGAAGAAGAACTAGGAGGAGGAGGAGGAGGAGGAGGAGGAGATAAAGTGATGATGATGATGATGATGATGATGTTAAAAGGTTAAAACTGGGTCAACCTACAGATATAACAAGGTGCTGAGACATAGTGAAAATCAGAGCACAGATAGATTCGTAGATAGAGTGACAAATAGACAGATAGACAAACAGAAAAGCTGTAAGAGAGAGACGTAGAGCATGTTTATTCGTTGATATATAAAGGCAATACAAATCCTCGGGACTAACGGCAAGACACGTTGTCGTCCAACTAACGGACGCGTACTAAAGCTGTGTGATATTTATCTACCCCCACCCCCTTTCTGCGAGAAGAGTGAATTAAAAAGAACACATAAAATCTGTTACGCCTCGCGAAAAGCCTACGCAGTGCTTACTTGTAGTAAGAGTTACTGGAGACAGAGAGCGTAAGACATATGCCTTCGCACTATGTCACAATGAGGGGAGAGTCTCGGCCTATTGGATTTCACGAACTCGCCGGTTGTGTGGGAGCTGCCTCCAGAGATGGAATAGAATATAAATTTTATTTCAGTGTTTCTATCTGCCTGTCTCTGACTATATATATCTGCCGCTCGTTAGGAAAATGTTTATTACACATTAAAGTAAGCCAATCTCTGTCGCTATAATTAATATAAACTTGAGAAATGTCTTGGCAAATCTAGTGTTAGACAGAAAATAGAACACAAATTCTTCTTCTTCTTCTTCAACACTGCAGGGATTAGGCAATGTACCTGTTCCGACTTCACATTATCAGATCTATTTTTTTTCTTCCTACATCACTTCTTCCAGAAGGCTTGCACTTGTTTACGATTACTGGTATTCTATCTTCATCCACGCGACTTAAATGCTGTCTCCATTTTCCCCTGTATTCTTCAACTTTCTTGTTTAAATTATATACATTTAATTCTTCCCATATATCTTCTATTCTTATATGATCCCTTCTTGTGCATCCTTTAACCCTCCTTAAAAATATCAACTCTCCTGATAGTATGTTGGTTTTATCTCTTCCTTTTGTAATCCACGATTCACTCCCATATAATAGCATTGGAACAGCCATTGCTTTGTAGAATATTAATTTTGTCTCACGTCTCGCTACATTTTCAGTGCTCTGAGAACACAAATGTAAGTAAATAATTGAATATACCATATCTACATAATCAATAAAATAAAATTAAAAAGTTAATACTCCCTTAGAATTCCGCAGCTCTGTGTGAAGAACTGAAGCGCTATACAAAGATCACACGGGAAACGAAACGAAGGCACGCTAAATAAATAAAGCCTCCGACTGTTTTAAATGGACATGTAAGAGAATGTATAAAAACGTTATAGCTCCATCGGTTAGAAAGGTAACAGCCGGCATCAAATCATTTATGTTAGCCGTAATTAATTTTTATCTCGTCTCAGTGTAGTTAGGTTGTTGATATGTTTCTTTTGTACTGCATTATACTACTACTATAACCGTGACCACGTCGGGTCGGCTCTGTTGAAGGTAATTAGCTGCATTTTATGAATATTAATCGTGGCAATGTGCACTTAAAACGGTAATATTATCTTACCAACGGCGGAATCGAGGACTGTGTGGGTAAGTACCGCGTAATTAAGAACACGTTATTACATGGTAGAGGAAGGATAGAATGTGTGCGAGTGTGTCTGTGTGTGTGGGAGAGGAGGTTCCCGCGCGTGCGCGTTTGTACAGTGTAACGATGTCTTATCATATATAACAAGATATATCCTTCATGAAGCTTGTCACATACTTGTGGAGTCAGCAAGTTGACACAAAGTTCTGCTTAAGTAAAACGCCTCTATTACACTAGGCAACTCGTTGCATGCAACTAGTTGCAGAAACATGGTTGCACAGTCTGCAATCAATTGCAAGACAGTTGCAAGCCATGCAACTGCTCGTGCAACTACTAGTTTCACGCGCTCGATGTGGGGCATTGATTCAAATGTAGTCTATTACACTATGCAACCGATTGCATGCAACTCGCCTGCGCGCGCATTCTGCGGACAACTAAGAAATTTCATGACATTTTACCGAAACAAACTATTCAATTAATTGTACGAAGGATTACACGGCCGGTGTCATTAGATTCAAAAACGGCTGGGCTGCTTGGCCGTGGTCCAAGGTTTCCGACAAAACCAGACTTTTCGGCTGCCATCTTCAGTGGAAGAAATGAGTCAGCGTTAACGTGGATGTAGTATGTTAGGACCACGGTGCTTATTAGAGCCTTAACCACAGTTCTGACGTCCTAACGTCCTGGTTTTGTCGGAAACCTTGGCCCACTACCAAACAGCCCGAGAGTTAGTTTTAACCTAAAAGTATTCAATAGTTTACAAAACCACGAAGATTTCCAAAATGATAAAAAGAATTTTATTGAATCAAAAACCAAAATAAACTTTGCAAGTTTCTCTAAATTTTACTCTCTGACACTATACAGATATCTCATAGAACGAATCTTTGTCGCATGCCGGAAATTTTACTACACGTAAATTTACAAAGAAATGTCATGACATGGGACCGTTTTAAGGTTCTGTTTTTAAACATTATTACAGTTATAGGTACAAATTTATGCCTCAAACATCCTCAAACTTCAAGGAACACGGTGGTGGAAGAATTATTTTTATCGGTTCAGTAGTTTTTGAGGTCAGCCCGGACAACGAAACAAACAAACTTTACCTCTTTATAATAGTAGTATAGACGACATTCTTACTCTGCAACTGATTGGAGAGCAGTTGCAGCCTGATTTTACTACCCTGCAACTAGTTTCACGTCGCCTTGAAATCAGTTGCGCAGTGTAATAGAGGCATAAGAAAGTCTATCTGACGAAATAAAAATTTCTACTTAACCCGATCAAGTGAAAAATCATCTGTGATTTCCTTGTCAAACGTTACGCGACACGGATTACTTTGGATAGCTATATGTAAAAACCACACGAGCGGTAGTTCAACTGTAGAGTTCTCTAATATTGGAGAGCGGTAAGTAGTAAATGTGTCGAGTGATTAATAGTTTTTTCGGTGTGTGAATGTTTAAATGTTGTTGCTTTCCGGTGCTATTCAGCGGACATCAAGAGCAAATAGGTTTTTATTTATTTTTGTGTATTTGTATAGTTTTCTTTCAGTTTACAAATTGGTGTTGCTTTTTACAAATATTTATTTTCCAGTACTCTATGCTTATTGCCACAAATTACCTCAGGTGGTTATTTTTAAACTAGCAAGCTCACCGAGTTGCAGAACTTGTACAATTTCCTGTAGACTCGTATTATTACATAAATTTCATTATTAGGTAATTATTCAACTATCAGAAAAAAATACAAAAATTCCATTGGTTTTTAGTTAAATTTAAAACTATAGGCCTAATCCTTAAACGACAAATAATTTAGTTTTACTCCTTAAATTATGTATGTTTCCATAGTAATCTATACAGGCCCAATTATTTCAATATAAACATTGTATTAAGTTTTTTATTTTATTTATTTGTTTTTTGAAAACATATATTATATACTTTTTAAAGACGATTGAAATTTTGCAAAGAGTTGAGAAATATTAATTCTGTCAAATTGTTAATCATATCGATTTTGTAATATAATAAAATTTCTCAATACTTAATCCTCTACATTTACAATTTCTTTAAACTTTCTCTCGTGGAACTAAGAAATTAATACAATTCTTATAAAACACTACACCCTGATTTGAGTTAAAATTTCCTTTAGTCTGACACTCTTATTTTTACAATATTTTTTCAAATTTTTGATCTCATTTTCCTTAAGCCCTGGTGTCCTAAAATTTTGAAATTTCTAAAACTGTACTCTGTACTCTGTATTCTGATTTTGGTCAAAATTCTTTTTAATTTCATACCCTACATTACCCCGCGGTTCTATCCAAACTAGAATTTTGGATCTCACGTCAAAAATTTTAAAATTTCCAAAACTAAACATTATATTCAGATTTTGATTTAAATTATTTTTAATTTGATACCCCAAGTGGTATTTTGGAATTTTCTCAAATTGTTGATTCGCTGTTAGGCCGTTGTGTCTAAAAATGTTTAAATAAAACAACAAACACTATATACAAATTTGATTTTAATTACCTTTAAAATTTGATTTTATAGATAAATTTTTTATAATTTTAACCCCTACATACTTTTGCCGACCTATTTTTGGGTAGGGTCAGTCTCTGAAATAGTAGAGCCCAGTAAAAGTATGAACATGCATTATTTACGAAAAGTAAAGTAAAGTACGGTGAAAGTTTTACAGTAATAGATAGGTTGATGCATTCAAAATTTATCGTTAGACATACTTCTAAAAAATAGACAAAAAGACGGTCAGACAAAAAGCCAAACCGTTGAGTCAAAGTGGATAACTCGCTTCGCTCGTTAAATTATAAAACTACGAGTCTTAAGGCAGTATCTTTGAAAGATAAAATTAAGAAAGCACAGTTGCGCTGGTTTGAACACGTTCAGAGGATAGAAGGGGACAGACTTTGAAAACAACTGTATGAGGCAAGAATTGCTGGGAGAAGACCCAGGGGCCGGAGAAAAGTGACTTGGGAGGACAATGTGAGGTGCTCTCTGCAGAGGCTATGGGGAATGCAATGGAATGAAACCACCGCCCTGGCCATGCAGAAACCACGGTGGCGAGACCTTTGCTCAAACTCTACACCTTGCGGTAGAAGAGGATTGGAATAAGAAGAAGAAGATTTTTTTTAATTAAAAAAATTCTACTTAGATAGTGCCTATTTAAACTGTCTGGCTAAGCAATTAATTGCTTATTTGTGTTGCAGGCTATTGCAACTATTTATCGTTGTGGTTTTATTGTTAATTTATGTAGTGCATAATGGAAAACAGTGCAACTAGAAGCACTACTGTAATACAAACGTCAGCGTTCTGTAGTCGTGTTGTTTCCATGGCGTTCAGTAACGCTACTTTATTAAGATGGAGATTCACGTGAATGAAATAGATACAAGAAACGAAGTGTCTATGAGCATTGTAAGAAACGCAATGTAGAAAAAGAAGAACAACATCCATTTAACTTGAACTGGATGAGATTAAAATAATAGACAAGATCTAAAGTTAAATTACTAGGAAAAATCTACAAAAATTACGGAAACATTGTCTATCTTTCTAGAGCATGCAGACAATAGCATCACCGTATGATTTGTTATAAATCAAAATCTCATAGCGTCAGTTCGTTGGAAGTATTGTTTCATTATAAGTAGTTTCCTATTGCGTTTAAAAGTCAATTTAAAATCATAATTATCATCATTATCATCATCACCATCATCACATTATCATTATCATATTTACAACAGGGCATAGGGAAGTTGTTGGCTGTCCCTCCTTCAAGAAGCCTACAGCAATATAAGTGTCCTACATGCTCCAAAGATCCTGTGTCCTATAGGTTTATATGTTCACACTTGTTTCACCAGTATGGAATTTGACATTCTTTCTAAGCGTTCTTTCCACAGCTGTTTGTAATATTTTAACTTTTCATTTAAGTTAAAAGGTTGTAAATCTTCTCTTACGACCTGATTTCTTATAAGGTCAAGTTTATAACTCTTTTTAAGAACGCCATTTTCAAGGCCTGAATTTTACTGTTTTGTTTCTTGGTGGTTGTCCATAATTCACTCAATATTTCCGTCCGGCTGTGTTATTTGAAAGTTGTAATTAAATTAAATTAAGGGGTGTCTGTAAGGCATTTTGGTAAAAAAATCCGATTTTTATTTTTTTGTTCAAAGATATTGTATGGAATATCTGCTTTCATTTGATATTAATTTTAAATTAATCGAACAACTAGAAAATGTTTTACGATTAGTTTTTACGTGATAATGTTAAGGATAAACTCAGTCCAATATGTCGCCCATTCGAGCTCATGCATATCGTATTTCTGTTTGTTATAGTACACAGAACTATTGGTTTTCGTTCTTATTTCTCTTTGTATTTGTACCACACATATGGATAAGCTGAAACCTATATTTAGAGACTTCGGATAACTCAGAACTTTTAAAAAAGTGTCTCCATGGTAAATTTCAAAACCCCAATGAGTCGGTAAACAAAATAATTTTGGTCGCGAATTCATAAAACTGTTTTTGTTTCCCTACAAACATTAAATTTCGGGGTTTATGATGCAGTTTAATGCTTTAATAGTGGTTACTTAACCAGGTGCTTGGTGTTGAAACAACTAGGCGTGTCAGCAGGAAAGAACTGTGCTGAAACGATGTTGGGTATTGATATGAAACCAGTGAGGAGAGATGAACAAGCAACTACAGAACTACAGAAAGAAGCCCGGAAGAAAAAGGCAAAAAAGAAGATGGAAGACAAATTTCAAGTTGCAGAAGGCCTAGATAAACCTTTATATGCATCAGGACTTTATTAGGCAATACACACAAATTCATTATATTGATAATTAATCTTCAGTTGCTGTTTTCCGAAAATTGTTATTTTTCACACAAAAGACCCATAATCTCTGGAACTACAAGATGTAAAAAGCTCACATTTTCTGTGCATGTGTACAGCAAAAGAATACAACTTTTAACACATGGATCTTTTGATGCAATTTGCCTGTCTCGAGAAACAAATTATAATATTTGATTTTTTTGAGGTGTTACACATTGCATTGGATTAAAATTTCTAAATTGGTTCAACGTAAGCATATCCTAAAACCCCTGTGTTAAGGTTTCTATTGAGGGCCAATCAATCAATGGTAAAAGTTTCAAACAGCTTAGTTAATTAATGTTTGAGATAACAGGTCATAAACTCTAGTAAATTAGCATGGGCGAAATAGGGCTTACAAAAGCCCCTTAATTCCCCATTATAGGATACCAGCCTAAAGATTGGTTAAATTTAAAAACGTCAAGGAAGAAAGGCTCCAAGAAGGTTAGTTGAAGGAAGAGCTGAGAGGAAAACACTTTTCTTTCAATGAAGAGGTTACAGAAGCGATGCAAAACTGGCTGCTCTCGAAACCAAAAGTCTCTTCCAGGAAGGAATTCAAAAGCTTGCTGAAAGAGGAACCATGCTAAAGTTGGAGAAAACTACGAAGATATGTAACGCAAATGTCAATTATGAAAGTGTAAGCGCAAATAATCGTTTTTCATAAGTTTTTGTCTTAGCCTCGTAAATATCATATAATGTCGCAATGTTTTGTTGTCTTTGTTGGCGTACAAATGTTTGTGGGCATTGTCTTGTGTTTTGTGAGTGCTATGTGTTTTCTCATAGTAACTATTCATTTGGATTATTTTATCTTTTGCTTTCACATTATGTTAAGGTTGTATATTATTGTTTCTTGAATCTCTGTCACCGGTTGATAAAGTATTATTTATTTCTTTAAATGTATTAGCTTATAATTAGCCTGAAGAAGGCTGGCGATTGTTTGGGTGGGCGAAACATTGCACTTATACATTCTTACGACGCTCTCACGGTCTCAATGGAAACAAAATACACACACAAAATAGTACACTAATTACCAACTTTAATTAGTCACCAATAACAAATTTGAAATCAACAAAGTACTCTCATACAAAAATTCAAGGTAAAATTGTCCACACGCGATAATAATGTCACCTATAACAGTTCCGCACTAATTATAACACTTTCAGCTAATCGGCAACAATCAATTGATCCGCACTTTACACTCTCGCCAGGTGTAACTAACTCAGTAAGCCGGCGTCTGTTGCTTATATATAGCCAACAGATGTTACAGAAAAATTTTCCGCTATTTTGGTGGCGTGCCAGCATAATTTGCGTAGTTAAAAGCACTCGAACTGTCTAGAACAGTGGTTCGGAAAGTAGGGTCCGCGGACCCCTGGGGTCCGCAGACACTTTCAAGAAAAAACAGAATACACCGTAATTTTCTCCGATTTTTTATGCTCTAAAATCTAAATTTTAGAATCTAAAAACAATTAGTAGAAGATTCCACTATTTGTTGTTGTTCAAAATAATTGTAACTGTAAAACTAATTTCAACCAATAGCCTTAACAATGTCTTTAAATCATGTTGTGTAGCAGATCTGTTTGTCAGCCGAACTGACCAGACCATTCTCTTACACTACAAGAAGAAGATTCATTGGCAGAACTTCCAACTGACAGTTCATTAGAATTATATGTAATTCTGATGTCTGGTTATATGTAATGACTGACTATCCTGAACTCGCTAAAAAAGCTTTGAAGTGTTCAACTGTGTTTCCCTCTACTTATTTGTGTGAAACGGCATTCTCCCAGCTCACGTACTTGAAGCCAAAGTTAAGAAATATACTTGATGTCGAGAGTCACTTAACATTGAAATTATCAGACATTAACCCAATACTGCAAAGCTAATTGTTGAAAAGCAGCTTCGTTATTCACATTAAACTATATTTTACAGCTGCTTTATAGTCGTCGATTCTTTAGCTACCGACATTATAATTTTGCAAGTTAAGAGAATTTTGATTTTAATACATTTTAATTAAAATATAAGAGTTTCTATAATACTTACTGCTTGTTTCATTTCAGAACTCAGAGGGGGTCCGCGAATTTTTAAATTTTTTTGGGGGGGTCCGCGCACTGAAAAGTTTGGGAACCACTGGCCTAGAAAGTACTTAAGTGCACGACTTTTACACAGACGCCGCATGCTGGGCTAGTCGAGAGACGTGTACCAGTATTACGTAACTGCACCTGCCGACATTTCCAGAGCGTTACATAATCGTCGTAGCAAAAGTTTTCCTGTGATGACAGATGTCCGTCAGTTAAATTCAAATTGAAATATATATAATGTTGTATTTTCCTCATAAAAGTGTTAGTTATGATAAAACTAAATAACAAAAATTTAAATAAAAGCAATTCTTAACACAGCCTTTTCCATAAAGTAGACCGTACTTTTAGGAAGAAATTCATAAATGTTTTCTTCTTTAAAGCCATATAATTTTTCTTTTAATTTATTTTTTTAAGAATTTTTTTTTCAGGCTTAGTTATTTTTTTTCAGGCTTAGTTACTTTTTTTTGTACGAATTTACCCTTTGATCAGTATTTTTCTTCCTGCACCGACTAGGAAAGTAGTTTTAATTTACCCGATCTCGTCATATTTCTTCAGGTGCTAGGCTAATTAGTCTCACGGGTTCTGTACGTATTTTGTTCTGTCGTTTATTCATTAATTTTTACCTCGTGTGTCCTGTTTGTTTCTCTTTAATTAACTACATCTAGTCTGTGTAGAAATTTTTTCATCTTTGATGGGAACAAAAGAGTGTTTAATTACGATTACACATTTGCTGCAATTCTTCTTGTCTCTAGCCCCTCCCTCCCTGTACCCCCAACAACTTACCTATTCTCTTGTCTCTCTGTGTATGCGCCTCCATATATAGGCTGTCAATGAATGTTCCGTAGTACTCCCATTTCTGAATAATTCTACAGACCCAAACCGATAAATTATTATATTATTATTAATAATAAGAAACTTTTAACAAGAATATACTTCTTATTTTGTAAATTTCGAATAGTAACATAGCTATCTTCGTCAGATATAGTTAATAATTCAAAATGTTTGAATCGATTGAACAATGATTTAAAAAAAGTTTGAAAAATATGATGTTTAATATTACTATGTTTAATATAACTATTATGATAGTTATATTACTATCAAAACATTTGTAATTTACAAAATAAAAAATATATTCTCGTTAAAAGTTTCTTATTATTAATAATAATATAATAAACACAAGAAAAATTTGAGCATGTATCAATAAATTATTACATATACTTCCGAAAATTTTAAAATTTCCAAAACTGTACACTGTATTCAGATTTCTGTTACAATTCTTGTGACAATTTTAAAAAATATCGAAAATCGCACAAATTAAAATTTTTAATTTTAATAAGTAAGAGTATCATACACCCTTACCTATACCCAGATTCCTGAATCAACTTGAAATTGTCCAGTACCAACACGCCAAGAAAGGTATTAAGTAAAGAATAATAATAATGATTATTTTAATTATTAAAAATGCGACTATATAAATAAAGAAATCCCTAAGTCATAATAAAGTAAACATAAAGTATTTACATTCTAATTAAAGAATAATTAATAATATATATAGTACGAACTATTTTCTTAGTGCGTAAATACGCACTAGCTTACTGAGCCCTCGCCCCTAAACTATACGCGCATTCGCCAGTAGAACTTCGTCATGAAAAGATGTGAGTTGTGTGTTGTCTACATACACGTAGATTCAACGTGAGATGATTTTATTTTGAATAATGTAGTGTGTGTAGAGTTAGTGAGAATATGCAGAAAGGAAAAAGTAGCCAACACATCTCTTTAAAAATATAAAACTGTAAGTTGTAAGATATGTAACTACCAGACTTTAGTACTGCAAAGTAAGAACTATAATTAAGGTGTAAAATGTGAACTACAAAATCTGGACGAAGAAAAGTGAACCTACAACAGTATGAACTTCAAGTAAAAAACCGACCGTCGAGAGCAGACATAATCAACCCGATGTAGATTCAAGAGGAACCACGTACTCCACCCATGGAAGACGACAGGAGATGCCCCAAGGACCCAGCAACAACCTCATATTAAATTCAGGTGATATCCAACCACAACATTTGTATATTTCGTCTTAATAAGAGAAGTAAAAAAAAAGAACACTAAAGAACTTTAACAAAAGAATTTGTAATTTTTGTAATGAAGTAATAGTAACAGCAATATATAGATAAATGTAAGATAATAATGTAGATTACCACCAATATTATTCTTCAAATAATTTGGTTGAAGTTTAATAGATGATAAATTAATTATTTTGAGAAAGTTCAGAACGGATCCGAGGTATTTAAAACTAACATCTAGATAAGTAAATTTTTGAGATAAAAGGAATAATATACTTAATATCTTTAAAGCAGTAAAGGCAGAATTTAGTAAAGTAAATTTTATTAAAAAAAGAGACAAAGTCAAACATAATATTTGAATAGTAATAAAGAGATGTTTTCGCTAACACCAAGTGAGTGAATAAATTTGTGCAAACCTTGTCAATTTCCTATGTCATAATTGTGTTGTAATTTGTTGGTAAGGAGGTTTTACTAACAACGGCAGCTAGTTTGATTAACTGGTAAAGAATTGAACTAGTTCCCGACTTTTGTGTTGTCTTAACAAGGGAGACGGCACATTCTCTTTAATTTGATATCTCACATGGAATTTGAAATTTCATCAAATTTTTGCCCCACTTTATGGGCTCTGGCATCACAAAATTTTGGAACGTCCAAAACTTAACAGTACGTGTAGATTTTAGTTGAAATTCCTTTTAATTTTATACGCCACATGAATTTTGAGATTTTTTCAAGACCTTCGCCCACCTTTTGGCCCTTGGCGTCACAGAATTTTGATATTTTCAAAAATGGACACTTCATATTTTGTGTAAAATTTTCCTAAATTTAATACTGTACATGGATTTTTGCGTTTTTTTTCAAACTTTTCACCACTTTAAATTATGTATACCGCTGCCTTATATTTGAAGATGTCAGTCTAATAAACAGTAAGGTTCTGTAGGATAAAAGTCTGGATACGTATAACAATGTTTACAAAAATCGGTTAGAGAAATATCGGGGGTTACAAAAATCCCAAAATAGACAGAGAGACGGACATAAAATCGCTAAACGGTCTAACTAAAAGTGAGAACTCGCTTCGATCGTTCAATTAATAGTTCAAAAGGAATTATTGTTGTGGAAGAAAGACTAAGTGAAATCTAAGAAAAATTTTCTTAGAGCAAGAGGCTGGATTTAAAAGGATACTGGGATTTTACACTGTGGACTTCACGATATGGCCACCATCAAATTTCCGCAAGGACACAGTTTTATTCAGTTTTCTTTAAGGCTCCGTAAATAAATAACCAGTGATACAAAAATGTTTTGTACAATAACACGCCCATGGCCGCTGTTGAATAAACACGTGCCTACAATTGTACCAACCAAAGCAAACAAACAGTCCGTACACTACCAGACATAGCTTGTAAAATCAATATAAATATTACCTGCTGTAATCATTTCGGCACACCAACGCGTTCTACAGGTGGAACGTGGAAATAGATTTACCCGAACCGTTAGCAGTTTATATTTGAAACGTATTGAAATAACGCAACTGTTTAAACTTTAAATATGATTACTCCTGTCTTAGTTTGCGTTAATCCATGCTTTTCCGTTGTTCTAATTTTCTTAGCTCTTTTGTCATATTTGTCTTCTTCTTCTCATCAAGCCACAGGTTGTTGGGCTTGCAATTTCTTCCTTTCCAAAGACGGTCTGTTAGTCAACACATACATTCTTCCTCCTGTTATCTCATCCATATACACCTGTCTGGGCCTTCCCATCCCACTACGGTCCTCGAACAGGATAGTGAACCAGCTTGAATGGTGCAGCAGGTGACGATTCTTTCCGCATGAATGACGCTTCTCCTTTACCAATGATTACTGTTTGTACTAAACATTTTTTTACCACCTCTTTTTATATTTATTCAGTTTCCTTGTTTAGTCGTTCAACTCTTTATTTCGGTCTATCGTGCTTTAGATTCCTCTCCTCTTTTCTATCTTATAATTCTGACTCCTTAGTAAGCAGCGTCTATTACCAAGTCAGCGTCTATTGACAATCTCTCGCTATCTCCCCCAACCACATCCCACCATCTGTTTTCCTTGCTTAATCTCAATTTCTGTCGTCTGATCGCCTGACTGTCTATCTCATTCTCTACTCTTCTCTCACTCACTCGTTAAGAAAAGCCTAAATTTCTTTTTTAATTAACTGATTATTATCCCGTTTTCCTTGCCCTCCCTCAATAATAATTGGATTCCCCTTAAATCACCCGTTCAACAGATGATAATCCTTTCTACAAAGCTCAGCTAAAGATAATGTCGGTGGGAAACACTTCATTTCAAAAATCTTCTAACTATGAGATTTCTGTTGAAATTATCATTATCAGCCGGGCTGTTAGGTGTTAAGTCGTTATTGATAAACGTTTCGACCCTAGAATCGGAGGCCATCATCAGTGTCTAGATTGGTACGATGGTCGCCAATTCACCTCAGAGATGAGGTAGAGACAGCTCTGAAGCTAATTGACGGACACCGTTCCTATCTAGACACTGATGATGGCCTCCTCCGATAGTGGGGCCGAAATGTTTGTCTATAACGAGAACTGTAGACCACTGTAATAATATTACAAGAATGTTGAAGCCGGCCGTGAAGGCTTATAAGAGTTTGCATATGAGGTTTCTCTTCTCGCAGAGTCTACGTTTCTCAAGAACAGTCTGCCATACTAAAAAAAAAACTTTTGACAAATTGTTTACTAATTCAAAATAATTCACACACTTGGATGCAAGTCAACTTTTATTTCTAATAAACACGTCTTTTCTCAAAAGACGAATTTTCAAATTAACATCTTTTGAGACTTGGGAAAGTTAATACAAATTTTTAACTCGTTAAAGTTAAAGTTAGTGCTCCTCAAAATTAACTAAATTAAAGGTAAAGTTAATGCGCAAAAAACGTAACTGATTAAAGTTAAAGTTAAAATCAAATTAACTGATTAAAAGTTAAAAGTTAAAAAATTTATGTTTTCTGTTTTTGTTGCTTTAATGAGCAAGCTGCTTTTGGCTGTTGAAATAATTACAACCATGTTAAATAAATCCACAAATTAAGCTTTTCAAAGAAAAAGTTAATTAACATTTCCGATGCAGAAAAAATCACTTAAAATATTTAGCATTAAAAAATTCGATCATTTCGTGCACATCTCTCTATACGTCTTGATATTTTGATAATTTTTCTTGTTTCCTCTACAGCTATCTCTAAACTATCTCGATGTTAGTGACTGGAAAGATTGTAGCTGATAAAATGAAAACGATATAAAATCGCGGCTATTGCAAAAATCGACGTTAATATGGCAAACTGGCAAGTATTAAATAAGATAAGACGTGTCAAAGAGGTTGTTCCCAAATGTGCTGAAATCCAAGTGATGTGTCAACAGACATTTTCCCTGACTTGTTGACACGAACTAACTTGCAATTTTACACTACAAAAATAATGCAAAACACAAAATAATACTATTTTGTTTTTATCACGCATTGTCGTCAAGCAAATTGACAGAATGAACTTATACTATAACTGAAATGTTTTCAGTGTAAAAGTAAAGAAAAACAAATTAATTGACTGGAAATAACGAAACATAGTGAGAGTGAAAACTAACAGCTTAAAAATAATCACCATGCCGTGGAAAGAAACTAGACGACAGTGAGAGACAGAGATTCAGCAGGATTGTTTTTAAACTTCAATTTTTATCTATGAAGAGCATTCTATATAAAAAAAAAACAAGGAAGACAAGGTGGAAGTATACTGTAACTTACAACAAAAACTGTAGAATGTATTAAGGGAAATTTTGAAATTAGTCGAGGATCTTCTCTCACTAAATAAAGGCCACCGTTCTTGGTTGAACAGTTGGATTGCAAACAATATTTTTAAAACCAATTTTTTCCTATTTGAATGACAGTTTGGTTTTTAAAAATGTATGTTTTACATAGTGAAATACATAAAGAACTTATACAGACCAAACTCTCGGTTTCGACCTCGGAAGAACAAAGGACGTAGCCTACTGAAATAATCACTAGGACGCTCATAGTATAATTATCATTTACTATTAAAAACCATCACCTTAGTACCGTACCGAACCGTTGCACGAGGTTTGATCAAAAAGTTTGTGCAATTATGCAATTTCCACCCCTACAAGTGTTCGATTAAAAAAATGTTTTTATGCGATGTTGGTACACATGTAGTGATAATCGTCTAAACGTTTAGCTCTATTTGATGTATAGTTTCGATTTTACAGTTAATTAAGTCGTCCTTAGGCGACTTTTTGTCATTATACAATACAAGATTGAAGAACATGGATTAAGTTTTGCGTAAGCTGTAAGACAAACAGCTCTGTCCTGGTAAACGTGTTTAGAAAGCTTCTGGCAAGACTGCTGTGCGTGAACGAGCGGTTTACAAGCTTTAAAGACTGCCGTAAATGAGTTGAATATCGTGGTTGTCAAATGAAGATTATGTTTCTGTGTTCTACGAAATTCCATAGTAGACGTAGTGGTAAATAAAGAATACTATTCGGACATTTTACGCCATTTGTATGAAGCCATTCGTAGATAACGGCCAGAATAATTTATGAAAATTGCAGACGGATAATGCGCCTAGACGCACGTCATTGCTGGTTACGAATTTTTCCAGGACAGGCAAAAGAAAACGTCATATGATGACATGGAAACTGCCGTAATCACCAGATGTGTCCCAACGTGATGTTTCCTCCTCCTGATAATGATGATTTCCACGAAAGGATAATGTTTCTCGACCGTCGAAGACGTAAAACGAAAATCGCTAAGCGAGCTGAAGGCTGTACCGAAAAGCGCATGCTTGAAATATTTTGAAGACTGCAATACGGCTGGCTTAATCGTGTTACATTCGACTGAGACTACTTTGAGACTTATACTACAGTATAAGTCTCGATGAATGAAGGGGTAATTTTTAAAATAAACTAAAAAACTGCATGAAACTTTTGATCAAACCTCGTATACAATTCTCTTACCTGGTGTTTCTGACTAAATGTGTACAAAATCGACTCGCGTAGTACAAGTTCTCAGACAGATTCTACACTCACTATTCCAAACGCGTTGCATGTCTCAGCGACAACGGCTAAGTGCAGTACACAATCAGATAAACTCAGCTGTTGCTACCGCTGCTGGCGGTAGTGAGCGGAATTTTTATTTGTCACTTTATCCGAGAGACAGGAACACGTCTCTCAGCATCTACTCTCTCCGTCACTCCTCTCAGCTTAGCTTTCGCGTCTCCCGATTTACTTTATAGACATTTTTCATTCTCTTTGTTTCTCCCCCTCACATACTACCCCTCCTTATGTTGTACCTTATAATGAACAGACTCGTCTGCGGTCTCTTACTCAACCTCAGCAATATTTTCCAATGACGTTCCAGTAAATCTCAGTCCAGTAAACGCAAACGTAGCGTGCACAGATAAGGACGTGTCGCTGTGTGCACATTTCACACACTGGCTGAATGTGTTTTGCCACATCGTCAAGCAGGTGAGAAAAAGAATCAGATCGCAAAGGATGAACGCGAGTAAACTCCCATACGACAACCGCGCTGGGACGTAAGTGACCTTGAGAACTGGTATATGTTGACCATTAATAAAGTAAATCCTCCTCGTATGAGCAGTTTCATTTGCTTTCCCAGTGTAAAATTTCTTAGGATACACGTTTCATAAATATTAATGGACATTTGCTATAACTTGAGTGCTAAAAAAGAATATTGGTGCAGTAAAAATTTCATTTGTAATCATATCTGCAAAAAAAAAATGTTCAACTTACCAAACAAATTAAATTAAATACTAACTTTTGACAACGTGTTTTAGTTTTAGTTAGGTAAAGTTGCAAATTTTTAAAAATTTGAATAATTTATGAAATAAATAATCAACTTTATTGACTTGTGGACAAGAAAAATAATAGTAATATGTATAAAAATAAATTGTATGTGTACAGAAGTGAATTATAATTGCATATATATAAAATTATAATATAAAAATCCTGAATTTCTGGTTTTCCGTGAGGAAAATTAGGGGATCGATTCTTGAAGCTAGTGTTATCCCCACCCCCCACCAGAAACAGGTCCTTGTTATGCCACGGTTTTTAATAGTCATTATAATTTTCATGAATATTACTTTTCGGTTAAGTTATTGAAAAATATTTTCAATAATGTTCATGCTTTAATTAAACACTTTTACAATCTTAAACGGAGTGCAAAACTTACTACACAAACAGCAATGGCCTTTTCAAATACTCCCCAGTTTAAAATGCTAATTTTTGAAGTTGTTCGCGTAGAATACGATGGCACTATCAGCTTTTGATGCTTACTTTGTGAAAATATATGTGAGACATTAAGCCAAAAGCAAAGCTTTAGCAGGATAGAGTTATTTTGGTGTCTAAAACTAAATCAAGTGACAACTATTTTGAAAGGCACGTAATGGTAGTATAACGCAAACACCACATATGAACATATCTTCCGATGTCTGTTATCTTCCTACGCGGTCGCGCGATGTGGCAATTTACTCAACCCCTTCCCTAGCGACTAACCCTTTACTTACTTGATTGGCCGGTGTGTAAGTTCGCCCATAGTTCTAGATTTTTGGAACGGTGTGACAATGCACCTCCACGCCATCACACCGTTACATCTGCTCTCATGTTTACACTCTTCAGTAATCAATTATTTTCGAAACCCCGTCGGAATAATGTCAATACTGTATATTGAGCAGGAGATAAGATGTAGAATCTCTACTGCAAAGTATCTGTTAAGTACAATTAAAGAAATTTTCTTTAAAACTCCTAAGTGACGAATGATTTGTATTGGGTAAATCCTGTAGTCGGACTGCTTCCGTCGTAATATTTTACGCTTAACGTTTAGAGATGTCCCCCAAAGTACTGGAGAGGATGAGTAATGCCTTATGGTCTCATTCCTTGATGAAGGGAAATATCCAGCCGCAACTCCTAGTGGTGGGAGACGGGCAACACCTATGGGTGGCTAACGCGGCTCTGGAGACCGAGTGACAGCCGGTATAAGTTGTCCCTCCTCTTCTTGTCATTGTCAAGTAGAGGTTAGGGCACCCTCTTGCCATTGGGGTGAGAAATTCCCCCTAAAGACGGATGACCTTTCATTGGTCAACGGCGTAGGATGTAGTAGGTAAGGAGAAACCACCACATTAAAGATCCTTATGGATATCTCAACAGGGAAAACAGGTCTCTTTAGTCTGGTAAGACAGCCACTTTATGGGAGAACACCCAGACAGAAAATCGGGCTGGAAGTTAAGCCTGAAGGTGGCAGCCCCACAATACGTCTTACCCTGCGATATGCTAGTAACATATCCAGGGGACATATTCACTACTAAATTGCCTCAAATAAGGAATAGCCGGACTGCCGTATCCGCAAACAACTATGGAACTATAAGCCGAAGGGACAGCGAGGTGTGGGACGTCTGAGGAAGCGCTGGAGTGACCAGCTGTAATATTTGCCTATTTGAGACCGGAACAAACAATTCTTGGTTTAAACCTTGAGGATGATGATGACGTTTAGAGATAGTAGCCAGATCAAGCCAGATAGCAGCCTAGAGATAAGAGCCAGATCAAGACAACGGATAGTTGACAAAGAGCTGAGTCAAAAAACCGCTGGAATGTGACTCGCTGTAAATATCAGCAAAACTAAATACATACTGATTTCTGCATCAGAAACGAGAATAAATCTATATATATATATAATTTATTCATAGAGTACATGGAGTTAAGAAGTTCAGACACCTGGGTAACATGATAGATAATGAAGGGTCCATAAACAGGACAATACATGACAGGATACTAATAGGAAATATGGCGTATTATGCCAACAGCAGACTATTGAGAAGAAAACTCATTAGTCGTAACACAAAAATAAAAATATATATGAGACTTATCAGACCGGTTGTTACCTATCAAGGTGAGACATGGACATTGACAAGAAATGAACAAGTAACACTAAGAAGGTTTGAAAGAAAGATGTAAGACCTGTTCATGGGCCGGTTAAGGAAGATTACGAATGGAGAATAAGAAAAAACCAGGAGATAGATGAGCTATCGAATCATGAAAGACATTTTAAGATTCATAAAGGCTCAACGAATACAATGGCCTAGAACGGATGGAAGGTCAGCGTATGCCAAAGAAAATTCTGAGGGCGTAAGTCAATAAAAGCAGAAATTGGAGCCAGCATAGTATAAGACGGTTGGATGATGTGCTGGAAGATCTCAGTCAGAATGGACGTGAGGCGTTACACTGAGATGGAAATGGTCAAGAGACTTTGGAGAAGACTGCTGTTGAAAGCCGCGGCTCACGAGGATTTTCTTTGACATACGATGATCATCCATCCGCTCCACGTGACCTAACCATTGTATTTGTTGAGCCTTTATGATTCTTACAATGTCCTCATGATTCAATAGCTTATCTGTGTCCTGATTATTTCTTATTTTTTATACACCATAGGATCCATCCACCATTTTTTTCTTGTTCACCTCCGTAGGCAACGACCTGTCTGATTAGTGGCTTATATATTTTTTATTTCTGTGTTAGTTCTGTGTTTGCTCGTCAAGAATAAATGAGACAGCGCCTCTAAAATTGATTTAATCTCTTTTTCCAAATCACAGAGTTTGAATCTCTTCAGACCTGTCGCTTCATACCTCTTCGCACTTCACACTACGTGTTCAACATTACATTGCTAGCTAGAATCTTGCAACGTTTTGCAACAAGATTTTCGGTGCCTACTCATACTCCAGGATAACAGAAGAAGATAAAAAATGTGAATATATCACCGTATAATCCATAGTGTAATGAACTGCAAGTATCAGATTTAAAACTGTGATATCCGTAGTGGACTGTGTGGTAAAGAGGCAAAATAGTGTAATGTAATGCGGAACGTTCTACAAGCTTCTCGACTAGCCCTGCCGGTGTGTGTTTGTGTCAAGGCCGCGTTAAAGTATTCTCTAGACGTTTCGAGTGCTTGTTAAGGAACCCTGCAGACTATAAATAGCCCACACCTGCCGCTTAGTTTACAGTTTACTTTGGGCGATTGCTCAGTGAGTTTCGAATGGCTATTAGTAAAAAGTGATTATTGTGCGGGACTATATTAGTTGACTTTATTATGTGAACAAGTTTAACTTGGATTACTGTACAAGTTGATTACAAACTGTTATTTGTGATAATTGAAGCTGGTTATCAGTGGTTATCATTGGTGTCTTGTATTTTGTTTTCTACTGTACCATACGACAATCAGTTAGACCGTAGTAACAATATCTCGTTCCCGCACAATGATGTAGATTCCACATAGACGCCTCACAGGGCAAATGTCCAATGATATGACCATGGAAAAACCCAGGAAAACGGTTGAACAAAGGTGCGCGTGTTCTACTAATTGGAACAAAACAAAATATTGGTACTGGATAATTATAAATCATATACAATACGCTTTTATTAAAAGTCAAGACTGTAAATCTGTGTCGTCCAGATTATTCTTGTACTAGCTGCTGCAGCTTCTTGATCAGGTTTTGTAGTTAATCTGGTATGCCAATGCGACTAGAGTAACCAGCATCTTCACTGTACTCCAAATGCATATAACCTATTTATAATCATATATACAAAACAAATTTTTTGGTTCGAGGTGAGATGGAGACATATAGAGAATACATATTGTTACGATGGTCTGTGACTGATCGTCGTACGGTACAGTGGAAAACAAAATACAGACACCAATGAAGTTATTAATCACCAGCTTGAATTTATCACAAATACAAGTTTGTAATCAACAAATTTATATTCGTAAAATAATTCAAAAAAAGTGTTTCTACACGCAATAGTAATGTCAAATAATAGAGTCCCGCACAATAGTAACACAATACCACTTCGCCGCAATACTTCGAATTTCACTTGAATAAATCGCCACTTAAACTGACTGACAGTTCGGACGATAACACAGTGCGTTGACCGGCGCGGTCTGGAACAGCCTCGATGCAACGTAACAATAGATGCAAACGATGCAACAATATGCACAATAGAATAGATGGAAAGAAGTTCTAGGGACCTAGATATTGTTACTGAAATTACAAGGAATAGAATTCGTTAGGCAGGTCGTGCATAACAGATGACGAACAAAACAGTTGTGAAGAAAGTGTTCGATGGGAATACTCTAATTGGGAATGGGCGGAGAAGAAGGAGAGCGAGACTCCGAAAAAGATAGACAGAAGAAGTTGAAGAAGACCTACATCGCCGGGGAGTAGCGCAGTGGTGCAGACAAGCACAGAATAGAGACTAATGGAGGCGAGTGGTACTGGAGGCTCGCCCGATCTGCAGCGCCGAGGATTTTCACGACCACCATCAACACCACCACCATCGTGTTCATCATCATCATCATCATCATCATCAGAATCATCACCATCATGTAAATGTTTACATGCAAATATAAGGTCATTTTGCAGACAGTGTAGTGCACCGTTATATTCTTACCGTGTAGGGCCCATAGGGTAGTAAAATGAAAATGTAATCCCCATTGTAAGGATTTCCAGTGAAAATGTGAAATCGTTCTGCATTAGCTTTTAGAGCTAATACGTTTGTAGGTCACACAAAGTACGGAGGGTGTTTTGGGTTAAAATTGACTATTTTTTCGCAGTTTCGGAAAATGGCACTGGCGTTTAGAATTTTGTACTTTGATTTAATAAATAATCAAATAAATTAATCTCGACCTCAGTTAAAATTGCACTCTTATCGATAAAAACACAAGAAACGTGGCGTCAGTTTTTTGTGTCAAACATCGGTCAATATCAGGTTACTACGAGAGAGAGAGAGAGAGAGAGAGAGAGAGAGAGAGAGAGAGAGAGAGAGAGAGAGAGAGAGAGAGAGAGAGAGAGAGAGAGAGAGAGAGAGAGAGAGAGAGAGACAGAGACAGAGACAGAGAGACAGACAGGCAGATAGACAGACAGAATGAGAGAGAGAGAGTGAGAGACTGAGTGAGAAATGAGAGGGGGCTTGGAAAACTGTAGAGGTTGTGTGGCAGCCGCAGGACAATAGCGCCGTCGCTAGGATAATATAATTAAAACATAAAACGATGAGGACTGTACCGAGAACTGCACACATCCTGTTACTCCGGAGTAAATTCGCTCCTTGTATGTGATGCAGCCTTGCAAAACAATGACGTCACAAAGTCACTATCGAATTTACCGTGTATCTAACGTTGTTAGATGTAAGTGTGAAAGATAAAATATTGGCCGGGTTATTTGACGGCAGAAACAGCTTGCAAAACATAATGTAAGTTACACTGAAGTCAGCTATTATAACATAATACATTCACTATCGATAATTCTAATTTTATGGCACAGCGTTTTGGTCACCAATAAGCTACAACTGCTTCAGGTGATTTAAAAGGCAAGTTATTCCTGTACTATGATTAGACCTTTACTTTACCAAGGTTGGTTCAAAAGTACACGGAGCAACATCTATAATAGCGTAGAGTTAAGATTTTTAGTGTGTTGTAAGATTAGTTTTTCGTGTAAGCCCACGTTAATTTCAAAACCTGTCTTTCGATTTATTCATTGTTCAGTGGCTGTTCCAAGTTTACGTGTTTTGATAAACGGTTAATTAAAGAATTTCTTGTTAAAAAAAGGTCTAGTGCCAATGGAAATTCACAAAAAATGCTGAGTGTGTTAGGAGACGCTGTACCTTTAATAGGAGCAAACGTACGGTAGTTTATAAGTTTAAACGTGGTCGTATCCAAGATGGTCCCCGTATGGGCGTCCAACAAGTGCAGCAATTCCAAATGCGGCACCCACAGTGCATAACGTTTTACACAAAATACGACACACTCGTTAGTGTGAGATGCCTATAATATCAGCAGTGTCGCTCACCTTTTAATTACCGGTCTTGCGACACCGTATATAAACTTTATTTAATATTATCTGTACGTTTTGAGTGTCCACTGCGGGTACACTCTTCAGTGGTAGTGTACGGCCAGGTTTAAACTCGAGTGCGTATTTTACAGCAAGTTTCTCCACTTTCCGAGACACGCCTGACACATATGTTTCTAACATTTGATAAACAATAAACACATTGACAGATAGATTTGGAAATTAACAGGTGATTACATGGAATATGAATCTTACAATTTTAGTTCTACTGGTAAGCTGAAGATGTAGCTCCGCGAACTTTTCAACTAACCGTCGTATTAAATAGTCAGTCAAATTACTTGAACTTATTTGTAATTAATTTTACAATTGTATTTTTATGTTTATTTTATTCACAGCTGTGGTCAGCAACTTTTGATCCGTCCGGTTATTCCTTATTTGAGACAATTCAGTAGTGGATATTGTTAAGTCGTAAACTTGTTAAGCCAGCAAGTAAAGGAACACGCCTAAAATTCTACAATGTAATGGCTATTCCCACACTTCTTTATAGGTCTGAGAATTTGACTTTAACGAAAGGCCAGCCTAGTCGCATCCAAGCGGCTGAAATGAGATTTCTCAGGAACGTGGCAGGGTATACTCTACATGATCATAGAAGAAACACAGATATACGGCAGGAACTGAATATTATGAGTATACTCGACAGGGTCGCCCAGTATCGGCTGGATTGGTGGGAACATCTTTGCCGAATGGATGGCTGCCGCTCCCCAAACAACTATGGAACCATAAGCCGAGGGGACGGAGAGGTTTGGGACGTCCGAGGAAGCGCTGGAGTGCCTGTAATATTTCCCTATTTGAGACCGGACAAACCATTCTTGGTTGAAACCTTGATGATGATGATGATGATGATGATGATGATGATGATGATGATGTTTATTTTAAGTAAATTTGAGAGTTTGGATTTTATTAACATTTAATGTGAATAAAATTACATATCGATGGGAAGGAATTTGGTAGATATTGTTATTACGGTCTCACGGAGCGTCGTACGGTACACTGGAAAACAAAATACAGACACCAATGAAGTCACAAATTGCCAGCTTTAATTAATCACAAATACCAGTTTGTTTGTAATACATAAATACAGTTTATATACAGTTAATTTCAGCTTATAATCGACAAATTATTCAATAAAATTGTATTCGCACAATAACTCAAGATAAATTTGTACACAAGCAATAAGAATGTTAACTATTAGAATGCCGCATTGACTATAATACACTAACACTTCGCCGCAATACTTCAACCACTGCTCGATCCGCGCTAAGGAAAATCGCTCAACGAAATGAACTACAAGCCGGGTGCTATGGGTTTTTACAGGTATTCCGCACGTCTTCTAGAACAAACTTTCCCTCCTTACTTCACTCCACTTAATTCGTAATTCAAGCGTTCTCCAGAGTACTATCAGCAGTTCACCTTTGCTACCGAACGAGGAATGTGGTGACGCAAAGCCATTCCACTGCTCGCATCACTGTAATATTATACATTTAAAATACGTTTAACACAGTTTCGGTGTGTCTTGACTGTCTCTCACAAGATATTTCTTGTAGCGAATAAAAAAACACACTTTAATAAAAAAATATTCAATAAATTACACTTACATATAATGTACAAACTTTCAATCTAATACGCACAGAAAATTACAACTAAATACATTTGAACGATGTTTTCAGAACCAGTAGTACCCCACCAACACAAGCACGCACTATCATTCAATAGACCCCCGCTCCTCAGGCGTCTCGGCATCAGAACTGGTGTGCGTATAGTACTCTGAATCGTACTGAAGCGCAGCCTTGACTGTGGCTACACCTGCACGGCTAACAGGGGGGACGGGTGGAGGACGCTCTCGGGTGTTCCAGGTGGTGCCATTCGTATCAATATAAAGTTAAAATCATATGATAACATCGTTTATCGTGTAATCATAAAGTGTAATTAGTATGAACTAGATGTAGTGATTGAAGAAACTGGTAGGCTGTAACCAAGGAAAACCGACGAACATATTGGCTGGGTCTCATGAAACTAGGCTAGAACAATTCAGAGACTATCTCAGTGAGACAGCGATCACGGCCGGAGTCAACATTATTAAAACGAGCGTTGGGGGGTTTTAAAAAAAAATATTTTCTAATCCTTTTTTTCTAAAAAACCCGCGATTTCTACTAAAGATGCTTTTCTAAAATTTATTTTTCTAATAATTTATAATTTCTAAAAATTATTTTTCTAATAAATTTGAGAATCTAAAAATTATTTTTCTAATACCTTTTTATTCCTAAAAATTTGTACATAAAAGCAAAGTACATCTTAGAAAAGATTTGATTATTGGAAGTAATTTACATTGTGGCCTATGCTCCGTAAATACGTAAGTATATTGTTGTTTTCAACGAACTCTTCATAATTTTTCACTATATTATAGATACGTTCATCCGCACGCTTATGTTTCGGGTCGGTGCTTTTTTTCACTCTCTGTCCTAATTCCAACTGCAGCAACATGCTTTCTGTATCTGCCTGCTCCTTTATAATTTAATTGAAAAAGGCATACAGACTTGGGTGTTTATGTCCCACAATGACTTGATAGCAATTGTGTCACCCTTCAGACAGATTATTCGTTCTCTAACGAAGGTAATGCTATAGTTTTGTCTCCTTGGGAAACTGATCCCAATATAGCAAACAATTGAAAAAATATCGTTGGAGAAGATTTAAATGTTCCGTCTACAAACCATTCATTTGACCGAAATAGAATTTTCAAATTTTCTTTCGTCGCAAAAATTAATATCCTTCCAATGTCATCTTCATCGTCAACAGAGTCATAAATGAAGAAATTATCGCCTTGTTTTGTTTGCTTATAGGCCTAGGTATCTGGTATTTCATTCAGATCTTTCAAATTCGTTGCATTAGCTGGCATATTTTTAAACTTCACGAGTAATCGTTTTCCTAAGATCTGGCCTATCTGGCCGATAAGATTCCTAAATCATAAAAAAAAATTACACATGATCAAAAATATCCAAGTTCAAAAATATTTAAAATGTACCTGATGGAACCTCATGAAGCTCATTTCTCAATACTTGTGCTGGCGGTGCTTCAGGCTGTTCAGTAGAAACTCCCTTTAACTTATTCACGACTTTCAACGCATTTACTGCTTCTACATCAGGTACATGAATATGTGGCGCCTTACCTGGTCCTTTATGAACAATTATTTCTGCATCGCCACTAGAAGTGATAACTGTAGCTGAACACTCGGAACACTTTTACATTTCCAATAAGTCCGTCCTTTACTTACTTTCTCTTCGGTAATAGTATAAGAACCCATCAATGTGTAGAAAATTTGATTTTGGGGATGCTACTAATTCAACCACCATCGTACAAACTTTACTTGATAATTTATTTTCCAAAAGCCTTGTTGACGTTAAAACGAAAAATTACCGGGTGTCGGGTGGTGGCATGGTAGTAGACGGCCGAAATATTAAATGTGGCAACACTGGAACCAGCTGATATTTTGAGGCCGACTGGACGATGTCTTAAATTCATGTATTTCAATAATCAAATCGCATCATTTTTAATTGCCGGTTAACAGCAGTTTTATAATTCTTCATTTTTTGCAGATTAAAAGTTTATTATGAAAAATACTGTTATACTATTCAAGAAATATAATAATGAACTTATTCATATGATACGAAGTCAATAATTCGAATAAAATTAATTCATTAGACCTAACACTAATTCACTAATTTCTTCAACTTAAATGTATAGTACTAAGTGCGCGCAGACTATATTTAGGTATAAATAGGCCTACTCATGATTTTAGTAATGCTATGAAATCAAAATATAACATGTTCACTTTAGCTGTTTTATTACACTATGGCTATAGGCCTCAGACGCAACGTTGTCACGTTTAATATTCTACTAGAGCCGGCCATGGTCGTGGTCGATTGCTTACATTTCGATTCTTTCTAAACGTTTTGACCACACCTCCGGACGCAGTCATTGCTTATTCCTGTACAGTGAGGTGCGTTCTACTCACCATCCATATGAACGCGATTCTACTGAAAATGACCACCAGAGGTGCAGCCGAAACGTTTAGAATGAACCGAAGTATAAGCAGTCGACCACCACCCAACAGCTCGGTAATTTTTCATTTTAATAATGAGAGACAATCTGTTTGTCTGTGCGTCATCAGGATGAATAATTTTTTGGATCCTATTAATATTCGGTCTGTACCTTTATCCGTTTGTACAGTCATTTTCGATATTTCGATTATTAGATTGTTTGACTTCGATCTTTAGTGAATATCGCACATACGTTTATGTAGGTGAAAGAATTATACAGATTTTAATTTCGTATGTTGTAAAATAGTTGGCTGGCGATTGCAGTTGGTGTTCTTAGTCCTTTTTTTTAATGGAAAATGATTGTAACAGTAGTACATCACAGTTGCGTACATGTGACGCCAAAATTTGATGTTGTTAGGTTAACATGAGAACTGAAAATTACACATGGAAAGCCATACTTGTGTAACATAAAACTCGTTTTTTTTGCGGAAACTACGAAAAACCCCAACTCGAAAGTAAGACGAGTTGCTTATTACTATGCATGGCTTCTTATTTTGTGGCAGAATTCAGTTTTCAGTAGAACTCGTTTTCCGAGAAGTACTCGTTTTTCACTAATACTCGTTCTGTAAATAGATCACTGAAAACCCGCCGAAGTCGGAAGCAAGGCGGTTTCGAGGGCCCAGTGACCACCCCTTGCCTATATGCCTATACATGTCACTTTTTTGTGCAGACTCGTTGTTTCGGTAATATTCGTTTTCCAACAAGTACCCGTTTTGTGGCTAACCAAAAAGAAACGTCCATTATATACAATATGTAGAGCGTATGTTGTCATTCCTTAATACATTGTTTTTCCTATTTTCCATTAACCATGAATATTTGTTGTTGTAGTTTTGTTAATTTGTCACTCAAAATCATTAGGTTCTTTATTTTAAGTATTGCTGTGTTATAAGGATTGTACATAAACATTAAACGTTATGTTTTCCTCAACCATGTCTTTTATTTATTTCAGCAGTAAGCCAAAAACTAAAAACCATTGTCACCTAACTTCACAAGTAAAAACAACACGTATTTTTGCTTTGCATTAAGAAATAGAACAATTTACAGTTAGTACACTTGTTCTTTTTACATCGTAATATATCGATACAATCGCATACTAAAAGTATCGAAAATGTACTGCAGAAACTGATAAAGGTACAGTTCCTAATATTCTTAGTAACTTGGCTATACGTTCCACTATTTGTACCTTATCTTACCTTTCCTCGGTCATTAGACCCATGGCCGTGGATTTGCTCACATCACCACCAGACTGTGCGCATTTAACCTCGAAAGTGGCGGGCTGAATGATGTGTGTGTGTGTGTGTGTGTGTGTGTGTGTGTGTGTGTGTGTGTGTGTGTGTAGAAGTGGTGTTGTAACGAATACAGTTGGATTGACTTGACGTTGACGTGAACTAACTCACAGAGCAGAGCGTGACAAAGGAACGCCATACAAAATGAACTCTCTACTCTGCCGTCTGCCCGTCTTCGGGTGTACATAATCCTATAAATAGTCGAGCATACTTTAATTTGATTGTATATCGTTTGTAAATTACTTGGTGTGTATGTGTGTGTGTTTGTATACGTATTGTTACGACAATAGCGTAACGCTCTCGAAAAGTCGAGAGTGACGTTTACCCGCTTCTCGACTAGCCCAGCGTGCGGCGTCTGTGTCAAGGCCGTCAACTCGTGTAGCGCTCCAGACTGTTCGAGTACTTGTAACTACTCTAATTATGCCGGAACGCCGCCAAAAGAATGAAAAATTATTCTGGAACTTCTGCGGGTATATATAAGCAACAACGGCCGGCTTAGTCAGTCAGTTACATCTGGCGATATTGTAGAGTGTGGATCAAGTGACTGTTGCGAATTAGTGGAAAGTGATTATTGTGTTGTAACTAGTGCGGAGTAGTTGAATAGTTGAGATTATTATTGCGTGTGGACAAATTTAACATGAATCATCATCATCATCATCAACCTCAAGCATTAGGCTCATCCTTAACTCGTTCCGGGCCCCACTTCGCTCTCGCTGTCCTACATCTCTCTTCCCCACCGGGGTCTATATTCCATTGCTATCACTGGAATCCTGTCAATCGCCATTCTTCCCAAATATTTACATTACCTTCTTTTGTTGCTCCTGAGCTGGTCCAACAATGAGTCGACCCCCAGTTCCGTCCTTATATCCACATGCTTCTTTCCATCGAGAGTGGTATAGGGCATAGTACTCCTCATAAACTTTATCTCCACTTCCTGAATCTATGTTCTCTCTCCTTCTGTTATAACTCTGGCTTCATCTCCATACATCGAAACTGGTACCTCTACAGTGTTAAGAAACCTTATCCTTGTTTCCTTCTTTGTCTTATTTATAAGATATATGTGAATTGTTCCACAGATATTCCTAAATTTTTTTAATTTTTCATCTAGATCAATTTCTGTCCCATATGCAACGTAACATCCCAAGTAATTGAAATGCTGGACCTTTTCAATAATCTTTCTGTCTGTAACTATCTTGTGACTGGTAATTAGTGACTTCATTAGTATATGTCTTTTTGTTTCCACTATACAATACGATGATTCGCGAGACCGTTGTAACAATACAAAGGAAGTAGTTTGTCTGAAATAATGAAGTCACTTGTTTTATAGCCGTCTCACATTGTCATTGAAGTCACCGTATAACAAAAGGTCAACAGGTACTAGAGTTGGGTAAATTTATAGCGTACGGTTGGCAAGCGACCAGAGCAGCGGGCCACTTTCACGCGGTGGACTTAAATCACTAAACACAACACTACCGTTAGCGTGTTGAAGAGATTTACAGGCGTTGCTGCTATTGAAAGAATACCGTAGCAATGTTTACACTGTGGAAAACAAAAGCCGGTTAAGACGGAACGAGGCCGATTTCCATGCGCGCGCGCGCATGAATACGATAAATAGAACAAAGGCGATATTTTCCTTACTTCAGTATCGAGATAATCAGATTTTGTACTTTGGTTCGTTATTGTCGATATTTCCTTCCTGTATTTGAACTTCGTGTTCTGTGGTAATCAGCTTTTCTTTTTCACAGGGTCGTTAGCTCTCGTCTCTTCTTTTCTCTAAGCTTTCGGGTTTCTTGTTGCGACTCATGATTTCATGATTAAAAGGGAATGAGTTCATAAGTATAATTCAGTAAATGACGTTATCGTAGTGGTCAGGGATTTGTGTACGTAGGGATTAATTTCAATGACGTTTTTACATTTAACTACATAATTTGTTTACAAATAAATAGTGAGCGCTTATGCTAACAGAAAGTTGAGATGACGAGAGATAATCCACTGATTAGGTGTCCGAATGATATAACAATATTAGAAATTTCCATTTGAACGCCTTGTATTTATCGTCCACGTGTAAGGCTAATTAATGATTAAAGATAGACCAATGTAATTTAATATAATGTAAATAAGTTTACGGCCAATGGAATCGGATGAAGGTCGTGACAGATTGGTGGATCACATCCACCTACATCCTACATCTCACTTCCCCACCGGACTGGACTATATTCCATTTCTATCACTACTGGAATCCTGTCCATCGTCCTTCTTCCCAAATATTCACACTACCTTCTTTTGTTGCTCCTGAGCTGGTCCAATAATGGGTCAACCCCCAATTCCGTCCTTATATCCACATGCTTCTTTCCATCGAGAATGGTATAGGTTCTACAAGTGGTAGCTAATGTCACTAATTAAAATGTGCTAATTGTTCGAGCTTTTGTTTGGCAATTATAATTTTTGTTCGTACCAGATCTTTCGTGTGATACCGTGCTCTTTAATCTTTGTACTGATATTGTTAAATAGTAAGTGCCACAAAATTGATCCATCTAATTGAACGTGTATAAATACTGATAATAAAAAGCAATATTATAAAATAGTTAATCCTAGTCTAATAGTAATAGTAAATACTATGTCTGATAACAATGGGATGATGCTTAATAATCAACGAAACATTGCATTATATATTTTTTTTTCTGGACCAGAGCTTCGATGTGGTTAATTCAAAAGTGTTGGGGGTATTTACTATAGTTTATTTTGTCCAAGTATGTTCAGAATCTGGAATTGTTTTCTTTTCAAAGGAAAGGCTACGAAATTTAATTATTCTTGAACCGAAGGGAAAAGGAACCTTTTCTTTGTTCTCTTTGTACGGTTAGTCTACAGCACACACACACACACCGACCTACTTATAGCACAGGCTCGTGTATTGTTGTTCCGTTGTAACCTACTTTACCACCTACACGTTAAGTATTAACAATACATTTTGGTTTCACTACTGTTTTCGTTCCGTCTTACGAGTACTTTGCATCTTGCAATGTTTCTTCGGTCTTGCATTGTTAAAACCACGTCTAACACCGTGGTTTTCAGTTTCTTCAGTTTCAAACATCGAATTATCTCCTAGTTACTAGTTAAAGTTTCTCGTGGAATCCCCCACTTCCGCGTTTCTGTGATTAACAATATATTCATATAGTTGGATGCAATCTGTCATGTAGTTTATATATGTTTAAATTAGTTTAAATGACACGTAGTTTGACTTGTAGTAGATTTTACGTAGTTTGTTTCGGTAACAGATCATTTTTGCATGGACTTTAACGAAAACGCAGGCCAGTCGTATTTAAGCGGCCGAAATAAGATTTCTCAGGTACGTAGCAGGGTATACTCTCCAAGATCGCAGAAGAAATGGGAATGCACGGCTGGAACTGAATATAATGAGTATACTCGATAGGATTGCCCAATATCGGCTAAAATGGTTAGACATCTTAACAGAAGGGATGACTGCCGTATTTCCAATCAAGTATTGGATTGTAAGCCGAAAGGACGGAGAGGTGTGGTGGGGAGTCCGAAGAAGCGTTAGAGTAATTATCTCTAGTCTATCTCCCTGGTACCGGAACAAAACATTAGTGGTTTAATCCTTCTAGAAGACGACAACGACGACGATGACGTTGATAATCACTTTGGAAACACGTTGAAATAGGGTATTTTTTTCTTACGTTGACCTTTAGAACACGCTGCCGCATTACAGTCGCCATTTAGAATCACATGTGCAAAATTAGAATAAATTTGTGACCAATAATTATTTTCATAATTGTAAAATTATTTGCAAAGAGCTATGTTTCAATTACAAGAAGTGGCAAGAGAGTACTCGCTGACAATTTCAGTAAGAAAGACCAAAACCATGGCGTTTAAAGGTAAATATCCAGTGAGGTCTAAGATAGTTATAAACAACAGCACATTAGAACAAGTGAGCCGTTTCAAATATCTCGGCTGTGCAGTAAGCTATGAAGCTGAATATGATGTAAGAGAAAAGATAAATAAATTTAGGAATATTTGTGTTACGATTCACTGAAATCTTAGAAATAAAACAAGACACAGCACAAGGATTAAATTTTATGAGACAATTGCAATGCCCACGTTGATTTATGCAAGTGAGGCGTGGGTCATGATAAAAAAGGAAACCGGCAAGATTGAGAGTGCTGAAATGCAGTTTCTTCGAAATACTTTAAATTATATATTGCAAGATAGGATACGGAATGAAGATATCAGAGAAGAACTTGAAGAAAAGGACATAAATGGAATTATTGCAATTTACAGAAGACAATGGTGGGATCATCTGCAAAGGATGACAGAGGATCGATTGCCGAAAGCGGCACTGAACTATAAAGCCATTGGTAGAAGAGACGTGGGTCGTCCGAAGATGAGATAAGTGCCGGAACAGGTTTATATAACCTAATCCTTGAAGAGGGGAAGAAGATTTTAAAATTGAACATTAAAAAAATTGTAGGAATTTACAAAAATTTACAAAACATATATGTGGTATCGACAATATTTCTATCAATATCGTAGCGTAAATCGTCCATGACGGCAGCCGAGTGGCTTCAGAAGGGGAGCTGAGTGTGTTACGTGCAAAAACTGCTCCGCTAAGCTCAACGAAATACAGTAACTGCCTCTGCCTCCTCCCGTCTGTGATAGATGTGTTTCGTATTGCTTTTCGCTTTCCTTACCACCCCTCTATGTGTGTGTGTGTGTGTGTGTGTGTGTGTGTGTGTGTGTGTGTGTGTGTACGTCTGTAGGCTTTGTTCAAGACACATCAGACTTTATGATGTGTTTTCTACTTTAAATGAAAAACGAGAGAAAAATTGTTTGCACACTACTACTCTTCCGTTGCAAGCATGTGCGTCACATCGAAATGCGTCACGAACTCTTTTTACTGGAAATTAAAATTTCGTTTCTTTATATTGTTACGACTGTCTTACGGATCGTCGTATTGTACAGCGGAAACAAAATACAGACACCAATTAAGTAACTAATTACCAGCTTCAATTAGTCACAAATAACAATATTTGAAATCAACAAGGTACTCTCATACAATAATTAAAGTTAAATTTATCCACACGAAATAATAATGTCAACTATTAGAGTCTGCCACTAATCCTAAGAAAATAATCACTTTCCACTAATACGCAACAATCACATAATGCTCATTCCACAATCTCGCCAGGTGTTAGCCGGCCGCTGTTACTTATATAGGTCCCGCAGGCGTTTCAGAATAATTTTCCATACTCCTGGCCGCGTGCCAACATAATTTGCATAGTTAAGACTACTCGAACAGTCTGAAAGTTACTTGAGTGCACGGCCTTGACAGAGACACTGCACCTGCTCGGGTAGCCGAGAAATATGTAGCCTACAACGTTTACGTAACCGCAGCTGCCGACTTTTCGAGAGCGTCACGTGATTGCCGTAGCAATATACATTAACGTCAGTATCATCACCACCAACACCAGGATCATCATAGTCGTCGTTGTTAGATGATTAGGATTTGTCTGCTTGCCTGCCCACTCATAATCGATTACTTCATTACCTCTTAACGGTCACTCACCAGCATTTTGCCAAGTGAATAATATTTTAACACTTCACTGTCCTACACAATACATAGCCTATCTCTTTTTGTTATTCCAAGCATGGCCCTGTACTTTATTAGAACGTGTCTCTTTGAGATTCCACATTCAGAATGCGGACAGCTTGTCGGCTTCAGACTGCATAAACATGAGAGTCTTGTCTCGAAATCTTATGCATGTTTTCAGTGGCACCCAAGTTACGTATACGAGTGTTATCTCAAAAGTAAATTTTACTGATTTAGGGAAAAACAAAACACGTGTAAAAATTTAAAAGAGAATTATACTTTTGTTCAAAAACATGTACGTATTTTTCAATAAAATCTCCAGCCTTCTCAAGACACTTTCTGTAGCGTAAAATCAGTTTTTCATTTCCTTCTTTGAACCACTGCGTGCCCAGATTTCGGAGCCAGTCGTCAACGCCTGTTTCACTTCCGCATCCGTTTCGAAACGTTGTCCTCCCAGGTGTTCTTTGAGATAGGAGAAAATATGGAAATCATTCGGAGCCGAATCGGGTGAATATGAGGGATGGTAGAAAATATCCCTTTGAAAGTCCAACAAATTCTGCGTGACTCGCGAGGAATGAGGACTTGTGTTGTCGTGGAGCAGAAGAACTTTGTTGCTTAACAAACGTTTTCCTTTCACGAACGATGTATGCCACCTGCGGACCATTTGAATGCTCATGCACTCAGATCCGTACACAGAAACTAAGGGACGATGAATTTCAGCCGCTGATTAATTTTTTGTAGTAAAAATCCGAATCACACTACGCACTTCACAATCGGACACGCTGGTAAATGGAACGTCTATGATTTTAAATGTTGGTGTTGGTGTTGTTACGTTGGTATGGAACGGATGAGGTTTTGGCAGTACTGCTACTATATAAAAATCAAAGTTATCCAACCTTCGTCAGCCTGCTTGCGCCACTTCCCTTTGGAAGAAAAAAGAAAATTTCGACGAAACCGAAACATCGAAGCATGACAATGTTTTTAATATTTACTATATAATACAAATATTTACAATATAACAAATATATTTACTATATAACAAACATTATCATGTTAAAACGACAGAGACCGAAGATTTCTAGACTGTGGGGAATTGAAAGTGTGGAAGCGTTACATTTTTCTATGACGTTACATTTTTGTGGAATGACCCCCAGCCTAAAAACATTATCATGTTAAAGTAGGACAACTTACTTTTGAGATAACCCTCGTACGTATAGATAAACTGAGCTTTTCAATCCGCCTTATGATTTATTGTTTGCAATTGATGACGCGTTTCAAAGCATATGCTCATCATCAGATATTAAAAGAATCCTTCATACGACGTCGTCACCGGTTAAAATACCAATTGCGTCTGCACTGTATACTGGTCAGTAGGTGGGCACCTATTCACGTTTAGTCGACCACTGAGCCGTTGTTCGCCTCTATGCGATAAAGCAGGTTCAAGGCGGTATCGTATAGTGGATTGGATTTAAAGTTCACCAGGTCATTCAACACAAATGCGAACAATTATTCATGCGAAAGATTTTGTCTTCACTATTAAATAATGATAAATTTTCCGTAAAATTTAGAACTAATAACAGTATACTTAAAAAGCTTAGGCGAAATAAACGTACGCCTTTGAAGAAGACACAGGCGTCTATAAACTATCATGTAATGACTGTAATTGTTTTTATATTGGTCAAACTGAGAGGGGTTTTCTTAAGCGTTTCCTTAAACGTACACCTAATCAACTAAAAAATCTTGACTCCATCAATTCAAAGTCTAACTATGCTCTCTATTTTGTCTCACATGACCACAGTTACACGGATTTCAATACTAACTACACATCTGTGTAAAGGGCCAAATCGTGAACGCCTTGGAGGAGTTCGAAATTTATTGAGCATAGACATAAACATAAGGAGTCGCAGAGAAATATAACTTGTCCACGGCCTCAGCATGATTGCTGTTGACTAATGTCAACAAATAATAGAGCCACGGCATATATATTTATGGTTACATAGACACACAGACATGCACACACACACACACACACATTATGTGTGGGTGGACTAGTGAGCAAGAAGTTAGGAGTCGAATAGCCATAACAAAGGAAGAGTTCAATGGGGGGAAAAAGAATTTTCTGTACCAAAAGAATTTGAACCTGAGAAAGAGATTGGTTCTAAGAAAGTACGAAGGAAAGTAAAAAAAAAACAGGGTAAATTTTCCTTTCGCTCTCGATAACGTAGATAGCAACTCTGGCGCTTTATAAACCTTGTAGGTATCTGTTCGTCAAAAGTAGTGTTTCGTTATTAACGGTTTTCTTCTCTTTCTTAAAAGTCAATTTAAAATAACTACCTCCTTTATCTAATTACGCACCACGGGTATATACGAGGAGGGTACAAACCAGTCGAAAGATTGAAGGACCGAGTAATAATATGTGGTTGCAACAAGAAAGAAATGCCAGCAGTGAATATGTCTTTTAACTCGGAGGAAGTGAATTATGCACGGATTAAATATTGAATGCAGCAGTAACGTAGAAGGAGCTGACAGGCAGCAAAGTCTACCGGTTAATCAAACGCTGTTTAAAGTTGTCAAATTTCTCTCTGTGTGACGAACAACGGAAAGGTAGCCGTTACATTTCACAGAACGATGGCAACGTCAAAGAGATCGAAGAATGTAAATTTCACATGTAAAAGTAAAACGGTAACTAACGGAAACTACTGTTGAGCTACTGCGATTAACAAAGCCATATAAATCGATTCCGAAGAACGTGAGGTAAACTTTCAAAATGTGTGATTCTGCTTCAAGACTTAGTACTGAAAAGAAACTTTCAGTATTAAAATAACTACTACAAAGCCACCAAATCCTGTCTCAGAAAGAGAAGGATGAGGGCGAATCTCTTGCGCCCCAAAACACGGGCCTTTCGGGTAAGCTATGGTAACCCTGGCAAAAGATAATCTCCGGTTCTTCGAATTCAGTCCCGTGTGATCAAACCATCAAGTTCCCAGGAATATGAGTCTTCCCCTCAACTAGTTTGCGTCATGTACTGATGACCTATACACTATTAGCTGGTCCAAGTCTGATTGGTTCTCGTCAAAAACCTCTTGCGTGGCTTCATCTTCAGCAATGTTTCCCCGGGTTCTTCTTCCATTTCCGGTTGCAAAACTAAGGTTTCCTCTTGACCAGACCTGTTGACTTTTTCTTCGGCCAACGCCACTTGCTTAATCGTATGGTTGGTAGACCCTGTCATGGTAGGCAACCCACTCTCTGCTCCTCCTCGTAGGCGGTTGTGCAAGAGGCCAGTAACCTGTTCATGTAAAACTTTGAAATACTTGTAGCGTCCAAAGTAGCCTCGGAGTAAGGACTGGAAACTGTCCCAATAGGACCCTAGCAAAGATTATTTGTGGTATGATTCATAGAAATCTCAGAAATAAAACAAGACACAGCACAGGGATTAAATTTTATAAGACAAGTGCAATACCCACGTTGAGTTATGCAAGTGAGGCGTGGGTCATGACAAAAAAGGAAAGCAGCAAGATTCAGAGTGCTGAAATACAGTTTCATCGAAAGACTTTAAATTATACATTGCAAGATAGAATAAGGAATGAAGATATCAGAGCAGAAGTAGAAGTAAAGAACATAAATGAAATTATTGGAACTTACAGAAGATAATGGTGGGATCATCTGCAAAGGATGACAGAGGATCGATTGCCGAAATCGGCACTGAACTATAAAGCCATTGGTAGAAGGGACGTGGGTCGTCCGAGGATGAGATGGGTGCCGGGACAGGTTTATATAACCTAATCCTTGAAGACGAGAAGAAGAAGAAGAAGGAGAAGAAGAAGACTTCGTACGGCCAACAAAATAAAATTTGTCTTCAGCGTCTTGTTTCTGAGCTACTCAGCCACCTTAATCTGGCTCAAAGTGGTTTTCTTATGTTGGTATATCGAAGGAAGAGCTGCGAGGAAAAAGTCGTCGCTAAATGTGAACAACAGAAGCCGTGCAAAAGTAGTTCTGCTCACAACGCCAAAAAAATTCTGCCTGGAAATCTCGTTAAGCTCGTGAAGAGATGGATCCAGTACACAGTGATTATGTAAAAAAATAATCACTTTTTATTTATACAGCGCAAATAATTCTAACGATGTTTACGTTTTGAGTTACTCGGTTCAACCGAAAGTTGATGGCGGCTGTATTTTGTGATTCTCAGAGCAAGATACGCGTGGCCTGTCTACAAGACGGCAAAACCATCAACGGCAAGTATTATGCAGCAACCGATCGATGCTATTACCATCAAGTATACGATTTTGTGAAACAGAAAAAAAACATATTTTCGATCAGGTCAATGCATCCGCTGACTCATCTTCAATTGCAATCGCAAAATTCCAATTAATTGCTGCTATTCACCCGTACTAAACATATTTTGCCCCCGTTGACATTTTTCTGTTCCCGAATTTGGAAATTCGGCTGGATCAAAGAAAGGTTTACTAAAGAAAGAAATTAAGAAATTATGTGTTTTTACTGTGTTAGACCAAGAATTACCCATGTACGTATCCTCAAACTACAGTACATCATTACATGTAAACAGTAGAACTGGATAAGCAAGAGGAGAATTTTTAAAGAGGAGTGTGTCCTTGGAAAGGAAACTGGATCGAGGAGAAAAGAAGAAAAAGAAGAATAAACAGAAGAAGAATAAGAATAAGAAGAATAAGAAGAAGAAGAAGAAGAAGAAGAAGAAGAAGAAGAAGAAGAAGAAGAAGAAGAAGAAGAAGAAGAAGAAGAAGAAGAGGAGGAGGAGGAGGAGGAGGAGGAGGAGGAGGAAGATATTGTTACGTAATGCGGAAAAAGTGTTACGCCATTACAAAACATTCTACGTGTTTCTCGGATGTTCCAGTGGAATCCGGCTGTAATAAACCTTCGCATGGATAAAATGACAGGGTCTATCAACCATTAGATTAAGCAAGTGGCACTGGCCGAAGAAAAAGTCAACAGGTCTGGTCAAGAGGAACCCTTCCTTTTGCAAGGGGAAATGGAGGAAGAAACCGGGGAAAACTTTGCTGAAGATGAAGTCACGCAAGAGGTTGTTGACGAGAGCCAATCAGACTTGGACCAGCTAATGGTGTATAGGTCATCAGTACATGACGCAACGGGAGTGATTTCCGCAAAACTAATCGTGAGCGGAAGACTCATATTCCTGGAAACTTGATGTTCGGATCACACGAAGAACCGGAGAATTATCTTTCGCAAGTAGAGCAGCCATGTAGATCGCCTGGCCAAGTATTACTTCAGAGACGGGTTGCCAGTTCGGGACGAACAGGCTTAAGGAGCGGGCAGTGTTACGTAATGCGTAAAAAGTGTTACACCATTACAAAGCATTCTACTTGTTTCTCGGATGTTCCAGTGTAATGTTGTGTGCGTACGTGACCTCAAAATGCGTTAACCAAGCTGTTCCAGATTCGCTGGCCTCGCACACTGTGTCAACGTCGCAAGCACTTACATTCTGGTGTTTTCTAGTAACGTTCTTGACACGTAGTATGGAATATTCTGGTGTCTGAGCGGGGTATAAATACAAGGCTTCAGCGGCGCTTAGTTTCGGTTTGAGTTGCGAATATATTCCAGTTCGGTTCGAAGTATTGTGGCAAAGTGTTGTTATGTGTTTTATAATTGTGCGGGACAATTGTAATACAATTGTGTTTTATACCAGTTGACATTTTTATTGGGTGTGAACAATTTTTGCTTGATTTGTTGTAAGAGACTATCTTGTTGATTACAAACTAATTAATTGCGATAATTAAAGCTGGTGATTAGTGACTTAATTGGTGTCTTGTATTTTGTTTTCCACTGTATCTTACGACGATTGAGGAGACCGTCATAACAGTATCTTCACATCTTCCTTTATTGATATTCATATAGTGATCGTTATTTTGTACGTAACTCCTCAAACATTCTTGCAGGTTTTCTATACTATGAATAGTTCATGAAGTATTAAATACTTCTGCAAGTAAAATTTATTATTGTATCTTCGTCTGACGTACGTTTCACTGATTATATCATTATCATCAGAGGTTTGTAAATGAATGGTATCCATTGAATAACTATTCAGCATGTACAGATATAGAGAGTATTTCATAACTGAACGACTGAAAGAACTAATGTAATGTGTCACACTGTTCCATAGAAGAGTTAAAAAAAAATACATAGTATCAATTTCTCTGGTGTTCAAATTATTTATCCCACTGTTTGAAGATTTCGATCCACGCGCGCGCGTGTTTAAAAAGCTACGAGGAAGTTAAGAAAGAGAGGGTTAAAGGATGGGAAATAGTATTTAGTATTTGCAATGGAAATCGATATAAATTCGTTGTAACTCCTGCAGCAATAAATTACAAAACACGCGCTCTCCTAGTAATAAATGCACACTGTTCAATTTGCATTTAGTATGAATTAACCTCATTCATACTGTACCGTATATGTACGTATGCAGTAGATGTGAGTGCTTTTATATACGTTTCAAACATACGTGCATATACAAAGTGAAGCAGTGCGCACTTTAAATACGCCATTTATTATTAGAAGAAGATGAAATTGCGACTCAGCTTTGAAAAAAGGTTAAACCAAAGTGAGTGGTGGTGGTGTGTTCATTAAGATAAAGAATGGCCTCGTTACGGAAGTGAACCGGTGCTACAAAGTACGGGGGGTCGTGGGTGGTGGTAAGTGATTTTTATTGGCTCATTTATTCACTGCCATTGTGTACGTATGCACACAGGAAGACTGGCGCGGCACAGGTGAGCGAGAGCCGGGCGTGCCTTATCATTCATATTCGCGGCAATAAATCTCACACCGCTGCCGCAGAGCGTGTCTGTATAACGAGACCTCCTCACTACCCACCACCCCTCCGTGATTTTGTTTTACTTCTTTAAGCTCGGCGAAAAAGAAGTTTATAAATACCATTCTGCGTCGTGAATTGATTATACTCTGTCTAACTGGTAGCCAGTAACTTTGTCTTGGGAAACCGATTTAATAATTACTGTATACATTTTTTTAATAAGTGATTGAATAATACAATATTATTTTAAATGAGAATGGTAGTGCAGGAGGAACCTATGAAAGAATGTTCCACTGATTCACTAAAGCCTGTGTCATACTATGCTACTTCACTAGCCTAGTGTGACACAGGTAGTAGCAGCTACTAGCACTCGCTGGCGAGTGAAAGATCAGTATCTAGAAAAGCTGGAGCCCAAATATTTTGCTTTAAAGTAAACACATTAACTCCGATATTTTTTGTCCGAATTCTATAAACGTGGTACCATTGGATTACTGATAATAAAACATTTTTTGTTTTTAGTAGTTATTTACTGATTCTTTTGAAATTTAGAATTAAAAATTTCAGTCAGCCTCAATTTTGAAAAATTTTCAGATAATATTTTCATTTGTTTAGTACGTACAAGAAATAACACTCGTACTGTATATACGAAATTTCAATTCCACTTGGATTTCGTTGTCCATGACGTGTCCGTTACTTAACTAAATATAATTATTTCACTACCGGCTCGGAACACAAAGTTTTTTATGGGTAAAAACGTAAAAATTTTTACCTTATAGCCTGAACCGGTTTTCGCTTTTAAAAAGCTTCTTCAGAGGCTGCCGCTGGTAGCACTGCCCATCTTGTCGTTGGCAACGGTATCAATTATTGAAGCAAACCGCACATACAAAAACATCGACAATAACATGGACATTCTACACGTACACACAAAAGGCCGAAAACTAGACACTCTAGAACAATTGAAAATATATAGACACGAAAACATAAAACCACCATCCTAAACGAACAGACACAATTCAAATCACACGCATTATTCGAACATATCACACCACACACACACAATATCGATATTTCAAAAGTTGATACAGTCGCCAACGACAAGACGGACAGTGCTCCCAGCGGCAGCCTCTGAAGAAGCTTTTTAAAAGCGAAAACCGGTTCAGGCTATACGGTAAAACTTTTTACGTTTTTACCCATAAAAAACTTTGTGTTCCGAGTCGGTAGTGAAATAATTATATTTAGTTCAATTCCACATCTCAGCAATAATTAATTTTTTCTAACACATACTGTAGTGACGTACAGAGGGAAAACAAAGCATTATTAAGTAGACAACAAACAGGGCTGTTAGGGCGTGGTCGGTAGCGACATCGTCGGCTACGTTCCAATCCTACCCTCGGCGATCTTCTTCAGGCCGCAACGAACAACTGCTTCTGAGTGTGAAATAATCAAGTACGGTAGATCTTGACCGAACAATACCCGACAACGTTTTCCGGGTAAGAGCAACAGGCGGCCGATAACACAAGGCTAACTACATAACCTCGGTTCCCAAGTCTCAGGCAATAAGTTGGTCGCATTCCAGTACGATCGCTGAGCAGAGCATGGCATATTCTATTTAATGACAGGCTTCGCCACGCCGATTCATTGACTGCCCGGAACGACGATGTATCCCAACCGAGTCTCTGTGCAGGCGCGGATAATAGCTGCGGACACGACCTTAGTCTTCTCGACGGTCGGCGTTGTAGACAGCATGCTCGGCGACTGCGGACTTCTCCGGCTGGCTCAGACGACATCAGCGGCTATGTTTACCCACGCGGACGCTACGCTCCGTGGTGCCGATATAGACTTGTCCACATGGGCATGACACACAATAGACGCCACACGACGACAGACCATCTCTTGCGTTCTTTACCGGCCTGAGAAACTGCTGGATTTTTCTGGTCCGCTTATGGATCGCGCGGATGCCATGACTCGACATCAGTGAAAAAGAAGCATTATTCGACATATATTTATTTCAGTTTGTTAAGTAGAACGATTTAGTAAATCACATCGCTGGTACCATCAGTTGGGACCACTCTGTATGCAGTAGCCACACACTAAACAATATCGTTGGATGCTGTTATTGAATGAGGTGGGATCCCATTGCGCTGTAACTAGACCAAACTGCTAACCTATTATCTGTGTGTACTGTGACGGTGTCAAAACGGCAAATGCAATTCAACTGGAAATACAGACACACTATACCTACAGAATAGTCTACAGTATTTGGATAATATAGACGGCGGTACGCTACACATATTGTAATCTTCCACAAACGTCCCTTGTGAAGCACGCTAATGCAACATAAATATATGTACGGTAGAATACAAATTAGGAAAATAAAAGAAATACACAAGCTTTTGTTAAAAAGTTCATGGAAAATTTTTCATTTCACGAGGTAGAAATGTCCTTTACAAAAACATACCTTACTGTCTACGAAAATTGTCCAAGTTTCTAACCACACAGGCTGCATAGTTTAGATTTGATAGCTAAGTGCGTAATTTATGTTTTGGTATATTTGCCGACTTTCCAACAACAACATACAACTCAAGATTGCATAGGTTGCGTAACAGTTTGTCTAAAGAGAAAAATTTAAGTTGCAAACATCCTTCAAGTACACTAGATACTTCTTTTGAAATTATTTTGTAATTCTGGTTTTCTTCCATTTGTCAAATGCATACTTTTCAAATTACGCTGGAGTGAGATTACACGGAGTAAGATTCAAACATTTCTTATAATCTAAGCCAAACTTTACAAGTAACAAGACTTTTCTGTATGCTTCTTCATCTTCTGCTAAATGTTTACCGCTTCAGTACTTGGCATCTCGTCGTGTGCCACACCCCCACGCTCACACCGATGGCGACAACGATAAGTACAAGGCACAATCACAGCCACTCGACGAGTCAACTAATCTTCAACCCTTCATTCTTAATCGTCAGTTTTGTGGATTAAAAAATAACAAGTGGGAATCGTTCAACAGTTTTTCTTATTGTTATCGTAACAGCTAATGTGCAATTTTATACTTAACGGATATCTTCTTCTTCTTCTTCTTCTTCTTCTTCTTCTTCTTCTTCTTCTTCTTCTTCTTCTTCTTCTTCTTCTTCTTCTTCTTCTTCTTCTTCTTCTCCTCCTCCTCCTCCTCCTCCTCCTCCTCCTCCTCCTCCTCCTCCTCCTCCTCCTCCTCCTCCTCCTCCTCCTCCTCCTCCTCCTCCTCCTCCTCCTCCTCCTCCTCCTCCTCCTCCTCCTCCTCCTCCTCCTCCTCCTCCTCCTCCTCCTCCTCCTCCTCCTCCTCCTCCTCCTCCTCCTCCTCCTCCTCCTCCTCCTCCTCCTCCTCCTCCTCCTCCTCCTCCTCCTCCTCCTCCTCCTCCTCCTCCTCCTCCTCCTCCTCCTCCTCCTCCTCCTCCTTCTTCACTATCAGTGCTTAAGCCGCTGCATATACCACTTAACGCTGTGGGCACCACTCCGAGGGCTGTAGTCCTTATAGCCACATACGTTTTAGAATTTCTGAAGCGGTATGGTATACCTCTTTGAAACTCGGATTTTGAAGGGATAACAAAATCATACATGGACAGAAGAGGTGGAACAAGCTCTAAAGCGTACAATTCTATGGTCTAGGAAGAAGAAGTCTTGGCACTCCGTAAAGACGCTGGAGGGATTTTTGAGGATGCATGCCTCAGACAGCATGCTTTATAAACATTTACAAATCTGCATGAGGAGGTACAGACAGCATGTCTGATCCTTGTTAGTAAAGAACACGAACAAGATCAAGATCAAGATCAAGAGCAAGGGCAAGGGCGAGGGCGAGGGCGAGGGCGAGGGCGAGGGCGAGGGCGAGAGGGAGAGCGAGAGCGAGAGCAAGAGCAAGAGCAAGGGCAAGGGCAAGAGCAAGAGAAAGAGCAAGAAACAAGAGCAAGGACAAGTAAAGGACAAGGACAAGGACAAGGACAAAAACAAGAACAACTACAAGAAGAAAAAGAAGAAGAAGAAGCAGAAAAGATAAGAGAAATAATATTTTCATGAGTATTAAAAACCAGAAGCATGATAAGGCATTACATTAATACGAACTGAAATAGAAGATTTTTTTATATCAATGAGCAAATAAAAATAACGTGTAATATAATCATGAAAAAATATAATAAAGCAAACGTAATAATGTTTCGTAAAGTGCAAATATCGCAACACACGATATCGCATCAGGAATACAATAAAAAAGAGTGAACTTAAAGTGTCGATGACAAATATACGTACATAGATTATGATTGAGTAGTAAAACTCATAAAAGCGTATGTTGTCGATGATGGAACGATTATGAGATCAGATGCAGGATGGGAAACGCTGCGCGGTTGAAATTATAAGATCAACTTATTTCATAAGAGAAAAGAAATACAGATGATTGAAAAAACGTGGAAAAGTTGTACTGAACGGAGTCGTAGCAACAGAATGGTTAACCATTATCGTTGACCGTTATAACGATGGGAGTCTCCGAGTGACCGTTTTACACAACAACCATTGTAACTCAGCTAGAAATGAACACAGTAGAATAGTAGCAATGTATATGCATAATACACAATTGTAGTACGCTACACAAAGATCAGGCTTCTACGATCTTTCCTTGCGCAGCGTTTCAATACAATACACACGTTTACAGAATACCCATACCCAATACATACGCAATACCCACGTTGATTTATGCGAGTGAGGCGTGGGCCACGACAAAAAAGGAAAGAGGCAAGATTCAGAGTGCTGAAATGCAGTTTCTTCGTAATACTTAAAATTATACATTGAGAGATAGAATAACGAATGAAGATATCAGAGCAGAACTTGAAGTAGAGGACATAAATGAAATTACTTTAAATAGAATTATCATTGTTGCACACCACTATAGAAAAATTATTCCGATTAGCGCTTTCAAGCTTCTCAGCTCATCGTCAGATCGGAAATCTTCTGATCTTAATTAAACTTCTGAAATTCTTTCTGCTTACAGAAGACAATGGCGGGATCATCTGCAAAGGATGACAGAGGATCGATTGCCGAAAGCAGCGCTGAACTATAAAGCCATTGTTAGAAGAGACATGGGTCGTCCGAGGATGAGATGGGTGCCGGAACAGGTCTGTATAACTTAATTCTTAAAAAGGACAAGAATAAGAAGAAGACGTTTACAGAACGGAAATAGGCAACGTATGGTACAAATACAAGAAATGAATTGACTCAGAGAATACAAAGAAACACAATATAGAAAGGAGTAAACTTGAAATAGTCTGAATTGCATTAAAATCAGAGAATGACTTAAGTAGGATTTTATAAAGCGTAGAACAATAATATAAATACTGAATATCAAACTTGTAAAATCAATACCAAAAGACGAAACATTTTACATCTTGACACACACGCGCGCGCGCACACACATCTGTTCAGTCCACATCCAGGTGTCCAGATATTTGTTCTGTTCAGTTTTGTGAAAACAAAAACTAATGATGGTCACAACTCATTAGAGATGTTGAAACACAGGAAGAACTATAAGTAAATCCTTATAGTCACTACACTACGAGACGGTTCTGCAGGTAATAAAATGTAGTGAGATTGTGTAAATACAAAATCTTTCAAAATCATTTAATTTAATTTAATTTAAATAATCCAGATTAAGAATAATTGATTATTCATTTATAAAGTGAATAAATTTATACTTAAAGTGTATTATTTAAATAAATTAATTTTTATTTAAAGTGAATTAAATTTAATAATATTCAAGACAATAAAATAAATAATAACTGTGGTCCATTTATATCAGAGCAGTTAGAAGTTAGTTAACAAATTGTTATTTTAAGACAATTTATGTGTTTGTATTTTAAAGAAAAAGCACAAAGGCCCAGAAATGTCTCCTAAAAGTTTCTAAAGATTTCTACAATATTCGTGCTCAGGTCACTAGACCGCAGGATTGTGGCCACGGCTAATTAGTTGTTATTGGAATTAACACCAATCCAGTTGGAATTGGTTCTGTTATATTGCATGTAGGAAATTCGAAATTGATACATATGCGATCTATTCAAATAAAATTGAGTTGACAGAGAGTAAAATCAGGTTCATTCTGTATTGCTCACCTATGTCAAAAGTATACACGTTTCAGAAATTAGAGCGTACAAGTGTTCAGGGCCGCCGCTACCATATGTACACCGCACACGGGCGGCCGTATGCTGCCAAATTCATCAGCGGATATTGCAAAATAAATTAAAATAATTAATACCGACTATGTCTAGCTATATGACATTAACGTTTATTGAGTTGTTCTTGATATTTGTTTTGTTAGGATTGCCGCAGTATAATGGCATCAGCCTTTGTTTTGACTGTCAAGAAAGCGTATTGTTGCACGACATTTATATCTGAATTATAGCTGCGGTCTCTTTGTGGGTTTGTAGATAGGTGCGTGCATGTCGACACTGGCAAACTATAAAGTACCTACACGAAAAGTTAAAAAATTATTGATGTTTTATTTTGACGAACGGGCGCCTTTAAAACTGTCAACGTGTATTCAAAACAACAGAAGTTTGTAAGCAGTAACAGAAGTTTGTTAGTTATGCTTAAGACGTAATGGTTTCCAAATCTAACAATTGTTATTCGAATATTTCTAACACTGCCGGTTACAGTGGCAACAGGCGAATGTTCGTTTTCTAATCTAAAAATTATAAAAACTGTTTATTTACGGTCGTCCATGAGTCAAGAAAGATTATCAGCCCTAGCTACTCTATCCATAGAACATGAAATGTGTAAGGCAATCAATTTTAGCAATGTTATTAAAAAATTTTCTGAAACCGAAGCGCGAAAAGCGCTCTTTTAATAAATTATAGTGTTATAAAAAACTCTGAAAAGACTACTGCGCAAATACTATTACAATAGAATTATATGTTTGAAAATGTATTCAACACTTCTACGAACACATCTTCCACTTATATCATGTAAGTACTCAGCTAAATAAGTTTTTGAAAAATACATTTTTTTTGCCAATTTTACTATTATGTCTGTACCAATTTTTAATTGAAATAATATTAAATATTGTGGCAAAGTAGAGATATGAAAAGTATATTCAGGAGGGCGGCAAAGGTAAAACTGCACACAGGGGGCCCTGCAAGTGTTAAGAAATTTCACTTGTTTAGCCAGATGAGTACTGTTTGTAGGCAAGTAGTAGTAATATAAGAGTTCAGTTTGTTTAGGTAAGTAGTAATGAAAGTCATGGTAGTAATCACAGCAATTATTCAGTTGACATCAGGCTGGTGGCAAACGATGAAGAGGTGAACCAATTTGTTTGCTTAGGTTACAGCGCAACTTACAAAGAGTTGTACTGAGGAAATTCAAAGAAGAGCAGCTGTGACCACAGTAACACAGAAAAGCCTTGCTAAATGTCGGGTAGAGTAGTTGGAGCATCTTAACCAAATGGGCAAATGCTGCATCACTCAATATAGGCCGAAGACACGGAGAGGTGTTTGTGACGTCCGAAGGAGTGCTGGAGTTGTAGAAACCATTTTCGGTTTAATCCTAGTTGAATCCTAGATGACGTCTGCCATGGATGCAAAACGGATGCAGGGACAGAGGGGATGGAAATCGATCGCTACTAACGGAACGACGTGGAGAGTGCAGATAGGAGCTAAACCCCGACTTTTAGTAATGCCATACAAGGAGAAGGTAGTGGAGGAATAGGAGGGCAGGAGGAAGAGGAGGAGGAGGAGAAGGAAGAACGTAGCCATACCGATGAAGAGACCACGACTGGTCGTCGAAAGCGTTATGCCATCATCTTCAACAAGGATTAAACCGAAAACGGTTTGTTCTGCTCCCAAGCAGACAGACTAGAGCGGTCTTGATTATTCATCTCTTCTTTCACAGCACTAACACTTAACTAAAAATGAACTTTTTCATGTGAAAACTTACTGATTTTATTGGACGCGTTTCGGGTTTTATTGGAGGGGATTGGCGCGGGGATTCAACTTACTGTTTGTTTTCTGTATAATTGTGTCAAAAAGTGTATGTGATTTATATTGTAATTGATCGTTGAGTATATTGTTTGGTTGTGTTGTGTGGTGTTTATATATTTCGTATTGTTCAGTTGTGTTGAGTTTTCGACCTTTGGGTACGTAATGTAAAATTTCAAGATTTGTGTCTATGTTGGTGTAACTGTGGTTTTCTGTGTGTATGTGTGTGGCAAATGCGGAGTGTATATTGTTGTTGGTTAAAGCTTTTAAGTGTTCAGAATAACGGGATGAAAAAGATCTTCCCGTCTGGCCTATGTAGAAACTATTGCAGTCATTACAATTTAATTTGTAAACACCTGTTTTGTTATATTTGTCTATGTCTGTGTTTGTATTACTGATGTGTTTTTTGATGGTATTGGTTGTTCTGTATGCTATTTTGTATTTGTGTTTTCTGAATGTGTTGGCGATTTTGTGTGTGTATGAGTTGTGGTATGTGAGTGTGATGTATTTATTGTGTTGTGTGTTGATGGTATTTTGTGTTTTGTTGTTTTTGTTTTTGATGCGTTTGTGTAGTATGTTTATTAAATTGGGGTTATAACCGTTTTTCATTGCTATGTATTTTATTGTGTTGAGTTCGTCGGTGTAATCTTGTTTATTTAAGGGTATTTTAGTTAGTCTATGGAGCATATGGTTGAAGGCCGCATGTTTATGTTGTGTTGGGTGGTTTGATGTGTTGTGTATAACCATGTCGGTTGTGGTTGGTTTCCTGTATATTTTGTATGTGTGTGTATTGTTAGTTTTGTTAATTGTCAGGTCTAGAAAATTTATACTATTGTTTTGTTCAGTTTCCAGTGTAAATTTTAATTTATGGTGTATAGTGTTTATGTATTTGTGGAAGTTTTCAACTTGTCTTGTGTTGCCTTTGAATAAAAGTAATATATCATCTACATACCTGTGCCAGTATATAATTTTGTTAGTGTATTTGTTGTTGTTTATTATGTGGTTCTGTTCAATGTTGTGTATATATATTTCTGCTAGTATTCCTGATATGGGGTATCCCATCGGGAGTCCTTCTGTTTGTGTGTATATCTTGTTATTGTATGTAAAGTAATTTTGTTCAGTTATTATTTTGGTAAGTGTGATGATTTCCTGTATGTGTGTTTCAGGTGTGCTGTTTTGTCTGAGTAGTTGTTCTAGTGTTTGTATGGTTTCTTTGATGGGGACATTAGTGTATAAATTGGTTATATCAAAAGATGCCAGAGTTGAGTTATGTGGGATGTGTATGTGTTCAGTTTTCCTGACTAGGTTAATGTTGTTTTTGATAGATGTGTTGTTACTGAGTTTAATGTTTTCTCTGATTATTTTGTCTAGTTGTTTTGCGATTTTGTGGGAGGGGGCCTGTGTGTTGTTTATTAATGGTCTGATTGGAATGTTAGGTTTATGTATTTTTGGTAATGCATTTAGTTTAGGGGGGTTAGGTTTTATTTGTTTAAGGTATTTGGCGTTTCCTGGTTTGATTATATGTTTTGTGTTGTTTATAAATTTGTTAATCTGTTTATGAAATTTTAGTGTGGGGTCTTTATTTTTTTCCGTTATATTATTTTCGTTGAAGAAACTTTCGATTTTAGTGTTTCATTGGTGTTTGTCCATTATGACGCTAATGTTACCTTTGTCGGCTTTTAGGATTGTTGTGTTGTGTTCAAGTAACTTGTGTTTTACATTATTAAGTGTTTTTATTTCATTGTTACAAGTTACAATAAAACAAAACACACATACAGCACTTCAAACCAAACGGAAATTAGAACAAATAAACCTAAACAACATAATCAATTATTTATACCATAAAAAAGACACACTCAACAGACAGGCATATAACTTACACATGAAACTCACACAAATATTACACCACACAGAACTTGAAAATATAATACAACACACACAAGACAACATAGAAAAACTCAAATTGACAATACAACATCGACACAACAAAAAAAATAACTAACCTCACAACACGCACAATTGAATCAATCCCTGAACCGGCACACAAATTCCACACACGCGTAGTTAATACAACTCACATTAATTTCACAAAAGATGAAATGGATTTATTTGACAAAGGACTGAAACATAATTTGAATACCAATACAACTAACATAAAAAATCACAATAAACACATACGCGACATCATCATAGATGCAGAAACGGCTGTACAAAACACGCACCTTAACGACCAAGACCCGATACGTCACGACATAAAAAGAAAACTTCAAAACACACATACAAAACCAAAAATACACAACAATGAAATAAAAACACTTAATAATGTAAAACACAAGTTACTTGAACACAACACAACAATCCTAAAAGCCGACAAAGGTAACATTAGCGTCATAATGGACAAACACCAATGAAACACTAAAATCGAAAGTTTCTTCAACGAAAATAATATAACGGAAATAAATAAAGACTCCACACTAAAATTTCATAAACAGATTAACAAATTTATAAACAACACAAAACATATAATCAAACCAGGAAACGCCAAATACCTTAAACAAATAAAACCTAACCCCCCTAAACTAAATGCATTACCAAAAATACATAAACCTAACATTCCAATCAGACCATTAATAAACAACACACAGGCCCCCTCCCACAAAATCGCAAAACAACTAGACAAAATAATCAGAGAAAACATTAAACTCAGTAACAACACATCTATCAAAAACAACATTAACCTAGTCAGGAAAACTGAACACATACACATCCCACATAACTCAACTCTGGCATCTTTTGATATAACCAATTTATACACTAATGTCCCCATCAAAGAAACCATACAAACACTAGAACAACTACTCAGACAAAACAGCACACCTGAAACACACATACAAGAAATCATCACACTTACCAAAATAATAACTGAACAAAATTACTTTACATACAATAACAAGATATACACACAAACAGAAGGACTCCCGATGGGATCCCCCATATCAGGAATACTAGCAGAAATATATATACACAACATTGAACAGAACCACATAATAAACAACAACAAATACACTAACAAAATTATATACTGGCACAGGTATGTAGATGATATATTACTTTTATTCAAAGGCAACACAAGACAAGTTGAAAACTTCCACAAATACATAAACACTATACACCATAAATTAAAATTTACACTGGAAACTGAACAAAACAATAGTATAAATTTTCTAGACCTGACAATTAACAAAACTAACAATACACACACATACAAAATATACAGGAAACCAACCACAACCGACATGGTTATACACAACACATCAAACCACCCAACACAACATAAACATGCGGCCTTCAACCATATGCTCCATAGACTAACTAAAATACCCTTAAATAAACAAGATTACACCGACGAACTCAACACAATAAAATACATAGCAATGAAAAACGGTTATAACCCCAATTTAATAAACATACTACACAAACGCATCAAAAACAAAACACAAAATACCATCAACACACAACACAATAAATACATCACACTCACATACCACAACTCATACACACACAAAATCGCCAACACATTCAGAAAACACAAATACAAAATAGCATACAGAACAACCAATACCATCAAAAAACACATCAGTAATACAAACACAGACATAGACAAATATAACAAAACAGGTGTTTACAAATTAAATTGTAATGACTGCAATAGTTTCTACATAGGCCAGACGGGAAGATCTTTTTCATCCCGTTATTCTGAACACTTAAAAGCTTTAACCAACAACAATATACACTCCGCATTTGCCACACACATACACACAGAAAACCACAGTTACACCAACATAGACACAAATCTTGAAATTTTACATTACATACCCAAAGGTCGAAAACTCAACACAACTGAACAATACGAAATATATAAACACCACACAACAGAACCAAACAATATACTCAACGATCAATTACAATATAAATCACATACACTTTTTGACACAATTATACAGAAAACAAAAAGTAAGTTGAATCCCCGCGCCAATCCCCTTCCTCCACAAACCACCCCCACTACACCTTCCACACAACCGTTACAAAATGCTGGCAGTCTGTATCAAAGCTGAAGAAGGCGGATACGTAAGCCGAAACGCGTCCAATAAAATCAGTAAGTTTTCACATGAAAAAGTTCATTTTTAGTTAAGACTAGAGCGGGTCACTCCAACGCTTCTTCGAACGTCCTACACCTCTCCGTCTTTTTTGGCTGGTAGGTCTGAGGATGAAAGCGCTATGTAATATTTAAAATAAAGTAAGGTCATTATAAGTAATTTATTAAATTAGAACTAACACTAAAATAGGTACACTAAGACAAAATTCTTGTTGTTGAAGAAACCGAAATAAAAGATACTGGAAATACGGTGTATCAGTTGAATTAGATAATATATTTTCTACTAGTGTATTTCCTTCTTGACTTCCGTATAATTTTGTTTAATTTATTTACTATCACCTTTCGTCGTGCAATGTTAATTACAAAATTCTAGTTGTATTTGCATGCCTAATTATTTATTTGCCTACGAAATTTACCCTTTGATCAGTCGTTTTCTTCCTGCACAGACTGGAAAAGTAGTTGACTGTGTGTAGTACTGTTTAATTTACCAGACCTCGTCATATTTCTTCAAGTGCTGGGCTAATTAGTTTCCGTATTTTGTTCCGTCGTTTATTCATTAATTATGCGTCATGTTTGTTTCTCTCTTTAATTAACTACGTCTGGTCTGCGTCTCGGTCTTTGATAGCAACAAAAGATTGTTTAATTACAGCTGTCACCTTTGCTGCAATTCTGTCAGTCTGTAGCCTCTCTCTTCTCTGCCCTCTCTCTCTCTCTCTCTCCACCCTCTCTCTCTCTTTAAATTACATTTTATCTATTTTTCCATACTTATATTATCTGGCACTTCACTGAAACTCCCTACGATTGTAACTGGGTTCTAGTTTTTTTTAACTTTAGTTTTATCTTCCCGTTTTATATGGTACCAATACTGAGAAATAAAATCATGTTGTCTTCAACTTAGTAATTATAGTCTTCTTTCGCTTTTTATTTTCCATCTGCGTCATATGCTAACCATTATTCATCTTCCGTTTGAATTTGTATCTAACTGACGGACGTTTTCCATTACCGGAAAAATACAAATTCAACGTTTCGGCCACCTAAACGTCTGGAAATGTTCCTAAAATGGTAAGCAACGCGCTACCTTCCGATCCATCGCAGCCTCCGTCAGCAGAACTTCCACAGACCTTCTTTCCTCATAAACCGTCTTCTTACTATTGCCGATGGGCCTCCTCCCAGAAATCCTCACTCACATAGAGAAATACTTAAATTCATTCTCCATACATACTGCACCTTGCATCCTTCTTGATCTCATAACTCCTTAAATTTCCCTATCAGCTCACCCTGTCTTTAGCCTTCTCCTTTATGTCCCCCGCCTAAAATTTGACGCTTCGCTCCATCTATAGCGTCCTGCGCTACACGACCATATCTTGGCTGTCCATTTAAAATTTTTATTTTCGCACTTCCGTCAGCCTCTTCCAACACCCATTTAGGTCTGCACACTACATTAACGCACAAATGCACATCCACGCACTACTCTCTCTACTGAGTGGCTCCACACTTTCTCCTCCACCGGCCTGCTCTGTCGTGCGACCCCTCTCAATTTTCAATACGGCTGAAGGGGGCTTGACCCAGATCAGCCTGAGACTTGCCCTTCGGGACAAGCCTCAATTTACATGAAAAATGAAACCACCTAAACCATCGGCAGTCTTTTTTAGGTTAATAATAAATTAGTATAGAAAAAGTAATAAATAGTACTCTGTGTTTAATAAGTCTACTCTATTTATTACTTTCCGTGTATTAGTTTATAGTCAGCCTGAAGACGTATGCCCATTGTTTGGGTGGCCGCAACGTTACATTTATATATTTTTACGACGGTCTCACGGATCGTCGTATTGAACAGTGGAAACAAAACACAGATATCAATTAAGTGTCTAATTACCAGCTTTATTTAGTCAAAAATAACAACGTGTAATAAACATCGTACTTTCATACAATGATCTTCCTCGTCATCGTCATCTTCAAGGATTAAACCAAGGATGGTTTGTTCCGGTCTCAAATAGGCAACGATTTTCGGTAATTTAGTAATGAATATGTCCCCTGGATATGTTACTAGCATATCGCAGGGTAAGACGTATAGTGAGGCTGCCACATTCAGGCTTAACGTCCAGCGTGATTTTCTGTCTAGGTGTTCTCCCATAAACTAGCTGTGTTACCACACTAAAGAGACCAGTTTTTCCTGTTGAGATATCCGTAAGGATTTTTAATGTGGTGGGTTTTCCTTGACTCCCACATCCTACGTTGTTGACCAATGGAAGGTTATCCGTCTTTAGGAGCAATTTTTCACCCCTAGGGCAAGAGGGTGCCCTAACCTCTACTTGATAATGACAAGTAGAGAAGGGACAGCTTACTGTATACCGGCTATCACTCAGTTTTCAGAGACGCGTTAGCCACCTGTAGGTGTTGCCCCTCCTCCACCACTTGGAAGTGCGGCTGGATATTTTACTTCATCGACGAATGAGACCATAAGGCATTAATCGTCCTCTCCAGTACTTTACGGGAGGGGGAGCCATACAATGATTCAAGTTAAATTTGTCCACACGCAATAATAATGTTACCTTATTACCTCATTTGTTATAATACAATAATCACTTTCCACAAATCCGCAACAGTCACTTGATACGCACTCTACAATACTCTACAATATCGCCGGGTGTAATCAACTCACTAAGCCGGCCGCTGTTGCTTATATATACCCCGCAGAAGTTCCTGAATAAGTTTCCATTGTTTTGGAACGTGCCGGCATAATCTGTGTAGTTGCAAGTGCTCGAACAGTCTGAAGTGCTACGTTAGTGGACGACCTTGGCACAGACGCAGCACGCTGGGCTAGTCGAGAAGCGTGTAGAATGACGGTCTCGATTTTTAAGAGCGTTACGTAATTGTCGTGGCAATATTTTTTCTGTGATAGCAAAAGGCCGTCGGTTCTATTCAAATGTCTACAGTCCATCACAGCCATTTTTAAAGAAGTCATTCACCTTCCGTTTACCAGTGTAAAGAAACTTTCCACTTTTTGTCGGACGTCTAAACGTTCATTTATTCTTGTTGGTTTATTATCTGGATACACGCTCTTATCAGTGTACTCTCACTCATTCCGTTGTCCACGCCGCAGGGTCTTAATATTCTGGCTACTCTCTCTTGTCACTTCGCACAGAGTAGGCAGGCCTATATTCATTTCACAATGAAAGTTAAAGTGCCACATTATTTTTAATGTTTTATTTTCGTATCGGCCATCTAAGGACCACATGCCAAATTCAGTTCTTTACTCTTTGTTCTTTTCTTTTTTCCAATATTCTTTCATCTTCTCAATTGGTCTCTTCTTCCTGTCTTCAGTCCACTTTGAACCTGCGTTTCTCTCTCTCCTACCCTGGACTCCCTCCATTTTTAACACTTTAGCTCAAAAAACTTCTCTTTCAATTGCTTCTTCTGCGTATAAATTATTTTTTCCTAAATCCTTTTGGAATTCTTTAATTCAACTTGATGTTGACTTCTTCCCCCACAGATATTTGAAGATTTTCTTTGCCAACATATTGTCGTCAATTGTATATAAATGTCCAAAAAATAATAGTCTTCTTTTTCTCACTGTTTCTGTTATATTTTCTATACTTTGATATATTTCATCATTACTTCTTAATTTTCAACCTTCAGAAGTTTTTCGTGGGCCTAATAATTTCCTAATAATTCGTCTTTGCAATATTTATAGTTTGTCTAAATTATTTAATGTTTCTTTGTTATTAAATATTTTCAAGACAGGTGAGCGCTGCAAATATTAATAAACGTCCTAGTATCATAATAACAGATACACAGCCAGCACATCCTATCTCAGAAAGAGAAGGGTGACGGAGAGTCTCCTGCGCCAAAACCAGGGGCACTTCGGTTAGGGTATGGTAACCCTAATAGCAGAGTCTCTGGTCCCTCTCGTAAAGGGTTGTGCAATGCACTAGTAACCTGTTCATAAAAAACTATTTGATACAATATCGGAAGCGTCTCGTAATGAGGATTGGAAATTGTGGTAATAGGGTCCCGGTAGAAAGAGGATATACGAGCAGAACTCGAAGTAAAAGATATAAATGCAAGCACTTCAACTTATAGAAAATGTTGGTGTGATTACCTGCAAAGGATGGAGGAGAATCGATTGCCAATAGTGGTGCTGAAATATAAAGCCAGTGGTAGAAGAGACATGGGTCGTCCGAGGATGAGATGGGAGCCGAAACAGGTTTATATAAAGCACTCCTTGTAGTGAAGAAGAAGAAGAAGAAGAAGAAGAAGAAGAAGAAGAAGAAGAAGAAGAAGAAGAAGAAGAAGAAGAAGAAGAAGAAGAAGAAGAAGAAGAAGAAGAAGAAATATTTTCGATTTTATTATTCTTAATGATTTTGATTTCTTATGTATAATGAAATGACACCCGTTAGATTTTACGCCCGACAATTTTTGTTGTATTTACTTCATGTTTAGATGTTTATTACTTTCCAAAAATATTATCAAAACTTTCTTACTTTCATATTATCAAAATGTTTATTACTTTCTAAACAGAAAATTATCAAAATTATTCATCACTATTTTGTATCGAGCAATAGCGTTACAACAATGACGCAGAGACAATGTCCATGTAAATATTGTTGATCGTTTAGGCAACTATAGACTACAATACTCTATTCCAATGAAGTAAACTGGGTATTGTTATAAAAATTCGTGAGAGAAGTTAGGCCGTAATCCAAGGTGCCTAAATGATGTGCCAAGCGTTTCGACAGTGCCCGTGGCGGCCATTCTCAGTGGCATAGGAACACAGAGGTGAAATGTCAGTGTAGGTCTACCCTTAATCCTATACGGAAGACGGAGATATAAGTTCCCGCGCGACTGAGGATTGCGTTCATGTGGGCTGTTACATTGATAGGACTCAATTTCAACACCTTGGACCACAGCCTAACAGAACAAGCATTTTTAATATCAGTGACACCGGCCGCAAAGTTTAACGCTCTTTTTGATATTAGATACTTATTGCTGCAAAATACTATAAAAATATTTCGATTTTTAACAATCAACTCATTTATTTAAAAAAAGTTTGTAGATAGCATTAGGAAAACCGATCATCAGAGAAACAGACGATCTGATAGTAAACGAAATCCTGTGGTATATTGTTGAACAACAATTACTGTGGTAACAATCAAGGAACACAACATTTAAGGCGTCCTACCTTAGACCGTCCTTGGACATGTTTGCCGGCGTTCAACTGTATCCAGGCGTCCCAGCGGTGTCTGTACAGCGTCAACTTGTTCCACTGGTTCAGCAACACCGTGTCCTCGGAGCGCACCACTCCCACGCCCGACCCGCAGTCGAATCTGTAACAGAAATATACTTATAATTCACTTTATGGTTCTCAGAATTATGATCTCATTTCGAAAACATACGAATTCCATTCACTCTCAAACTTGGATCACTCATTCTTAGTATTAATCATCGATGTGTACTATTGTATAGGCCTATGGATCGAGTGTTGCATATACAATTTGGTCCGACCGCTGCACCAATAGTGGGCAAGTATGCTGCGTATGCTATACACTGTACCTGTACAAAGTCTGACTTCTCTGCTTTGTTATTGCAGTTGTTGTTTAGCGGAGCATATTTTTCGTTAAATGGTATAGCTCTGTCATATTTTAACATTAATTAATGACTCCAAAGTGGCAGGTTTTTAATAAGTTCTTTTCCAAAATAAACACATTTGTTTCACTGTAAGAGATTTCAGTATTCTGACACATTATTTCAGTTTATCGCTAAGTTCTGTTGCGTTCATAAATACTTATTTATGGGCATTTAATGTTGAAGCCAGACGAATAAAGATTAAAATAAGGGAAATTGAATAAAAGACGTGAGCCGTAAACTTCTAAATGTTTAATGCGTAAAAGAAGCTGGTGTATACGATCGCCATGGTCGTTAAAGTGTTCAATTAGCAATGCTAATTTACATTAACATTTTTTTATTTTATTTTATTAGCTACACATTAATTGTATAAAAATTGTTTACATTAAACATTACTAAATAATACAAATTTATTTAACTTTTGGCAGGCACCAAGTTTAGAAAAGGTAGTTGCAGCGATTCTTTCCTTCCAATATTATAGCACAAGATTTTACAAAATAATGTCCCCATTAGTTTGATAAGTTTCACTTCATGGCTGTCTTTAGAAAAATCACTGTTTGAAATATATTTTCTAAACACTGTGCCGGCAAAGTTTTTGCAAACCGATATAACATTTTTTTTTATATATAAATATATATTAACACTTTCACTGTGAACTTACTTTTAGGTTTTGATTACCCAGACGTTTCGACGTCGTATTCGTCTTTCTCATTGGGTTTTTAAATACTGAATGTCTGTACAGTAACGGTTATGGGATGTGGGTGTGTGTGGTGGGGGTTGCTGGTGGGAGGGAATTGGCGCTGGGATTCAAATTTTGTGTAGGTATCAGTGTATCGAAAAAGTACGTGTGATCTGTGATACCTACACAAAATTTGAATCCCAGCGCCAATTCCCTCCCACCAGCAACCCCCACCACACACACCTACATCCCATTACCGTTACTGTACGGACATTCAGTATTTAAAAACCCATTGACAAAGACGAATACGACGTCGAAACGTCTGGGTAATCAAAACCTAAAAGTAAGTTCACAGTGAAAGTGTATATTTATATAAATATTAATAAATGAATGAAGAGGATGTACCAACAAGCTAATTTTTTTTTGGTATTAAGTTTACTGTCAGATATAATCAATAAATTATACATTAATTTTTACAATCTTTAAAACGTATGATGACGCTCTGCTTGACACAAAGTCAGTAAAATGAGTGTAAACGCTCAAGTATAGTACACGTGTTAACTTAGCGCCAAACGCTTTATTCCCTCCCGTGGTGGGGGGGAAGCTGTACGTGCTTCGGAACGTTTTCTGCCGTTCACTTTGCCTGTCAGCAAGCGATCCATAGTATACATCGATGCTATTAATTAAAGAATGCTGAGAACGACGACTGTCTGTTCAAATATTATTTGCAGTTAACAATTTATTAAAAGAAATATATTCGTATTTTGAAATATCTTTCGTATTGTTGTGACCTCTCCTTTTGGGGTCGCAATCCATTTGTAAGGTTCGAGAACGTTTACCTTACAAATGGCGATGGTTGACAAGTGCAATATTTATGATCGGGATTATGACAGCAATACGCCGGGCAATGTTTGCTGTTATACAATGCCATTGATTTATTAGACAAACCAGTCGATACGATGAGAAAGGGAAGGAAGGACACTCAGACGTGTAGCTTGCGTGTAAAGCGAGCAAATATTTATCGCTGTTGTTTGCGATGTTGTAGTTAGTGTTTACTCACTGAGACGTTGCAACGCTGCACAAGAAGACTTGCAGGGACGGAGGACGCCACCGACGTCAAGTTTCTTTGGGTTAAATAAATTTTCTCAGCCCGCTTCTGTTTCTTTGTCAGAGCACACAGTTTAAAGATATTTAGCATACTGCGAGCGCGTGCCCTGGTTTGAGTAATTCGTTCTTGTTTCGTCTTTCGAGGTACTACGGGTAGACGTTTTTGTGTCAAAGCTTATTTACAGAGAAAAGTTTTTTTTAATCTTTTTGAATTTAATATGTTAAAACTGGTCTGTAAGACCAACCATCAACTTATCTCTAATACCTCTTAATTCTAAATACATAGCCAAATTAAGTCCAATGACATCTATTAGTTAGTTCTGGTGTTCTTAACTAAACAGACGCACACGCGCACAACGCTCTGCTTTTATAACGAAAAAAACTACACAAGTTCAAATGGCTTTGTTCTCTTCAGTCTTCGGAACACGTGTTGATTGTCAAGCAGCTGAAGAACTTCTGCATTTTCGTGGAGGTGAAGCCTTTTTTCATGCTTCTTTGCAAAACTTTTAATCTCTTCCTTAATTTGTGGAATACCTAGATGTCTGTGGATATCGGCGATTCTAACATACCATAGTGCATTCACCATGGTCCGCAAAACGTTTGTTTTGGAATATCTGAATTATCCTGATGTTACTAGTTGAATTCCATACAGCTCTGTATAATTATCTGATTATAGATTAGAGTTTTACTGTATAGAGACAGGTTGGAATGTTTTCCTATGAGCCATTTATATTTTCGGAATTTTATGTTAAGTTCCTCTTTTTTCGTTTTTAAATGAGTTTCTCTTTTTACTTTTTCTTGTTATGTTCCTCTTTTTACATGCTCTTTCCATGTCAGTTTGGTATCCAATGTCATAACCAGGTATTTGCCTTTGTTTTCATAAGGAGCTACCGTTCCGTGTATGACGAATGATGGAAGGTTATTCAATTTTTTTTATTGGTGAAACTAATGGGTGCCGATTTGGCTTCGTTAAGTTTAATTTTTCATTTTTTGGTCCATTCATATATGGTATCGCTAGCTTTCTGCGATAATCGGGTTGAAATAACCTGATCTTGCCCTGTAAGACAGAGAAAGTGAACTAATTCAACAAATTTAGACACTGTAAACAGACTGACTAAACTCCGGGCTATTGGCCGTGGTCCACTGCTCTTGTTACTAACAAACGTTTCGGCCTCTCCTCTGTAGGCTATCTTCATTGTACAATAAAGATTCGCTAACTGACACGGTCTTCGTCATTTAATCACAGTATGGCAAAAGAAGTACCGTAGTTGACTGGCGAAGACCGTGTCACGTGTCAAAGCCTTATGTACAGAAATCAAGACATGTACGTATTATAGAGGGAAGCCTGGCACTACCGCTGTGCATCGCCGTTGGCGAAAGCAAACCATCTCCAAAGACCCATTTTAATCCCTTGACCTACCGTCATCGCCGTAAACCGCATGAGCTTACCGGGGAAAATCAAGACAAGTCCTCGCTCTCCTCTAACTGGTTACGTTAACGAGCAGGTCGGAACCGTCTCGTTACAAAAGGAAGCCGACACACTACGTCGCTATGACATGGACGAACATAATCTGTTAATCATCATCATCGTCATCATCTTCACAACACGTCACAGCCAAGGTGCTGCCTGTTCCGCCTTCAAAGATCCTCTATCCATCTCTTCCTGGGTCTACCCACACACCTGTGTCCTACAGGTTTGTATTACCAGACTTGTTTGGCCAGTCTGGAATCTGAAATTCTTTCTGAGTATTCTTCCCACCGTTGTTTGTAATCTTTTAACTTTACATTCAAGTTAAAAACTTGTAGCTCTTCTCTTATGGCATCATTCCTTATACGGTCTAGTTTAGAACACCTTTCAACTCCACTTAAGAATGGCATTTCTGAGGCCTGAATCTTAGTGTCTTGTTTCTTGGTTGTTGTCCATAATTCACACCCATATCACAGTACAGGGACTGGCATAACTGTGTAAAACTTTAATTTTTTATCTCGACGTGAATTGTTTCTAAAAATGTGGTTGATTGTCCATCAGATCGTCCGGAACTTGCCTAACTTAACATCAATATCATAAGTCATATCATAGCTAATACGATTTACAAAATAATTAAAGTAGCTCACCGTAATCTGTTAATACAAGAAATAATGTTGCCCAGTGGGGGGGGGGGTGTGGAGGCAGCGTTTCGGTACCCTCCACAAGGGGATGCGGGAGGCCGACCTCCCGAAATCGGGCCAGGTACAGGTTGCTATGGCACCGGTCACTCAGAATCTCACCTCACGCCGCCGAAGGTTGGATACATGCTTTGTTCCAATCATCAGCCCTCAAACCGCGGAAATTGATTACCCCAGAATTCAATGCGCCTCAGGGTGGTTGTTAAGTAGGCAGAAAGGGGCAATCGGTAATCAGCGTTGTAGCTCCAACTGCCACGTGCCAGAGCCGAAGCCCCGGGCCCACCTGGCGTGTGTTCAGCCAGCCACGCAGCGACACCCTGAACGGTCTCCTGGCACACCAGAACATGGGTACTCCGCGTGGCAGGCTATACTACTACTAGACAAATTTAACAAAGGACGCGAAAAAAATGTTAGGCTAACTACGGGAGTTTAGAGACTATCGCGCAAGCGCGTCTCACACTACCGAGCAGTCTACAGTCATACTCTGAAGTTTGTCATTTGAACATATGTTTACCAGCTGTAAATATTTAATGCTCTTACTGTAAGTTTTAGACGGGTAGATTGCGTATGAGTTTTACTTTGACTGTACAATCGTCAAGCAGCGTAGAGGAACGTACTGTATCCCCCACGCAACTCGCAGTACCAGTGCTGCTACGCTTCCAACGTTAATGTAGCCGAGTAGTACCAGGGTTCAGTGCGTTTGATGTTGCCGAGGACCACCGGAACAGGAGTGGCTTTCTAGCGCAGTTACTTTGATAGAACTCTAAAGCGGACAAAAACTAAGGACTACAATTTATTGACAACTACATTTGTTTAGTTTCGTTAAATATTTCTTTTGACTTATCTGCGGTAAACACAAAATTACAAATTATATTAATTTTTCAATGAATATTTCGTTAATACTAAATAACAGTCCTTAATATTATTGTTTTTTTTTTCTAGCATGGAACCCTACACTTTTTTGAAATTCAGCGATACACTTCTCGTCCGTATCGTGTGGCATAAAGTACACAAGGCATTTTAAATGTCTAATCTGTGAGCAAATGTTATGGTTGACCTCACACCTCTCTTTACACAGTCTTTATACCTCTCTCCCGCACAATAATCTTTATAAACAAGCCTATGCATTTATAACACACAGTGACTGTTCAAAACTGCTACAACTATGCGGTTCGTGAATTTCTAAAATAATTATAATAAACAATTAAACCATTCTTGAGAAAATAATTCAAGAGGATGGTTTAAAAAAATCTGCTACAGTAGAAAGGATTCATAAAATGGAAAGAGCGTATGGTGTACCTAAAGATAGTTACAATAAAAAGTGCATATCTGAAATGCATAAATAAGGCATTACAGTACAGTAGTGAGGCCAGAATGCCTATGCGCAAGTGAATGTCTAGCATTGAATTATAATTTAGACAAACTAGAAATATTAGAAAGACGAATTATTAGAAAAATATTAGGCCCACGAAAAACTTCAGAAGGTTTGAAATTAAGAAGCAATGATGAAATATATCAAAGTATAGAAAATATAACAGAAACGGTGAGAAAAGAAGACTAGTATTTTTTGGACATTTATATAAAATGGATGAAAATAGGTTAAGAAAACAGATCTTCAAATATCTGTGGGGAAAGAAGTCAACATCAAGTTGGATTAAAGAGGTTAAAAAGGATTTAGAAAAAAGTAATATAAACGCAGAAGAAGCCATCGAAAGAGACGTTTTTCGGGCAAAAGTGTTAAAAACGGAAAGAGTCTAGGATAGGAGAGAGAAAAACGCAGGTACAAAGTGGACCGAAGACAGGAAGAAGAGACACAGTGAAAAGATGAAAGAATATTGGAGAAAAGGAAAAGAACAAGGAATACGGAACTGAAATTGGCACGTGGTCCTCAGATGGCCGATAGGAATCGAAACAAAAATTTTAACACAGCAATATAGCCTATATATAATATATTCAATAAGGCGTCTGGGATCTGTTTCTTAGGTTTTCAAGGCCGGCACCATAATTATTTATAAATTATTATCCGGGCTAAAAGTCCGTGGTCATCTGAAATTTTCATTCTGATTGATGTTGAAAAAGTAATCAGACGTTTCGGCCTTACCTCTGGAGTCACGGCTTCCACAGTATTGGAGTTTCGGCCTTACAATATTGGTCAGTAGTTTCGAAAACCTTTCACCGAAGATGTCGTCCAGAGGTAAGGCCGAAACGTCTGATTACTTTTTCAACATCAATCAGAATCAAAATTTCAGAAGACCACGGACTTTTAGCCCGGATAATAATTTAAATTAGCGTCCGGGAAGTTTAACTGATCCGGTTCTAATCAATTTCCTGATTTTTACTCCGTTAGCAGGATGAAATAATTCGAATGCTGGGATGGAAATAAAGCTAGTGAACGTCGTGTCAGACGGACTCTAAACCATTCAATGCAAAACTACTATTCATATTAATATTAATAGTACCGATAACATCGCCATAATTCAACGGAAAATTGAATTCTGCATGTTCATTCTGACATTCACGCTTTAATGGCGCGAGGAAGAAGTGGTTGGAGTAAGGAGAAAATACGTTTTTTTTTTTAACATTCGCTAAGTTTCCATTGTTAGTCATGACGTAACTACGCGACGCACATAAATCCTACGTTTTGTAATAAAAACTGCTGCTGGTGCCGGGAGAGAAACAGAGAGAAAACTGCTGACTTCATAAACGTTGTGGAGACAAAGGAAAATTTACAGCTAACTGTTACTACGAGCGAGCGAGAGCTGAGAGTACTACACAACGCCGCTGAGAAAATATTGTTTCTCCATAAATTTTCGTCAGCAGCGACGCCGCCTCCGCCACCGCCTTCGCCACCGGTATAAAGAACGGAAAGAAAGGTTAACGACGACCAACAACAGGTCACCGACAACTACGAAACGCTATCTCCTCCCCCCCACGTCATTTGTTAGGCCCATTTTCACCGCTCTCGTCGATTTTTTTTTCTTTTAATTAAAACAGCGGCGCCCCTCCCCGTCACCAACTTACGAGATGCCAACGCTTGCCGCTTCTCATGTTCCTCTACGCCTAGACGCAATAATTTTTTCTTCCCTGCCCGTTTACGCGCCATATATTTAATATGATCTGTCTGCCAGTCTGCTTAACTGCCCGTCTCTCTCACGCTCTCTCTCTCCCCCTCTCTCTCTCACTCTATCTTTCTGTCCATCTGTCTATTGCTCCCTTTACTCCTTCACTCTCATTCTTTCCTTAACTCTCGTACAAGTGTAACATAACTCTTTGCATGAACACAAGTGTAAAATTTATAACTTAGAAATATTGGAAATACTGTTACGCCATTACACAAAATTCTACGCGTTTGTCGCCCCGGCTATTCCAGCAGAGCCCGGCTATAATGTGTGTGTGCGCACATACTGCCGCTACTTCGAAATGAAGAACAATTACGTGACACTTGTCACGGGTCCGTAGTCGAGATCGAGCCAAATTTCGCCGGTCCGCGCACAAGGCGGCAAGCAATTACGCTCTAGTGTTTTCTAGCAGCGTTGTTGACGCGTAGTATGGATTATTCTGGATATCAGCGGCGTATAAATACAAACACTCAGCGACGCTTAGTTCAGTTTCAGTCGCGATTTATTCCAGTGCGGTTAGAAGTATTGTGAGGAAGTGTTATGTATTTTATATTTGTGCGGGACTCTTTAGTTGAGATTTTTATCGCATTGAACAATTTTTATTTGATTTGTTGTAAGAGTCCATCCTGTTGATTACAAACTGTTTAATTGTGATAATTAAAGCTGATGATTAGTGACTTCATTGGTGTCTTGTATTTTGTTTTTCACTGTACCATACGACGATCAAGGAGGCCGTCATAACAATATCATCAGATATTCAAGTATCATAATATATAGGATATTTATTACTGGAAGAATGTCAGATTTCAGACTGGCCAAACAAGTCTCCAAATACAAACCTATAGCACACAGTTGTGTGGGTAGACCCAGGAAGACATGGCTGGAGGATTTATGAAGGCGAAACAGGCAGCACCTTGCCTATGTCGTGTTTGAAGGTGATGATGATGACGATGAAAAATATCATTAGTATCATAATCATGTTCAATAAGTATCTTGCAGAGTTATTTCATTTAAAATTGTTTATCTAGGTCTTTAGTAGAGTAATTAAATTTTTTGCATTGAAAGGTTTGTGCCAAGAGGGAGGATATATAATACATGAAATAATTTTTTTGTTACTTATTATTACGTGTACTGTTTAAATAAACATTTTTTGTGTAAAAATAATACAGTAAGCTAAATTTCTTTAGCTGACATATTTATAATATATAGAGCGTTTCTAGCAACTCCTTCAGTTATGTGTTAACATTATATGTACTCTTTTAAATTGAAATATTATATTACTGTATTTTGTTTTCCACGATGTGTCTGTTGTTATTAATTAACTATATAGAATACCACCGACTCGGATGACAAACAGACAGACTAAAGCTGTTCACTCCAACGCTTCATCGGATGTCTCACACTTCTCCGTTCTTTCGGCTTATAATTCCATAGTTGTTTCAGTCATCCATTCGGTTAAAATGTTCCAATACTTTTAGCCGGTAATGGGAAATTCTGTCAAGTATACTCATAATATTCAACTGCTGTCGTACATCGACATTTCTTTTGCGATCGTCAACAGTATACCCTGCACGATGCCTGAGAAATCCCATTTAGGCCGCTTGAATACGACTGGCCTGGGACTTCGTTAAAGTCCAATTCTCAGACCCAAAGAGAAGTGCAGGGAAGGGAGGAATCACGTTGTAGAACTTGAGGCGTGTCGAGGGAATTTGAAAGAGGTAGTACATTTCACCAGGGCTGACTGGTCACTGTTAATCACAGATTCCCAGGATTGGACGAAGTGACAGTTCCCAAAGAGTCCCTCAGCCTCTTTCGAGCCAAGAACGTACTGCATGGTCGAAGTGCCACATTCTACAAGAGGTTACACTGTTGATGCATAACAGTACGGATCTAGTCCGGAAGGTCGATAAATATTACTGGTGGAGGACAGCAGTAGCCACTAGTACCAAATTAAGACGTAAGGGAAATGATTTTCGATCAGCTTATCTTTGGAATATTACAGGGCACAATCTACCTGGATTTAGTCAGGTGTAATAGTGCGTGTCCCTTTACCAAAGTAAGACAGCCAGTTTATGGGAGACAACCCAGACAGAAACAGCTTTATTTTCCCCTCTGTTGTCCCATGCTTCGTGAATATAAACCCTGGTTACTTGAATTTTCTTGCCCCTTTAACGACTTGCTCATTGCCATTTTCAGATTTCGTACCTTCTCTCCTTATATTGCTATACACTCGGTTTTATCCTAATTTATTTCTAGCCTAGTCGGTTCCGAGACAATAAAAAGACAATATGCAGGGAAATCGTAAAGAGCAATCCAACTGAATTTTTTGTTTCCATTGACCCAAATGGAAGTTTCATAAGAAGAAAAGAATAATAACAAGCGTGTAGATCCGACAAATTATGGGAATTACAAATTCGCACACAGTCGATGCCAGAAGAAAACAGAGTTGACTTCGCAAGGACAAGGCGACAAGGCGAGTACAAAGATTGATTCAACACTGGTTAAGCAAAAGTACTGGATCGGTAAACCAAAGGTACTAGGAAGTCATGAAAAATCAAAGGAATGATGGAAGAAAGTAAACGTGGAAGCACATGGGAGACAAATTTTGACAACGGCTTCTGGAATAACCAACACTGATGGAAAGATAAGATTCCGCGCGCGCCCTCGCCTCTGTTTCTAATCTATCCCTAGTAGGCCAGACAAGACCTCCGTATTATTTGTTCCCATCGATGGGCTGTCCAAGCATACCGTGTCGTGACCTTGAATCGATCCCACCACGATCGCAACATAACCGACGCGATTATGCTTATAATCTGTTCTGCCGGCTCCCGTCATTGTAAATCGATAAACTCTACTGTAGATAAGGTAAACAGATTGATTTTGATGACGATGACGACGACAACGAGCATGATGGTATTGTTACGACGGTCTCACGGATCGTCGTATTGTACAGTGGAAACAAAAATACAGACACCAATGACGTCACTAATAACCAGCTTTAATTAATCACAAATAACAATGTGAAATCAACAAGGTACTCCCATACAATAATTCAAGTTAAGTTTGTCCACACGCAATAATAATGTCAAATATCAAGAGTTCCGCACTAATTATAACACAGCAATCACTTTCCGCTAAACCGCACCAATCACTTGATCCGCACTCTACAACATCCCCAGGCGTAACTAACTTCTAATCCGGCCGCTATTGCTTACATACGTCCCGCAGGTGTTTCAGAATAATTTTCCATTCTTTTGGCGGCGTGCCAGCATAATTTGCATAGTTACAAGTGCTCTCCAAGAAACTGGAGTGCTACGTTAGTGGACGTCCTTGAGACAGGCGCCACACGCTGGGATAGTCGAAAACGACACTCTCGTATTTTCAAGAGCGTTCCACAATTATCGTAGCAGTATTTTAGTAGGTTATTTCACGTGTAAGAGAGATAGAATGAGTTACGTAGGCTTACATGGCCGGAGTCAAATTGGTTAAAATCACTTCCCGCGCTGTTTGGCCGTGGTCCAAAGTTTACTTCAAAAAAACCAAACGTTTCGGCAGTGCCATTGACTGCCATCTTCAGTGAAATCGATTAACGCTAACGTGAGGTGGTATGCGTTAGAGAATTAAACGGACAGTACTGTGGTCACTAACGTATACCACCTCACGTTAGGGTTACTCGATTTCACTGAAGATGGCAGCCGACGGCACTGGCGAAATGTCTGGTTTTTAAGTAAACTTTGAACCACGGCCAAACAGTGCGGGAAGTGATTTTAACTGAGGTAGAATGAATTTATTTTCATGTTAACACTAGTTATAATTTCTAGTGGCACGGAAAACAATGGGAAAATTTAATTCCTAAAACAGACAAAGAGAGAAGAAAGAACGAGAGAGAGAGAGAGAGAGAGAGAGAGAGAGAGAGAGAGAGAGAGAGAGAGTGAGAGAGAGAGAGAGAGAGTGTGAAATGAGGCGAGGGAGAGAGAGGCTACGAGACACATGGTGCGTAAACAACAAAGGACTTGGGTTTTGAGGCTGGCTATTTGCTTGGCATAAGTGCAAGCTGCAGAGAAATAATATGACAAAGTTCTATTGCCGGACCGCCGCGGGCCACACTTAGTAGGGGGTTTCCAAATTTGGAAAATTAGGTTTTCAGGTAATTTTTATAATTTATTTGTAAATGTTCTACTGTGACGTCCTGAAACGCAACACTAGGAGAGGTCCAGGATTTAATCGATCGATTCCAAAGATTTGTTCATATTATTTGGCAACCTAACTTACAACCATACCTCATAAATTAAGTATTATATTTATGAGACAGTCATAATGGTACGCTTATTATTAGAAATATATTAATACTAGAAGGGAACCGTCAGTAGTACTTGGTGTAGATGCCTCACCACGCAGTCGGAAATCGCAAATTGAACCCCAAACATCACGGACGGCAACGGCAGCGGCAGCGGCAGCGAGTTAAGAAAGCCGTGAATCGATAGTATAAACGGCGGGGTGAAATACCGGGCAATAACGCTAAAAGAGATTATTTACCAGTGAACAATATTTAACATTTCAGGACACAAACAGATTATTTTAAATCTCTTATCAGAATTTTGTACCGAACAGTGGATAATTCGGAGTGCGGAAATCGGGTTAGTTACTCTTATAAAGTTTCCTTACTAGATGTATCAATACAGTGATTTGACAATAAATATATAACAGTAAAGTTTTTTTGCTATATATTGCTTAAAGATAAATTGGATTATAAACACCCGTAGCCTATTATGGGAAGAGGGCCTCAGAAAGAAATCCGCCCCGGGCGTCCAGTGGTCTAGATACGCCACTCAGTAGGTTATTTCACGTGCAAGTGAGAATGAATTTATTTCCTATTAACATCAGTTATAATTTGTAATGGTACGGAAAAACAATGAAAAATTTAATTCTTAAAACAGACAGAGAGAGAGAGAGAGAGAGAGAGAGAGAGAGAGAGAGAGAGAGAGAGAGAGAGAGAGAGAGAGAGAGAGAGAGAGAGAGAGGCTACGGGACACATGGAGAGTAAACAACAAAGGACTTGGGTTTTGCGTGCAAACTGCAGAGAAATAAAATGACAAAGCTCTTAGCTGGTGCCACTACTTACAGGGTGTCTGTGCAGTTTACTGTGTGCTACAAAAGTACGTAGTCTGTTTTGAGTAAGTGAAGGGGAAGCAGCAATACGGCGGGTAGCGGTTGACTGCCGTAAATTAAACGCCAGACGTGTAACCTCTGTCTGATTCACTTATCTGTCTCCCCGGCTTATCTACATTACCATCAACTCGTTTAATGTTTAACAGAAAGCAACGTGTTGTAGAATTTAAAGTAAAATCTTCTACTTCTTCTTCTTCTTCACCTCCTCTTCAAGGATTAGGTTACATAAACCTGTTCCGGCACCCGTCTCATCCTCGGACGACCCGCGTCTCTTACCAATGGCTTTATAGGCCAGCGCCGCTTTCGGCAATTGATCCTCTGTAATTCTTTGGAGGTAATCCCAACATTGTCTTTTGTAAATTCCAATAATTTCATTTATGTCCTTAACTTCGAGTTCTGCTCTGATATCTTCATTACTTATTCTATCTTTGAATTATTATCGTTATTCTTATATGTATAATTTTAAATATTTTGAACAAACTGCATTTCAGCCCTTTGAAACTTGCCGCTTTGCATTTTGTCATGAGCCACGCCTGGCTTGCATAAATCAACATGGGTATTTCAGGGGTCCACATCTTGTGGAAACGGGTTTGGCACCCCCTCATGTACCCTAGCTGGATTCTCACATTGCTTCAACTTGTCTTGATTGAGATCCATTCCTTTAGTCTTTTCTGTCTAGTCTCTCTTGACTGCCTCTTGTTCTTTTCTGACCCCGACGCTATTAGAATAATCGAGGGCTAGGGTGTCTTCCTTTTTCAATTCTAATTTTTTAATTTTTGGGTGGCTTAGGAACTTGGAGTGCTCAATGATACCGATAGGTAAGCACTGGAAGTACTAAGCAACTTTAAGTATCAGAATAACAGATACAAAGCCACCAAATCCTATCTCAGAAAGAGAAGGGTGAGGGCGAATCTCCTGCGCCCCAAAACAGGGGCCTTTCGGCTAAGGCATGTTAATCTTGACAGAAGAGTCTCTGGTCCTCCTGGTAGGGGGTTGTGCAAAGGGCCAGTAACCTGTTCATGTAAAACTTAGAAATACTTGTAGCATTCAAAGTAGCCTCGGAGTAAGTTCTAGAAACTGTGGCAATAGGACCATAGCAAAGAATAAGGACTCGAATAAAGTAAAAAAATGTAGAAGATATTATATTGCACATTATATGTTATATAATGTTATAAATCTAAGTATTATATGCTATAAATGTTACATTTAACATTTATATTGACGATCAGGAAAGGAAATGGAACATCTAGTAAATCCTGGTATTAAGATATCACGAGACAGACATTTGAATGTGCTGTTATTTGCTGACGACTTACTTGCACTTCAAAATGCAGAATCTGATTGGAAAAATCTGTTTCCAAGCTTCATCAGATTGGCAACCAATACAATATGAAAATCTCCACTACAAAAACAAAGGTAATGGCATTTTGAGGCAAGGAGCCAATAAGAACAAAAGTAATGATTAGTGACCGAATTCGAAAACAGGTGAGCCACTTTAATATTTGCGAGATTATATTAGCTATCATAGGAATTATCATATTGACGTTAAGTTAGGTAAGTTCCAAACGATCTGTGGGACAATCAACCGTATTTTAAGAAACAAAGTACGTCGGGATACAAAACTACAGTTTCACAAAGTTACGGCAGTCCCTGTACTGTCCTATGAATGTGAATTGTGAACAATAACCAAGAAACAATACAGTAAAATACAGACTTCGGAAACAGCATTCGTAAGAGGATTTAAAAAGTGTTCTAAACTTGACTGTATAAGAAATGAGGCCATAAGAGAAGAGTTACCAATTTTTATCTTGAACGAAAAGTTAAGAGATTACAAACAAATGTGGAAAGAATACTTACAAAGAATGCCAGATTCCAGACTGACCAAACAAGCCTGGAAACACAAACCTATAGGACACAGTGTGTGGGTAGACCCAGGAAGAGGTGGCTGGAAGATCTTGGAAGGTGGAGGAGGCAGCACCTTGCCTATGCCGTGTTGTGAACATGATGATGATGATGAGAACGATACGAGACTGTTAATAACGAGACAGTACTTTTGACGAACGGGTACTACGAGGTTGTGAGTTACAACAAAGCGCCAGTGCTGCTGTCTACGCTAGCGGGAGGGAAAGGAAAAGGAGGCGTGGAGCACCCGAAGAAGCGTTGGAGTGACCAGATCTAAGCTATCTGCTTCGGATCGGAACAAATTATTTTTGGTTCAGGTTAGGTTAGTTTAGGTAACGTTTAGTTCTTACTGATGAACATGATGACGATGATACTGACCATTACTTCCTAATTTCGATTATCGTAAAAAAATTATGTAGCAAAACTGAATAAATTTTAGTAAAAAAAAAGTGTCATGGAGTTAGTTTTATGGGTATGAATATCTATGGTGTGTATAAATGTGTTAGTTTTTATGGTGTTTAAAATCTTTTCTCTTTCCTCTCCCACCCACTCACTCACTCATTAATTCATTCATTCATTAACCTCATGAGATTCGATCGTATAGAAGTAATTACCTTAAGCGACACACTACTCCTGATAGGTTTCATAAACGTTAAAATATTAAATTAATAAAGTTGTGTTACTGGTTATAATCAAAAGAAGAAATAACTGTTGCACACCACTACAGAAGAATTTTTTTCCGATTAGCGCTTTCAAGCTTCACAGTTCATCATCAGATTAGGAATATCTCCGTCCATCATCATATTTCCTATCTGATGATGAGCTGTGAAGATTGAAAGCGCTAATCGGAAAACATTTTTTACTTCCATATTCCTTAAGGAAATGGAAGTATGGTAATGGCAAAAAAAATCGTGTTCGAGATTATTGCAGATTCTGATTGTACTACACTCAAAACATGAAAAAAAGTCGTTTTTCGAAAAGTGTCTGTGTGTGTGTCTGTCTGTCTATAGATTTTTTTTTCTATGGCAAACGATAACAGCCGCAAATTCAAACAGAATCAAATAATTTTTTGCATACAGCTCTGATTTGTAGAGTACTCACGACCTGCTGTTTTTGGTGAAGATCGGTTAAGGGGAAGGGGTAGTTTACCAGCAACGTTTTTTTTATCAAGGGTATTTTTTATGGCAAACGATAACAGCCGCAAATTCGAACAGAATCAAATAATTTTTTGCATACATCCCTGAATTGTAGAGATCTCAAGGACTTTCGATTTTAGTGAAGATCGGTTAAGGGGAAGGGGTAGTTTACCTGCAACCTTTTAGTTTTAACAACAGTAAAGTACTTGAAAAAATTCATTTAAACTTTTTCAAACAATGGTAATTGTTAAAAATAAAATAATTTTGTTGCCAGGCAATAAAATTATAATTTTTTCATTTTAATGTAAATTATGTATGAGTTAATATACGTGTATAAAATAATATATCGTTCGTGGCAGGTAAGCATATCTCAGTTATGTAATGTTTACGTTTCTATTTTATTATTATGACTACAGCAATAAAAAGTCAGGGAAGACACACACACACACACACACACAAAATTCGCGTTATTTCTGGCCTCACTCATGTTTATTTTCTTACATTTGCACGCTTTTTAAATGGAAAGTGCCGAAACCCACACCAACATAACGCGTGCAAGCCGAAAAAATGGACATCAATTTGCTTCCTGTGGATCGCTGGGCAGTGTAACTGCACGTGTTTACAGAGGAACGATTCATAGACAGACTTTTCGTCTTTAGGGAATGAACCCTCTGCAAGATGCTGAGGGTCCATGAGTGACTTCGGAGCGCTCCTTCTTTTTCGCGTGTTTGTTCTGTGAAACATACACTGTAGATTCGCAGGTTTACTCTAAGCAACGCTCAATAGGAAATGTTGAAAATTTTTGTCCACGGTGTACCCTCATACACACTAAACCTGCTCTGATGTTTTAATTACGGACATCATAATATTAAAACTTTGGAAACTTGAGCACTACTTAATGGAGATCAAACATTAACTTATACAAGCCATTAATTTTATGCAATTTTTTATATATATTGTACAACGTTATCGGCACACAAAGAAATAGTTTTTGTCAAAATTCCTTCCCGGGATGTTTGGCCGTAGTCCAATGTTTTCTACAAAACCAGACGTTTCGGCAATGCCATCGACTTCCATCATCAATGAAAATCGAGTGCGATAACGTGAGGTGGTATACGTTAGTGACCACAGTACTGACTGTGGTTAAGGCTGAAGCAGTAAGTAGAAAGAAGTAGTTTCTATGGTAATATTTCATTTCGAAAATGATTTTAAATATAAATCTTAGAATATGGAAGTCATGTATGGTTCTCCATACCGATATTAGTGGTATAGTGGTGTGGAACAAGTGTTATTTCTGTTTATAAATGTTGACATTTCTTGTCTTTCCAATCTTTGAGCATTAAACAATTTCATTCACGCAATCACCGATTCTTCTAGCTTGTGTGCTTCCTTTTTTTAATTACAGCATTTATACACACTTTAAATATTAGTCTTGTACATTTAAGGCCGTAAAATGTAGACTGCATACAAAACCTAAGTCAAACAAATACTTTATACGTATCGATTTTATATATATATATATATATATATATATATATATATATATGTGTATATTGTGAAGATACACAGCTCGAAGATTACTCAGCGTTTGGGTGGCCGCAATCTGTCTTCTCTCGTGACTACGTTAAGTGTAAATTTATCGTTATGAAATATGTTTCTTTTTTCCGAGGGAGACTGTTTTTTTTTCGTCTACCTCGAACGAACGTCGAGCGAGGAGGGATTTATGTGTTCCTTTCAGATTTATCCGTTCACTTCTCTTTATTCTGAAAATACAACTACTGTATAAGGGAGTACAGTATTTATGACTAGGCACATCGTGTTGCCGTTGTTCTTCTTCTTATTTTTCGAAACACATGAACACGTGATTTCCACACCAACTGTAAATTTTGAAGTAAACTCAACAAAAATTCTCTGCTTCTCTTGACTGTTTATTGAAAACCAAAAGTGATCATCATATCAGCAAGTATTAAACAAAAACTGGTTTGTTCCGGTCCCAAACAGACAGACTAGAGCTGGTCGCTTCAACGCTTCTTCTAACACCCCACACCTCTCCGTCCTTTGGGTTTGTTCCGGTCCCAAACAGACACAGACTAGAGCTGGTCGCTTCTACGCTTCTTCTAACACCCCACACCTCTCCGTCCTTTCGGCTTGTAACTACAAAGTTATTTGGCAATTCGGTAGTCATCCGTTTGGTTAAGATGTCGGCAACCATTTTAGCCGATATTGGCCAATCCTATCATGTACACTCAATATTCAGTTCTTGTCGTACATCGACATTAAAAAAAAAAAAAAATGGGGTCCAGGGAATTCGGAGATGTAGAATTTTTGTACCTGCTTGACTGGGGACTGGTTCTCACACATGCCACGGATTGGATGAAGCGACGTTAACTCCCAAAGGAGCCTTCAGCTTCTCTCCAGACAAGACCGTACTGCGTGATGAAATGCCACATCCTACAGGAGGTGACCCTGTTGACGCAGAATATTACGGATCTAGATCGTAAGCGTGATAAAATATTCCTGTTGGAGGGCAGCAGTAGCTACGGGTGTGAGTTTTAGGTCTAAAGGAAATGATCTTAAAACCAGCTTATCTTTGGAATATTACAGGGGTAAATCCAGTTGCATTAGTCGGCTGCAATACTGTGTACATAGAAAACTGGTCTCTTTATTACGGTAAGACAGCCAGTTTATAACCGGACAGACTGTTTACAACAGTAAGGCAACCCAGACAGATAACCGGACTGGACGTTAAGCCCGAAGGTGGCAGTGCCATCATTGTCGACACGCGACATGCTAGTAACGTGTTCAGGGGCCATATTAGTTACTAAATTGTAGCAAGCAATATGTAACTCGATGGATTAAAAACAAAAGTGTTTAACAATGCATTAGGATTTGATTTAAAACATCATTCAATCTGAAATCCGCCGTAGATTTTTAAAATTTTTGTTACTTTTTTGGGCCGTAGTGTACTAAAATTGTGAAATTCCTAAAACGGAATGTTGTAGTCAAATTATGGTTAAAAGAATCGTTAATTTAGTAATCCAATCTAACTTTTGTTAATTTTTCCCCCTTATATTTTTGCCTCCCGCTCTCTACTTTGTGAGGGGGGGGAGTTATCGATCTATAAAACAATATGGAATTGTGCTGTACAGTACGGACACGTATGGTATGTTTCACAAAACTCGGTCGATGCGTACAAAAGTTAAGACGAAACATACACTAAAAAGGTAGACAGACAAATGACAAACGGTCGGTTAAAACTGAGCTCGCTTGGCTCGTTCAATAAACAAAATGAAATTTTGTTGATCATCATGCAATAATAATATTGCAAATATCGATACATGCACAACCAGAGATTTTTAATGGTCGAAACATCGATTTAAATATATTGTTACGACGGTCTGCTGATCGTTGTATGGCGGAGTGGACACAAAATACAAGACACCAATGAAGTCAATAATAACCAGCTTTAATTATCACAAGTATAGTTTATAAAAAACAAGTTATTCAACAAGATTGTATGGTACTCGTACAATAATTCAAATTAATCTGTCCACACGCAATGATAATGTCAACTACTAGAGTCTCGCACAATATTATAAAACACAGAACACTTCGCCACAATATTCGAACCGCAATGGAACAAATCGTCACTTAAAACCAAAACTCAGCACCGCTGAATGCCCATATTTATACCCCGCTGAGATTCCAGAATAATCCATAATACGCGTCGACACTATAGCGTAATTGCTTGTAGCCTTAAACACAGCGCGCGCGGACCGATGAGTCTGGAACAATCTCGTTAATGCCTGTTAAGAATCACGTACCCACACAACATTACAGCTGTTGTGTTGGTTCCACTGGAATAGCCGAGAAACACGTTGAATATTCTGTAACGTCGTAACTATATGATTACTTATGGAGGGAGCCTTAAACAAGACACTTATTAATAAAATTATACAATCAACGCTTGTTTTACGGATCGTATAAATTAGTAAAAATTGATAAATAAATTCCAACTACGTAATATATATATATTCTGGTTAAAAATCTATAAACGAATTGCTGCATCGTATAGCGTGGCAAAAAGACTTTAGAGATGTATTACGGGACTAAGTGTAGAGGAGTGTACGGGGTAGTGGAAGTGGGTTGTTGGGTAGGGAACGGTTGGTTTCGTGACCACATCAAGGTGGTGGCGGCGGAGCCGTGGCAATTAAAATCGGCTCCGCCGAGAAAAATAATGGTTCTCCGCGCGGCAATAATGTTGGCTGTGGCTCTTTGGCTTTATGGGGACCAACAGCCAGGTTTAAGTTGACTGGCGAGTTTCATTTTACTTTAGTTTTTTGCAGACTATAGATTTATATGTTGGGATGCGGAAAATATCCGGTCGGCAAATATTCAGACAAACGTTTAATAACGTCTCTAGCGTGATAATATGAACGTAGGGTGGGGAATCTATACATTAAGGGTTTCGACATTATCCGAAAGCAGTGCGAAACGAAGGCAAACTGTTTCCATTTGTAACGCATCAGAGAGGAGGGTTATTTATGTTTAAGCACTTAGAAATTAGACAAAACGTTCTTAAATATTTAAGATTGTTTACCGTTTAAATATCAAATAAGTATTACTATTTAATCATCTTATTATATATATGATATAATAAATAATAAATTTTATATTTTAGTAAAAATAACAACTCCACCAATTAAGAGACGGTTTAATTAAGGAATTTAGTAAATGAACAATAGTAGACTATTGAGAAGCAAACTCATCAGTCACAACACAAAAATAGAAGTATATAAGACTCTTATCAGACTAGTTGTTACTTATGGAGGTGAGACATGGACATTGGTAGAAAAGGAACAAGTAACACTGAGAAGGTTTGAAAGAAAGATCGTAAGACGTGTTTATGGCTAGCTTAAAGAAGATGACGAATAGAGAATAAGAAATAACCTGGTGATAGATGAGCTATTGAATCATGAGAATATTGTAAGATTCATAAAGGCTCAACGAATACAATGTCTAGGTCACATAGAGCGGATGGATGAACAGCGTATGCCAAAGAAAATCTTGAGGGGGGGAGTCTATAAATGCAGAATGAGGGGCCGACCTATGATAATATGGTTGGATAATGTGCTAGAAGAACTCAACAGAATGGATGTGAGGCGTTACATTGAGATGGGAATGGATAGAAGACACTGGAGAAGATTGGTGTCGGAAGCCAGGGCTAACGTTTGGGTGTAGTGCTGAAGAAGAATATGTGAACAGTTTAGAAGAAAACATTTGCTGACTATAATAAAGAAATATACTGTTACGAAGATCTAACTGAATGTCGTATGGTACAGTGGAAAACAAAATACAAGACACCAATTAAGGCTTTAATTATCACTAGTTTGTAACCAGCAAGATAGTCTCTTACAACAAATCTAATAAAAATTGTTCACACACAATAACAATGTCTTTTAATAGAGTTCCACACAATCATTAACTCAATACTTCTTCACTTCGACAAACACTCGATCCGCGCTAACGGAAATCGCTCACGTAACTGAGTGACAAGCTGACTGCTATGGCTTTATATAGCCCGCACAAACGTCCAGTACAGATTTCCCTTCTTACTCCACGCTGGCTTAAAGCGTACCTTAAGTGTTCTTGAATACACTAGAACCCATTTGAAAGCAGTCTTGACTGAGCAACACCTGCCACATTGGACGGGGGGAACCAGAAAAGAAAATTAATAAAATCTAAACAAAATAGAAAGGAGCATGTAATATGGGAGAAAGACATTCATCAGGATCTAAATAAGTGCAATTAGGGAAGAAGATTGAGAAGACGGAGAAGTGTTTAGATGCAAAATTGTGGAGCTAAAAGATCTGTCCGAAGAGAAACTCAGGTGAGCCAAGATGGTGTTAACAGAGGACGAACGAGCAAGAGTGAGAGATAGTCTGAAGGTATGTTAGCGAAGGAGAAGGGTACTTCGGAATGTGAAGAGAGTCGTGCCATCGCACCCTATAGGCAGCTGAAACGCAAAAAAGTACCTAACATCTTATTCTTCTTCATCTCCACTTCAGGCATTAGGTCATAGACCCGTTGCGCCCTCCGTCCGTGATAGAACTCACGCTCCACCCCAGCCAGAGAAATATTAGCCAACCTTCTAACCCACGCCCGGGGGCAAACCGTGCGGTGGGGGGGGGAAGAGTGTTGTTTATGTATGTAGTATAAATTGTGTGCCCTTGTTACTTATATGGCCCGGTTATGCCAGAGAAGACGTACGTATTATTTGTCCGCGTACGTGCGGGTGGACGAGCAAATCGAGCCGTGACACTAACATCTTATTGTATAGAGGAAAATGATTTACAAGCTTTGTCTAAACAGTAATGAGAGAAAATTTGTTCCATGACAGGTCCATACTGTGTGACCACGACTGCAGTGTACGACAGCTACAACATCTAGTCGTATTTTCATAAGAATTTTGAAGTTGTCAGTCTTATCACAGTGGTTTTGTAATCACTTGTTATGTCTTATGTCAGCCGAAAATAGATCTCAATAACATTGAGCAGAGTTGTTCAAACAAATCTTGTTGTAAACTATAAACTTTAAACATTTTATTTGCCTCCAGAAACGGTTGAGACTATAAAACAGGTTAATTACCTTCTGTCACGTTTCTTTGAATCCAATTGCGGGATTACTCGAGTTTCGATCACAACTGTGTCATCATCAGATCTTATATACAAATATGGTTAAAACTCCATTTTTCGATGTTTGTATATCACGTCAGATAATAAAAACAACACGTACAGTACAATACCTAGTATACAGGTGGAGGCGTTCCTGTACAGGTTCGTGACGGCCGCATGTTTTTTGTGTTATTACGTTTTGTTTTATATTTATATTTATTGTGTTATTTTATTTAATGTTTTATACCGTGTAAGTGTTGTTTTTATTATCTGACGTGATGTACAAACATCGAAAAATGTAGTTTTAACCATATTTGTATATAAGATCTGATGATGACACAGTTGTGATCGAAACTCGAGTAATCCCGCAATTGGATTCAAAGAAACGTGACAGAAGGTAATTAACCTGTTTATAAACTATAAACATTGCAAGAAAAGTATTTAAAAAAATTAAAACACTCCTTTAGTAGTCGGGTTTTAGGCGGCAGACAATTTTGGGATAATCGCGAAATGCTGACGTAGAACCCTATTCTGGACGAACTGCTGAAAATGTGTCAAATGTGAGAAACGTCATCACTTCTGATCATTGTCGATGGCAACAATATACGGTTATGAAATACGTACATTCAAATAATTCTTGCTTCCGGCATTGATAAATATGCAAAAATTCATGCGGGGTATCAAATTAGGGGAGAATTTTAACTAACATCTGAATTTGGCGTTACGTTTTGCAGATTTAAGAATTTTGTAGCTTATTGCTCAAAAAAGAGATCAAAAGATTGATAAATATTGTTACCCCATTCCACAACATTCTACGTGTTTGTGCGGAGCCCGTCTATAATGTGTGCGTGCGTACATATTGCTGCTACTTTGAGATGAAGGACAATTACGGGACACTTGTCACGTGTCCGTAGCCGAGACTATTCCAGTCTTCAACGGTCCGCGCGCACTGTGTTCAAGGCGGCAAGCCATTACGCTCTAGTGTTTTGTAGTAGCGTTGACCCGTAGTATGGAATATTCTGGAATCTCAGCGGGGTATATACATATATATATATATATATATATATATATACACACACATACGCATTCAGTGACGCTTAGTTTAGAGTTTGAGTGGCGATTTGTTCAAATGAGGTTCGAGTTATTGTCGGGCGATTTGCACGGTGCGTTTCAAGTGGTGTATTAGTGAAAAGCGACTATAGTGCGGAGTTCTTTATAGTTTACATTGTTATTTGTGTGGACAGATTAACTTGAATTGTTGTACAAAAATAATCTTGTTGAATAACGTGTTGATTACAAACTGTTAATTGTGATAATTAAAGGTGGTGTTTAGTGACTTAATTGGTGTCTCGTATTTTGTTTTGCACTGTACCATACGACGATCAGTGAGACCGTCGTAACAATAGTGTGGAAATCGAGCAGACCGTCAGACTAACAGTAACTGTAACCCAAATCTGAAGGATCGAATTATTTAAATAATTTGTCATTCATATTTAATCTAATTTAAATTTAAGCATATTGGATTTAGTTAGTAGGCTACACTGCTCAATAATTATTCTTTCTGTGCTATTATATAGTAGTTAAAGACACAGGTCACAGTGAACGAGGTATATTTGGGTGGCAGTAATTAAAATTACGACCACGTTCGTGGAATAAATAAGAAAAATCATAGCGACAGAGAAGGGGAGAGACAGGAGAGAACGTGGGAGAAGGAAAATGTGGCAGGGGGAGAGAGTGAGCGCGCGAAATTAAGAGATAGAGCAAATGCGCAAGTGAAAAGTACTCGGGTGCGGAAGCTGGACGTCTACTTGGTGTTCGTTCAAAACTACCGCTGAATAAAATGAAAAAGCTTTAAAGTGCAACTTTAAGAGTGTCTGTAATTTACCAGGTTTTACAAAAGTAGTTTGTTATCAGTAAGAGGAAAAAAGAAGAAGACGACGATAAAGAAGAAAGACGGTGGCAACGGCTGACTGCCATAAATTAAACGCGAGCGTAACCCCTGTCTGACTGTGTGTCACACTTTATCTAAATTATCATCCAGTAAAATACACACGCGCGCGCGCACACACACTGCAAAAACTGTTAAAGCGATATTGTCGCAAGTTGTTACGGCGGTCTCGTGGATCGTGAACTTATTGTAGTGAAATAATTAATTGAACTACCAGAGAAATCGTTACTAGCAACAGTAGGGATACTGTCACATTTTCCGGGCAGTTCGTCCGTGGTGCAGATTATCTAAACACACTTCCAGACGTTTCGTCCGCTTCCATGACGGATATCAGCAATCCAATCAAATGATGTGGTACAAGGCTGTCCCGGCCGGCGTCAACAGTGTTGGGGATAAACGTCGGGCTATTGGGGCCGTATGGTTACTGGTCCACGTCAGTACTGTGGTTAACAGACGAACGTCGTGTCAGCTGGTGAATCGTTTTTAAGATGGTCTCCAGAGGTAAGACCGAAACGCTTGCGATTAACAAACATTAGTGGTTCACGACCCAATAGCTCGGAGTTTATTCCCAACAAATGGTGCGGCGTTTGAACGAATACAAATGATGAACAAAAGAAGAATGTCCTCTTAGGACAGTAACAACGTCCTCTCGATTAAGTTCAGTGGTACGAGTGCTACCTTTGAGCCTCTTGTTCTGCACTGAATTACATTCGGAGACCCATCTCCCGTATTCTTGCGCACATAATGCCGTTGGGAAACCTTCCTCTTCCGTCTCTAATTGGCAAGACCAATGACTGCTTGCCACATTTAACCCTGGCCGGGCCCTTACCGGGTAGTGTAATGAGAAAACAAAATCAAGAATTACATAGTGTAGATGAAGTGTGAAAAACCGAAACAATTTTTAGCCCTTGAAAACCTAAGTACAGGGAAATTTAAGGGGGGTTTGTAAGCCCTATATCGCCCATGTTAATTTACTAGACTTCGTGACCCGTTTTCCCAAACACTAATTAATTGAGCTACTTGAAACTTTTACCATTGATTGATTGGTCCTCAGTAGAATCTTTAACACAGGGATTTTAGGATATGCTTACGTTGAGCAATTTTAAAAATTTTAAACCAATGCAATGTTTAACACTTCGAAAAAATCGCATTTTGTAATTTTCTCGTGACAGGCATATTGTATCAAAACATGCCTGTGTTAAAATTTGTACCCTTTTGACTTACACATGTACAGAAAATGTAAGCTCTCTATCTCTACTAGTTCCAGAGATAATGTGTGAAAAATAAAATTCCAGGTTTTTTGTGTGAAAAGTAAAATATTTTTGGAAAACAGCAATTGAAGATTAATCATTATGAATTTATGTGCATTGCCTAATAAAGTCCGGATACATATGAAGGTTTATCTCGGTATTTTGCAGTTTGAAATTATTCTTCCAGCTCCCTTTTTGGCATTGCCCTCTACCAGGCTTCTTCCTGTAGTTCTGCAGTTGCTTGTTCAGCTCTCCGCACTCGTTTCATATCAATACCCAACATAATTTTCACACAGTTCTTTCCTACTGATATGCCTAGTTGTTTCAATATTAAGCACCTTGTTAAATAACCTCTATTAAAACATGAAACTGCATCATAAACCCCAAAATTCGATGTTTATAGGGAAACAAAAACAGTTTTAGAAATGCTAAAAATTTGGTTTTAACCAAATTATGTTGTTTACCGACTCATTGGGGTTTTACTTTTACCATGGAGACACTTTTTAAAAGTTCTGGGTTGACCAAGTCTGTAAATACAGGTTTAAGCTCATCCGTATGTGTAGTATAAATACAAAGAGAAATAAGAACAAAAAGCAATAGTTCTATGTACTACAACAAGCCGAAATGTGCATTAGCTCGAGTGGGTGACATATTGGACTGAGACTATCGCTAAGAAAATCGTAAAAAATTTTTCTAGTTGTCCAATTAATTTAAAATTAATATCAAATAAAATCAGGTATTCCATATAATATTTTGGTACAAAAATAAAAATCGAATTTTTTGACCAAAATGCATTACAGCCATTAAAGAAAGAGATTCCATCCAAGACAGGTTGAGATAAGGTGAGAATCCAGCTAGGTACATCTAGTGTGCTAAACCCGTATCTCAAAGAAACTGTATTTAAAGAAACAACTGAATCTTACCGCATTCCTTTTTTCGCCATAACCCACACCTCACTCGTTTACAACAATGTGAATATTGCAATTCTCTTAAAAAATTTAATTTGTGCGCTACGGTTTGATTTATTTCTAAGATTTCTTTGACTCGGTTTACAAACACTTCTACATTTATATATTTTGTGTTTTTATATCAGATTCAAACTCATAGTTTACTTTACATCCGAGATATATAAAACGGTTAACTTGTTCTAAAGTGCAGTTTCTTCTTCTTCTTCTTCTTCTTCTTCTTCTTCTTCTTCTTCTTCTTCTTCTTCTTCTTCTTCTTCTTCTTCTTCTTCTTCTTCTGTCTTAAATCCTAAGAGTGGATTGCAGCAGTCTTCCATTGTGATCGATCCCGTGCTTTTCATTATCATCATCATAATCATCTTTAATGATTAAAACAATGATGGTTTATTCCGGTCTCAAATAGACAAAGATTAGAGCTGGTCACTCCAGCGCTTCCTCGGACGTCCCACGCCTCTCCTTCTCCTTGGCTTATAGTTCCATAGTAGTTTGGGGATGCGGGAGTCATCCATTCGGCAAAGATGTTCCCACAATTCAGCCGATACTGGGCGATCCTGTCGAGCATAATCGTAATATTCAGTTCCTGCCGTATACCTGTGTTTCTTCGATGATCATTGAGAGTATACCCTGCAACTCGTGCTTGAGAAATCTCATTTCAGCCGCTTGGATGCGACTGGCCTGGACTTTCGTCAGAGTCCAATTCTGAGACCACAAAAAAGTGTGGGAAGAACCATCACCTTGTAAAATTTTAAGAGCGTTCCTTAACTTGCTGACTTAAGGGTTCGCCTAATGGTCCCGCACATAAGGTTGAACTTGCGCAACTTATTCACAACGTCGTTGCTTGCATTATAAGACACACTGTACCCCAGGTATTTATTGCTTTTGCTGATGTTACCACAATTCAGCCGATACTGGGCGATCCTGTCGAGCATAATCATAATATTCAGTTCCTGCCGTATATCTGTGTTTCTTCGATGATCATGGAGAGTATACCCTGCAACTCGTGCTAGAGAAATCTCATTTCAGCCTCTTGGATGCGACTGGCTTGGCCTTTCGTCAGAGTCCAATTTTCAGACCCATAAAGTAGTGTGGGATGCCTGTGCTTTTCTCTTCACAATTTACATCCTCCATAATTTGCTTTATATACTGCAGCCTTGGTTTTCCCTTATACCCATTACCTTCTATTATTCCTTCCATCACCAATTTTAGTAGTCCTTTATGCCGCAGTGTATGTCCAGTAAGTTTTACACTGCTTCTAATTATGCTTTTCAACAAACACCTCTCATTTCCTATTCTGTTCAGCACCTCTTCATTTGTATTGTCGTCAGGCCAATTTATTTTTAGCATCTTGCGATAACACCATATCTCACAGCTGTCAAGTTTCTTTTTTTCCTTCACACCTATTTTTCACGACTCGCGACCATACATGACAATTCTCCATATAAAAGTCATTGGAAAACAATTCCTTGTATTAAAGAAGAACAACATTTACTTAACAACTCACTGGATATCTACCTTTAAAACCTATAGTCTCAATATTTTTCTTTAAAATTGTCAGTAAGCACTCTCACTCACTTGTAGTACTTGTAACTAAAATATGGATCCTAGTAAATCATCCTCACTTTCTTGAATAACAACTACGCCAGTTGCAGAACCCTGATACACAACCCACCTGCCTAACAACTCCCTTGTTTATTATTGGAATCTCAGCTGATAACCTACCATTCAGATCGATGAGTATAAATGTACGTTTGTAAAGGATCAAAAGTTTTTGATCAAATATTCTTTAAATTGAGAATAGGTTAGATACCTGATTATACTTTCATTTATGCAATTCTCCTTTGGTTGTTAGGTACGACGCATTTCGGGCTCACAGTCCCATCTTCAGGAGATAATCACTCGAGGCGAGCTCGTCAGTACATAACAATTAACACACACATAAAAACACTGAATTATTATATACCCGTATCGCGCGAGAACACGATGCGCATCGTCGAGACAATGAAAGCGTACTGGCTGTATAAAGTCCAATGAAGATGTATGCCGATAATACTTCTCATGTCTGTGCTAGATTGTGTATTATAGTACCAAACATAGTATATTATGAGCGCGTTAGATTTGAACGAGACCATATCGTTCAAAAGGCACTCCTTCTGTAATCTAGCCGCTTTGTATATCTCGTATTCTTCCAATGCATCCATTCTTTTTTACAATAAAGTATGGGCTTAAAATTAACGGGAGAAGTCAGTGTAACTACGATTACAATCAATTAGGTGTTGCAATTACAGTACGTCGATTTACTCTGCACTAAACGGGCAGTGTGTTCTTTGAACCTCTCCTCAAAGGGTCTCAGGTTCTTTAAATGTACGCCACAATAAAGTATAAAAATGTAAATTAAGAGTTACATAGTTTATAACTTGTAACTGATTCAAAATTTACCATTCCTTCCCAAAAGGTTAAACCTTCAAATAATGCAAAGCGTAATTGCCAGAAGTAGACTAAATGGATGAGTATCGATTATAATTTTAATATTCTCGTTCACTGCTCACTGTGAATAGAACGTGATGATGGGAGATTTGAGAGGCAAAGAGGTAGAGAGAGAGAACTACTGTCAATGATAGAAACGTTTGAAAGGGCGATTTTGTATTACGTTCAAACGCCCAACATCTGAGTAAAGTGTAAACAGGATTTCTACAGACTGAACGCAGGGACGGCTTAATTTGCAGAAACTGCTTTTTACTGTTCCATCCACCGTCTCACCTCACAGATATACTATATACTCTGTAATATATACTCGCAGTTAATATCGTAGAGTACAGAGTTTGGCTGTTTTAAATAAAGTTTTGTTCGAAGAGAACGTATCGAAATCTCCATTGAATCTGTATGATTTAATATCAATACAGAATGTATACCAATTCATAAGACTCTGGGAATGAAAGTACAAAAGATACAGAATTAAAATTGTATGAATTAATTGCGGCACCAGTATTGATGTACGGGAGTGAATCGTGGACACACCCAAATCAGAGAAAACGAATTTAAGCTTAAGATTCTTAAGGAGACTCAAGTGATGCACCCTAAGAATTACATATGATACGCAGACATAAGACAAGAGCTGAATATATACTCGATAAACGATCAAATTAAACAAAATACGGAAAACTGGATACAACACATATAGAATGGGTGACTTGAGAATACCACAAAAGATAATCCAGTATAAACCCTTGGAGAACGAGATAGAGACAGATCAAGAAAACGGTGGCTGTGAAGACGGAACTTGTACAAAACGTCCTGTCAGTTGATTGATTTTCCTACGCGTTATACACAAAAAGTAATGATAAACTCTTTCTTTATTACATAGTCCCTTAAGGCAAAGCCTTTGTAACAGGATGGTGGATTTAGGTTTTGGAAATATAACTTCGCTTGGCGAAGTCATAGTAACTAAATTTGGTAGTTAGTAATATTAATATTTTTTGTTAGAAAGAGACAGTATATTATGAATAATAATAACATAAGAAACATTTTTAAAATAGTATACATTTCTGAAACATAATTTCTGTCATTATTTTTTGTATATAATATTTTATTATTTATATACAGAATGTCCCATGAGGAATGGTACATATTTCAGAAATCCATTCTACAGATGAAAATAAAGAAGCAATTTCATATAGGCCTACACGTAGGCTAGAAAACGCTTCGTTTTCGATTTATGACTTTTGAAATATTTCACCTTTATTTCTGCTACGAGGCTATAATTAAGCCCTACTGAAATGTTTGAAACTTTAATTTAAGAATAAATTTGTTAGTTTCATATGGTTTTTGACCTGAACAAGTGAAAAAAGGGGGTTCCGGAACGGTACCATGAAAAGTTTTATAAAAACGTTTTGCAAAAAAAAACAATTTTTTTAGGGTTGATATGGATTTTATTGTACAAATTCACAATAAATAAATGTAAATTTATAATACAGTTTATAGAAAAAAAACTTAATTCTGAGAAATGTTATGTAGGCCTAAGTAGAGTCAATAAAAACCAAATTAACATTATAAAAATTCAAATTTTATTGAAGAAGAAACACAACAAAATATGTAAGAAATTTCTTCTTCTGTTATTGTACTGAAACCATTTATTTAGTTGTTAGTGGTGACAATTTATGAATAACAACAAATTTATGCAGTGAATAAGAAAAGTTAACTTTAGATACGAGGGGTAACCCAAAAGTAAGGTCTCCAAAGGACTAGAGCCGCAGGGAAATATTTTGGGCGGCAGTTGGCAGCACTGCTGTGTGCGGCCATCTCCCCTCTTTCAAACAAGCGGTCGCTGAGCTCGCTCGCTCGATTAGTCTTCGCTTGGCAGCCGTTAAGAATGGAGTTCTCAATCGCTGTTCCCGCCAAGTGCGGACTTCGCGAAGTCATTCGATTTCTTAACGCAAAAGGTGTTCAGCCTATTGAAATCCATAGACAGTTGATTGAAGTGTATGGTGCAGGGTGTATGGATGTCAAAAACGTCCGCAAGTGGTGTAGAGAGTTTAAAGCTGGTCGTACAGAAATTCATGATGACGAAAGAAGCGGGAGACCGTCAGTGTCAGACGAGACGATCAGGAAACTTGACGAAGTCGTGCGTGAAGATCGGAGGATCACTATCCACGAGCTCTCTTGTTTCCTTCCTGACGTTTCGAAATCCACCATTCAGAGGATTGTGACTGAAAAGTTGAAATATCGGAAGGTGTGCGCAAGGTGGGTTCCGCGAATGCTCACAGAAGACCACAAACGGCAACGCGTCGAAGCTGCCCGCGAATTTCTTGAGCGCTATGCAGACGAAAGAGACGACTTTTTGAATTCCATTGTCACAGGTGACGAAACGTGGCCGAAAATTCAAACAAACACAGTCTGCCGGCAAGATCATGGCGACTGTGTTTTGGGATCGGAAAGGTGTATTGTTGATCGATTTCTTGCCTACTGGGACCACAATAAACGCAGACGCATATTGTGAGACGCTCAAAAAACTCAAACGGGCGATACAGAACCGGAGAAGAGGAATACTCACCAAGGGCGTGTCCATTCTTCACGACAATGCTCGCCCTCATGTCGCCCGCGCAACCGCCGATTTTCTGAACCAATTTGGACGGGACATAATCAGTTTTAATCACCCACCCCCCCTATAGTCCGGACTTGACACCTTGTGACTATCATTTTTTTACACATTCGAAAGAACATTTATATGTAATATTTATAGAATAATTAAAAAAATTAATAATTTCAACTTTTACAAAAGTTTGTAAATACTTTTATAATGTTAAAAATTTGTATTACAGTTCAGACTCAAATTTGAATTCAAATAAGGAAACAGCTGTTTAACAATTTATTTATAATACAATAGCTTAATTATTTATCATAACTAACCTGTACTCTGTGATTTGTAGTTTGTGTTTTTTGAAACATAATTTCGAGATACCATAGCAATCTTCAAATCATGAGTGTGAAGATATTGTTTTCCTGTACAGTTTTAATAATGAAAATTCTTGGGATACAGAACATGAATACCAGAAAAGATTTTCAAAGAGACGAGTACCTAATCACAAAACATGCTCCCACATCTTTCATAATTGATGAGCCAACGGGTCCTTTATTGGACAATATTGTTCAATGGAACAAACAACCATTCTTCTTCTGATAGTTCCTATCCATTTTGGCTGTTGGATCCCATACAGACTATTTTCACTTTCTGTACTGCTGCACGGAATAAGTCAGTTGTATTCATGCCAAACCAGGTTCTTAGATTTCTCAGCCATGAGATTCTCGGTCGCCCAACTCCTCCCTTTACAAGTAGTTTTCCCTGTAGTATGGACTGCAATAAGTAAAATCACTGTTCATTTCTTACGAGATGTCCCAGATACTGAAGCTTTCTTATCTTCACTGTGTTAATAATTTCCCCATCTTTCTTCATCTTTCTAAGAACTTCAAGATTAGTTATATGCGTTGTCCATGAAATGCTCAGTATTCTACGGTAAAGCCACATTTCGAAAGATTCCAATTTTTTAGTTGTGGCTTCAGTCAAAGTCCAAGATTGTACACCGCAGAAGAGGAAGATTGTAGCAGCGTAAAAGTCTCATCTTTGTGTTTATTGTTAAATCGTGACCTTTCGAATAAACTGCTCATTCTAGCGTACACTGCTCTTGCCTCTTCAATTCTGCTGTTTATTTCTTGAGAATGACCCCATTGTTCATTGACTATAGTACCAAGGTATATGTAAATTTGCTTACACGTTCAACTGGTCTTTGGTTTATATTAAGGTTGCAGTTTGTGAACTTGTTCTTAGATACAATCATTAGCTTCGTTTTATTAACATTGATGTCTAGACCATATCTACGGCTGCTTTCTGTCACTCTATTCATTAGTTGATGCAGTCCCTCTAAGCTATCTGCTAATATGTCGGTATCATCCGCATAACGTATGACCATTAGGACAACAACATTAGAAACATTAGGAACGACCGATTACAAGTCCACAATGTAACAAGAGTCTAGTGTATAAACGTACACATTGGAAGTGACAGTCTACACAATAATCTCCTCAATGTAGACGCAAATTAAGATTTCGCGTACAGTAACTAACTAACTGGCCCCATATAGTAGTTATAACAAGGGGTTGGGGGTGGGTGGTAGGCGGGGCAAAGTTTCTTGTCACCATCTTGAACGATAATTTTATACAAGTTAATAACTTGTCGTGTCGTTGCCAGAAGAGAGAACGACGCCATTACACGCACCTGGCGATGGTGTACGGACCCCTTCACCCCTCCGCCAACTAATGTGCTTAACATGCAGTAACGGTTACTCGTTCGTCTACATAATCGTCACATGTTGTTCTGGTTTTTTTTTGTATATATTCTGCTCAACTAAATCTGATTATGTTCTTCATACGTAATGCATTAATTATCAAGTTGTACTATTTGAAGATTAGAAAGTGTAAGGAACGAAGCTGAACACAAATAGAGTGAAACAAAGTGAGAAGAAACAAACTGGTTTGTAGTACTAAAAGAATGGACCACTCTATACGGAACAAAAAATATTGTCTTGTTGTTGTTGTTGTTGTTGTTGTTGTTGTTGTTGTTGTTGTTGTTGTTGTTGTTGTTGTTCTTCTTCTTCTTCTTCTTCTTCTTCTTCTTCTTCTCCTTCTCCTTCTCCTTCTCCTTCTCCTTCTTCTCCTGCTTCTCCTCCTTCTCCTTCTCCTTCTCCTTCTCCTTCTCCTTCTCCTTCTCCTTCTCCACGGGAAGATATAGGCTAACAGCCTATTCCGCCTTCACTGAAGCCATCTCCTCCTTGATCTACCTATACAAAGTCTTCCTTGAGATGTCTTTCTTATTAATTGTTTAGGTAGTCTCATACCTTCCATTCTCTCGATATGCTGCCTCCATTTTATTTGTCCTTCCCTTATTCTGCCGGTCACAGAATATACATTTAACTCGGTTCTTATATATTCGTTTCGTACTCGATCTCTAAGTATGCAAACTTTGTTCAAAAACTTCATTTCTCTTGTTTGTATTCTTCGCTCATCATTTCTCGTCATCGTCCAAGTTTCACTTCCATAAGCTAAAACTGGTGTTGCCATTACTTTATAAAATTTTATCTTGGTCTCCTTCCTTGCCTTATTTCCCAGTGTTCTGTGTATAGTACCACATATCGTTTGAAATCTATTTACTTTTATATCGACGTCGTTGTCATACTCATAAGTTGCATCGCACCCTAGAGAATTGAAAACAAATACCTATTCTGTAGCCTGTTTGTTTATAATTATCTTGGAACGTATCGGATTCTTTCCTCTAAAGACCATAACGTGGGGATCTTCAGGACAGAAAATATTGTAATGGATACAAATATTATACGAATAGTGACGGGAAAGATGCTGAAGAAGTTGGAGAAATGATGTGTCTGTATAGTCACGTGAGCTTTATCTTACCACTTAAACCGGGCCATTCGTCGTTATCACTGTATTCTGAAACCTAGTGAATTAATATGAAACCACTTGAAAATATGTGTTGCCCGTCACAACACAACATATATAAGCTGCCTCATATAAAACAATTGATAGAGAAGGAGGTAATGAACTACGGCGGACAAGTGGCGTCATTGTATAGAGCATATAATCAAGGAAGAAGATAAACTCTGGGAACTGACCCACATTACCGTCGTTATTGTGGACAAGCTTATCAGTAATAACGCTGACTCAAGTGATGATACAAGTTCCGACACAGATATGGAAAGGACTGAATTACTCTCTGACAGCAACTGATAATACACAGTACACTAGTACTTATGGTACCTTCTATTTTCGTTTTAAATAAACTTTACTCTTTTGTTTTGTTGCGATTTTTAAAGGTAAATAAAAAGGTCATTAACTGGAGTTATAAAATATTTTACTGTCGGTCTGACACAGTCACACAAATTTACTTTACTGTAGTCAAGACAAATTATTACAATTTACTTGTCTTTATACAGTATCAATATTATATGTACCCTGTCTGTACTGATTCCGGCACAGTAACACGCCTCTAATTCAACCAACAAACAGCGTTTCTGATGTGCCTCGCCTATTTGTTTACATCAGGATTCAACTAAGAACTGTACACACACAGTTATGTGAGATGTCTATCAACTCAGTAACGTTATCCGCTCCCAATGAACGGTCACCACCAAAACTGCGTATAAAATGTTTTTAACGATATCAGTTTTTCTATAAATTTTACAACATACTAAAAATTTTAGTTCTACCGCTAAGCTACAAATGTCTCTCCGCGAACTTTTCAACTAATCCCTTGTAAAACCACTTTCTTGCACAGGAGCGGTAAACAGAGCTTTCGGTGGGTACAGAGTATTTTTACGTAATTTAAAATGTAGCCTTTAATACCATCTTATTTTCACGTTATTCTGTAGTAACACAGTAACAATAAAATATTCGGTAGGCCTAATCGTTAGTGCTACTACGGTTGCATCATCATTGATGGCTTTCCTCAGTGCGTAAACAAAACGTTTATAATGCCGCCGCGGGAGTTGGTTTACACATTCTACGGTACACTACGTCTTCAGTAATGCTGACAACAGGACTCAAGGCACGCAGTTCGTGTCAAACCCTAACCAACAAGTAATTACGTACTGCTCAACGCAACTACAGCTTCCTTTCCGACGATAGACTGTAAAAACTTTGTTTTCAACATGATAATGTTTTTAGGCTGGGGGTCATTCCACAAAATGCGTGATGCAAAATGTGTAACGTCATCGAAAAATGTAAACGCTCCAGGTGACGTTAACACTATATATTTTCCACACTTTCGATTCTCCACAGTCTAGAAATCTTCGGTCTCTGTCGTTTTAACATGACAATGTTTGTTATATAGTAAATATATTTGTTATATAGTAAATATTTGTTATATAGTTATATAGAAAACATGATAATGTTTTCCACAAAATGCGTGATGCAAAATGTGTAACGTCATCGAAAAATGTAACGCTCCAGGTGATGTTAGTAATGAACAAATTTGGTCACAGTGAAATAAAATGCATATCAGTGTATATTGTTCAGTGTTAGTCGTGATGTCTTCCACTGAACGTGTGCGACGCCTGCTTCAACGACAACGCGAAGAGAGGGATCGTGGATATTTTGTTGGAAGGTAATGCTTCAGGCACCAGCACAGGATCTCCAACAACGTGTCCGGTCTGTAGTCGTGAATCGGTCAGAAATCCGTACGAACATCGCTGAACAGGAGAGTCTGCAGTTTATGCACATTATACGTTTCAAAAGCCTAAAAACATTATTATGCTTCGATGTTTCGGTTTCGTCGAAATTATTTTTTTATGTTTAACCGATTCTCAAGACTGTTGCCCTTTCTCCGCGTTAACATTTTTTTTTAATTTATAGCAAATTTGTAATTTCTTCGACTTGGAAACACTAAACAAATTGCATGGTATTGACATACGTTATTTTAAGAGTTGTCCATTGACAGCTCTTCTTGTGTGTGTGTGTGTGTGTGTGTGTGTGTGTGTGTGTGTGTGAGAGAGAGAGAGAGAGAGAGAGAGAGAGAGAGAGAGAGAGAGAGAGAGAGAGAGAGAGAGAGAGAGAGAGAGAGAGAGAGAGAGAGAGAGAGAGAGAGAGAGAAGGAAAACGTGAACGTAGAGGACTATGGTGCGTGTAAAGAGTTTAGAGAAGTGTGTTGTACCTAGAAACGGAGGGTAATAGTAAATAAATATTTTTATATGTAGTTAAATCTTTTTCATGTACAGGTTATTAACACGTTTTTCCGCGGAATAACCTCCACGTGCCGTACGCTGTGTTGCATATTAATGGTGTAACTTCCAACTGCTTCACTTAGGAAGAGAATGAGTCATTACGTTTTAGTTTACTCAGTCAAGTGCCTGTCGTTCGTACATGATGTTTAGTCTACAGATTAAACACCACCACCTCCACCACCACCACCACCATCATCATCATCATCATCTGCAATGATCAAACCAAGGATGGATTGTTCCGGTCACAAACAGGCAAAGTCTAGAGCTGGTGACTCCGGCGCTACCTTAGACGTCCCACACTTCTCCGTCCCCTCGGCATATAGTTGTTTGGGGATGCGGCGGTCATCCATTCGGCAAAGATGTTCCCACCAATTTAGCCGATACTGGGCAATCCTGTCGAGTATACTCATAATATTCAGCTCATGCCGTATATCTGTGTTTCTTCTATGATCATGGAGAGTATACCCTGCCATGTCCCTGAGAAATCTCATTTCAGCCGCTTGGATGCGACTGGCCTGGCCTTTCGTAAAAATCCAATTCTCAGACCCATAAAGAAGTGTGGGAAGGGCCATCGCCTTGTAGAATTTTAGGCGTGTTCCTTTACTTGCTGACTTAAGAGTTTGCCTAATGGTCCCGCACATTAGTACTTATTGACAACGTCGTTGCTTGTACTATAAGACACACTATAGCCCAGGTATTCAAAACTGCTAACTTACAGGTCAAATACATACACAAATACTATAATTAAAAGACTAAATGGTCCAAACATGTAAACAACTAAACAAAAAGTCACTGGCACTTGTGGCTGGCATGAACAGAATACATTACTTCAATATGTTAATGTCTGTGAAACACCAGTTGACATTAACGCAAATTATACAGACATTACAGTTCAGATAACACAGACATTACAATACAGATAATACAAATTACACGTTATTCGTTGAACCTGAAGGACTTCTCTAACAATTTATGTTTTTTTAGTCTGTGTATGTCTTCACTGCTATTCAACAAATTAATTGCTAGGGTCTTGGAATGGAATTCTAGTTTAGTTGTGTTTCCTGCAGTGGCGCACACTTTTGTTCTCTTACAGTAGATACTTTTAGGTCTCGGAGTATAGAATTGTCGGAAACAAACTATTGCGCGTCGACTATTGTTCCTAAAGTTTTGGACTGAAAGAGCCGTATAATCTCGATGTCACTCGTAATAACAGTACACCAAAGTTGAATGCCGTAAGTCAATACCGGTTTAAGAACTGTTTTAAATATTAAAAGTTTGTTGACAAGACTTTCTGCCTATCAACCAGTAGATATTTCTGACCTTGAGGTAAAGTTCAGTCTTCTTGGAAGTTTTGTGTTTCTTCCACGTCAGTCTCCTGTCCAGGTGCATCTCAAGGTACTTAGCACTTGCAGCTTGGGGTATTGGTTGACCGTTAATTGTCACTTACTGGAGGGCAGTTGGGCTTAAGTGTGGTTAAGGTATCGTGTACTGATTTGGACGAATTGATTTTTATGCGCCACTTATCAATCCGTAACTGAACGCTGTTTAGTGATTCTTGTAGCATAAGAGACGCTGGTGAGGTGTCGAAATGTGTCGCTAGGATTGCTGTGTTATCGGCGTAGGTAGCAACAGTGGTGTCACTTCCTGACGGTAAGTCCGACGCGTTCAGATGCTGGGCTTTTTATTTCAACATTTATCTGTTCGCAGGTTCCGGCTTCCATCGTTTATTCGGTTTTATTTCTTCAGCTCTGCCTCGCTCTTGTCTTGTCTTTCTTTCTATCTTTCTTTAGAGTTGTTTTCAAAACATATTTTTTGTCATCTATCACTTGTCACGTTCAGTGGATCGTTTACAGACAAAACTGTATAACTTATTATACTACCTCGGTCAAACAGTTACCAGCTGGAGCAACAGTCGATTGGTCGCAACATTGGAAGCAACCGTACGCCTTATTATTCCAGGAACTCATCTCACCACTCGCCTTTGATAGACTCAGTCTCTGCGTGTAGCTGAGAGGACGACATTTTCGTTCGCAATTGACTGTGATTCATCAAAGGCAACGTCTTTCCTAAAAGCAACATGAAAAAGACCCCACAATCTATGTTGAAAATTGTAACCACCTATCAACCACGAGGCAACTAACAGTGTGTACACACTAAGAGATTTCGTACTCGCGAGTCGATCCACAATTAAAAATATTCTTACTCGCATATCTAATTACCCCAAATTATTTAGTTCAACAAAACATGACATTTTTAAAGTCCTCTTTACTGCGCAACTGCTGACGCTGACGACCAACACTCCACAATCCACATGCACGTAAAGATATTTAAATCTCCTTCAAATTCAAAACTTTATACTTGACTTCAACTTTATATTGACGGTCTGGTAAGTAAATGGAAACATCTAGTGAACTCTGGCTACGATAGGAATGATAATATTGATGTTAAGTTGCGTAAGTTCCAGACTATCTGTAGGACAATCAACCGTAGGCATATTTTGTTAGAAACAAGGTACGTCGCGGTACAAACTTAAAGTTCTATAAAGTTATGGCAGTTTCTGTACTGTTCTATGGGTGTGAATTATGGACAACAACCAAGAAACAAGACAGTAAAATTCAGGATTCGGAAATGCCGTTCTTAAGACGAGTTAAAAGGTGGTCTAAAGTTGATCCGTATAAAGAATGAGGCCATAAGAGAAGATTTACAAGTTTTTAACTTAAATAAAAAATTAAAAGTTTACAAACAACGGTGGCAAGAACACTTAGAAAGAATGGCGGATTTCAGACTGGCGAAACAAGTCTGGAAGTACAGACCTGTAGGACACACAGGAAGAGATGGCTGGAGGGTCTTTGAAGGCGGAACAGTCAACACCTTGCCTATGCCGTGTTGTGAAGATATGGTAATGAATTAAAAACACCGTACTACTTTTTAGGACGCGTTTATATTCAAATTTATTACATATCATGTACAACCAGGGGCGTATTTAGGGGACCGAACCCCCCCCCCCACCAGAGGGTCGAAAAAGTTGACGAATTTTAATAATATCTTTATTTTTAGGATGTTTTATCATTTTCTTAGCTATGTACGCTAATAAAATAGTAACTCTTTTTTAAAATATACAAACAGGTTTATTACACATCATCAGCGATGCTGGTTGGAATATGTAATATAGGAAAATCAATTTAGTCAATAAGCATCTTGTAAACAATGTTTCAGTAACGGGTATTTTTATTGTGTTATTACCGCGTGCTTTGATGGGACTGATTTCAGCCACTTTAAAGATAGTAATGTTGTTTATTGTTTAGTCTTAACTTGTTTTGCTTTCGTATGAAGCCGTCCCGACCTCTAATCCCCTCCCCCAAGGGCAAATTCTAGATACGCCACTGTGTATAACTTGTAACGTGGAAAGATCCCCTTTTACACGGTTGCTTTTATAATAATAAAACTAACGGTGAAGAAAATAAAACGAAAAATTTAAAACTTTAAAACAATCCACCCTCCTCGAGCAGACAAAAACTACACATAATACAGTCAAGCATGTTATAGATAGAGACAGAAAAAATACACAGTTTAGCAAAAACGGTAGATACTTACTGCTTGAGAATTTCAAGTGCACTCTCAAACAAAATAACTGTAGCTAGTGTATAATTTCATTCGGTTTTTTAATAATTATTATGCACATTGAGAATATCGCGTCGCATTTAGCATTAAAGACGTTCACATTTACTTTTTATCTTTAAAAAAAAAAGAACAAAACAAACTGATACGCGAAACTACTGTTTCCTACACAGTAGGGATTTGCAATTATTTTTTACAGTTGATTTTTACTCCGTACGGTTGTCTAGTCAAAGAAATTATAAATATATTTAAAACATTTTATTTATAAAAACAATCGACCTGCTTCATTTTTTTTAAGGCCACTTGAGATCTTGTTGCACATTTTGTTGTTTTCTCTTTTGCTAGTAGCCTTTCCTTCTTTGACTTCTAACCTTTCTCTCTTTTTCTGTGATTTTACCTTGCCATCCCTGTCTGTTGATCATTTTTTTTCAGCTCGAATTTCTCTATTATTTTAAATGCGTTTAGCTTTCCAAATTACCTAACAGATGACGTCATAGATATAACTAAGGCTTGAGAATACTTATAGGCATCCTCACTTCATGGCACAAATGCCCCTATGAGAGCACTACTACTTCCTGAGACTTCTCAACAGAACCAGGGCCTGCTTTTGAAATATACCTCCACTACGCACAATTTTAGTGGACCCCCATAACGATAAATGCTTAACGTTCTTAACGTAACGTTCACTAGCTCTTAACAAACTTATAAATCTATTTATTTTTAATGTAAAAAAATTTAATGTATCATATTTTATTTAATATCTATTTATTTATTAATATTTATTATTAATAATATTTATTTAGATATATATTTTATATATCTAATATTTATTTTATTAAATAATGAAGCCTTTACTTTAGTATCATAAATAATTTCTATTATGTGAGCTATTTTTTAAATTTTGTTAAAATATTTTCAAAACTATTTTTCTTTGTTGCCAGGGTCCTACGGCCACAGTTTCCAGACCGTACTCCGAGGCTGCTTTGGATGCTACAAGTATTTCAAAGTTTTACATGAACAGGTTACTGGCCTGTTGCACAACCCCCTACCAGGAGGGCCAGAAGCTTTTCTGTTAGGGTTACCATACCTTAGCTGAAAGGCCCTTGTTTTGGGACGCAGGAGATTTGCCTTCACCCTTCTCTTTCTTAGATAGGATTTGGTGGTTTTGTAACAGTTATTCTGATACTGAACGTTTCTTAGTATTTCCAGTGCTCACCTATCGGCATCAGTGAGCACTTTTAAGATCATAGTGGGACCATTTGTTATGGTGGGATCATCTGCAAAGGATAACAGAGGATCGATTGCGGAAAGCGGCACTTAACTATAAAGCCATTGGTAGAAAAGACGTGGGTCATCCGAACATGAGATGGGTGCCGGAACAGGTTTATATAACATAATCCCTGAAGACGAGAAGAAGACAATTTTTTCTTTGTACCCCCCAAAAAGCTGCCGCCCCTAGTGCCGTCACATGCCTAGTGAGCCGCCCCTGGATGGAACACGACCTTCAGGTTATGAGACCCCCAACCTTCCACTAGGTTCCTCGGCGGGTTAGCAGGGGCACCTCTTGCAGGCTAGGAGTCAGAGCGGCTACAAAAATTCTACATTGCACAAGAAATATAATATTATGTTTACAGTCTGATAATTTACTCGTTAATAATGGATTAATAAAATATAAAATTTTATACATAACTGAAATCGTAGAAAGTTTGTAATTACTATACTCTTTGCAGACGACCAAGCTATAATTCCACACAGCGATTATTCTCTTCAGAAAGCATTACATGAATTGTATAAAATAGCAAAAGATTACAACTTAGAATCATCTCACATCGCACTTACGTCGCAAAAGACAAAGTAATGACATTTAGGCTAAAGGAAACGAACCTAATAATAGCAAAATAATTGAAAAGAAAACTAAGATAGAGCATACAAATGAATTAAATTTCCTAGGTAATTATGTATCATACAAATATGAATAGATGCAAGCAAAAAGGTGGAACGATTCAACAACATCAATGGTACCAATTCATAGAAACCTGAAGATTAAAGTAAGAAAGATACATTTGTAAAATTTTATAAAACTATGACTATCCCGAGCTTATTGATAGCGGCGAAACACGGCCACTCAGTGATCGTATGAGAAGTTAAAATTTTCGGCCGTGAGAGAAGGGAGTATCGGAAGTGGCTGAAGGATCTGGACGTTTCACGGCAGTAGGGGATGGTAAATACGAAGATTGAGAAGAACAAGAACAAGAACAAGAACAAGATGAATTTGTGATGATGAAGAAGAAGAAGAAGAAGAAGAAGAAGAAGAAGAAGAAGAAGAAGAAGAAGAAGAAGAAGAAGAAGAAGAAGAAGGAGAACACCAACAACAAGAAGATGAAGTTATGATGATGAAGATGAAGAAGAAGAAGAAGAAGAAGAAGGTTATGGTGGTGAGGATGATGATAATGTTGCTGATGACGACGACGACGACGACGATGATGATGATGACGATCATGATCATGATAATGATGACGGCGGCGGCGACGACGATGGCGATGATGATAATGATGATGATCAGGAGGAGGAGGAGGAGGAGAAGGAGGTGGAGGAGGAGGAGGAGGAAGTGGTGGTGCTGGGAGGAGAAGGGGAACAGTATGGAGCAGTATGGAGGAGAAGAGGACAGTGACTATAACAGGTAGATTATATGGTTATCATCTGTAGGAAATGAACTAATAATGTGAACAGTGTCAGGCCAAATCACCACTCACTGTACTCCCTAACGTAAAATTAGCCTGTCTAAACTATTACCGTTTTATACGTAATTAAATTACCGTAGAAACATATAACGGTAGACAACAGACAAAAAATATATTCATGAGAAATCAAAAAACGAATGACTTTTGTTTCTTTTTGTAAAAGGGACTTTATGTTTATTGCCCTCTTTCCTACTACATTACCGCAGCTCAATCGAACGTAACGTTTAAAGGAGCATATCTCGTAGTCGTGGAAGAAGAAGACGAAAACGGCGGCGGACGGGAAACTGCTCGAGTCAGCAGAGGCGAAAGTTTTGCTTATCCAGGGCAAAGTACGGTATATCGTATTAAGTTACAGGGAGAGAAAGAGGCAGAGAGATAAAGAAGATTTGGTCCATTAAATTGAAACGGTCGCATTGCTAACGTCGTCAAGAAACCCACGCTGCAATAAAACTGTTAGGACTAAGTACAGCAGGGCACCTGTAGTACATGTGTGTGCGTTTGTGGTAAGGAATGTGTAACGTCTCGTTCCGATTTCCGGCGACGGAATTATACGCAAACGGGTCGGCGGAGGAGGAGCAAATCGCGTGTTTGGGGGAAGACACACTGTTATTACACCGTACTAACATCCTACTCACCCTGCTACTATTCAACCCGCCGAAACTTGGGACGGGGTGAATATAATCAAATTATTACTACTATCGTCTGCTCCTCTCCCGTCGCGTCCTATAATAATATTCTTTAATGTCATCATACTTTAGGCGAATATTATTTGTCTTTTAATGCTCTACCCAAATGATGGATATCCTGAAAAATTTTGGATTAAATGGAAAAAACCTAAGGATACACTGTATTGGAACTAATCTGCCGTTGATAGAGTAGATAAAGAGAAAACTGAAGAGATACAGATTCTGTATCCAAGAGTATACAAGAATGTATAGCCTACTATCACCGTTTTTATTCAACATCTACTCGGAAGGTATTTTTAAAGACGCTTCAGATGAATATGATGTGAGAATCTCTCTGAACGGTGAAAGAATAAATAACATCCGTTATGCGGATGATACCATCATATTCGCAGATAGCTTAGAAGAGCTGCAACAACTAATGAATAGAGTGACAGAAAGCGGACGTAGATATGGTCTAGACATCAGTGTTAATAAAACGAAGCTAATGATTGTATCTAAGAACAAGTTCGCAAACTGCACCCTTAGTGTAAACCAAACGCCAGTTGAACGTGTAACTAAATTTACATATCATGGTACTGTTGTTAATAAACAATGGGACCACTCTCAAGAAATAAAGAGCAGAATTGAAAAGGCAAGAGCAGTGTACACTAGAATGAGCAGGTGATTCAAAAGTCACGATTTAACAATTAACACAAAGACGAGACTTTTACGCTGCCACGTATTCTCGGTCCTCTTCTACGGTGTAGAAACTTGGACTTTGACTGAAGCCACAACTAAAAACTTTCAAAATGTGGCTTTACTGTAGAATACTGAGCATTTCATAGACAGTACATGTAACTAATGTTGAAGTATTTTGAAAGATGAAGAAAGATAGGGGAATTATTAACACATTGAAGATGAGAAAGCTTCAGTATTTGGAACACCTCGTGAGAAATGAACAGAAATTTTACTTATAGCCGTCCATACTACAGGTAAAAGTACTTGGAAAGAAAGGAGTTGGGCGACCGAGAATCTCATGGCTGAGAAATTTAAGGACCTGGTTTGGCATGAATACAACTGACTTATTCCGTGCAGAAAGTCAGAAAGTTAAAATAGTCTGTATGATATCCAACAGCCAAAATGGATAGGAACTATCAGAAGAAGAATGGTTGTTTGTTCCATTGAACAATATCGTCCAATAAATGACCCGTTGGCTCTTCAATTATGAAACATGAGGGAGCATGTTTTGTGATTAGGTACTCGTCTGTTAAAATAGTCTGTATGATAGCCAATATCCGAAATGGATAGGAACTCTCAAAAGAAGAATGCCATCATAGTTTAGGCAAATATTATTCGTGTTGTAATGTTCTGCCCACTTCATCTTACAATTCACGTTTGATGTACGCAGCACGAGTACTACTATGACAACTAGTGGCGTATCTATAATTTGGCTATGGTGAGTGTGGGTCCAGAGTCGGGTCGGCTGTATACATAAGAAAAAACAAATTAGGACTAACCAACCTTAGTAACTTTAAAGTGGCTGAAACGCGTGATAACATCTTGAAATCGGTTCCATTAAAGTAAACGGTACGGTACTGCTTTACCGTAGAATACTGACCATTTCGTGGACAGCACATATAACTAATGTTGAAGTTCTTAGAAAGATGAAGAAAGAAAGGGAAGTTATTAACACATTGATGATAAGAAAGCTTCTGCATCTGGAACGTCTCATGAGAAATGAATAGAGATTTTACTTTTTACAGTCCATACTACAGAGAAAAGTACTTTGATAGTGAGGAGTTGGGCGACCGAGAATATCATGGCTGAGAAATTTAACGACCTGGTTTGGCATGAAAACAACTGACTTATTCCGTGAAGCAGTACGGAAAGTTAAAATAGTCTGTATGATATCCAATATCCGAAACGGATAGGAACTCTCAAAAGAAGAATGTCATCATAGTTTAGGCGAATATTGTTTGTGTTTTAATGTTCCGCCCACTTCACCTTACAATTCACGGTTGATGTACGCAGTTCGAGTACTGTCATGACAACCAGTGGCGTATTTAGAATTTGGCTCTAGTGAGGGTTTAGGGTTGGGTCGGCTTTATACAAAAGAAAACACAACTTAGGACTAATCAACATTACTATCTTTAAAGTGGCTGAAACGTGTGATAACATCCTGAATCAATCCCAGTAAAGTAAACGGTAATAATACAATAAAAATACGCGTTATTGAAACACGGTTAAAAGATACTTATTGGCTGAATTGATTTTCCTATTTTTTATATTTCAAACGTATACGCTAATGCTGTGTAATAAACCTGTTTCTATACTTACAATTAGCTACTACTATATTAACTTACAGAGCTCGAAAAAAATCAGCCTAAAATTTAAGAGATTCACGAAATTCAAAAACTTTTTCGACCCTCTGTGGGGGGGGGGGGTCAGATACCGTTCGTATCCCTTATCAACTAATCAATAATGTTCAAATCTGCAGTCTCTACTTATTCACACAGTGTCTTTATGTGGTGATTAGCATTGCACATTACACATTAAATGTTTTTAGAATTAGCATGGTACCTGACCACCTTGCCTTGTTTTGAATTGTTTACATATTTTATCAGTTGTTTAAGCCTTGCTGAGTTGCCTGCCCGACCACTCTCGGAATCTGCCGCCACGATTTCCAGCACCGATCTCCTATTGTTTAAAAACTCAATCAACCCTTCAAAATCGGGAAAGTTGATGTTAGAGAGTGACTCCTTCCAACGTTTGGAAGTATTCCAATTTCGACGCTAATAGCTGAGTGACAATAAGCTCATAAATATTTACGGGTAACGCCATAACCTTGAGCGCGTTTATGGTAGCGCTTATTTTATTAAGAAAGCTAGATATGCTACCCACCGATTGCCTATCGATAGAATTGATTTTCAGTATATCTTCGACATGGTGGATTATTGTCAAATCTAGTATTTAGTAGCCCTAAGGCTACGCCATAATTCTCACCAGTTATAGGCAGCGATTGTATAACTTCGAGCGCTTCATCCTTTAATGTGTAAATAATGCAACTTTTTGTATGTTAGTAAGATCCAAGCGAGAATCTACCAAGTCCTTGAATATGTGTATGTAGTGTTGCCACTCCATGACATTTCCGCTAAACTCTGGGATTTTAATGGGCTCCAGTTGCGTGACATGAGCGAATCTCTCCGCTCTACTGTCATTAGCAGTAGTATTAGAATTCTCACTAAGATTAGTCGAGAATTTTTCTATAAGGTTGTGCAGTTTGCACTCGATTGTACATAAATCATCTTCGACCTGGATTCGATCGCTATCCGCGTCAAAAACAGCGTCCTCGGACAGCTCGAGTTCGGATTGAATTGTGTCATATTCGCGCTGGAGCTCCGCCAGCGACCTTAATTTGACATGCAACGCGTGGACGTCATTTTTTGTTATGTCGAAAGCATCCGCGAAAATATTAATGCTTGTTATTGAGGCCTTAATAACGGCCCTTTGCCTTATGAGCTGTTTGCTTTCGGCCATATTGGGCGTATTAAGACGTGGAACGAAAGTAGAACAGGCAACTCAGTTCTCAGCAATATAACTACGTATTAATAGTTAAATAGAATAATTGCAAATAAATAATACAACATAACATAATGAGTGAATAATAGTCCATGGCAAAAACGTCTTACTTGTATTTCCACTGATACGAGATAATAAGTTACATACGGTTTGTAGAGATTATTAGCTGATGGCGGATAAGAGTCAACCAGGATGACGTAATTGCCGTTGAGTAGAACGGGTTGTTATCTCTTCAGATAGCGGCAGCTCGTGACGTCGGATTTCTGCAGTGAGGTGAGATAAAGATGCGTCTCTCTGCCTCTGCGTAGGTGTGTCGTACCTATCCAATTCTGTCTGCGCTGCATGTAATAGATTGTCCGGTAGACACTTGCGAACTTATTGCGAACCGCAATTTTACGTATTTGATTTACAAGCTAAATGATTTTGCGGAACTTACTCATAACAGTTTCAATGCCCGAATAATACTTGGACGCATACAGCTATGCCGCACTAATATCCGAAAACGAGCATGCACTAACTCCCTTACGACGCTTAAAGTCCGTCACTCCGAACTGCTCGTAAGTTTTTTACGTGCCTTGAGATCGAAATTAAATCCGGCCCTGGTGGACCATACCCTGGTGGTATACATACATACATTGTATGTTGCGGTTGAACCTGCTGTCCCCTTGCGTAGCTTGGGGTTAACGGCTGTTCACACTTTAAACCATAGGCTGGGTTTAATAAAATATGAAACGATAAAAGTGGACTGTATAAAACGGTTTATTATAAAGAATAGATTAAATTATATTATGCGATTCTGCGGATCCGCGCGTGCCCGTACGACTGCATATCTATTAATTTAGGCTAATTGAATTTGAATTGATTAAATCGTTAACATATTGACGGCCGTAAAGTAAATTTGCGTAACACACGCGCGGAACAAGCTCTTGCCTCTTGTAGCTCCGTGAGCTAACTGATAGATTGGAGGGGGGCGCGGAACGACCTTAGCTCGTCGGGCGATAACGCGATATGCAGCCGACGTCACAGGCGAATCATGGTTTGAACACATTTTAGGTCTAGTGTGTAAAATTTAATATATGTGTGTTACTATTTGTCAAGTCACGCAAATGTTTTCTGTTTCCAGGAAACGTGGTTAACTCTAAATATTCAAAGTAAAAAAATTCGTAGAAAAAAGACGTAGAAAAACTAATTTTCATAATTGTTCTTTTTAAAATAAGAATTAAAGATAAGCGACTGAAGCAAAAACTGAAAACGATTTTCTCTAGAGAAAACAAAACGCGTACACTCAAGTATCGCAGATGTAGAGCTGCTGGAGAGAGAATTTCTAGTAATAATACTCAGTAGTGCTTCAGAGTTTCAAGTGTTACTTACTGGTGTACAGAAAAATGTAGCGAGTGTAATTTTCATTTTTCTGTAATTATTATGCACTTTGGGGATATCTCGTCGCATTTAACATTGAGAATATTTAAATAAACATTTTATCTTGTAAAAATAACAAAAAAAAAAACTAAATAGCACAACTACCACCACTGTTTCCTAAACACAGTACAAAGGAACAATTATTTATTACAATTCACTTTACCTTAGTATTGTTATACAGACAAACAGTATATTAACAGACAAGTATTGTCTTTAAATGCTGTCGTTAAACAATTATTCTAGAACATTGTTGAAAATAAAATCCGGGCTACTAAAGTTGTTATTCTGAAAGATGATATTCTCAGACGTTTCGGCCTTAACTCTGGAGGCCATCTTCCATGATAAAACACACTGTGTCATTCTTTGCCACAGTACTGTGGTTAGTGACGAACACCGTGTCAGTTGTGTTAGAATCGTTTTATCACAACTCCATTAGAATCCTTCTTTTCTCCATTTAGGATACAGGTTCTTTCCATTTTTCTTTATACATTTCTGCCTTTAGTACAACCGATTGAATGTTTAATTCCTCTCTAATTGTTGCATCCTCACAATCCTCATAATTGTTCCTATCATCCCTAAGAGACATCTTTTCACTAGGAAACATCGTTTCCGATGATTACACCTGTCTAAGGCAGCTCGGTTTTCATTTTAAATTCCTTAGATATACAGATCGGACAAAGAGCAGCATAAACGATTCTTTGGCTTTGTTAATGCGGTTCCTGATGTCGTCAGTTGCACCCCCGTCTGGGGTAATGACGTTTGCCAGGTAACAGAAGATTCAACACAATCAGTCAATATACATTTATTTACTAATTAATAACTATAATGTCGTGAACTGAATAACATTTAGTCGCTAGATTAACAAGCTTAGGCTAATCCGTTGTTATTTAATAACAGTAAATAAAAATGGTAATGCCAGAGTCCGTCTAAAACGCAATTAGGCCTATATTTTACCAGCAGCGGGATGCACTGTTTAGCTTTGTGTGCTCGGAGTGTCTTTGGACCCGTGGCAGGATTGCAACATCTGGGTAGAGCCCAACTTCTAGGCTGCCAGAAGATAACTTAGAGCTGGTACAGTCGACGGGTAACCTAGGAAACCGCCAAGACGATATTCGCTACATGGCGGGGGATAAAGAAGACTTGTAATTGTGGAACTGCTGCTGGAACCGATTCAGGCAACAGGTGTCCTAAGCTCAGCCAGCAGGTGTTGTGAAGCGTCGGTCGCTCACCACGCGGCAGAGAGCCTCCGTGCCGGTGACCAAGCTGACACCGAGAAGCAGCTTGCACACCGTACATGGAGGAGACAGTAGAAGGATAGAAAGAAGGACAGTTTTCAAAGGTGAACTCTGGTGCTATGACTGAAGTTACTGCGAGGGTGGCTCAAGTACCACCCGTGGGCGTTTGACCCGAACGGTCGGTGGCCAACAGCGAGAGACGAACCCCAAGTACATGTCGTGTACCGAGCCAACACCACTGCTCTCTCACAAGTATATAAAACTCAAACACTACAAAATAATATCGCTCGTAAACTTTTGTAGTTTTGTTAAAATTAACCACATTGTTGTTTGTTTCAACACACGTCTATTTTTATTTCTTTCAACACCAAACAACGTTTTGTCCGTACTATGCTGAGGCATCCTCAGTAGCCCGACTGAACCAGAGCACAAAGTCTTGACCCACCCATTATTCATACAGTAAGCCACGCCCACAATGTTAACAAACACATTAAAGTGTTTTTTTTTTTTGTACATGATCATATCGTAATAAATACATAAATGTTTTAAATAATAAAACGTAATAAATCGTTAATAAATAAAACTGTATATTATGATGTATATTGATGATTCGTTGGGAACTTGGTGAAACATATTAATACAAAGGTTTTTAAAAAATAAACACTTGGTACGTTTCACAGTTTTTGTTTAACTCTGACAGCTGTTTCGACTTCTTAAGCCATTGTCAGATACACGCCCTAAACAGATGTCCACCATCCTTACATCCTCTGTTTAGGTGTTCACTCATCTCTTTAACAATGGATTAAGAAGTCGAAACAGCTGTCAGAGTTAAATAAAAACTGTGAACGTACCAAGCGTTTATATATATATATTTTTTAAACTGTATATAAACGGTAAAATGATATTGTGATTAAATATTTCCATTGCGTATCACGTTTTAATGTCTAAAATAGTAATTTATTTTAACTTTTACTTCCATGTTCCATAAATATGGTGATGGCAAAAAAAAAGTTCAAGAATGTTCCAGATAAGGGATGATTCTGATTGTACTACCTCAAAACATGAAGAAAAGTAATTTTCCGAAAAGTGTCTGTGGGTGTCTGTGTGTAGAAATTTTCTGTGGCGAACGATAACTGCTTCTATGGCGAATAAAATAATGTTTTGCATATGTGACCGAGTTGTAGAGGTCTCAAGGCCTATTAATTTTGGTGAAGATCGGTTAAGCGGAAGGGGTATTTTACCTGCAAAGTTTTACATTTTAACAAAAGTAAAGTACTTAATTTTGATAAAAAAAGTATCCTGAAAAAAGGTCACAATAATCCACTATAGAAAGGTAGATGAAATATCTATAAATGAAAAGGGTAGTTGAAGGGGGAGGGGATCATTTTATATTTATGTGTACGTATGTGTACTACGAAGTAGTTTGTTGATAACATTCCTTCCCGGGCTGTTTGGCCATGGTCCAATGTTTTCTGCAAAACCAGACGTTTTTGGCAATGCCATCGACTGCCATCATCGGTGAAAATCGAGTGCGCTAACGTGAGGTGGTATACGTTACTGACCACAGTACTGTTGTTAAGGCTGAAGAAAGAAGTAGTTTTTACGGAAATATTTCATTTTGAAAATGATTTTAAATGTAAATAGAACATGGAAGCCATGTATGGTTCTCCATACGGATATTATCTGGGTTATCCGACGGGGATATTTTATTGTAATTATGCGCTTTTTTTATACAAAATTACAAACAGATATGTCATTACTACAAAATAACAAAATCGAACGTTCATAATAAAAATTGAATTTACAAAACAGAATTTCGGGATTGCAACAAAATTCTACTTAGGCCAGACGATGAAAAAACTATTCCATAGATTCCTTCAGCATTGCACTGCATATTTAAAACATAATATTTACAAGTCTAATTTAGCTACACAGTGCTTAAATAATAACCACCAATTTCCAGACATTGAAAACTTCAAATTAATTAAAAACTTAAAAAAGGTAACAAAATGAATATATGGGAAAATCTTAATATTTAAAAACTCAATAATAATAATTTACTAATTACAGAACAAATCCAAAAATGAAAAGAAAACAAAATAATTTATTTAAAATTATACATTTGTTAAACTAATGAAAATAAAAACATTAAATATTTTAATAAACAGCTGACTACATAAGGATTACAACAATCGATAATTAAATCGAAGACAGTCAATTATTCGTTAATTTATGTAAAAATAAATAGAAATCGATTATTCGTTAATTCATATAAAACCTCTGAAGAGACAGAATAATCCTGTGAAACGCGCGTTAGGTGAAAACGAAATAATATAATACAACAATGTTTACTTGCAAGTATTCATAATGTGAAGAAATGTTCATAATACTACAAATAAATAAAATATTCTTATTAAAAATGTATAGAGTATACAACTCAAATTAGCAAAGGCATTTACTCTAACGCGGGAACTGTACGGAAAGAAAAACTTTTCCATAAGTGCGAAAGTTTACCATTATAGCACTGTGGTCAGGCAGGTGATCATTTATGGAGTGGAAACAATGTTTTTTCAAAATTTGGAATCTATTCTTAAAATTGAACGAAGAATTCTTCGGAAAATTTGTGGCCCGAAGAAAACCGAAGATGGGTACAGGCCCAAAGAAGGGATCTGGAAGTTCTGGAAACGGCTTTCCGAAGTAAAACACTGAGATTCCTTGGACATATGGTTCTGATGGATCGGTCCATATTAAATAAACAAATTTTCATCAAAATTTGCCAACTTTTCAGTCTGAACGGATACACCAAACAACTGAAGGAGGAAATGATGAAACTGGGTATCTCTTTGAACGACTGTGTGGATAGACATAAATACAGAAACAACGTTCAAATTCTTGAAGTTCTCTGCGGTGAGAAGAAGTCAAGAAAGGGGTGGACAGTGGAAAGGAAGGCGGCGGATGGTGTGCGAATGAGGGCCTTCTGGCAGGAGATGAAAAGGAAATTATATTTGCGTGGTCCACAGCTGGCCTGTCCGTGTAAAAAAAAGTATACAAAAATGCATTTATTCGAATATTTTCTTCTGGTAAAAAAAAAACTGTTTATTGCCTTTTCCCTACTAAAAAAGAACGCAGCTCAATCGGACATAACTTTTGAAAATGCACACATCATCATCGTAGGAGAGACGTAGACCAGAAAACGAAGAGACGTTCGATGGAAAACCCCTTGAATCGACAGAAAATTCTGTGCTTATCCGGGGGTGGAATATCGTAAACGCATATTAGATAACGTGGGGATGGCACAGCTGGGGCAATGAGAGTGGAGGGGAGAGAGAGGGAAAAGACTGGATCAGGTCCATTAAATTGAAACGGTAGCATGACTAGAGCCGTCAAGAAACCCATCAATGGTAGGACTAAGGTTAGAAACTAAATACAGCAGTGTGTGTGTGTGTGTGTGTGTGTGTGTGTGTGTGTGTGTGTGTGTGTGTGTGTGTGAAGAAATGTGTTCTGTCTCGCCATCGGCATTACATGCGACAGGCGTTGAGGAGAGGAACAAATCGCTTATAAGGGGGAAGACGCACTGTTACTACATCACACCAACATCACGTATAGAGCTACTATTGCGCCTGTCGGAATTTGGTTTATGGTTCCTTTTTTTAATGGAAAATATATTGGCATTATATTACCTCTTACTACCTTCTGCTCTTCTTCCGTCCAGTCTTGTAATAATAATATTTAACGTCATCGTTGTTTTGTTGAATATTATACGGTTCTCGCTTGCCGTCAACTTCATTTTTCGATTTACATTTAATTTATTCGTACCATGATGGTATGTGCCCTCCTCTCCCTATGTTATGTGCAAAGGCGTTTTACTCCCATGTTCCGTAAGGAAATGGAAGTATGATGATGGCAAAAAATCGTGTTCGAGATAAGGGCTGATTCTGATTGTACTTCCCTCAAAACACGAGGAAAATACATTTTCCGAAAAGTGTCTGTGTGTTTATCTGCATGTCTATGTGTGGAATATTTTTTCTTTGGTGAACGATAACTGCCAAAAAATCAAACATAATCAAATCATTTTTTGTATATGTCCCTGAGTTGCAGAGGACTCAAGGCTTGTTGATTTTTGTGAAGATCGGTTAAGGCGAAGGGGTAGTTTACCAGCAACATTTTACGTTTTAACAGGAGTAAAGTACGTAATTTTGATAAATAAAGTATCCTGAAAAAGAAGGTCATAATAATCCACTGTAGAAAGGTAGATGAAATATCTGTAAATAAAAAGGGTAGTTGAAGGGGGTGGGGGTAATTTTTTATAAATGAAAATGACAGTTGAAAGGGGAGGGATAATTTTTTATATTATATGTGTACTACGTTATCGGCAACAAAGAAGTAGTTTGTTGTTAAAATTCCTTCCCGTGTTGTTTGGACGTGGTCCAATGTTTTCTGCAAAACCATACGTTTCGGCAGTGCCATCGACTGCTGTCAAGTGCTCTAACGTGAGGTGGTATACGTTAGTGACCACAGTACTGTGGTTAAGGCTGAAGAAAGAAGTAGTTACTATGGAAATATTTCATTTCGAAAACGATTTAAAGTATAAATCTTGGAACATGGAAGCCATGTATGGTTCCCCATACCGATATTTTGAGTTGTATTAGTAATTACGGAACTGTTCCAACATCCGTACCCGCACTACATTTCCGATGTTTTGAATATGCGATTGTATCGATATTCGATACAACGTGGAGAAGAAGAAGAAGTGTACTAATTGAAAACTCTTCTATTTATTTTAATCTAGAGCGAAAATACGTGTTTTTTCATTTGTAAAGTTAGGTAACACCCGCACTACATTTTCGATGTTTTGAATATGCGATTGTATCGATATTCGATACAACGTGGAGAAGAAGAAGAAGTGTACTAATTGAAAACTCTTCTATTTATTTTAATCTAGAGCGAAAATACGTGTTTTTTCATTTGTAAAGTTAGGTAACAATAGTTTACAGTTTTAAGCTTCCTATTTAAAGAAATAAAAACCATGGGTTGGAAAAATATGACATTTAATTTGTTCACACAATGATTTAAAGACAAAAAGATTTAATAAGAGAAAATAACGTATTTTGTAACAATAATTTCTAAGTAGTAAGATTAAAACAAAAAAACAACAACGTATTACCAATGAAAATAAGATTTGTTATTCGTTAGGTGGTCAATATTCTTTTATGTTATTCAGTAAAATCTCGAAAACTTCACTGCAAACAAATTTAGTGTGAAAAAAAAACGGAGACATAATATTAGTGAAAAACGACTTCTGCCATAAAAACGGAGACATGTATAGTAAAAGGCAATTTTGGCAACCGATCCTCCGACATCTTTTGCAAATGATCACCCATTGTCTTTTATAAGTTGAAACGATTGCACTTATATCTTTACTTCTAGTTCCCCTACTTCTATCTTGCAATGTATAGTTTAAAGTATTGAAAAAGAAAAACTGTATTTCAGCGTTCTGAATCTTGTCGCATTCCTTTTTCATCACAACCCACACCTTACTCGCGCACGTCAACATGGTTATTTTAGTTATCTTACAAATTTTATTTTTGGTCAGTCGTCTTGTTTTTTTCCTAAGATTTCTATGAGTTACTGCACAAACATATTTTGTTTTAAGAATATATAGCCTATAGTAAAATGTAAGTATAGAAGAACCGTTCGGTAATATTGCCAAATTTAAATGAAAAATAATTCCACGAACTAAAATTACAGTATTGCATATACTGAAATCTCCTCGGGAATCTGATGATTTAAAAAATCAAATAAGTAATATGAAACTATTTTTTTTTTTTTTTTGTATCGGCCATCTGAGGACCACATGCCAATTTCAATTCTTTGTTCCTTGTTCTTTTCTTTTTCTCCAATATTCTTTCATCTTTTCACTATGTCTCTTCTTTCCGTCTTCAGTCCACTTTGAAGCTGCGTTTTTCTCTCTCCTACCCTGGAGATCATTCCACTTTTGCCCGAAAAACGTCTTTTTCAATTGCTTCTTCTGCGTTTATATTATTTTTTTTAAATCAATTTTGACTTCTTTAATCCAACTTGATGTTGACTTCTTTCCCCACGGATATTTGATGATCTGTTTTGTTAACCTATTGTTGTCTAAAGAATACTAGTCTTCTTTTTCTCACTATTTCTGTTATATTTTCTATACTTTGATATAAGTCATCATTACTTCTTAATTTCCAACCTTCTAAAGTTATTCGTGGGCCTAATTTTTTCCTAATAATTTGTCTTTCCAATATTTCTAGTTTGTCTAAATTATAATTTTAATTCTATACATTCACTTGCATACAGGCATTCTGGCCTCACTACTGTACTGTAATGCCTTATTATAAAACTTATTTTGTTATATAATTAATATAAAACGTTTGTTTTATTGTTTGATTACAGCAAATTTGATGTCATTTACACGTGAAAGTTTATTTTTTAAATTAGACCTCTTTCAAAAGTCCTAGTAATTTGGTGTGCGCTACTGCAGTCTGTCTCGTATTTTGCAATACTGCGTACATCATGTTGTTTGGTATGACTGTGATTTCTTCCTGTATGGAGGCCTTGAGTTTGTTAATGTCGTTAGGCTTATTAAGAAACTCTATTTACTTGAGGTATCCCCAGAGAAAATAGTCACATACGACAATAGTCATATGACAGATTTGGAGATCCCAGCCATGCAACATCTCCTTCGGAAATTACGGGGCCTGGAAACATCTTTCAAACTAGCGCCATAGATGCTCTGGAAGTGTGGGCTGTTGCTCCATCCTGATGGAACCACACAGTGTTCAAGTCGATCCCACTACGACGCAAATTAGAAGTAAGGAATTCCTGTACCATCACTGTGTATCGAGTAGAAGTGACTGTCATCATTTGTTCTTCCTTTTCAAAGAAATGGTGACTATGATACCAAAATTCGTCACAGCACACCAGACAGTGCTTATTATCCATAATTTTACCGTACTGCGACTAGGAACAGAATCATGACGTGGAACATTAAAGTGACGGCGGAATATTCGCTGCGTACTCACAATTGAATCACCATTTTTAAAATAAGTTTCCACTACGAACACCCAGTGTGTAGGGGTCCACTGATCCATTGTAACTAAAATGGCATCAGATATGCAAGGCCACAGCCAGTCTGATTGCCACTTATATGCCAGGATTACCAACCTACGTCATTTTAAAAATCGTTAGATTCCCGTGTATCACCCTGCATATATTGTATTTTATAAAGTTGTGAAACCTGTTATTAAAATCTTGTACCAAAGCGGAAGTTTTTGTACGATTATATACAGATAGTATTTCACAACATTGAAGTGACCAATACGTCAGTACTACGTACCTGAACTCGACGAATCCCTGGTACAAGAAGAGAGCCATAAAGTCGCCGGCGAGATCGTCGCGTTCGCCCGTCAAGAACAGAATGCCCTCCCAGCTCTCGGGACGGAACTCGATCTCCAGCTGGACGTGCTTGTAGGCGGCTCGCAGCGCCGGAAACGCTAGCCAACCTTGACCCGAGAACCTCGGCGTCCGTACCTCCATTTCTGAAACACACAATGTACATATTAGTAATACACTAACTTACAGAAGAGTAAACAAATCACAGAAGATTGAGGGTGCCCAGCCCCCTAAACTTGATGACTCACCCCCCAAACTTGATGAATAACCTCTCCAAGGAAAGGTATTTAAAATTAAAAGAAAATGTCATTGTAATAAGCGTTTTATTACAAATAAGGTATAGCTAAAAATATACAATAGCGTTTTAAAGCTTTCACGGCTGGTGTCAGTTGTATTTGAAACAGTACCGGGTTGTTTGGCCGTGGGCCAATGTTTACATTCAAACCAAACGTTTCAGCAGGATCACTGGCTGCCATCTTCAGTGGATATTCAGTGGAATTTTTACCTGTACGTGGGACGTAATGAATTTATAAGTACAGGCAGCATCACCTTCAGCCTTCACCACAGTACTGTGGGCCTGACGTACACGTTTACTTGGTAACTTAAGGGTTCGCTTAATGGTCCCGCACACAAGGTTGAATATTATGAGTATACTCGACAGGATCGCTCAGTATCGGCTGAATTGGTGGTAACATCTTTGCCGAATGGATGACTGCCGCACCCCCAAACAACTATGGAACTATAAGCCGAGGGGACGGAGAGGTGTGGGACGTCCGAGGAAGCGCTGGAGTGACCAGCTATAATCGTTGCCTATTTGAGGCAGGAACAAACCATCCTTGGTTTATTCCTTGAAGATGATGATGATGATGAATAATAATTTACTAAGCAAAGAAGAAATTCAAATTAAAACAAAACAAAATGATTTATTTAAAATTGTACATTTATTTAAATAATGAATATAAAACTTCAAATATTGTGATAAACATCTGACTATGTATACATTACAACAATCAATAACTTAAATCGAAATAAAGTCGATTATTCGTTAATTTATATAATAATCAATACCAGTCGATTAATTTATATAAAAACCACTGAATATACAGAACAATTCTGTGAAACGTGCGTCAGGTGGAGACACGGTAATATAAATCAATACATTTTACTTGCAGAATTATTTATTGTCACGCAATTAAGGCGTCTTCCCCCCCCCCCACACCAAAAGGTAGTCAAGTAAGTGTAGCCTCAGTTAAGACCGCACTCAAGTATGTTCCAGATTATTCAGCACACTTGAAATACGCTTCAGGTAGCACACCGCAGTAAGGGTGGAAAGATTATGTTTAAAAGGAATAATTCCAAATATTTAGTACCAAGCCACGTGTTGTTCAATCAAATATATTGCAACTTACCGTCTGCGGCTTCCAGAAACAACGTCTTCACAAAGTTGACATGTTTCGGGACCCTTGTCCCATCATCAGAACTTAAAATAATCGTGTATCATTTAAGTTGATACAGTTGTCAATTAATTAAAACATTAAAATTCAACTTGAAATAAATAATTTAAAACAATATAAATACGTAAATGTCTAAAAGCGAGCGCGAACGTTTAACGATGTACATCGTACGGAGATTGACCGCGCACTGAATTACGTTTTGCTCCCACCACGACAATATCGCAAAGCAGTGTCGTACAATACATTTGATTTGAAAAGCAGTTTATCATTTAAAACACGCGGCTTGGTATCAGTATTGTTATATGCTTTATAAATTTCATACTCTTCAAGAGCGTTCAAATATCGCCCTTTCTTACATATGTGAAGGGGTATTAAATTAGTTTTAAAACTTGTGTAATTATGATTCTCGGAATGTGCAGAACACCTCATTCCGAGAATCATAATTACACAAGTTTTAAAACTAATTTAATACCCCTTCACATATGTAAGAAAGGGCGATATTTGAACGCTCTTGAAGAGTATGAAATTTATAAAGCATATAACAATACTGATACCAAGCCGCGTGTTTTAAATGATAAACTGCTTTTCAAATCAAATGTATTGTACGACACTGCTTTGCGATATTGTCGTGGTGGGAGCAAAACGTAATTCAGTGCGCGGTCAATCTCCGTACGATGTACATCGTTAAACGTTCGCGCTCGCTTTTAGACATTTACGTATTTATATTGTTTTAAATTATTTATTGCAAGTTGAATTTTAATATTTTAATTAATTGACAACTGTATCAACTTAAATGATACACGATTATTTTAAGTTCTGATGATGGGACAAGGGTCCCGAAACATGTCAACTTTGTGAAGACGTGGTTTCTGGAAGCCGCAGACGGTAAGTTGCAATATATTTGATTGGAAAGATTATTCTAGAACACTTGCGCAACCTATAAAATCCACAGCAGCTAACTTTGTAAATCAGTTCGTTGAGCGATTTTGGTTAGTGCAGATCGAGTGGTGGCTGAAGTATAGTGACGAAGTGTTATTGTGTTATAATTAGCATAGAACTCTATTATTTAAAACTATTATTGGGTGTGGACAAATTTACCTTGGTTTATTGTACGAGTTGATTACAAATTATTAATTGTGATTAATTAAAGCTGGTAATTAGTGTTTTCATTGGTGACCGTATTTTTTTCCAATTCACCATACGACGATCAGTGAGCTCGTAGTAACATTATTATTTAAAGAAATATTCATAATGCAGAAAACCTCCAGCAAATATTGAAGCCGGCCTTTAACGAAAGGCCAGGCCAGTCGCATCCAAGCGGCTGAAATGAGATTTCTCAGGCACGTGGCACAGGGTGTACTCTCCATGATCACAGAAGAAACAGATATACGGCAAAAACTGAATATTATGAGTATACTCGACACGATCGCCAAGTATCGGCTGAATTGGTGGAAACATCTTTGCCGAATTGATGACTGCCGCATCCCCAAACAACTATGGAACTGTAAGCCGAGGAGACGGAGACGTGTGGGACGCCCGAGGAAGCGCTGGAGTGACCAGCTCTAACCTTTGGCTATTTGAGACCATCCTTGGTTTAATCCTTGAAGACGATGATGATGATGATGAAATATTGAAGAGTTACATAGAAAATAAAGATACACAATATGTAGAACAATAAGAATTGTATTTAATGAACCAGTGTGTCCTTAATATAACAACAGACTACACGGTATACGAGCCAAACGTCAAATCACAACAATTAATGACGGCGAGTGCTTATCTTGCTCGCGAGGTGAGATGAAAATGAAATATTGTTGCTGCCTCCTCCTCGTTTTACGGTTATTAAGTATTTGTTTTCTAAAACGCTCGCATTCGGCCCGCCGCGTGTCAAAATTACCGGAATGACAAATGGAGAACTGTGCCGTTGGCTCTGGACGGTTCAGCTGGGACCACAATCAATTATTTTTAATAACTACAACAAATTTCATGTACTCTACATATATGTATGTTGTAGGAAATATAATTTTAAAACGTTTAGAAATAAACGTGTTTTGTGGGAAACAGCCAGTACGTGCCAAAATTATTGTAAATAAAGAAGCAATACAACATCCTCCCAGGTCTGTTGTCTATCATCCCTATCTCCCCCTCTTTAACCGACACCCTAAATGGGAGCAGGTTATGCGCAACAATGGGAAAGAAAGTAATGCCGTAATATACCCCACTAGATCCATACAAAGCATTTATGCGAAAAACAAAATCTTAATTGAGACAGGAAGACCGAGTGCAAGTCCTAGTGTGATGCTGATCATTGCGGAGTAAGACAAGGTTGCCCATTATATATCACTTTCCCGTCCTAGTGTGATGCTGATCATTGCGGAGTAAGACAAGGTTGCCCATTATATATCACTTTCCCATTTTTAATTTCTGTACAGTTAATGTCATATACGGCTGGCAGATGAAAGTTCCGGAGTAATAATTTGTAATTTAATAATTTGTACCTGCAGTTGACATGGTGTTGTATCATGTCAAATTCGGAAAGCAGCTTGGAAAAACGGCTGTTTACTCATCGCGTCGAATCTGCTGCTTTCTGATTTTGGATTACGGACTTCCACAATGAAATGACTAATACAAAGGCTTTTCATGGAGCTGATCCCATGGTACTGTCCTGGAGAAAGTCAGAAATTTTGAATAACGTATATCAACTTTTAAAATTTTGACTATATACTACTATACATTTGGAGGGAGAGGCTAGAACCCCTTGTCTGACCCCTTGATTTATGGCCACGTCTTGTGATGATCTTCCCTTACCAAAAATTATACGATTAG